>OY997270.1:136173146-136884023 GCA_963921465.1 Triticum timopheevii
ACCAATACTTTCCAAGGAATTTATTATTTCACAACACAAAGTAAATTTCTTTTTCATTTCGGGACTGGGCATCCCTATAACTGTCATACTCTCGTGCAATGACAAGTGAATAAACACTTATCTTGAGAATAACACATCTAGCATGTAAAATATTAGCCCCCCCCCCCCCCCCGCCGCTTCATGAGCGGTACGAGCACAAAAAAAGGAAATTTATTTTAAAAATTAGAGGTGACACATACAAATTTGCCTAGAACGACACGGAAATACTAGGTAGGTATGGCGGACTCATATGGCAAAACTGGGTTTAAGGATTTTTGATGCACAAGTAGTATTTCTACTTAGTATAAGTGAAGGCTAGCAAATTGATTGAGAAGCAACCAACCAAGAAACGAAAAGTCACATAAGCAAGCATTTAGCATAACTAACACCGAATAATGCACCATAAGCAGGATGTAATTTCATTGCATAACTATTGACTTTTGTGCTTGCTTAGGGAATCACCAACCTTAACGCCAATATTCTTACTAAAGCATAATTACTCACCAACATAACTCACATATCAGTATCATCATATCTCAAAACTATTACAAAGAATCAAGTTTATTTTGCCCAATGATCTTCATGAAAGTTTTTATTATATCCCTCTTGAATATCTATCACTTTGGGACTAATTTCGTAAGTTGCAATTGCTTTTGACAAGCTCACGCAAATTTAAGTGGAGAACATGAGCATAAAGTTTTCTTCTCTCAAAATAATATAAGTGAAGCATGAGGGAATTTCTTCAAAAATTCTAAAGCACACCGTGCTTAAAAAGATATAAGTGAATCACTAGAGCAAATGACAAACTACTCCAAAAAAGATATAAATGAAGATCAAGCGAGTAGTTAAGTAAATGGGTAGCTAATTGAGGACTCTCTCTTATTTAAAAACTTTCAGATCTAAGTATTTTATTAAAATAGAAAGAAAAATGAAAATAAAATGACATTCTAAGAATAGCACATATCATGTGAAGAAGCAAAAACTGAGGCTCAACCAATACTAACTGATAATTGTTGAAGAACAGAGGTGGGATGCCTACCGGGGCATCCCCAAGCTTAGATGCTTGAGACTTATTGGAATATTATCTTGGGATGCCTTGGGCATTCCCAAGCTTGAGCTTTTTTGTCTCCTTAATTCCTTTTGTATCACGGTTTCCCTATATCTTAAAAACTTCATCCACACAAAACTCAACAAGAACTCGCGAGATAAGTTAGTATAAATCAATGCAAAAAACTTATCATTCTCTACTGTAGCAAATCGCTAAAATTATTATTCAACATTGCATACTAAATTCCCCTACATATTTAATATTCATATCCTAAAATAGGATCATTAAACAAGCAAACATATGTAAACAATGCAAACATAACAACAATCTGTCAAAACAGTACAGTCTGTAAAGAATGCAAGAATATTCATACTTCTTAACTCTAAAAATTCTAAAAATTGACCACACTGTAGAAAATTTGCCATATCTTATTGCGTAAAAAGTCTTAGAATTTTATCACATTCTTACTTTTCTCAGGAATTTTTGCAACAACGACAAACTTTCTGTTTTGAAACAGCAACTCATATACTTGCAAAATAAGCATGGTAGAGGCTATCCTTGCCATTTTTATTGAAATAAAAAATGCAAAACTTTATTATAAATAACAACAAAAAATACAAACAAAAGAAAATTATGCTCCAAGCAAAACACATATCATGTGATGAATAAAAATATAGCACAAAGTAAGGTTACCAATAATGTTGGAGACGAAAGAGGTTGTCGGTGTACTAAAGTAGGGGTACCTTAGTATCCCGAACTTGTGCACGGGCAGCCGCAGCGCCCCGCGGCAAGGCTTGCCGGGTGCCCGCCAAGATCCTCCGTAGTTCCTATTGGAGCCATTCAAGAACAAAGTGTTTTAACTGAGAAGACAAGGCCCCGGCAAGAGGAGCTTGCCAGGAAGGCCAACCAAGGCATTTCAAGGAACTTGCCGCGACGCGCCGCGCGTCCCGGCAAGACCCGGTGAGCGACAAGCTTCCGGACGCGACAAGACAACGACCGCGGCAAGGCGCTTGCCGCGGTGAAGCCACCACTCTGTGCCCACGCTCCAGCGCATCCGTCGACGTGTCGCCACAGGACCGTTCCAGGCGCACGTGGCGAGAAGCTGTGCAGCCAAGCGGTGCGAGGTGGCGAGTGGAGATGACGAGATGGCCATCGTGGCGAACGGTGGCGCCCCTAACGGTCGCTTTTCTGCACTGTTTGGGCGACGCGGACGGGCATTTAATGCCTTTGTCCCCTGCTGGCAGAGTTAGGTAGGATCCACTATAGAAGCAGTTGTACCAACCACACCTTTTACACTTTTACCCCTGCATGCGTTGCCACCTGTCGGTGACCCCTTGAGCCTATAAAAGGAGGCCCATGCACAATGTAGAAGGGGTTCGACTCATTCGAAACGAGAACACTCCCACGCTCTAGAGCAAGAACATAATACAACAACAAGGCAGCAGTAGGAGTATTATCTCTTCGGAGAGCTCCGAAGCTGGGTAAAATCGCTCACGTGCCTCGCCTCGATCCGCTCTTCATGCGGCGTCCGCTCCCTGCCGGACCGAAAGGGGCCCTGCCCCATAGGTGTTCGATTCCCACGACATCTTTGGCGCGCCAGGTAGGGGGCGTCGAGGTTGTGTGAACCCGATCCGGCGTTCACGCGAGCCAGATCGTCATCATCTTCATCGACATGACACCGAAGAAGAAGGCTTCAGAGGTGGCTGCTCCGTCCGCGTCGATCCTACCGCCACCGGAGCAAACGGGTGGTGGGGTAGACGCCGGCGGGCGAACGGGCGCCGACGAGGAAGCTCAAGCTGCCGCCAGGTCCAAGGACAAGGCCGCACAAACCTCGGCGTCCGTACACGCACCGCGCCCATCTCAGGAGGCGCGAGACCGACAGCATCATGGTACTCGCAGTACCATACGCTCGTTGGATCAAGGTCGAGCTGGTGGATCTCGGGATGCTCAAGACCAGCACGCAACCAGCCTGCTGGCACGAGCAAGACACGGTTGCCTGGACGGGATCCTGCTCCTTCTAACATAGTTAGAAGTCCGAGCATATCCCGCTCCTCGCACCGTTCGCCACCGCCACCAAAGACTCCAGAAGAAGCGTTGGCTCGAGCCCAACTGCTCCTGGATTACCCTCCGACGGCGGACAAGATCGACGGTTGGAGGGCCACCATTCAGAGCCTCATCGGCTTCGCCAACGGCGACACTCCCCGGCAACCGAGCACATCGAAGCCGCGGCAAGACTCCCAGGCGCGAGCCGATGGCGACAAGACTGGTGGGGGGGGGGGGGCAGCCATCGTGCACTCCCCGCCCCGAAGGCCAAGATCACTGACTCGCCGGGTCAACCTCGACACCGACTCCACGGCGTCATCAGATCCACGAGCTCGTCATGATCAGCGCCAAGTTCTTCAAGAACGACAACAAGAAGACGCTCGTACTCGTATCGAGCGACGAAGAGAAGTGCGGCGTCAGTCGGACCAGCGCGCTGGGCCCACTATCGATATGCATGCGCCAGGGGAACCAGGTGACTTGCCGTACGCGGTAGGTTGCCCTGCGTTCACTCGTGAGCTGCGGCAAGTCCAGTGGCCCAGTACCAAGAACTTCAAGCCAGATGTACCAGAGAAGTATGATGGCAGGTTGCATCCGTCAGAGTTCCTCAGCATCTACACCATCGCAGTGCAGGCTGCTGGGGGATGCGACGACAAGATCCTTGCCAACTACTTCCCGCTGGTACTCAAGCCCAATGTCAGATCCTGGCTCATGCACTTGCCGGACAACTCCATCTCCTCATGGGAGGATCTGTGCCATCAGTTTGTCGGCGCTTTCACAGGCGGCCACAAGCCCCATGGCCAGGAGAGCGATCTTCATCTGCTCGCCCAGAAGGAAGGAGAACCCCTGCGCAAGTATATTCAGAGATTCAGCCAAGTGCAGCGCAACATCCCAGATGTCCACCCCGCCGCGGTCATCAGCGCGTTCCATCAGAACGTGCGTAACCGCAGGATGCGGGAGGAGATGGCGATGTGCAAGATAAGAGACGTTAGTGAGCTCTACGCCCTGGCCGACAAGTGTGCACGTGCTGAGGAAGGGAGGAAACTCTCCGGAGAGAACACAGGAGCAGGGGGGTCTGACAGTGAGGATGCTGCCCCGGCAAAGAAAAACCGGCGGCGGAACAACAGAAGAAGGAAAGGCAAAGATGTAGTAGCTGTTGAGCAGTCCGGCAACGGAGGTGGCGCCAAGTAAGCAGAACCTGTGGCAGCCGCTGACAAGCAGGGCGGCTCCGACAAGCAATACTGCAAGATCCACCGCACCAAGGGTCACGATCTCCAGAGCTGCAAGAAGGTTGAGCAGCTTGTTGAGCAGCAGAAAGCTGAGTACGAGCGACGCGACAAGGAGAAGGCCCAGGAAGGTACTGGCGGATTCGGCAAGAAGCGCCCCGGCCGGGGAGGACGCCACGGCAAGGCCAAGCAGCGGCAAGGGGACAGGCCTCCCCGCGGCCGCGACAAGGACAAAGATGAAGATATGGACGAAGATGAGGCCGACGAGCAGGAGTTTCAGAAAGCCACAGAGGTTCTGTGCATTGACGGCGGTGCTTCTCTGCATACTTCACACCGCCAGCTCAAACAGTGGGTGCGAGAAGTTAATGCAGCAGAACCCCTAGTTGAGTCACGCAAGCCTCTGAAGTGGTCCAGCACGCCTATCATCTTTGACATTGAGGACCACCCTGATCGCATAACTGCGGTCGGGTGCTTGCCGATGTTGGTTTCACCAACTATCCACAACCACAAGGTCACAAAGATGCTGGTTGACGGCGGGGCCGGCTTGAATCTGATCTCCTCCGCGGTACTCCAGAAGCTCCAGATCCCCGACAGCGAGCTCGAAGAGACCGGTACATTCCAAGGAATCAATCCGGGAAGGAGCAAGCCGAAGGGGAAGATCACGTTGCTAGTGACATTTGGCAGCAAGCTAAACTTCAGGACTGAGAGGGTCACTTTTGATGTTGCTGATTTCCCATTACCCTACAATGGGATACTCGGCCGTCCAGCACTCACCAAGTTCATGGCAGCCTCTCACTACGCCTACAACGTGCTCAAGATGCCAGGTCCGATAAGTGTCATCTCTGTCCCTGGCGACAAGAAAGATGCCCTTATCTGCACCGACAAGATCTACCGGGAAGCAGCAGCCGTAGCAGATCGCAAACCACTTGCCGCTGAAGCTCCCGGGGGGAAGAAGAAGACTAAGTCCGGCAAGTTCTCTGATGCCCACTCCGGCAAGCGCACCTCTTCGGAGTGCTGCGCTACCGTCGAGGACGCACCATCGAGCTCCACCGGCAAGTGTAAGAAGGCGAAGGCAGCTCCGCCAAAAACCAAGAAGGTGTCCGCCAAGGAGGACGGCACTAGTGGTACCTTCACCATCAGTGCCACGCTTGACCCTAAATAGGAAAGCGCGCTCGTTGCTTTCCTGCGGGCGAATGTCGACGTGTTTGCATGGCAACCGTCTGACATCCCCAGTGTTCCCAGGAAAGTAATTGAGCACCACCTTGCCGTCTGTCCTCACACGCGGCCCGTCAAGCAGAAAGTCAGAAAACAAGCAGTAGAGCGCCAAGAATTCATTGCAGAAGAGATCAAGAAGTTGGAAACAGCAGGCCTTGTCAGAGGAGTGCTCCATCCTACGTGGCTGGCCAATCCTGTAGTCGTGCGCAAGGCAAACGGAAAATGGAGGCTTTGTATTGACTTCACTGATGTTAATAAAGCTTGTCCCAAAGATCCATTTCCCTTGCCGCGCATTGACCAAATTGTCGACTCCACGGCAGGATGTGATTTGCTTTCATTTCTCGATGCATATTCAGGATATCATCAGATCTTCATGGCAGAAGAGGATGAGGAGAAAACCGCATTCATTACTCCATGTGGCACATACTGCTTTGTACGGATGCCTTTCGGACTAAAGAATGCTGGTTCAACATTTGCAAGGGTAGTTCACGAAGCTTTTGAGCCACAGTTGCACAGAAATGTAGAAGCCTACATGGATGACATAGTGGTCAAGAGCAAAGACAGAGCAACTCTGGTCCAAGATTTGGACGAGACCTTTGCGAATCTGCGCAAGATCAACCTCAAGCTCAACCCCGAGAAGTGTGTGTTTGGAGTCCCTTCCGGCAAGCTTCTCGGGTTCTTCGTATCTCAGCGGGGGATTGAAGCCAATCCCGACAAGATCAAGGCCATTGAGCAGATCGAAGCACCGAAGCGCGTCAAGGATGTGCGAAGGCTTGCCGGTTGCGTGGCTGCTCTCAGCAGGTTTATCTCTAAGTCTGCTGAGCGCGCCCTGCCATTTTTCAAAATATTGAAAAAGGCAGGTCCAATAGAATGGACTCCGGAAGTGGAGGCTGCGCTGCAGGATTTGAAGAGATACCTGTCCTCCACTCCAATACTTGTCGCACCTAAGCCGCAAGAGAAGTTGCTGCTATATTTAGCGGCAACCAATCAAGTGGTTAGTGCTGCGTTAGTAGCGGAGAGGGAGGCGGATGATGAGCCAGCAACCACGGCAAGCACGTCCAGCGACAAGCAGGGGGCTTCCCCGACAAGCTCTGGTCCCGACAAGGATGGACCTGTGCAGCCACAAGAAGAGAAACAGAAGAAGATGGTGCAGCGCCCAGTTTACTTTGTCAGTTCCCTTCTGCAGGGAGCTAGATCAAGGTACTCTGGTGTGCAGAAATTGCTTTTCGGCCTTCTCATGGCCTCGAGGAAGCTGCGCCATTACTTCCAAGCACATGAGATCACAGTTGTCACTCGCTTTCCGTTAAAGAGGATATTGCAGAATCCAGAAGCAACAGGCAGGATTGTCGAGTGGGCACTGGAATTGTCAAGCTTTGGCCTCAAGTTTGAGAGTACTTCAACTGTCCAGAGCCGAGCATTGGCAGAATTCATAGCAGAATGGACGCCAACACCTAATGAAGAAACTCCAGAGACGAGCATCCCCATCAAGGAAGCAAGCAAAGAATGGATCATGTACTTTGATGGTGCCTTCTCGCTGCAAGGCGCCGGTGCGGGCGTGTTACTTGTCGCACCCACCGGAGAGCACCTCAAGTACGTGGTCCAGATGCACTTTCCCAAGGAGCAAGCGACAAACAATACTGCAAAGTATGAAGGTTTGCTTGCCGGACTCAGGATAGCGGCAGACCTTGGGATCAAGAAGCTTATTGTTAGGGGTGACTCGCAGCTTGTCGTCCGCCAAGTAAACAAAGATTATCAGAGTCTGTTGATGGAAGCTTACATTGATGAAGTGAGAAAGTTGGAAGAGCATTTTGACGGCTTGCAGATGGAACATGTTCCAAGAGCCCAAAACGATGTTGCCGATGGCCTGTCAAAATGCGCTGCATTAAAGTTACCTGTGGAACCAGGGATTTTTGTGCTCAAGCTGACTCAACCATCTGTAACACCATCATCTGGACAGAGCAAAAAGAGGAAGTTGGTTTCTGGTGACTACTTTCCGGCAGAGCTCCCCGAAGCCGCCGCCAAGAAGGTCCCCAAGATCAATACCAAGAGCACTGAGGAGCAGTCTACTCCAACAAGCCCTAGGATTTGTTCCGTTGAAGCAGACGCTCCCGACAAGTTTTTCTCCGGCAAGCTTGCCGGGGAACACCAAGCTCTGGCTGAGCCGCAGGTTCTTGCCGTAGAAGCAGATGTTCCCGCAACAGCATTTGTGCCTTTAGTCCTTGTTGTTGAGCCGCAAGCTCCAGCATGGGCACAGCAGATTGTCCGTTTCCTTCAGACAGGAGAACTTCCCGAAGAGCAAGAAGAAGCGGAGAGAGTATCCCGGCAATCAAGTATGTACCAGTTTGTCGACGACATACTGTACAGAAGAAGATTCAACGGAGTGAAATTGAAGTGCATTCCCCGGGAAGATGGACAGAAGCTGTTGGCGGAGATACATGGAGGCATATGTGGTCATCACATTGGCGCAAGAGCACTTGCCGGCAAAGCATTCCGGCAAGGTTTCTTTTGGCCGACAGCTCTCCAGGATGCAACTGCACAAGTAACCAAGTGTGAAGCGTGCCAGTTCCACTCCAAGCAGATACACAAGCCAGCTCAAGCTCTCTAGACGATCCCTTTATCCTGTCCATTTTCGGTCTGGGGGCTCGACATCCTCGGCCCCTTTCCCCGAGCTGTCGGGGGCTTCGAGTACTTGTACGTTGCAATCGACAAGTTCACAAAGTGGCCGGAAGTGGAAGCAGTGAGGAAGGTGACAGCATAGTCAGCAGTCAAGTTCTTCAGGTCGATTGTTTGCCGTTTCGGAGTCCCTAACAGGATCATCACCGACAATGGCACACAATTCATGAGCTGCACCTTCATGCAGTACGTCCAAGATCTTGGCGCCAAGGTCTACTTCGCTTCTGTTGCTCACCCGAGAAGCAACGGTCAAGCGGAGAGGGCAAACGCTGAAGTGCTACGCGGGCTCAAGACCAGGACTTTCGACAGGCTGCACAAGTGCGGAAAGAATTGGATTGAGGAGCTGCCGGTGGTTCTTTGGTCGATCAGGACGACGCCAAATCGAGCCACTGGCCAGACACCTTTCGCTCTAGTTTATGGAGCAGAGGCAGTTCTCCCCACGGAACTCATGTACGGATCGCCTCGAGTGCTCGCTTATGATGAGCTTGAGCAAGAGCAGCTGCGACAAGATGGCGCGCTGCTCCTTGAGGAAGATCGTCTTCAGGCTGCTGTACGAGCTGCTCGATACCAGCAAGCTTTGCGCCGCTACCATAGCCGCAAAGTTAATGCCAGAAGTCTCGAGGAAGGCGACCTTGTTCTTCGGCGCGTTCAATCCGCCAAGAATTCCAACAAGTTGACGCCGAAGTGGGAAGGCCCTTATCGGGTGAAATGAGTCACTAGGCCTGGCGCTGTCCGCCTTGAGACCGAAGATGGTTTTCCGGTGAGCAACTCCTGGAACATTGAGCATCTTCGTAAGTTTTACCCATAAGGCGCAGTTGACGGAACTTGTTCCGGCAACCACCTTTTGTACAAGCCTTGCCGCTGTTGCATGTAACCCTTTGTACAAAGCCGGGCGCAGATCCCGTGCATAAATAAAGCTCATGTGCTCCGCACATCTTGTCAAATTTCATGCTTTTTCATTTTTTGCATGTATTATCTGACACTTTGTGCAGCACTTGCCCCCGGTAAGCAATAACGAGCCTTAAGGCTCCATATCTTTATTTTCTCTTCTTTCTTTTTCTCAAGAAAAGGGAAGGTTCTCTCGCCCACAAGTTCACCGGGGGGAGAGAAGATAATGGTGTGGACCAGGCGTCGTTCAAGAAAGTACCGCCTTGCCGGGACACAAACGACAGAAAAGCTAAGTTGCCAAAGTTTGAGCACAATCAGTTTTAAATTTTTTTAAAGTTATCTTCCTTGAACAACCGTGCTTTCTATGGAAAACCTGTGCGCGGAGGAACCAACTCGTAGCTAGTTGCGCCCTTACTTTGTTTCGAGTCCGCTCAACAACTTAAGTGTGCTACGACTAGTTGTGACAAGGTTTGTTGCCGGAAGCAGCACCGCCAGCAGGCTGCTGATGTTCCGCACTCAGCACTCGCGGCAGGGGTGCCTGCGCCGGCAAGTTCCCTGGAAGCATAGGGTAAAAACATACAAAGGAAGGAATCAAGTAAAGGAAATAACATAGCAAATACTGCCCAAGATAAAGTTATATTACAAAAATAACTTGCCGCGCTCTAATAGATTGTTCCCATAACATATCTAGCAGCGGCAAGAAAAAGGAGAAAACGGGCGGCCTAATCTACGCGGCCACCATCAACCCTCCTGACTTCATTCACCTTGTCCACAATGGGTGCGACAAGGGCCTTGAGCTCTTCAAGATCAGCACCCGCCGGCAGCTTCTTGAGGACATTGGTGAGGTTGCGGCCTGGGTTGCGGAAGACCACCTTCACCAACACCTTCTCCAGAACTCTGGCGCAGATCATGCGCGACTCGTCGGCCAGCTGCTTTGGGATCCTTTCCCGGAGTTGCTGGAGGGCCGCCGCCACGCCCTTGAAGAATAGAGTGAGCTTGGCGCTGGGCTGGAGGTTCTCGTCGGAGGAGTACCCGAAGCCCTCCATTTCCAGTTGCGCCAGCTCCTCGTCGATGACCGCGGCAATATTCACGAGGCCTTCCGTCCAGAGCTCCACAGTGTCTCTGAAGGTGTTCTGGGTCTCGGCGGCCCTCGTCAGCAACGCCTCGTTGGCCTTGATCTCCTCTTTCAAGTCCTCCTCCCGCTTCTTGGCGCCGTCCAGAGTCTCAGTCAGCGTGGCTAGCTTCAGCTCCAGATCAGCATTTGAATCTTTGGCGGCGCTCAGCTCTTTGCCCCTCTCGAGGAGACGACCCTGCAGCTCACCATGGGCAAGGGCGTCCTTCTCACGGTCGCACTGGAGCGCGGCAAGCTCTTCATTCTTCGCCTTGAGAGTGGCTTCTAGCTGCGTCACCTTCACCTCCAGCTCCTTCTTGGCGGCCTCGGCAGCTGCAGCAGCATCCTTTGCTTCCTTGAGGGCCCCGCCAAGTGTCTCCTCGTGCGCGACAAGCTCCTCCTCATAGTTGTCCAGATTGACCTTCCGCTGCGTCAGCTCGCCTTCTCACACGGACATCTCCTCGGCGGCAAGCCGCTGCTACTCTTCGGCTTCAACCTTCTCGAGGAGGAAGGCCTTCCGCGCCTCGGCAAGCTGCGCCATCTCCTCTGCAATGGACCGGAGGGCCTCTTGGTTGCGGCTCTGGAGCTCCTCCGCATGCTTCTCAATGTCCACTCCCGCCTGCGCGACAAGCGCTTCACGGGACTCCAGTTTGGCTTGTCGGGTGCGGTAGAGTGATAGCAGCCTCCGCAGCAGCTGTTCCTCCTCAGGCTCGCTGCTGCTGCTGCTTGGCGCGTCGACCATTGTCAACCCAGCGGAGGCAAGCACTTCTCCATCAAAAACTTCTCCTTCGACCGGCGCCCTGGAGCTCGAAGCCCAGGGAAGCTTGATGAAGATACCGTCGCCAGCCTTCAAGTAGGCGCCGGGCTGGGGCTCTTCGGAGCCTAGCGCTGCGTCAGCGGCGGAGGGATCGGCGGTCGGCGTAGCGCCTTGCGCTCCTACGGCCCCCGGGTCGTCAGTGCGATCACCGGATCCCTCGCCAGCTCCTGCGCCAGCAGCCTTGGCGGCCTCTTCGTCGGCAGGATCATCAGCGCCGGCCTCCTCTTCGGTGGCAGCGGCGTCGTCAGGATTGCCGCGCACGTTCTCCTCGCCGGTGGCCTCGGTCTCCATCGGCTCCGTGGAGGGAGGATTTGAAGGCAGGAAGAGGGAGAAGAAGTCAAGCAAATATCCAAAAAGAAGATCAGAAGAAGAACCCAAGGGAAGTTTTCTGACAAGAAGGATTACCTGTGCTGGACTCTGTAGTCATGGGCTCCACCACCGGGGGATCACTGGTCCCGTCCCTTGCCGGAGAACTGCCCCTTGCCGGGGACCTCTCCCTTGCCGGAGAGCGCTCCCTTGCCGGGGAATCCTCCCTTGGCGGCGTAGTCGAAGCAGATAGCACCTCAGGGGCGGCTTCTGGTTGTTCCTGGTGAGCCTGTTCTGCTCCTACACAAGCAAACCAACAATCAGGATATCAGCAAGGAAAGAACACCCATGCGCGCCTGACAGCGTTAAGTAAAATTACATACTTACGCTGGGGGCTGCGCTGGGGGCTGCTTCGGGGAGTAGTTGCCGGGTCCGACAAGGTGGTCTCGGACGTGCCCTCTGTTGTCACAGCAAGATCGTCCACGATGACAACCAGGAGGACCTTGGCCCTCTTCGCCGCTCTCTAGGCCAGAGTCCTGGAAAGGAACAAGGTTTAGAAGAAAGTAGATCAGATACAAGACAAGAAACAGCAAGAATTGAAGAAAAATAAGTACAACAGAGAAACTTACTCCTCTTCTTCCTCCTCGTCGGAGTTGAGCGCGGAGAGGTCGAAGTCCGGTACTCTTTCGGCGCGACGAGGCGGGGGAGTAGGCTCCCTTGGCCGCTTGGCGGGAGCTGCGGCAGGATCAGAAGCGGCGGCCCCAGAGGACCCCGCTCCAGTTGCCGGCGCGGCGTGAGATGCTCCCGCGGCAACGGTGCTTGTCGCGGTGGAGCGTATCCCGCGGCACGGCTGCTGTTGGCCCGTCTGTCGCCCCGTTATGTCTCCGGTTCTGCGGAGGCGCCTTCTTGGTGGAGCTGGGGGCTGCACTGGGAGCTCCACTTGTGACAAGTTTCTTGAAGACGGCTGGCCGCTTGCGCGCTCGGCGGGCTCGCTCGATTCGGCTTCGGGCCCTCCCTCGCCGATGACCTCCCCGACAAGCTCGTCTCGATCAGCAAGGCTTGCCGCCTCGGCTGCCTCTGCCTCTTCCACAGTAAACCCAAATTCGCCCACGGCGGCGGCCGCCGCCGTCTCTTCTGCCCTGGTGGCAATGCGCCACATCTCATCGTCGGTGGTATCGCGGGTGAGGATCCTCTGCTCGTCGGTGCGGACCGCCACCTCCACCAAGCTATCAAAGAACTGCTGCACTACGTCGTCGGCGGGCTCCTGCCAAGTTGGAATAATTCCATGCGAGTCGCACTCCGGCATCATTGCGCGGATGCGATCGAGCGAGGAGTTGTTGCACAACGGGACGACGCCCTGCGGCAGCCTGAACCACTCGGGATGATTGGGGTCGTGCTTGAACAGCTCCTTGAGCGTCCCATCCAACTCCAAGACAGTAAAATTGAAGTTGAGGCCCGGGCGCAGCCTCATGATATCCGCCGGACCCCCGAACAGCCAGGCGGGTCTCCCCCTCTCCTGTAGAGGGGCGATGCAGCAGCGAAGAAAGTCCGCGCCAACAGCGCCTACAGCGAGCCCGGCAAGCCTGAGTCGCAAGATCCGGGTGGTGGCGATCTTCAGTCTAGCATCGTCCGCCGCCAGGGCGCTCCAATCGTTGCTGCACACTGCTGGAGTTTGGCGCAGGGCAGTGAACGACTGCGGGTTCTCATCAACAATCCAGCACCATTCCGCTCTCCACTCCTCCCATTTGCTGCGAAGCTCCCCCTCCAGATAGACCTCCTTCATGCCGGCTCTCGAGATCCAGGCGATCCCGCCAGCTAAGGGCTCTCCTCTCTCGACCCGGGGCATGAAGTAGTGGCGGAAAAGGGCTACGTTTGGGTGGATTCCGACAAAGTTCTCGCAGAAATGTGCGAAAACCGCCATGGTCAGAACGGCATTGGGGGTGAAATCAAGGAGACGGAACCCGTAGGTGTTCATGATGTCACAGAAGAAATCGAAGAAGGGCGGGCAGAGCCCGCAATAGAAAAACATCGTGAAGAAGGGGTATCCTTTTGGAGCCCGTTTCGCAGTGGAAGCGGCGGCGGAAAGTACCTGCGTGCGCGGATGCGCTCGCGTCTCCGTCGACCAGAAGAGATAGAACCATTCCCTCAGCTCCTTCGCGGAGAGCTCAGGGGGGAAGAGTGCCCGCTCCTTCCGCAGCGCCTCAAGCCGCAGCGCCTCGGTCGACTTCGCACCCTTCCCGGTCTTCGGAGCCATGGCGGAGGCGGTGGGGGAGATCGAGGGCGTTGGCGGCGACGGCGAGGATGGGGGGCAGAGCGCTGTTCTCTTTCGGCCTTGGAAGCGGAGGAGAGTGGCGGAGATTTCTGAGATTGGAACCGCAAGTGGTGAAGGTGGGGGAACTGCCCCTGTTTCCCCTGCTTATAAAGAGGAGGAGGCGAACGTTACACTTTTTCCGAATAAAGAATCACCCATGATCTCTCCCATGACGCCGCATTTGACGCGTGCCGTTACGGGAGGGCGCGGTGGATACGGAGTTAGATACGGTGTGGACCCAGGCCGCGCGTGCCCGTGCCCTGTTTTGGGCCTGGCCCAACAGCGCTAGGCACCGTGTGTGGCCCAGGCCCGAGGGCTCCTGTTGGTGTACTAAAGTAGAGGTACCTTAGTATCCCGAACTTGTGCACGGGCAGCCGCAGCGCCCCACGGCAAGGCTTGCCGGGTGCCCGCCAAGATCCTCCGTAGTTCCTATTGGAGCCATTCAAGAACAAAGTGTTTTAACTGAGAAGACAAGGCCCCGGCAAGAGGAGCTTGCCGGGAAGGGCAAGGCCCCGGCAAGAGGAGCTTGCCGGGAAGGCCAACCAAGGCATTTCAAGGAACTTGCCACGACGCGCCGCGCGTCCCGGCAAGACCCGGCGAGCGACAAGCTTCCGGGCGCGACAAGACAACGACCGCGGCAAGGTGCTTGCCGCGGCGAAGCCACCACTCTGTGCCCACGCTCCAGCGCATCCGTCGATGTGTCGCCACAGGACCGTTCCAGGCGCACGTGGCGAGAAGCTGTGCAGCCAAGCGGTGCGAGGTGGCGAGTGGAGATGACGAGATGGCCATCGTGGCGAACGGTGGCGCCCCTAACGGTCGCTTTTCTGCACTGTGTGGGCGACGCAGACGGGCATTTAATGCCTTTGTCCCCTGCCATCAGAGTTAGGTAGGATCCACTGTAGAAGCAGTTGTACCAACCACACCTTTTACACTTTTACCCCTGCATGCGTTGCCACCAGTCGGTGACCCCTTGAGCCTATAAAAGGAGGCCCATGCGCAACGTAGAAGGGGTTCGACTCATTCGAAACGAGAACACTCCCACGCTCTAGAGCAAGAACATAATACAACCACAAGGCAGCAGTAGGAGTATTATCTCTCCGGAGAGCTCCGAAGCTGGGTAAAATCGCTCGCGTGCCTCGCCTCGATCCGCTCTTCGTGCGGCCTCCGCTCCCTGCCGGACCGAAAGGGGCCCTGCCCCATAGGTGTTCGTTTCCCACGACAGAGGGGATGCCTTCCAGGGCATCCCCAAGCTTAGTTGCTTGGATCATCCTTGAATTTTACCTTGGGGGTGCCTTGGGCATCCCTAAGCTTAGGCTCTTGTCACTCCTTATTCTCCTCATAGCGATATCTCACCCAAAACTTGAAAACTTCAATCACACAAAACTTAACGGAACTTCGTGAGATAGGGTAGTATGATAAAGACAAATCATTCACTTTGGTACTATCAAAGACAAGATTCATGATTGTTTCCACACAATGCCTACTATAGCACATCATTTCTACAATTTATATTGATCAATATAAGCCATAGAAACTAGAAAACAAGCAAAATATGCATTAAAAATAGAATCTGTCAAAAACAGAACAGTTTGTAATGATCTGGACAACTACCATACTTCTGCTCCTCCAAAAATTCTGAAAATTAGGACAACGTAGGAAATTTGTATATCAATCATCTGTAAAAAAAATCAGAATTTATCACGTAGCAGCGAATTTAAACAATTATGTTACTGGAAGCAAAGGTTTCTGTTTTTGCACAGAATCAAATCAACTATCATCCACACTATCCCAAAGGCTTTACTTGGCACTTTATTGAAACAAAAGCTATAAAAAATGATTACTATAGTAGTATAATCATGTGAACACAAAAAACAGTAGGTAAAAGTGTTGGGTTGTCTCCCAACAAGCGCTTTTCTTTAATGCCTTTTTAGCTAGGCATGATGATTTCAATGATGCTCACATAAAAGATAAGAATTGAAACATAACGGGAGCATCACGAATCACATGGCAAGCACATTTAAGTCTAACCCACTTCCTATGAAAAGGATTTTGTGAGTAAACAATTTATGGGAACAAGAATCAACTAGCATAGGAAGGCAAAACAAGTGCAACTTCAAAACTTTCAACACATAGAGAGGAAACTTGATATTAGTGAGAAGCCTACAAGCATATTTTCCTCTCTCATAATAATTTTCAGTAGCATCATGAATGAATTCCACAATATAGCTATCACATAAAACATTCTTGTCATGATCCACAAGCATAAAATTTCTATTACTCCCCACATAAGCAAATTTATTCTCATGAATAGTAGTGGGAACAAACTCAACAAAATAACTATCATGGGATTGAAAATTAAAATCATGATGACAAGTTTCATGGTTATCATTATTCAATATAGCATACATGTCATTACAATAATCATCATAGAGAGCAACTTTGCAACCTCTTCCAAAATAGTGGATTCATCACTAAATAAAGTCATGACCTCTCCAAATCCACTTTTATAATTATAACAATAAGATTCAACACCCTCCAAAATAGTGGGATCAATACTACCTAGAGTTGACACTCTTCCAAACCCACTTTCATCAATGTAATCATCATAAATAGGAGGCATGGTATCATCATAATAAATATTCTCATCAAAACTTGGGAGACTAAAAATATCATCTTCATCAAACATAGCATCCCCAAGCTTATGGCTTTGCATATCATTAGCATCATGGATATTCAAAGAATTCATACTAACAACATTGCAATCATGCTCATCATTCATGCCAATCATTTTATTGAATTCTTCTTCTATCAGTTGAGCACAATTTTCTGTTCCATCATTTTCAAGAAAGACATGATAAAGATGAATAATAAGCGACCACCTCAATTCCACTTTTTGTAGTTTTCTTTTTATGAACCAAACTAGTGATAAAACAAGAAACTAAAAGATTCAGTTGCAAGATCTAAAGATATACCTTCAAGCACTCACCTCCCCAGCAACGGCGCCAGAAAAGATCATGATGTGTACTACACAACTTGTTCTTGTAGACTCATGTTGGGCCTCCAAGCGCAGAGTTTTGTAGGACAGTAGCAATTTTCCCTCAAGTGGATGACCTAAGATTTATCAATCCGTGGGAGGCGTAGGATGAAGATGTACTCTCAACCAAATAAGAAAAAGTCTCTTGTGTCCCCAACACACCAAATACAATGGTAATTTGTATAGGTGCACTAGTTCGGCGAAGAGATGGTAAAAAAGCATAGTAATGATAGTAGATATTGATTTTTGTAATAGGAACAATAAAAATAGTAAGGTAGCAATTGATAATACGGAGCACAAATGGTATTGCAATGCTTGAATATGAGGCCTAGGGTCCGTACTTTTGCTAGTGCAATCTCTCAATAATGCTAATCTAATTGGATCATATAACCATCCCTCCACGTGTGATGAAGAATCACTCCAAAGTTCTTATCTAGTTGTAGCAACCAGACCTCAAACAGTCTGATTTCTCTGCTTTAATGTCATCCCTGGATCAGTAATGCCGACACGCACAGTACTTGAAGGATTTATGACAGAGTAGCAATCACACACTTATTACATCGAATGTCTCAAGAGAGAACTTATTACAATAAATATGGCTTAAGGTCATCTAAAAACGATAACAACGGAAGGATTGGAAGATAAGCGAGTCCATCAACTCCAACGGCATCACTAAGTATAAGACCATGACATAAGGCACCTTACTCGTCGTCTGAAAAGTATGCAACATGAACGTTGCAGCCCTAAAACGGGTCAGCACATGGAATATGCTGGCAATGTAACACATAGAGAGTAATGAAAGAATGATGCTATACTACATGCATATATGGCTGGTGGAAAGCTCTATGGTTACATTTTTGCATAAAGCCAATTTTTCCCTACCACAAAGGAATAAATTTTATTTAACTATCATGGTGGTTGTTAAACATTGAGAAGGTTCACCCAACTCAATCCCAATTACGGTTGTCGGGGGTTGGGTGCGACATATGCCAAAGGATGGCTTATCATGGTGGGGGCGAGTAGAACATCGCCGGTGCCTTGAAACGGGATGAGGTGAAGACATGCACGCCGGCGGGTCTTACCCAGCTTCAGGGCTCTCCGAGGAGATAACACCCCTACTGCTGCTCTGCGGGGTCTCCGCATGATCACTAAAGCAAAGTGAATACAAGGGTGCTCCTAGAGTTGTTTCTGGAAGAAGGAGAAGGCAAGGCTAGCTCTCTCCCTCCCTCGTGTTCCGTCTAATGCTACTGGATGCCAACCCTTTGCATGGGTGCCCTGGGGGGTTTATATAGGCCTACCCCCCAGGGTTACAATGGTAAATCCGGCTGGGCGAGGGTCCCAGCCGTCTGTCTCTCAGGTACCGTCTTCTCCGCCGACTCCTGGGGCCCGCCGACTGGTGGGTCCCACCGACTGGCCTGGTACGAGGGCGTCAGCCCGTGCCCGCCAAGGGCGGGTCTTGCCGGCTGCGGATTACTGTAGCCGTGCTTCTAATGACACGGGCTTGGTCATGGGGTTATGGCAACAGTGCCGCTGTCTGCGGGCGATCACTGTGGCCATTCCCCGGTCGCATCTGGTTAATGGCGTGTGTGGCCCGTAGGAGGGGCCGGCCGGCTTCGGGGGGCCGACTCCCAACGGGTCCAACTCTCGGCGCACCCGCTGTCTTCAACACTCTCGCTGACTGGTAGGCCCCGCCGTCTCTGGGCCGTACAGACAAGTTGTCGTGGGTACAGGGCCCCGCCCCAGGGGCTGATGTCAGGGCTGGCATGGCAACAGTGACGCGCCGGGCGGAGATCTCCGTGAGTACGGCGCACTGTGGCCATGCTCGTCTTTAATTACCGGGTGGTTGGGAGTCGCGGGCCGACTCCTCATAGTCGGCTTCTTCGGAGTTGGCTCCGGGACTCGGCCGAGACGAGAGTCGCCTCAGGGACTTGGCTCGTCTCGGAGTCGCCTTCTGGGACTCGTCTCATCCTGGAGTCGCCCTTCGGGACTCGGCTTATCCTGGAGTCGCCTTCTGGGACTCGGCTTATCTTGGAGTCATCGTAGGTACTTGAGGGGCGCAGTCTGCCCCGATGTCTTGAAAGGTTCTGGGGCTCGGGTTAGCCTACCCGTGGCCCATTACTCCGACAGTAGTCCCCGAAGCTGGTGAGGCTCCGAGGTTGATACGTCGTGCGCCTCAGCAGTTTCACTCCTTAGATGGGGGGCAAAGCAAGCTTTGATGGCCGCCCTTCTCCAAGCCGATTGGCTAGAGTCGGATTCGACGAGAGCCGGCATGCTCAAACCGACTGGCTGGAGTCGGATTCGTCGAGGGCCGTCTTGCAATTTGGGGAGTTTCGTATGTCGCGGCAGGAATCAGGCGGCGTGCCTGATACGCTTCCCGTGGTTGCCCGCCTCGGCCCCGTCGCGCGGCGCCACGTGGCAAGGGCAGTCTGCCTGCCCACGCGCACGATGGGACTGGTCGTCAGGCGGGGCCCGCCACTACCGTGCCTCGGCACGCGAACGGATCCGTTGCGGCCGTGCGGGCGGTTGGGTTTCCCACGTCGTTACTGCACGCAGTAACTTCGTGGGGGGCGTGGGGTCCTACGCGCAGTTAATCCCACGCCGCCCCATCGGCTTCTCAGCCCACAGGCCTAAGTAGGCGGGGGGGGGGGGGGGGGCTGGATGGGAAACACACGCGCCCATTCCTCCCTGCTCCCCCGCCTCCTCCTGCTTCTTCTTCCTCCAGCCGTCGCTGCACCACACCGCACCGCTCCGTAGCGATGAGCTCTTCCTTCGCCGTCACGGCTCCTGCCTTGCGTTCCGGCGTTTGGGACGGCTCCGAAGTGGATGACGACGCCATCGAGCACCTTCGCAAGACGCGCCGGCTCCCCTGCGCGAACTTGGTGCGAGCCCGCGCCCCGCCGGCAGGGGAAATAAGGCCGGCGCCGCAGGAGGGCGAGCGGGTTATATTCCGCTCGCACCTTATGCGCGGCATGGGCCTGCCGGCGAGCGGCTTCCTCCGCTCATTCTTGGAGTTCAACGGACTCCAGCCGCACCACCTCACCCCAACACGGTGGTGCTGCTGGCCGCCTTTGCCACCCTGTGCAAGGGTTTCCTCGGTGTTCTCCCCACTATCGAGCTGTGGGGAGAGCTCTTTCAATCCAAGCTCGGCACGCACGTCGCCGGCGTGCCGGCTCAATGTGGTGCCTTCATCGCAATGCACAGGTCGACTGCCGACAATCCATTCCCCTCCATCGTGCTGATCAAGTCGGTGAAGATGTGGCAGCGCTCGTACTTCTACGTGAAGAACGTCGCCGGGGAGGGCGACTGGGTCAACCTGCCGCCCTATGAGGCCGGCGCGCCGGCTGGGAGGCTTCCCAGCTGTTCCCACCGGGCCCAGGCGCTGACTCCCGCCGGCGCCGCCGCCATCGCGCGACTCCGGGTGCTGACGCAGTTGAAAGGCCTGGTCGGGGCCGACTTGCTGGCCGCCTTCGTGGCGCGCCGAGTCCTCCCTCTCCAAGGCCGACCTCATCTGATTAGTCATATGAGCGGCCGCCGAGACCCGAGTCGGATGTGCACCTGGGATATGCCCCACACGGAGGTGGCGAAGATGGTGAATCACATCGCGAACTGCGAGCTCCCGGAAGACTGGAAGTTTAGCAAAGAGCCGTACTCGCGTGCCAACCCCCCTCCTGCGGTAAGTCATATATTTTTTCTTCCTGTTTTCCTTCGTAGCCGAATCCGACTTCTGATCTTCTTGGCTTTCTTCGAGTCAGAACCCTCTCATCCCGCCTGCAGCTGGCGCCACTGGACAGCCCCGTGACTACGCTCCAGATTGAGCGGAGAGCGATGTCGAGGACCCCGACTTGGGGGCCGCGGTGATGGAGGCCGACGCCGAAGGCGGAGGAGGGGGGCGGAAGGCAGCCTCCGGCCCTCGGCGACCTTCGCCGACTGGCCAGAAGACGATGCCGAAGGGGAAGTCGTCCCACGTCGCCAACCCAAAGCCGGCCATCCGGGCGCGAGTTCTTCCGCCGGCTTGTCCGGTCAAGTCGGCGCGAAGAAGCGCTGGGTCGCGCCGAGTTCTCTCGGCGGTCGGCCGAAGAAGTTCAATGGGGCGGCCGCCGCGACCAAGCGGGAGGAGGCGGTCGCGAAGGCCAACCGCTTCCGCAAGGAAGTGAAGAAGCCGCCGCTAGTCTCTGCGTAAGCCTTCGCCGCCTTTGTCTTGTTTTCTTTGACGAATTCTTTCCGAGTCTTTTTCATTCTGTTTTCTGCTTCAGGGCCCCTCTTTCTCTTGAGAGGGTCGTCGTCCCTTCTGTCATGGGGTCGGCCGAGACGTCCGCCAACACCCGGCGGATTGACCCCGCCGCCGACCTCCGGGAGGCGATGGAGCGCAACGCGCGAGAGAAGCGCGACAAGGAAGAGGCCGACCGCTTGGAGAAGGCGGAGGCCGCCAGAAGAAGCTGGCGGAGGCCGAAGCCGCCGCCGCGACCAAACAGCGGGCTGAGGAGGCCGCGCGCCGCCAATCGGTGTTGCTAGTCGTCCCACTAAGCTCCGCGCCGCTGCCCCCGGAGTTCACGGGGCAGACTGGGGAAGTCGGCGGGGAGCACTCCATCGTGGAGAGGGACAGAGGCAAGGCCTCTGCGTCAGGCACAGCCTCGCCGCCACCGCCGCCTCCGCCGCACGGCAAGCAGCCGGCGGGCCCTGTAGTGCCGCCGGCTAAGGACGAGGCGGTGGCGAGGCTACTTCTTCAAGTCGCTTCACCGGCGCGTCTTGCGAAGGCGGTCTCGGCGCCGCGCCCCTTGGAAGCCGGCGCCGCCAGCTCGGCCATTCTAGATGCCGAGGCATCAAGTGCGCCCACTGGATGGGTGCGAGGAGGCGGCGACGGTCCGCTGAACCGGGCGCTCCGGGATGTGCAGGCGAAGCTGCGAGCTGAAGGAGAAGCCATTCAGGGCTGCACCAGGGTGCATCTGGCGTCGCGAACGTCTATCCGAGTACGTTTTTCTTTTTTTACTTTGCCTTTTCTCATTCTTCTCTGTGGGGGCGCGCCAGCGCACCCACTGGTTGTAGTCCCCGAGTTTCAGGCCGGCTGCTGCGCAGGCGGCCCGGAACTCAATCTGGCGAGTTCCTCATTTTTGTTTTCGTCTGATTTTTATTGCAGGAGTACCACAACCTCCGCGTCACCGCCTACAACCGCAACGTTGAGCGGCTGGAGAAGCGGACTGCCGACTTGTCGGAGAGCTGGAGTAAGCTCTTTTTCTTTTCCGCGGGGGCGCGCTGGCGCACCCGCGAGCTGTAGTCCCCGAGATTCGGGCCGACTACTGAGCAGTCGGGCCGGATCTTCCCGGCGATCTTTGCTGCTGACGACTTAACGTCTTTCTCTTTGTTTTTCAGAGGCCAATGCCGCTCTTCAGGAACAGCTGGTCGAAGTCAGCACGGCCCTTCGCGCCAAGGAGGAGGAGTGCGGCAAGCTCGCCAAAGAGCGTGACTTGCTAGCCGAGCAGTTGGCGGAGCAGAAGGAGCTGCTGAAGGCGGCCCGGGACGAGGCGGAGAAGAAAGAGACCGCCCTCCTGGCCGAGTTCGAGATGGAGCGCTCCTCCTGGACCGACAGGGAGGCGATGCTGACTTCCGGCTTCCACGAGATCGAGGACATTGTCGATGGTGAGTTTCTTTTCTTTCTTTCCTTAAGCTGCTGACTACAAGTTAGGCCGACTTCTGACTTTCTCTCTGCTTCTTTCTGTTTTGGGCAGACTTCTTCCCTGGCCACTCGCAAGTGGTCGATCAAGCCATCGAGGTTGATCGCGAAACGCGGAGGGCGAATGGCGAGGAGATCGCCGCCAATGCCCCGCTGACCGTCGATGAACAGGTGCTGAGCATCGAGACCCGTCTGCGGCCGGCTCATCGGTTGCTGCGCCGGCTTCAACGTGCCGGGGCCCAGGCAATCTCCGCCCTGTGGCCAGGGATGCCGGCTCTGCGCACCGCCAGTCGAACTGCCGACTGGCTGGAGGCCGCGACCGGCCGTCTTAAGGCTTGGAAGGGTTCCTCGGCCCGGGCTGGAGCGCGCCGGGCCTTGGAATTTGTCAAGGCATGGTATCCAGGGCTGGACTTGGACCGGCTGGCCGTGTTTCGGTCAGAGGCCCAGGCAGAACTGGCGGCTGTGGAAGGCGCCCTCATCGAGCGCGCAGCGGCGATCGCCGACTACACCGACACCAGCGTCTTCGTTCCCGAGTGGGCCGCGAACGGTGAGGAGGTGCCTCCGGAGTGGTTCGGGATGAACCCCGACTACGGCGAAGACTTGGCGGAGGTGATCGGCTCTAGCACCGAGGAGGGAGACGAGCCGGGGGACGAGGACGAGACGGAGGTGCCAGAAGACGGAGCGGACGACCAGCCTCAGCTCGATCGCGCCTCCAGCAACGAGCCGCGTCCGACTGGGCCGGCTGCCACCGGAGGCGACCAAGCCGAGACTGCCCAGCCGGCCGCCCCAGCGCCTGACACCGCCGTCTCGGCCGACCCGCCGAACCCGTCTGCTGCTCCTTAGGCTGCCGTCTTGTCCTTTCTTTATCTGTTTTCATAGTCTTTGAAGAACTTGTTAATTTGCACAATTCCACCCGCGGGGTGTATTTTGAACTCGGCCAGAGGCCTTTGCTTATGTAAATATCTATTTGCCTTCTATCTTTCCATGCTTATTGCTCTTTTGGCTTTTTCCTCTGCCACCTTTTCATAGTCGCTGCTTTGCCAGACGGACAGCCGCTCCGCGGACTGCCGCAAGTCAAATGCTTGGCTACTTTAGGGAAGGCCAGTACTTCGCCTTCTTAGAGTTTTTTAACAAGTGGGATAGAAGGCGGAGAGCCGACTACTCGAGAGTCGGCTCTGCAGAGAGAGGCTGGGAGCCGGCTTGGGCTATGTATACGCTTTAGGTCCTTATCCATTTTTTCGTGTGTGCGCTCGTTCTTGCTTGTTCTCCGCCTACCAACATTCGCTCTGCGAGCTGCGGCTTTTGACAGGAGACGCCTTGAGCGCAGCACACTACTTGTCCGACTGCAGGAAGCATTTCATAGCGCAAGACGGCAAATCCCCGGGCCGACTAGTCGGACCCGGTGCCAAGCAACATGACAAAAGAGTAGCATACTCGAAGGCATAATTCTTATCATACAGATAACAAAAAGGGCAGTCCCCGAGCTCGTTTCGGGGGCCCAAAGTCTCGGTACTTTAACACAAAGGATAGCGTGGTACATACTGCATTAACTGTAAAATCTTCGGAGAAGATTTGCGTTCCATGGCCATTCTGACTCCTTGCCGGAGTCGTCCCTCTTGCACGCTCGAGGCTTCTGAGCGTCGATTAGGTAGTAGGAGCCACTGCCCAGCACTTTGCTGATGATGAAGGGGCCTTCCCAAGGCGCCGACAACTTGTGATGGCCAGCTGTTCGTTGAATCAGCCGGAGCACAAGGTCGCCCTCTTGAAACGATCTCGGCCTGACCTTTCGGTTGTAGTATCGGCGCAGACTCTGCTGGTAGATGCCGGACCGGCTGAGTGCCAACAGCCGGCCCTCTTCCAGCAGGTCGACACCGTCTTGACGTGCTTCTTCAGCTTCCTCTTCGGTGTACATGGTGACTCGTGGAGAGTCAAACTCTATGTCCGTCGGGATGATGGCTTCGGCACCGTAGATGAGGAAGAAAGGCGTGAAACCGGTTGACTTGTTTGGAGTCGTGCGCAGACTCCAGAGGACGGCTGGTAGCTCCTCAACCCAACAGCCGGACGAATGCTCGAGTGGTTCGACCAGTCAAGGCTTGATGCCGGACAGGATGAGGCCGTTTGCTCGCTCCACCTGGCCGTTTGAATGCGGATGGGCAACGGACGCTAAGTCCAGTCGGATGCCCTGTGTCGCGCAGAAACGGGCCAAGGCGCCTTTGGCAAAGTTTGTGCCATTGTCGGTGATGATGCTGTGCGGTATGCCATACCGCACCGTGATGTCGGCAATGAAGGTCACTACAGTCGGGCCGTTCAACTTCTTGATGGGCTTTGCTTCTATCCACTTGGTGAACTTGTCCACCGCGACAAGCAGATGAGTTAGGCTGCCTCGGGCCGTCTTGAATGGTCCCACCATGTCCAGGCCCCAAACTGCGAAGGGCCAGGCGATATGAATTGTCTTCAGTGCGGAAGCCGGCTGAAGTGGCTTGGAGCAGAACTTCTGGCACCCTTTGCATTTTTGGACTAACTCTTTAGCCTCTTCCAGGGCAGTCGGCCAGAAGAAACCGTGCCGAAAGGCTTTGGCGACGAGTGCTCTTGAGGCTGCGTGGTGGCCGCACTCGCCCTGATGAATGTCTCTGAGAATTGCTTGGCCTTGATCTGGCTCTACGCAGCACTGGTAGACACTAGTGACACTGCGCCTGACTAGCTCTTTGTTGATTATGATGTATGCTGCCGCTCGGCGTTGCACTTGCCGAGCCGAGATCTCATCAGTTGGCAGCTCTCTATTCACTAGGAACTTGAGGATGGGCTGCGCCCAGGAGGGTGCTGCTATTTCTCCAACTGCCACCACAGCGACTTGGACAAGGGCGGCTGGGTTGGGAGGCGGTGGGCTGGAGTCTGCGGCCGCTTGCTGGATTGACAGAGTCCCCGGGCCGACTGGAGCAGTCCCTGGGCCGACTGGCGCAGTCCCCGGGCCGGGTTCTGAAGTCCCCAGGCTGGCTTCGACTGTGATTTTCTTGGGGCCAACTGCTGGGGCTCTTGAGTCGGATCCGACTTCTTTGGGAGGAGTCGGCACAAAGATGGAGTCTGATTCTGGTGACGGCTTGATAGACGGCTTGAGGAGGCGCTGAAGAGCGACGCTGGAAGGTATTGCTTGGTGGGTGGAGCCGACTCGTGCCAAGGCGTCTGCTTGATCATTGTCATTTCTTGGCACGTGAAGGAACTCGCATCCCTCGAAGTATCCGCTGAGTTGCTGCACCAGGAAGCAGTAACTTGCCATGTTTGCGTCTTTGGCATCCCAGTCGCCAGATGACTGCTGGACCACCAAGTCGGAGTCGCCATAGCACAGGATCCGGCGAATGCCGAGTTCTTTGGCAAGCCGGAGCCCATGAATGAGCGCCTCGTATTCGGCGACGTTGTTGGAGGCGGGGAAGTGGATCTGCAGCACATACTTGAGCTTGTCGCCTTTAGGGGAGGTGAGGACAACACCGGCTCCCAGGCCGGTGCGCATCTTGGAGCCGTCGAAATGCATCCGCCAATGGGTGGAGTCGGGCGCTGGCGGCAGGTACTGGGTCTCGGCCCAGTCGACGAGGAAGTCGGCCAGCGCTTGCGACTTGATGGCGGTGCGGGGCTGGTAGTAGATGGTGTAAGGAGCCAGATCTATGGCCCATTTGGCTACTCGGCTGGAGGCATCTCGGCTTCCAATGATCTCGGCCAACGGAGCCGTGCAAACCACGGTAATTGGATGCTCTTGAAACTAAGGCTTCAGCTTCTTGGCGGCAAAATGCACACCGTAACACATCTTCTGGTAATGGGAGTAGTTCTGCTTGGAGGTCGACAGTACCTCGCTCAGGTAATATACCGGTCTCTGGACAGGGAGCGCCTTGCCTTCCTCTTTGCGTTCGACTACGATGACTGTGCTGACTACTCGGCTGGTGGCGGCGATGTACAGGAGCATGGGCTCTTTGGGAGTCGGAGCCGCCAACACAGGGGGAGTAGTCAACATCTTCTTCAGCTGGAGAAATGCTTCATCCGCCTTGTGGTTCCACTCGAAAAAGGTGGTCTTCTTCATCAATTGATACAAAGGGAGAGCCTTCTCGCCCAGCCGACTAATGAATCTACTGATGGACGCCAAGCAGCCGGTGAACTTCTGCACATCTAACAGTCGGCTGGGTACTTCCATTCTCTCGATGGCCTTGATCTTCACGGGGTTGCACTCTATGCCGCGTTCAGAGACCAGGAAGCCAAGGAGCTGGCCGGCTGGTACTCCAAAAATGCACTTTTCAGGGTTGAGCTTGATCTGGAATCGGCGCAGGTTCTCAAAGGTCTCCTTGAGGTCTTCTAGCAGCGTCCCACGCTTCTCCGTCTTCACCACCACATCATCCACGTAGACATGGGCATTCCTGCCGAGTTTCTTGAGGAGGCACTTCTGCATGCAATGCTGAAAGGTGGCGCCGACATTCCTTAAGCCGAATGTCATTGTCAGGTAGCAGAAGGCTCCGAATGGCGTGATGAAGGCGGTCTTCAGTCTGTCTGCCGGGTTCAGCTTGATTTGGTGATATCCTGAATATGCATCTAAGAAACTCAGCAGCTCGCATCCGGCTGTGGAGTCTACCACTTGGTCGATTCTCGGCAGGGCAAACGGGTCCTTTGGGCAGGCTTTGTTGAGGCTTGTGTAATCGATGCACATCCGCCACTGCTTGTTTTTCTTCAGTACCAAAACCGGGTTTGCCAGCCACTCTGGAAAAAACACCTTCATGATGAAGCCGGCCGGAAGAAGCCGGGCTATCTCTTCTCCAACAACTCTTCTCTTCTCTTCTGACAGGCGGCGCAAGGGCTGCCTGACGGGTTTCACATCTGGCCTGACATGTAGCTTGTGCTCAGCGAATTCCGTCGGTACACCTGGCATGTCTTTGGGGGACCATGCAAAGATGTCTCGATTCTCACGGAGGAAATCGACGAGCTCGCCTTCCTATTTACTGTCAAGGTTTGTACCCATGACAGCGTACCTCTCTGGGTGCTCCGGGTCCAAGGGTATCTTCTTGGTCTCTTTGGCCGGCTTGAACGAACCTTCAGCTTCCGACTCCTTGGGGTCAGGCGACATTTCTGGCTGTTTTCCGGCCATCGCCACGACCCGATCAAGGAGCCGCTTTTTAGCTGCGATCACCAGGGACTCGGCCAGCCGGCTGCTCTCGGCCGCGCAAGCGGACATTCCTGTAGTCGCCGGCTACGATCAGAATTCCCTTGGAACTTGGCATCTTCATCTTGAGGTAGGCGTAGTGAGGAACCACCATGAACTTGGCCAAGGCAGGTCGGCCGAGCAACGCGTGGTACGGGCTTTCAAGGTCCACTACTTCGAACCAGACTGGCTCTCGGCGGAAATGATCTTTGTCTCCGAAGAGGACATCTATCAGGATCTTGCCGATTGGTGAGCAGGAAAGGCCGGGTACAATACCATGGAACACAGTCCGGCTGCTCTGCAGCTGTCTTTGCTTGATTCCTAGCTTCTCCATGGTATCTTTGTATAGGATGTTGATGCTACTGCCTCCGTCTATCAGCACTCTCGAAAAGCGGGCGGCCCGCCTATCAGTGGCCAAGGTGGCGCCTAGGACCAGGGCATAGGAGCCTAGATTCAGCATCACCTCTGGGTGATCCGCTCTGCTCCAACTGATAGGCTTCTCGGACTAACGCATGAACTCTGGAATATCTGTTGCCACTGCATTGACTTCTTGTTGCTGCTGTCGTCTGCTCCGCCGATCATCAGCCACACTGGTGAACACCACGTAAGCTCCATGCTCTTCTGGGTACTCGTCTTGCACTGTGCTGACTGGCCGAACAGCCGGTTGCTGGGGTGGCGGCGGAGGCGGCGGCCCAGCAGGCAGTGGGGGAAGAAGGCCGTCTCCCTTGGCGATTCTGGTGAGCCAGTGGCACTTTCGGGTGGTATGGTTTGACGGCTTCGCGCCACTGTGGAACTTGCAGGGACCATACAGAGTCTGCTCATAGGAAAAGGCCGGCAACCAATTGGACTTGTCGCCTTTCTGGCGTTTGGCCGGAGGCTGCCCCTCCTGCTGTTGATCTTCGACTGTCGCAACCTGCCGACTGTTGGAAGTCGGTTGTTGGGCCTTGCGTTTGTTGTTGCTCTGTTGTTGGCGCCGACTGGAGTCTCCAGCTGGAGTTCTGGGAGCCTGAGGGGCCACCTTGCCAGCTGCATTGACTTGAATCTCCGTCTTCATGGATGAGTCGGCCGTGGCGTACTTGTCTGCTATAAACCAGCAGTTCGTCGAGGGTTTCTGGCTCATCGCAGAGGAGCCTGTGCTTGAGGAGGGTGCCTTCTCGGCACTCGACAGTGAAGTACTCGATAGCCTGCACCTCGTGCACGCCCTCGCAGGAGTTCCGAAGCTCCCCCCAGCGCGTGAGGTAGTCGCGTGTTGACTCATCAGGGCCTTGCACGCACAAGGAAAGCTGGCGCGGCTTGGGAGGTCGCTTGTACGTGCTCGTGAAGTTGCGGATGAAGGCTTCGGTGAAGTCGACCCAGCTGTTGATGCTGCGGAGCTTCAGACTGTTCAACCATGTCCGGGCCGTGCCCTGGAGCATGAGTGGAACGTACTTCACGGCAACCCGCTTGTTGCCGTTCTCTATACTGACGGCCGTGGAGTAATCAATCAGCCAGTCTTCCGGCTTCACAGAGCCGGTGTACTTGGGTGTGTCTCGGGGGAGCGTGAACCCTTTGGGGAAGGGCTCGTCTCGGATGCGGGCTCCAAAGCAAGGCGGATCCAGCTCGTCCTCTTCTTCTAGCGCCAGGGATTGGTGGAGTCGGTCGATCCGATGGCGGGCGTCATTTTCTCCGACTCCCTCTCGGCGGCCAAGGCGGCCTCCGAGAGTCGGATGCTCAACAGGCGGCGGGGAAACTCGCCGTTCTCTTCTGGGTGGGGGAGGTAGGTAGTCGTCCCGCCGCTCCACTGCTCTCGGCCGGCCGTCTTGGTCGCGCTCAATGGTGCGGCGAGTCCGACTGTGACTGGCAGCCGGCTCTTTCTCTTTCCTTCCGCGGACTCCGCCAGTCGGCGTCCGAGACATCGCGCCTTGATCTTGGTGGGGAGGCAAGTCGTCGTTCGGTTGCTGCAGCGCATCCGCGCGGCCGCCGGCCGCGTTCTGCGCAGCAACTGCGTCGAGGAGCTACTAGACTCGCTCCATCATCAAACGGCGCTCTTCGCCCTCGAAGTTCTTCAGCTTGTCAGTCGCCACTTGGGCAGCGCAGATGTTCTCTGCAGGGGTGGCGTATACGGGGCGTTTAGCCCCGAACAAGTCGGTGATGGTCGCGCTGCATTGCCGGACCGCGCCTAGGCGGCTTGGCCCAGTCGGAGCCGGCGAGCCACCTACGGCGCGATCCATTTCGCGCTGGTAGGCTTCTGACAAGCGCCTCATGCTCGCTAGCCTCTTGGCGCCTTCGATGATCTGAAGGCGGTGTGTCTCCAGCGTCTCGGCATTTGCGTCTTCTGGAATGGGCGCAGTTAGGTCTTGCATGGCCGCGGCGAGCGGGTCCTGGGCTTCTTCACCGGAGCGCTCATCGTGACTGATGACGAGCACTTCCGTGACGGCGCTTCTGCCGCTCTCCTCGTAAGGAAACGGCTCGTTGTAGACCACCACGTTGGTGGGGAAAGTGTCGAGCGACACGGCGTCGGAGTCGACCAGCATCGGGTCAGTGGATCCTACGGACTCCAAGTCCACGGCAGGCTCGCCGGCGACGTGGAGTTGGTCGAGGAGGCCCGCGAGGAGACTCTCGGGGCCACCCGTGCCTGCGTCGGATGCAGGCTCGTCGGAGAGTCGAACCTCGCCGACAAGTTCGGCGAGGCTGCTCGCTGCACAGGCGGCCTCAGCGCCGTGCAGCGCGTCGATGCAGACGCCATCTGGCGAGCCTGGCTGGCTGCGCTCGCCAGGGAGGAAGAGGGTTCCCATCCAGAACAGATCTTCGGACGACGGTGCACCAGGCCCCACAGTGGGCGCCAAATGTCGGGGATTGGGTGCGACATATGCCAAAGGATGGCTTATCATGGTGGGGACGAGTAGAACATCGCCGGTGCTTGGAAACGGGATGAGGCGAAGACATGCACGCCGGCGGATCTTACCCAGTTTCAGGGCTCTCCGAGGAGATAACACCCCTACTGCTGCTCTGCGGGGTCTCCGCATGATCACTAAGGCAAAGTGAATACAAGGGTGCTCCTAGAGCTGTTTCTGGAAGAAGGAGAAGGCAAGGCTAGCTCTCTCCCTCCTTCGTGTTCCGTCTAATGCTACTGGATGCCAACCCTTTGCATGGGTGCCCTGGGGGGTTTATATAGGCCTACCCCCCCAGGGTTACAATGGTAAACCCGGCTGGGCGAGGGTCCCAGCCGTCTGTCTCTCAGGTGCCGTCTTCTCCGCCGACTCCTGGGGCCCGTCGACTGGTGGGTCCCGCCGACTGGCCTGGTACGAGGGCGTCAGCCCGTGCCCGCCGTGGGCGGGTCTTGCCAGCTGCGGATTACTGTAGCCGTGCTTCTCATGACGCGGGCTTGGTCATGGGGTTATGGCAACAGTGTCGCTGCCAGCGGGCGATCACTATGGCCATTCCCCGGTCGCATCTGGTTAATGGCGCGTGGGGCCCGTAGGAGGGGCCGGCCGGCTTTGGGGGGCCGACTCCCAATGGGTCCGACTCTCGGCCCGCCCGCCGTCTTCAACACTCTCGCTGACTGGTAGGCCCCGCCGTCTCTGGGCTGTACAGACAAGGCGTCGTGGGTACAGGGCCCCGCCCCAGGGGCTGATGTCAGGGCTGGCATGGCAACAGTGCTGCGCCGGGCGGAGATCTCTGTGAGTACGGCGCACTGTGGCCATGCTCGTCTTTAATTACCGGGTGGTTGGGAGTCGCGGGCCGACTCCTCATAGTCAGCTTCTTCGGAGTTGGCTCCGGGACTCGGCCGAGACGAGAGTCGCCTCAGGGACTCGGCTCGTCTCGGAGTCACCTTCTGGGACTCGGCTCATCTTGGAGTCGCCCTCTGGGACTCGGCTTATCCTGGAGTCGCCTTCTGGGACTCGGCTTATCTTGGAGTCATCGTAGGTACTTGAGGGGCGCAGTCTGCCCCGATGTCTTGAAAGGTTATGGGGCTCGAATTAGCCTACCCGTGGCCCATTACTCCGACAAAGCTTCATCATTAAACCCAACAAAATTAATTAAAGTAACATGATGAGATTCATATGATAATCCAAGTACTAGATACTCAAAACGTCCATAACCGGGGACACGGCTAACCATGATTAGTTTATACACTCTGCAGAGGTTTGCGCACTTTTCCCCACAAGACTCGATCTCCTCCGTTGGAATTCTCGCACTACATGGTGTTTGAGAAAATGGATGACCGAGACATAGCCTTTCAGAAGTGCTGACACCTTACGATCGGGTAGACAGTTACACCTACTTTCCCCTACATCTGCTAGTCCACCACTGTAAGAGTTCACACAACTTAATCAACTATGCTAGAGCCCATATTAGCTTGTGGCTGCACACGAAAGGATCTAGTATGAATAATCTTATGATCCCTTTGAACCTGGGGGGCGGTCCATAAAGAAAAACAGGCAATCACCGGAATCCCAGGTGCCTCAATCCACCCAGATGTGAGTTTAAGTTGCCACCTTAAATAAACCATTAAATAACCATCTCACATCTGTCATGAAAACACTCACCCAATCCACATCTACTAGCATAGCATGGCAATAAGCAAACGTAGAAGTAACTCCCAAGGGGTTTGATAATAAAACAGGTAATAGGTACTACCTCATCTACTTCCCAAAACCCACATATTAATCAGATCCTAATCATGCATTTGTTTGAGGATTGGTCTAATGCAATAAAACTGGGTAGTAAAGAGGTATGATCAAAGTGTTACTTGCCTTGTTGATGATCCGTGAAACCTAGAGATTCGAAGTAGCAAGCGGCGCACTCCGGGTACTCTATCGCAAACAAACAAGCATACAATAAGCACTCATATAATGCACAAGTAAAACTAAAATAAGATAACTAACCAGAAAGTTCAACTTAAAAACTCCGGTTTGCAAAAAGAATCAAATCAAACGAAGCAACGAAAGTCAAACGGCGAAAGAAACAAGCTTCGTTTACTAATCTGGACATAAGTCAAATTTTACAATAGCAAAAACTTGCTTGAGTTGGTTAAATGGAAAGAGGGCTTCGAGTCGAAACTCTAGGTGCTTGAATCGCCTCTTTCCAATAAACGAGCGAAAAGATAAACTAAAACGAAAATCGGATTAGAAATCGCGATCTGGAATAATCGCGGAAAATCCGAGAAAAAGAAAACGGACGAACAGTCTAACGAATGGACGTTCGTTGACTGCAACTAAACGGTGAACTCATCTGTTAAAATGAACGAACGAGCGAACGCTCGCTAACTAAATAAACCGGAAAAAAAGAAACTGATCTAAAAAAATATAAAAACCTAGGGTTTTAAAAAAACCGAGTCGTTTTTCTTTAGAAAACAAGGGCGACAGGCGGCTACCTCGGCTCGGGGCTCCGGCGAGGTCCGGCGGGGCTCCGATGGGGCGGCAGGAGGCGGTGGCTACAGCGGCGAACGGCGGTGGCGGCGCGAACGGCGGCGGCGGGAGGCGAGGCGGGTCGGGTGGTAGGGTGGGGCGGGCGGGCGGCGGTATTTATAGGAGGAGGGCGTCCGGCTTGGGGAAGGGGGCGCCGGGTCGGGGTCAGCCTCGGGAGGCGTGCCCCGGCCGGACTCGGCGGCGGCGGCGAGTCGGACTCCCGCAAGGGAAGGCGGCGGCGGCGGCGCGGGCCTGGCCTGGCTCGGTGTCACATCCCTAGTTGTATTAATGCCTAGTGCTAGCATCTGGTGTTGCATCGTGTTTAAATTTTAGTTAAACCTGAAATAGGGATTGCCTAAACCCTAGCATCCAAGGAATTCACTAGGTTCAACTAAAATATTTTCAGTGAATCCAAATGGCTTTCAAAAATGTACATCATTTCTGGAAAATGCTAGAAACATTAACCAGAGGTGTTGCACCTTTTTTCCATGTCATATTTGGGCTCTGGATTAAATCATTTGCACCTTTTTTGGTATTTTAAATAAAGCCCAGAAGTTACAGAAAAATAGGAAACAGAAAACAATTTAGAAAAGAGAGAGAGAGAACGCCTATATGGGCCACTTACCTGGACGTCCCAGTAGGCAGCCCACCTGGCTGGCCCAGCCCAGCGCCGCTGCAAGTCATCTCCCACCTCTCGCCAGTAGGATGAGAGGCATGTGGCCGCCGTGCGCGCCCACGCGCCTCGGCCACCTCCTGCTTCCCACCAACTCCCGACGTCACTCTGGACGCCCTGGACGTCGACACGCCGCCCCTCTGGCTCTCTCTCACTCTCCCCGTGCTCCTCCCCCTCCTCTGCTCTGTCTCCCTCTCACCACCGAACGCCACTGCCGCCGCCGTTCGCCATAGCCGCAGCCGCAGCCAACCCCGAGCCTCTCCGACGTGTCCACGAGCATCGCCACGCCTCCCTCGTCCTCTGCGTCTAGCCACGCATCGCCAGAGGCCCTACATCAACGCCATCTTCATCATCTTCGTCGCCCGCCGCCGGAGATCCCCCTGGATGCTCCGCTCGCTCCGATGCCTCCCCGAGCTCGCCGAGGCCACCGTTGCACCCGCTGTGAGCTCCTGTGTTGTTTCCCCCTCTCCCCTGGCTCGTTTTCTTCCACTAACACCGATGCCCATCGCGGCCGAGAGCTTCTTGCCGCAGGCCATGGCGTAATCGTGGCCACAGCCACCGCAGCTCGTTCCCGAGCCGACCATCGTGCCCAGCACTATCTCATTAGCCCGTACACACCCACAGCGCCTCCTCCCGTGCTCTATAGCGCCACCCCAAGATTGCCCGACCTGCTGCCGCCGCCAAACCTCGTCGCCGGCCACTTTTCCAGCCACCCCAGCACCTACCACCGCCACCACTAGATGCGCGCCACTGCACGCGTTCGAACGCACCAAACCACGGCCAAAACGATGCCATGTGGCTCGTTTTCGAGCCCCTCCGCCGCGTCTGGACTCGCCGGCGGCTAAACGCCAGCGACCGCTAACCCGTTGACATGCGTGGGTTGACCCCACTGCCTGGTTTGACTTCCCCCTCTCTCTCACTGACTTGCAGGCCCCGCCCGACTAATTACTCTAGTTAGCACTAATTAACTAGTTAGGTTAGTTACTACAGCCACTGACTAGTGGGCCCTGCCCAGTTAGATAGGGCTAACTAACTTAGTTAGTTGACTGGGTCACTGACCAGTGGGTCCCACAGGTCAGGTTTAACCTGGTCGACGCCTGTTGACCGCTGACGTCACGGTGACGTATTGCTGATGCAGTTAATTATTTTTTGGATTTATTCTTATTCAGGAAATTTCAGAAAATAATGCAAACTTCTAAAAATCTTATAAAATCAACCGTAACTCCAAATGAAACAAATTATATATGAAAAATGATCACAAAAATCCAATCTATCCATTTGTACCATTTTCATGCATATTAGAGCAACTTATAGCTGTTGTTTAGCACAAGTCATATAAATGGCATTTAAACCGTCACATATGGAGTTTGAATTCGAATCTTAGATTGAAACCAACTCCATTTAACCTGCTGCTAGATGCATTAGCTCAAACCACAGCATATTGTGCATTGCATTGATTGTGTTTCTTCTTTGTTTGTCGGTGCTTGTCCCCTCTCAGTAGACGTGTACGGACGATGTGATCGATGACACCGATGAAGAACTATATTATCTTCAGAAGTGCCAGGCAAGCAAAACCCCCTTGTTCATTCCGATACAATCCCACTCTCTCGCTCCTGCTCTCTTTTACTGCATTAGGACAACAACGATTCATCTGTTACTTGCTGCGGTAGCTGAACCCCTTTATCCTCTGCATGACCTGTCATTGCCACAGTAAATAGATGAAACCCGCTAGCATGAGTAGGAGTTGTTTGAGCCCTGTTGTGCCTACTCATTCATGTTTGTTTGTCATGCCTGCTACTGCTTAGAGTTGAGTCAGGTCTGATTCATCGGGGATGAATCAGAGGTGTGTGAACATGTCCTACTGTGTGTGAGCTAAGTGTGTGAACACGATTTGGTAAAGGTAGTGGTGAGAGGCCATGTAGGAGTACATGGTGGGTTATCTTATTGAAGCCGTCCTTAGGAACTGAGTTCTGTGTCTGTGATCCATGACACATCTACTACCATGCATTGGGCCCTGAAATATGACCCCGCTCGACTTCTTAATCACCCTTGTCCTTTCTCTAGGAGTTGCAAGTAGTTTCTGGTGTTTGTAGTATGCTGGAGGCCGTGCGTAGCTCTGACCGGAGGGGTGGGCTGTGATGCGGTAGGCACGTGGCACGGTGTACCGGGCGCCCGTTTGGTGTCTCGGGAACCCTGCACACATCGTTCGGGGCCGTATGTGGAAACTTCGGCCGGACTCCCTGCGGATGGAACCTGAATAAGCGATAAACCTGGACTAGAGACTTGAGTGTTTAGGTAGGTCATGGTCTACACCCACGTCAGCTTTCGCTTGAAGTCTGCCGAGCACATGTCGTGTGCAGACGCTAAGTGGTGGAAACATGTATGAAGAAGTACACCCCTCCAGGGTTAACATCATCTATTCGAACAGCCGAGCACAGTTCATAGACAAGTGAAAGTGGATACTCTAAAATACGCAAGATAAGCGTGAGTGCTATGGATGTCATTCTCGTAGGGAGATGGGAGCGGATCCATGGTGGTGTATTGATATGGTGAATATGTGGACTCGTGTGCGCCACCTCAAAAGAGTTACTTGCAGTCATAGTTCAGGATAGCCACCGAGTCAGAGCTGGCTTGCTGCAGTTCAACCCCACCATCCCTTTGTTGATAATGATGCATATGTAGCTAGATCTGATGTAAGTCTTGTTGGGTGCATTTGTACTCACGTTTGCCTATTTTATGTTTTTGCAGAGAGACTTTAGTCTCGCTAGTAGTTCCGCGTGGACTTCGACCACTACAACAGGAACCCCCTTTAGCAACGCATCGATGCGTTGTCGTATGTCCATATATGCGTTGCTAAGGTCTACACCAACGAATTACTTTGTGTTGTTGTAGGTGGCATTGCTAGGGTCTACAACAACGTATATGGATGCGTTGGTAAACGACATGTAGAAGTGTTGTAAGGTAGCATCATATAGAGTTAGAGCCTAACAACACGTCATAAGCGTTGGTGGCTACCCTACCCAATGACATATCATGGCGACGACTAGGGCCTTCCCTACATAGCATGAATAATTGATGATATTTTATACTTCCTCTGTACCACAATACTCGTAGCTAGAGGAACTTGTAGTAGTTTTCCCCAACGACAAGTATTTTGGTACAGAGGGAGTAGATAGCTATCTAGAATTATTTAGTCAATATCGTTAGTGTATAGGAGCCACAATATAATGAACGGGAGGGTCTCATATATTGGATCAAATATATTGCATTACAAAGAACACGATCAAGAGATTACAAGATGTGAAACTATCTAGTAGTAGCCGAATTCTCAACCTTGCAATCAACTATAATATTTGAAACATTGTCTTGAAAATTACATTCTAATTATCTGGTAGTAGCCCCAATATCATCCTTGCAATCAACATCTGAGCCATGCATCATCCATTTTATGTTGGCAATCTACAAAAATAAATAAATGAGATGAGTAACATACTGTAGAGAAATCAGGTCCAACATTAACTATGTCAAACATAAAAATATTTTTAGGGATCAACATGTACAACAGATGACATATTTTAATGAAACACAGTCAACATTTTTGTACCCACTATATTCTCCTCCTAAATCCAAGCAACAACTATGAAAACAAATGTTGAATTTTGATAAAGTGTCGTTTATCAAATAAAGGTACATAACTAAATTTCATCATATGTGATCCAAACCAAACCAATTCTGTGAACAAGTGAAAAAGGAACAATATAGGCATCACGTACACTCTACTACATACAGGTATACAACTGGATGTCTTTTGTCTTATTGCAATTCTACGATGAATCATATACTCCCTATGATTTGTGAGTTATGTGAAGGTCACATCATAAGTGCTTTTTGAGTTAAGTTCTCATGTCTCATTGTTTTTGCTCCATTGGAATTTTTCCTACCTACTCAATGGTTAAATTTTAGTACAACAGTAGTGAGGAAAATTTTAGTAGTATAACAATGCGAAAATTAGTAACCAGATAATTTAGTAAAACAAGGTAAATTTTAGTACAAAATTGATATAGTAAATTTTAGTACAAAATGTCTAACTATGTTGACCAAATGAGATATTAGCCTCTGTAAGCTACAAGACCCTTACCAACTCAGTATTCAATTGTACAAATAAGTTTAGTATAATATTTAAATAAACATAAAATTTCTAGGGAACGCTAGAAGATATCAGACGTAGCATTGCATCAAAATAGCATTAGTATAGTAATGCAGATCGGGAAATTACACACCTCTTTGCTCAAATATTATCAGCAGATGAGCTTACGGAACATATTTGAGATATTTGTTGTTTCTGCATCAGTGTGCGCGTACGAAGACATTGATATTTGAGAGCAAGCCCAAAGAACTTACACAAACTTGTCAGTACAGACATCACACTACTGTTCACCTTGGCGTCGACCTTTTCTTTTCTAGATTGGGCAATCGCATTGTAATTTATAAACCAAAGTAGTGGTGTGACACCATCTTCAATTTATAAAAGATGTTTTGCATTTAAAATAGCTCAATATGGTTTACTATGCAAAGTAGGGTGTATTACCTTGAGCATATTGATGTTTATATCAATTCCTAATCTGGGAAATTGATAGATGAAGAACCAGCGAGACATAAATATTTCATGATCTTGTGAATAATTAGACCAGTTGAAGAAAAGTTGGCAGCCAGCAACATGTAGAACCCGAGTTCTGATAGAGTAATTGGAGCAAGGTGAAATCTTACAGGGTTCTGACTCATGCACTGAAACAATATAAGAAACAACAAAACGTGTTATAGTCATAGTATACCGTAGTTCCTACATAAAGTAACATCACCATTTTAAATCGGGGCAAATGCATTTTTGCCCCTAGTTGGAACCTACCCATGGGTTTTGCCCTTACTTTTCGACTCTGCTCAGTTTTGCCCTTAGATTTTCCTCTAAGGTCGTCCGAATGCCCTTTGACCGTTTGACCAATACTTTGAAATCCATAACAAATTGATATGAACTCAGAAAAATGCAAACTAGATATCAAAATGTTCAGATAAACATTACCTTTATGTTTATGTCAGTTGCATTTAGGAAAAAAGCACCGTTTAAAGAACCTAAGGTTATTCATGTTATTAACATTATTAAAAATAAGAAGGTATAAATAATACTTTTTTAGGAACAAAAATTACATGCAAATGTAGGTGACGTTTTCTGAACATCCTGATATCTTATTTGCATTTTTTGAGTTCGTATCAACTTGTTATGAAGTTTCAAAATAATGGTCAAAGTCGTTTGAACATTCATAATAAGTTGATATGAACTCAGAAAAATGCAAAATATATATCAGGATGTTCAGAAAACATCAACTACATTTGCATGCAATTTTTATTCATGAAAAAAGTATTTTTATACCTTTTTATTTTTAATAATGTTAATAACATTATTAATCTCAGGTAGTTTAAACGATACTTTTATCCTTAATGCAAATAATATGCACATAAAGGTAATGTTTGTCTGAACATTTTGATATCTTATTTGCATTTTTTCGAGTTCATATGAATTTGTTATGAATTTTCAAGTATTGGCTAAATGATCAAAGGGCATTCGGGTGACCTCGGGGGCAAATCTAAGGGCAAAACTGAGGAGAGTCGAAAAGTAAGGGCAAACCCCGTGGGTAGGTTCCAACTAGGGGTAAAAATGCAATTGTCCCTTTTAAATCCTAGGGGAACATAGAACCTTGCAATCTAAGAAATCTGTACCATAGTTTTCTCTCACGGAGTTGGCACTGATCGAGGGCGGCTCGAGCAGTCCAGTAGCTCCATAGCGTGTGAGCACGATGACAAGAGTTGCGATGTTGCTCGCCGTCGATAATTAATTGTGCAGTGTCTGCTGCTAGGACACCATTATGCAAGCACCGCAATGTAAAGGTCAAATCAAAACTTCATGCTCAGCTCAGCAGGCGGATCAACAATTAAATCCGAGTCAGCGATTAGTTAATTAAGGGAAACAATGTTTTGGTAACTCACAACCACTCTGCAGCCTCACGTGGATGTTCATCAACACAACAGATCAAACTACTACTAGGATGAGAATGCAATCCAACAAATACACACATGTTGGCTGAAGCAAGGTCAGTTTCAGAACCTGTAAGCGAAGATGAAATTAAGGATTATATATACAATAAAGAGGAATATTTGGACAGATGGACCGGTGTGAGACTAATTCTATATTATTACACAACATGCGACAATGAAATTGGTGAGGATTCCTTCAGAATTAACATATATATGGACTCAACCATACATCCAAATAGATCATCCAATCTAGAAACAACGGGTTTGCATGTGCAGAACTAGATAGCAGTGCACACCGTAAAAATGCAAGGACGAAACTATTGATGAAGTGACTAACATTAGGTAGGGCATATCACGTTTGCGACTTCCGTCAAAGAAGCGACCATGGACCGATGCCATGTCACTACAAAGAATCATAGAGGGTACAAGCAGAGGAGAGAAGTGCCTTACTAAATCATCGGTGTCAGAGGCGATGTAGCCGAGGCGGAGCAGCACCGTCGAGCCCGAGCCGTCACCTGCGCGTGCGGAGATCCGGGGTAGAGGGCCTACGCGGGAGTCTCATCGGCGACCCGTGCGTGGTGGCTAGGGTTGCTACAGGGGCATGTGCAGCAACGCGGAGGAAGTTGCGATGGCGGAGGATCAGAGGAGTGGACTGCGGGGCAGCCAGGCTAGTGAGCGCAGTCGTGGAAGAGCGCCCGAGATAGCTACAATTGCTGGTGGTGATCAACATCATGGATTCGTGGTCATGGAGCACAAGTGGGAGATGAATCGTGGGGGAGGGGAGATGGGGAAATTTTGGGTGGGCGTGGGTACAGGTACGGCCGTATAGGGAGGTTAGATTTTTCTAGGAGAGGAGGTTAGCGCCAAGTATGGGGTAGGTGGGATAAGTTCCTGAGGTGGGAGATTAAAACAAACAACACATATTGTTATGTCGTTGGTACATATGCGTTGGTATAGGTGGGTTTTTGTTTACCTCAACTACGATCTTGTGCCCTCAGCAGGATCTGGTAGTTAGTCAGGCTTCTCAGCCTTTTTCATTTGTAGCTGTCTGTACTCAGACATGTTAAGCTTCCGCATGTGCTTTGACTTGTATGCTCTGAATGTTGGGTCGTGAGACCCATGTTTGTAATATCTCGCTCCTCGGAGCCTATTGAATAAATACTTGAGTTGTAGAGTCATGTTGTGATGCCATGATGTATTTGCACATATCGAGCATATTGTGTGTATGTTATTGAAATGCTTGGTATGTGTGGGATCCGACTATCTAGTTGTTTATCCTTAGTAGCCTCTCTTACCGGTAAATGTCTCCTAGTGCTTCCACTGAGCCATGGTAGCTTGCTACTGCTCCGAAACACTTAGGTTGGCCGGCATGTGTCCTTCTTCGTTCCTATGTCTGTCCCTTCGGGGAAATGTCACGCGATGAATACCGGAGTCCTGTTAGCTCGCTACAGCCCGGTTCACCGGAGTCCTGCTAGCCCAGTGCTACAGCCTGGATTCATTCGTTGATGACCGACACACTCGATGCTGGGTCATGGGTGCCTGTCCCTGTAAGTTTGTGCCACTTTGGGTTTACGACTAGCCATGTCCGCCCGGGCTCCTTATCATATGGATGCTAGTGACACTATCATATACGTGTGCCAACAGGCGCAAACGGTCCCAGGCAAAGGTAAGGCGACACCCGTGGGAATACCGTGCGTGAGGCCGCAAAGTGATATGAGGTGTTACATGCTAGATCGATGTGGCATTGAGTCGGGGTCCTGACAGCTTTGGTATCAGAGCCTGACTGCCTATAGGATTACCAAGCCAAACTGGTCGAAGTTGAGTCTAGAAATTCTTTAGTTATATAAGGGAATTGATTGTGGGATGGAACTTAAGGCTCTTTTTACTCCTTATACCTTATGCCCTTCTGATCTGAGTCATCTTATCTTTCCTACGGGATTAAGGAACTAGGCTTTCTCTTCTTTCTATCAGGATCACGTGTTACTAATCCATAGACTTATAAGATTGGTGGATTCAAGCCTCAATTCAGTTTCTACTACTTTTAGTATGTTCTCAGTTGAACCAGAACCTTGATATGATGTTGTTAAGTGACTATGCAAATCCTTGTGAATGTCTCAAATCCTTTCTGAGCATTTACAGCCGTTATGCTGTCCGAGTCATCCCAGGTTTCTAAATAGTCTGATGCATTTGAAAATCCTTTCTTTCCGTTCCCGACGTCTTTTATGGTCAGAATAAGCATACTAACCGGTGCGTTGAGGTAATTTATTGCCTTGACATATATGTTGGAGCTATTATTATGACCCTAGGTGTTTTAGGGAGTCACCTAGTAATCTAGATATGCTTTGTGTTCCCAGTGTGATGATTCTGGCCATCAGTCTCGAAAGCATCTCGTGATGCCACTTAGTATGTAGGTATTCCACTTCTGGGTTTTGAACCCGAGATTCACCCTACTCACTTCATGTTGATAGTGTTTGCTAGTTCCTTTAGGTTATTAGTAACCTTTGCATTAGTTCTCGAGGTCCGTGGTATTTCCTTCTTCCAAATACTATGAACCACTCATGGCAGAAGTTTGTTGGATCAGAAGATCACAACAAGAGTGCTCCTGACGAGTTCTCCATTCTATATTCTGACTCTGCCAGTCCTACCTTCCCTGCATGGGTTATCTAGAAGAAACCTGTTGAACTTGGTTCGACATACTAATCTATGCATCCACAACTTAGAAAGTTATATGATCCTTTGAGTTGTCCCTCTTTAGTTGTATTTTGACCTTCATCTATCAATTGATAGAAAGGAGTAGTTGTGCAGTCATGTTTATCGATGCCTATTACTTTGTCGTCTGTCAAGCCATTCCATTCCGGAATGACTAGGAGAAACAAACTCTAGTATCTCATCCACATCCAGGATTGGGTCAAAGTGGTTGTACCTCACAGATCAAAATACCAATCCAGTTTTTGATTATGTTCCACCCTGGAGTATTACCACCTTTATGTCAGGATTTTCATGAGAATTGCACCGACTCTTGTGAATTCTTGATGTAGTAATACTCCTCGCCATCATTACTCATTCCTCGGTTCCGTGTTGTCGCAACCGGAATGCCGATAAGTGATTCGTGATGTGTGAAATCTATACTCCTAGAAACTCCATTGCTTGGTGGTTAAATGGACAATAATTTCATTCTTAGCATGTTGGTTATCAAATTACCATTCTGAGATTGATCGTGCTACCTAGTTCCTTTTCCTGGTGCACTTCTCGATCAATGAGTTAGGGCTATGCCAATCTCTTGCTTATTTGATCATATCATCTTGCCCTGAAAAGCAAGATTGTTCTCGAGCTTAGTAACATATCGGTGGTTCGTGATTTTTCCGAATATCTTCTCGGAAGTGTTACCTGGTTGTCATCTGACCGCTATGTTGAGTTCGTGATCAAGTTGGTTTCTTGTAAACCACCCCTTCTCCAAGAGTCTGTGTTGGGTACCCCTGAGCTGTTTGGTCAAGCTAAACAACAACTTGGAGAGTTGAGAGATAAAAGCTTGTCTAACTTAGTTCACTTCCAAAGGGATATCTTTGTGTGTGTGTGTGTTCAAGAAAGATGATATCTTCACCAATTGGTCCTCGTCATCAGTTGTTGGATCTATTGCCTTGTCAAAACTTTGTCTTGAGTATGGGCCATCATCAAGTCAAATCAGAACCAACGATGTTCTTAATGTTGTCTTACTCGTGGTTGATCCCTCGAGCATACACCATTATATCCTTTGGTCTGACCAATACTATCACTTGTTCTCATAATTATGGAATTCCATTTTTATGGAAACCAGGATGAATTGTAGTTGAGCCCATCGACAACATCCTTATCTTCTCCATGATCTTGTTGAACATTAAGCTAGTATTGGAAACTTTTGAAAGCATTTCTTCATGCTAGTTCATGAAGCATATGTTTGGATGAAAGAAGTGACTTCCTCTAATTCATGTGCAGTTGATGCAAGTTGCCGCCGTGAATTCGAGAAAGTCAGTGTTGCTTCCTTTGGAATCATCTCAAATCAGTCATGCATACGTGTGAAGTATTCTGTGGTTTGGAGATTTGCAACCTTCATTCTATATGTGTCCCTAGCACACCAAGCCACTGATTGATTTGTTCAAGGTTAATAAGTTCTAAAAGTGATAGTCCCGAAGGTACCAGACGGATTTGTACAAGATTTCGTTATCCTCGATGATGGTTTTCCCACCTGGACTCGGTAGTGTTTTATTGTAAGACTACTATGTGGTCATGCTTGTCTGAGACAACATGTTCACATGTTTGTAGCAGAACCAGCTCATGTTTTGGAGCTTGTTATCGCAGTTCATTTCCCGAGAATCTTGCAACGTCATCTCGTCGATTTGTGTTGCAAACTTTAATTTTTCTTTCTAGACTTGATGAGTCTGGAATATCCTGACACCAACCAAATCTGAATCTCAGGCAGATATGATGGTTGGAACATCTCCCAAGAACTATAATATTGGTCTCTCAATAAACGGTAAAGTGGATGTCGTGGCCAACACACCCAGCCGGAAGACCTATTATTGTAGTATCTTGATTGAGGAAGTTGGCCACCTCCCCATGAGGATTTCGTAGGATTTACTCCATAGTTATTCCTTATGGATTCTTGTGCTCCCGAAGTCCGACCTTTTACCTGATGTTCTGGGTACCAAACCATTTTAATTAATGGGTTGCACTAGCCCATCAAGGAGAACATTAGAAGCGGAGTGCTAAATGTCTCTCGGTCAATCATCCAGATTTTGTCCCCTTGGCCCCGCTAAATCTGAGAAAGTGTTGTCTTCCTTTGTATCTGCATCCTCCACCGGTATTCGTCATGGTAGTATGTTGTGTTGTCAGCACCCTTGACACGGATGTTGGTAAAACCTTGATGAATATGGAAATGCTCAAGTTCTTGAAAGCACGCACAAGCGCTAGGTGTTATCATCGGCACTAACTGGGATAGCTCTTAGCTTCCTTGGTTATGCTATAACTTTTGAAACAGTGGACTCACTCTCTACTGTTGAGCTTCTCCCCAGTTACTAAAATCATCCCTTGTGTTGTTTTCAACAAGGTAATCCACATCATCCATTCTAGTCCGAGTATGCCATTCTACCCAACCCCTCCAAACAATCACTCGAGAATTGCCTTAGGCTGGTATAAAAGTTTCAATGATCTCTGAATCAAAGGTAATTCTTTTTGCCACTTAAGGTAATAATTCTATGAATCACCCTCCTCCAGGATGTCTCGCTGAGGTATCATGGCAACTCAACTTGTCGCTACGTTGACAACCATTCACCACCCTCGTAAGTGTGGAATTGTTGTCTACCTAGTGAACCCTCCTCATCTGTTCCACTCCATTCCTCTAGAGGTGTGCCTCGTCTCTCAGATCGAGAGATGTTGCTATGTCTCATTCTGTGAGTTAATCCAGAGTTGCTCGACCTTTGGGAAGATCGATTCTTTAGAGTCTTTCCTTTCCTCTCGTTGTCATGTTAGTTGGAGTTCTCAGAGCAAGACTTCGAGACAATGATGTGAAGGAAATATGCCCTAGAGGCAATAATAAAGTTATTATTTATTTCCTCATATCATGATAAATGTTTATTATTCATGCTAGAATTGTATTAACCGGAAACATGATACATGTGTGAATACATAGACAAAACTATAGTCACTAGTATGCCTCTACTTGACTAGCTCATTAATCAAAGATGGTTATGTTTCCTAACCATAGACATGTGTTGTCATTTGATTAGTGGGATCACATCATTAGGAGAATGATGTGATTGACATGACCCATTCCGTTAGCCTAGCACTTGATCGTTTAGTATACTGCTATTGCTTTCTTCATGACTTATACAAAGTTCCGGCAACTATGAGATTGTGCAACTCCCGTATACCGGAAGAACACTTTGTGTGCTACCAAACGTCACAATGTAACTGGGTGATTATAAAGGTGCTCTACAGGTGTTTCCGAAGGTACATGTTGGGTTGGCATAATTCGAGATTAGGTTTTGTTACTCCGATCGTCGGAGAGGTATCTCTGGGCCCTCTCGGTAATACTCATCACCTAAGCCTTGCAAGCATGTAACTAATGAGTTACTTATGAGATGATGTATTACGGAACGAGTAAAGAGATTTGCCGGTAACGAGATTGAACTAGGTATTGGATACCGACGATCAAATCTCGGGCAAGTAACATACCGATGACAAAGGGAACAAAGTATGTTGTTATGCGGTTTGACCGATAAAGATCTTCGTAGAATATGTAGGAACCAATATGGGCATCCAGGTCCCGCTATTGGTTATTGACCGAGAATGGTTCTAGGTCATGTCTACATAGTTCTCGAACCCGTAGGGTCCGCACGCTTAACGTTTCGATGACAGTTTTAGTATGAGTTTATAAGTTTTTATGTACCGAAGTTTGTTCGGAGTCCCGGATGTGATCACGGACATGACGAGGAGTCTCGGAATGGTCGAGACATAAAGATTGATATATTGGAAGCCTATATTAGGACATCGGAATGGTTCCGGGTGAAATCGACATTTTACCGGAGTACCGGGAGGTTACCGGAACCCCCCGGGGGGTTAATGGGCCTACATGGGCCAAGAGGGAGAAGAGGGAAGGAGCCAGGAGGGGGCCGCGCGCCCCTCCCCCTCCTAGTCCGAATAGGACAAGGGAAGGGGGCGGGAAGGGGGGCGGCGCCCCCCCTTTCCTTCCCCTCTTCCTCCTCTTTCCCCCCCCCCCCCTTCTCCTACTCCTACTTGGAAAAGGGGGGTCCTACTCCCGGTGGGAGTAGGACTCCCCCCTTGGCGCGCCCTCTAGGCCGGCCGCCTCCTCCCCCCTTGGCTCCTTTATATACGGGGGCAGGGGCACCCCAAAGACACACAAGTTGATCTACGGATCGTTCCTTAGCCGTGTGCGGTGCCCCCTTCCACCATATTCCACCTCGGTCATATCGTCGCGGAGTTTAGGCAAAGCCCTGCGCCGGTAGTACATCATCATCGTCACCACGTCGTCATGCTGACGGAACTCATCTCCGGAGCTCGGCTGGATCGGAGGCCGGAGATCGTCATCGAGCTGAACGTGTGCTGAACTCGGAGGCTCCGTACGTTCGGTGCTTGGATCAGTCGGATCGTGAAGACGTACGACTACATCAACCGCGTTGTGATAACGCTTCCTCTTACGGTCTACGAGGGTACATGGACGAACACTCTCCCCTCTCGTTGCTATGCCATCACAATGATCTTGCGTGTGCGTAGGAAATTTTTTGAAATTACTACGTTCCCCAACAGTGGCATCCGAGCCTAGGTTTTATGCGTTGATGTTATATGCACGAGTAGAACACAAGTGAGTTGTGGGCGATACAAGTCATACTGCTTACCAGCATGTCATACTTTGGTTTGGCGGTATTGTGAGATGAAGCGGCCCGGACCGACATTACGCGTACGCTTACGCGAGACTGGTTTCACCGTTACGAGCACTCGTGCTTAAAGTTGGCTGGCGGGTGTCTGTATCTCTCACTTTAGCTGAATCGAGTGTGGCTACGCCCGGTCCTTGCGAAGGTTAAAACAGCACTAACTTGACGAACTATCGTTGTGGTTTTTGATGCGTAGGTAAGAACGGTTCTTGCTAAGCCCGTAGTAGCCACGTAAAATTTGCAACAATAAAGTAGAGGACGTCTAACTTGTTTTTGCAGGGCATGTTGTGATGTGATATGGTCAAGACGTGATGCTATATTTTATTGTATGAGATGATCATGTTTTGTAACCGAAGTTATCGGCAACTGGCAGGAGCCATATGGTTGTCGCTTTATTGTATGAAATGCAAACGCCCTGTAATTGCTTTACTTTATCACTAAGCGGTAGCGATAGTCGTAGAAGCAATAGATGGCGTACACGACAATGATGCTACGATGGAGATCAAGGTGTCGCGCCGGTGACGATGGTGATCACGACGGTGCTTCGGAGATGGAGATCACAAGCACAAGATGATGATGGCCATATCATATCACTTATATTGATTGCATGTGATGTTTATCCTTTATGCATCTTATCTTGCTTTGATTGACGGTAGCATTTTAAGGTGATCTCTCACTAAAATTATCAAGTAGTGTTCTCCCTGAGTATGCACCGTTGCCAAAGTTCGTCGTGCCGAGACACCACGTGATGATCGGGTGTGATAAGCTCTACGTCCATCTACAACGGGTGCAAGCCAGTTTTGCACACGTAGAATACTCAGGTTAAACTTGATGAGCCTATCTATTTGCAGATATGGCCTCGGAACATGGAGACCGAAAGGTCGAGCGTGAATCATATAGTAGATATGATCAACATAGTGATGTTGACCATTGAAAACTACTCCATCTCACGTGATGATCGGTTATGGTTTAGTTGATTTGGATCATGTGATCACTTAGATGACTAGAGAGATGTCTGTCTAAGTGGGAGTTCTTAAGTAATATGATTAATTGAACTTAAAATTATCATGAACTTAGTACCTGATAGTATCTTGCTTGTCTATGTTTGTTTGTAGATAGATGGCTCGTGCTGTTGTTCCGTTGAATTTTAATGCGTTCCTTGAGAAAGCAAAGTTGAAAGATGATGGTAGCAATTACACGGACTGGGTCCGTAACCTGAGGATTATCCTCATTGCTGCACAGAAGAGTTACGTCCTGGAAGCACCGCTGGGTGCCAGGCCTGCTGCTGATGCAACTGACGACGTTAAGAACGTCTGGCAGAGCAAAGCTGATGACTACTCTATAATTCAGTGTGCCATGCTTTACGACTTAGAACCGGGTCTTCAACGACGTTTTGAACATCATGGAGCATATGAGATGTTCCAAGAGTTGAAGTTAATATTTCAAGCAAATGCCCGGATTGAGAGATATGAAGTCTCCAATAAGTTCTATAGCTGCAAGATGGAGGAGAATAGTTCTGTCAGTGAACACATACTCAGAATGTCTGGGTATAATAATCACTTGATTCAACTGGGAGTTAATCTTCCTGATGATAGTGTCATTGACAGAATTCTCCAATCACTGCCACCAAGCTACAAGAGCTTTGTGATGAACTATAATATGCAAGGGATGAACAAGACTATTCCCGAGCTCTTCGCAATGCTAAAAGTCGCGGAGGTAGAAATCAAAAAGGAGCATCAAGTGTTGATGGTCAACAAGACCACTAGTTTCAAGAAAAAGGGCAAAGGGAAGAAGAAGGGGAACTTCAAAAAGAACGGCAAGCAAGTTGCTGCTCAAGAGAAGAAACCCAAGTCTGGACCTAAGCCTGAAACTGAGTGCTTCTACTGCAAGCAAACTGGTCACTGGAAGCGGAACTGCCCCAAGTATTTGGCGGATAAGAAGGATGGCAAAGTGAACAAAGGTATATGTGATATACATGTTATTATTGTGTACCTAACTAGAGCTCGTAGTAGCACCTGGGTATTTGATACTGGTTCTGTTGCTAATATTTGCAACTCGAAACAGGGACTACGGGATAAGCGAGCACTGGCCAAGGATGAGGTGACGATGCGCGTGGAAAACGGTTCCAAAGTCGATGTGATCGCAGTCGGCACACTACCTCTACATCTACCTTCGGGATTAGTTTTAGACCTGAATAATTGTTATTTGGTGCCAGCGTTAAGCATGAACATTATATCTGGATCTTGTTTGATGCGAGACGGTTATTTATTTAAATCAGAGAATAATGGTTGTTCTATTTATATGAGTAATATCTTTTATGGTCATGCACCCTTGAAGAGTGGTCTATTTTTATTGAATCTCGATAGTAGTGATACACATATTCATAATGTTGAAGCCAAAAGATGCAGAGTTGATAATGATAGTGCAACTTATTTGTGGCACTGCCGTTTAGGTCATATCGGTGTAAAACGCATGAAGAAACTCCATACTGATGGACTTCTGGAATCACTTGATTATGAATCACTTGGTACTTGCGAACCTTGCCTCACGGGCAAGATGACTAAAACACCGTTCTATGGAACTATGGAGAGAGCAACAGATTTGTTGGAAATCATACATACAGATGTATGTGGTCCGATGAATGTTGAGGCTCGTGGTGGATATCGTTATTTTCTCACCTTCACAGATGATTTGAGCAGATATGGGTATATCTACTTAATGAAGCACAAGTCTGAAACATTTGAAAAGTTCAAAGAATTTCAGAGTGAAGTGGAAAATCATCATAACAAGAAAATAAAGTTTCTACGATCTGATCGTGGAGGAGAATATTTGAGTTACGAGTTTGGTTTACATTTGAAACAATGTGGAATAGTTTCGCAACTCACGCCACCTGGAACACCACAACGAAATGGTGTGTCCGAACGTCGTAATCGTACTTTACTTGATATGGTGCGATCTATGATGTCTCTTACCGATTTACCGCTATCGTTTTGGGGTTATGCTTTAGAGACGACCGCATTCACGTTAAATAGGGCACCATCAAAATCCGTTGAGACGACACCTTATGAACTGTGGTTTGGCAAGAAACCAAAGTTGTCGTTTCTTAAAGTTTGGGGCTGCGATGCTTATGTGAAGAAACTTCAACCAGATAAGCTCGAACCCAAATCGGAGAAATGTGTCTTCATAGGATATCCAAAAGAGACTGTTGGATACACCTTCTATCACAGATCCGAAGGCAAGACATTCGTTGCTAAGAATGGATCCTTTCTAGAGAAGGAGTTTCTCTCGAAAGAAGTGAGTGGGAGGAAAGTAGAACTTGATGAGATAACTGTATCTACTCCCTTATTGGAAAGTAGTTCATCACGAGAACCGGTTCCTGTGACGACTACACCAATTAGTGAGGAAGCTAATGATATTGATCATGAAACTTCAGATCAAGTTTCTGCGGAACCTCGTAGGTCTACCAGAGTAAGATCCGCACCAGAGTGGTACGGTAATCCTATTCTGGAAGTCATGTTACTTGACCATGATGAACCTACGAACTATGAGGAAGCGATGATGAGCCCAGATTCTGCAAAATGGCTAGAGGCCATGAAATCTGAGATGGGATCCACGTATGAAAACAAAGTATGGACTTTGGTTGACTTGCCCGATGATCGGCAAGCCATTGAGAATAAATGGATCTTTAAGAAGAAGACTGACGCTGATGGTAATGTAACTGTCTATAAAGCTCGACTTGTTGCGAAAGGTTTTCGACAAGTTCAAGGGGTTGACTACGATGAGACTTTCTCACCCGTAGCGATGCTTAAGTCTGTCCGAATCATGTTAGCTATTGCTGCATTTCATGATTATGAAATTTTGCAAATGGATGTCAAGACTGCATTCTTGAATGGATTTCTAGAAGAAGAGTTGTATATGATGCAGCCAGAAGGTTTTGTTGATCCAAAAGGTGCTAACAAAGTATGCAAGCTCCAGCATTCCATTTATGGACTGGTGCAAGAATCTCGGAGTTGGAATAAACGCTTTGATAGTGTGATCAAAGCATATGGTTTTATACAGACTTTTGGAGAAGCCTGTATTTACAAGAAAGTGAGTGGGAGCTCTGTAGCATTTCTAGTTTTATATGTAGATGACATATTATTAATTGGAAATGATATAGAATTTCTGGATAGCATAAAGGGATACTTGAATAAAAGTTTTTCAATGAAAGACCTCGGTGAAGCTGCTTACATATTGGGCATCAAGATCTATAGAGATAGATCAAGACGCTTAATAGGACTTTCACAAAGCACATACCTTGACAAAATTTTGAAAAAGTTCAAAATGGATCAGGCAAAGAAAGGATTCTTGCCTGTGCTACAAGGTGTGAAGTTGAGTCAAACTCAATGCCCGACCACAGCATAAGATAGAGAGAAAATGAAAAATGTTCCCTATGCTTCAGCCATAGGCTCTATCATGTATGCAATGCTGTGTACCAGACCTGACGTATGCTTAGCAATAAGCTTGGCAGGAAGGTACCAAAGTAATCCAGGAGTGGATCACTGGACAGCGGTCAAGAACATCCTGAAATACCTGAAAAGGACTAAGGATATGTTTCTCGTATATGGAGATGACAAAGAGCTAGTCGTAAATGGTTACATCGATGCAAGCTTTGACACTGATCCGGACGATTCTAAATCGCAAACCGGATACGTGTTTTTATTAAACGGTGGAGCTGTAAGTTGGTGCAGTTCTAAACAAAGCGTCGTGGCAGGATCTACATGTGAAGCGGAGTACATAGCTGCTTCTGAAGCAGCGAATGAAGGAGTCTGGATGAAGGAGTTCATTTCCGATCTAGGCGTCATACCTAGTGCATCGGGACCAATGAAGATCTTCTGTGACAATACTGGTGCAATTGCCTTGGCAAAGGAATCCAGATTTCACAAGAGGATCAAGCACATCAAGAGACGCTTCAATTCCATTCGGGACCAAGTCCAAGTGGGAGACATAGAGATTTGCAAGATACATACGGATCTGAATGTTGCAGACCCATTGACTAAGCCTCTCTCACGAGCAAAACATGATCAGCACCAAGACTCCATGGGTGTTAGAATCATTACTATGTAATCTAGATTATTGACTCTAGTGCAAGTGGGAGACTGAAGGAAATATGCCCTAGAGGCAACAATAAAGTTATTATTTATTTCCTCATATCATGATAAATGTTTATTATTCATGCTAGAATTGTATTAACCGGAAACATGATACATGTGTGAATACATAGACAAAACTATAGTCACTAGTATGCCTCTACTTGACTAGCTCATTAATCAAAGATGGTTATGTTTCCTAACCTTAGACATGTGTTGTCATTTGATTAGTGGGGTCACATCATTAGGAGAATGATGTGATTGACATGACCCATTCCGTTAGCCTAGCACTTGATCGTTTAGTATACTGCTATTGCTTTCTTCATGACTTATACAAAGTTCCTGCAACTATGAGATTGTGCAACTCCCGTATACCGGAAGAACACTTTGTGTGCTACTAAACATTACAAGTAACTAGGTGATTATAAAGGTGCTCTACAGGTGTTTCCGAAGGTACATGTTGGGTTGGCATAATTCGAGATTAGGTTTTGTCACTCCGATCGTCGGAGAGGTATCTCTGGGCCCTCTCGGTAATACTCATCACCTAAGCCTTGCAAGCATGTAACTAATGAGTTATTTATGAGATGATGTATTACGGAACGAGTAAAGAGACTTGCCGGTAACGAGATTGAACTAGGTATTGGATACCGACGATCAAATCTCGGGCAAGTAACATACCGATGACAAAGGGAACAATGTATGTTGTTATGCGGTTTGACCGATAAAGATCTTCGTAGAATATGTAGGAACCAACATGGGCATCCAGGTCCCGCTATTGGTTATTGACCGAGAATGGTTCTAGGTCATGTCTACATAGTTCTCGAACCCGTAGGGTCCGCACGCTTAACGTTTCGATGACAGTTTTATTATGAGTTTATAAGTTTTGATGTACCGAAGTTTGTTCGAAGTCCCGGATGTGATCACGGACATGACGAGGAGTCTCAGAATGGTTGAGACATAAAGATTGATATATTGGAAGCCTATATTAGGACATCGGAATGGTTCCGGGTGAAATCGGCATTTTACCGGAGTACCGGGAGGTTACCGGAACCCCCCGGGGGGTTAATGGGCCTACATGGGCCAAGAGGGAGAAGAGGGAAGGAGCCAGGAGGGGGCCGCGCGCCCCTCCCCCTCCTAGTCCGAATAGGACAAGGGAAGGGGGGGGGCGCCCCCCTTTCCTTCCCCTCTTCCTCCTCTTTCCCCCCTTCTCCTACTCCTACTTGGAAAAGGGGAGTCCTACTCCCGGTGGGAGTAGGACTCCCCCCTTGGCGCGCCCCCTAGGCCGGCCGCCTCCTCCCCCCTGGCTCCTTTATATACAGGGGCGGGGGGCACCCCAAAGACACACAAGTTGATCTACGGATCGTTCCTTAGCCGTGTGCGGTGCCCCCTTCCACCATATTCCACCTCGGTCATATCGTCGCGGAGTTTAGGCGAAGCCCTGCGCTGGTAGTACATCATCATCCTCACCACGCCGTCGTGCTGACGGAACTCATCTCCGGAGCTCGGCTGGATCGGAGGCCGAAGATCGTCATCGAGCTGAACGTGTGCTGAACTCGGAGGCTCCGTACGTTCGGTGCTTGGATCAGTCGGATCGTGAAGACGTACGACTGCATCAACCGCGTTGTGATAACACTTCCGCTTACGGTCTACGAGGGTACGTGGACGAACACTCTCCCCTCTCGTTGCTATGCCATCACCATGATCTTGCGTGTGCGTAGGAATTTTTTTGAAATTACTACGTTCCCCAACATGATGGTGATTGAATCAGTGTTCATTTGAAGTGCAACCTGGATCGTGAAGATCGTGTTAGCTTGTGTCCTTGTGTCTTCTTACCCTACGCTTGAATCTCGGGACGAGATTATTGTTTAGTGGGAGTGAGTTGTCACATCCCTAGTTCTATTAATGCCTAGTGCTAGCATCTGGTGTTGCATCATGTTTAAATTTCAGTTAAACCTGAAATGGGGATTGCCTAAACCCTAGCATCCAAGGAATTCACTAGGTTCAACTAAAATATTTTTAGTGAATCCAAATGGCTTTCAAAAATGTCCATCATTTCTGGAAAATGCGAGAAACATTAACCAGAGGTGTTACACCTTTTTTCCATGTCATATTTGGGCTCTGGATTAAATCATATGCTATTTGCAACTGGGCATTTAAATGCTATGTAATATTTTAAATGCTCAATTAATTCTGAACTTAAGTGAGGGCTGTTGGGAATATTCCAAACAGAGCCCACAATTATTTTCAGGATTTTTGAATACGTTTTGGTATTTTAAATAAAGCCCAGAAGTTACAGAAAAATAGGAAACAGAAAACAATTTAGAAGAGAGAGAGAGAGAGAGAGAGAGAGAGAGAGAGAGAGAACGCCTACCTAGGCCACTTACCTGGACGGCCCAGTAGGCAGCCCACCTGGCCGGCCCAGCCCAGCGCCGCTGCCAGTCATCTCCCACCTCTCGCCAGTAGGACGAGAGGCGTGTGGCCGTCGTGCGCGCCCACGCGCCTCGGCCACCTCCTGCTTCCCACCGCCTCCCGACGTCGCTCTGGACGCCCTGGACATCGACACGCCACCCCTCTAGCTCTCTCTCACTCTCCCCATGCTCCTCCCCCTCCTCTGCTCTCTCTCCCTCTCACCACTGAACGCCACCGCCACCGCCGTTCACCATAGCCGCAGCCGCAGCCAACCCCGAGCCTCTCCGACGTGTCCACGAGCATCGCCATGCCTCCCTCGTCCTCTCCGTCTAGCCACGCATCACTGGAGGCCCTGAATCAACGCCATCTTCATCATCTTCGTCGCTGGCTGCCGGAGATCCCCCTCGATGCTCCGCTCGCTCCGGTGCCTCCCCGAGCTCGCCGAGGCCACCGCTGCACCCGCTGTGAGCTCCTGCGTTGTTTCCCCCTCTCCCCTGGCTAGTTTTCTTCCTCTAACACCGATGCCCGTCACGGCCGAGAGCTTCTCGTCGCCGGCCATGGCGTAGCCGTGGCCACAACCACTGTAGCTCGTTCTCGAGCCGATCATCGTGCCCAGCACTATCTCATGAGCCCGTAGACACCCACAGCGCCTCCTCCCGTGCTCTGTAGCGCCACCCCAAGATTGCCCGACCTGCTGCCGCCGCCAAACCTTGTCGCCGGCCACTTTTCCGGCCACCCCAGCACCTACCACCGCCACCACTAGATGCGCGCCACGGCACGCGTTCGAACGCAACAAACCACGGCCGAAACGATGCCATGTGGCTCGTTTCCGAGCCCCTCCGCCGCGTCTGGACTCGCCGGCGGCTAAACGCCCGCGACCGCTGACCCGTTGACCGGCGTGGGTTGACCCCACTGCCCGGTTTGACTTCCCCCTCTCTCTCACTGACTTGCGGGCCCCGCTCGACTAATTACTCTAGTTAGCACTAATTAACTAGTTAGGTTAGTTACTACAGCCACTAACTAGTGGGCCCTGCCAAGTTAGATAGGGCTAACTAACTTAGTTAGTTGACTGGGTCACTGACCAGTGGGTCCCACTGGTCAGGTTTGACCTGGTCAACGCCTGTTGACCGCTGACGTCACGATGACGTAGTGCTGATGCAGTTAATTATTTTCTGGATTTATTCTTATTCAGGAAATTCCAGAAAATAATGCAAACTTCTAAAAATCTTATAAAATCAACCGTAACTCCAAATGAAACAAATTATATATGAAAAATGATCAGAAAAATCCAATCTATCCATCTGTACCATTTTCATGCATATTAGAGAAACTTATAGCTGCTGTTTAGCACAAGTCATATAAATGGCATTTAAACCCTCACATATGGAGTTTGAATTTGAATCTTGGATTCAAACCAACTCCATTTAACCTGCTGCTAGATGCATTAGCTCAAACCACAGCATATTGCCATGTCATGATCATGCATCATATTATGCATTGCATTGATTGTGTTTCTTCTTTGTTTGTCGGTGCTTGTCCCCTCTCAGTAGACGTGTACCGACTATGTGATCGATGACACCGATGAAGAACTATATTATCTTCAGAAGTGCCAGGCAAGCAAAACCCCCTTGTTCATTCCGATACAATCCCACTCTCTCGCTCCTGCTCTCTTTTACTGCATTAGGACAACAACGATTCATCTGTTACTTGCTGCGGTAGCTGAACCCCTTTATCCTCTCCATGACCTGTCATTGCCACAGTAAATAGATGAAACCCACTAGCATGAGTAGGAGATGTTTGAGCCCTGTTGTGCCTACTCATTCATGTTTGTTTGTCATACCTGCTACTGCTTAGAGTTGAGTCAGGTCTGATTCATCGGGGATGAATCAGAGGTGTGTGAACATGTCCTACTGTGTGTGAGCTAAGTGTGTGAACACGATTTTGTAAAGGTAGCGGTGAGAGGCCATGTAGGAGTACATGGTGGGTTATCTCATTGAAGCCGTCCTTAGGCACTGAGTTCTGTGTCTGTGATCCATGAAACAGCTACTACCATGCATTGGGCCCTGAAATATGACCCCGCTCGACTTCTTAATCACCCTTGTCCTCTGTCCAGGAGTTGCAAGTAGTTTCTGGTGTTTGTAGTATGCTGGAGGCCGTGTGTGGCGCTGACCGGAGGAGTGGGCGGTGATGCGGTAGGCACGTGGCACGGTGTACCGGGCGCCCGTTTGGTGTCTCGGGAACCCTGCACACATCGTTCGGGGCCGTATGTGGAAACTTCGGCCGGACTCCCTGCGGATGGAACCTGAATAGGCGGTAAACCTGTACTAGAGACTTGAGTGTTTAGGTAGGTCGTGGTCTACACCCACGTCGGCTTTCGCTTGAAGTCTGTCGAGCACATGTCGTGTGCAGACGCTAAGTGGTGGAAACATGTACGAAGAAGTACACCCCTGCAGGGTTAACATCATCTATTCGAATAGTCGTGTCCGCGGTAAAGGACTTCTGGGTTGCCTATAACAGTTCATAGACAAGTGAAAGTGGATACTCTAAAATACGCAAGATAAGCGTGAGTGCTATGGATGGCGTTCTCGTAGGGAGACGGGAGCGGATCCATGGTGGTGTATTGATATGGTGAATATGTGGACTCGTGTGCGCCACCTCAAAAGAGTTACTTGCAGTCGTAGTTCAGGATATCCACCGAGTCAGAGCTGGCTTGCTGCAGTTAAACCCCACCATCCCTTTGTTGATAATGATGCATATGTAGCTGGATCTGATGTAAGTCTTGCTGGGTACATTTGTACTCACGTTTGCCTATTTTTTGTTTTTGCAGAGAGATTTTAGTCTCGCTAGTAGTTCCGCGTGGACTTCGACGTTTAGCTTGTTACCTCAGCTATGATCTTGTGCCCTCGGCAGGATCTGGTAGTTAGTCAGGCTTCTCAGCCTTTTTCATTTGTAGCTGTCTGTACTCAGACATGTTAAGCTTCCGCATGTGCTTTGACTTGTATGCTCTGAATGTTGGGTCGTGAGACCCATGTTTGTAAAATCTCGCTCCTCGGAGCCTATTGAATAAATACTTGAGTTGTAGAGTCATGTTGTGATGCCATGATGTATTTGCACATATCGAGCATATTGTGTGTATGTTATTGAAATGCTTGGTATGTGTAGGATCTGACTATCTAGTTGTTTATCCTTAGTAGCCTCTCTTACCGGGAAATGTCTCCTAGTGCTTCCACTGAGCCATGGTAGCTTGCTACTGCTCCAGAACACTTAGGCTGGCCGGCATGTGTCCTTCTTTGTTCCTGTGTCTGTCCCTTCGGGGAAATGTCACGCGATGAATACCGGAGTCCTGTTAGCCCGCTACAGCCTGGTTCACCGGAGTCCTGCTAGCCTAGTGCTACAGCCTGGATTCACTCGTTGATGACCGACACGTTCGATGCTGGGTCATGGATGCTTGTCCCTGTAAGTTTGTGCCACTTTGGGTTTACGACTAGCCATCTCAGCCCGGGCTCCTTATCATATGTGAAAGGATCGATATGGTTGACTAGAGGGGGGTGAATAGGCAACTAACAATTTTAAAGCTTTTCTTTACCAATTTAAACTTTGTAACAAAATAGGTTGTCTAGATATGCAACTATGTGAGCAACCTATATGATGCAATAACAACTAGCATGTAAGCAAGCAAGGGATACAACATAAGTAGGCTTGCAAAAGTAAAGGCATGAAATAACAAAGAGTGGAGCCGGTGGAGACGAGGATGTGTTACCGAAGTTCCTTCCTTTTAAGGGGAAGTACGTCTCCGTTAGAGCGGTGTGGAGGCACAATGCTCCCCAAGAAGCCACTAGGGCCACCATATTCTCCTCACGCCCTCACACAATGCGAGATGCCATGATTCCACTATTGGTGCCCTTGAAGGCGACGACCGAACCTTTACAAACAAGGTTGGGGCAATCTCCACAACAATTGGAGGCTCCCAACAACACCACGAAGCTTCACCACAATGGAGTATGGCTTCGAGGTGACCTCAACCGTCTAGGGTGCTCAAACACCCAAGAGTAACAAGATCCGCTAGGGATAAGAGAGGGAATCAAATTTCTCTTGGTGGAAGTGTAGATCGGGGCCTTCTCAACCAATCCCGAGCAAATCAACAAGTTTGATTGGCTAGGGAGAGAGATCGGGCGAAAATCGAGCTTGGAGCAACAATGGAGCTTTAGGGGAAAGAGGTAGGTCAACTTTGGGGAAGAAGACACCTTTATATAGTGGGGGAAACAATCCAACCGTTACCCCACTGAACAGCCACGCACAGAGCGGTACTACCGCTTGGGCAGGGCGGTACTACCGCTGAAGAGCGGTACTACCGCTCCCACCCAGCGCTACTACCGCGCTGACGAGGAAGGTAGGGTCCTGGCCCCAGAGCGGTACTACCGCGGGAGTAAGAGCGGTACTACCGCTTGGAGAGGTACTACCGCCACTACTGCCGCTCCTAGTACCGTAAAACCCGACACGAAAAACATCGGGCTCGAGTCGAGGCGGTAGTAGCCCGGAACCACTGCGGTACTACGGCCGAAGACCACAAGCGGTACTACCGCTCTGGGAGCGGTACTACCGCTCGTGGAGCGGTACTACCGCTTGGAGAGCTTCGGCGGTACTACCACTGGGATAGGACGGAGCAGGTACGGAGGGAAAGGCAGCTCCAATGAAGCGGAAGGAAAACATCGGGTGTGAAACGGATGTGTACGTGTTGATTCCACCCTAGCCTTACCAAAGCGGATCCCCTCTTGATAGTACGGTGACTCCTACGAAACTAGTCCACCAACCGAGAAACGAAGGAGCTACACCGTCTTGAATAAAACATCGAGGGGAGGTAATCGTCCCGTGCCAATGGATGAATCTCTGAAAGAACTTAACGCACATGATTAGTCCGCAAGAGCATTGTCATCAATCACCAAAACATCTTGGGGATAAATATGCCCTTACAATCTCCCCCTTTTTGGTGAATTGATGACAATACGGGATTTGCACAAACATGAGAGATATAGGACAAGCACAAAAATCCCACCGTCCTAAAATGTAGATGGGCTCCCCCTAGATGTGTGCTATCTAGATAAGTGCTTTGGACTGCACGGCACACATACTAGGATCAACGCTCCCCCTACATTTTAGAGACCAACCACCTAAGCAGGGTATATGAGAGTAGCATAGATAACTTAACAGGAAAAGCATGCAACTCATAAGCTAGATAGTGACATAGATAATGATACTGGAAAGATAAGGTAGCATATGTCTCACACCATATGACTGGAACTTAGGTCTCACTGACACAAACAAAACAAAGCAAACTGCGAGGAAAACACAAACACAGAAGACGGAAGACACAAAGCACAAATCCCTAAACTCTCTCCCCTTTGGCATCAAGACACCAAAAAGGAGAGGGAGTGTTGCTACGGCTCCAGGTGATAGCAATAGGGGGACACAAATATCATATCTCAGCGGGATCATCTGCGCCACCGTCGTCGGTCGGGAAGTGCTCGGCATCAGAATTGGTCCAAGGGCAGTGCTGCTGAATTCACTCCTCCTCCTCAGTAAGATGGTCCTCAGATCCACTATTAACTGTGGCACCCAACTGACGCATGAGCTCCTTGTGGCGACCTCGGGCCTTCTTCTCAGCCACATGAGTCATGTACTAACCGTGAGACTCCATGCAGAACAGCTTCTTCATCTTGAGCTTGAGCTTCTTTGCCCAAGAGGGCTCTGCCTCAGAAGGCACGTAGTCATCATCATCATCCTCAGCCTCAGCCCCAGTCTCCTCCTCAGTCTCCATGGCAGTAGCAGACGAAGGAACTCAAGATTTAGGGACCTGAGTGCCCCAGTTGTCCTTCTTCCTCAGACGCTTGATGTCGTGAGACACCAGTTCTCCAGTCTCCAGCATCACCTTGGGATAGACACGAGCCCAGGCCTTCTCAATAAGTAGCATGATGAACGGACCATAAATCGGGCACTTGCGCTCAAAGATAGCAGATAACAGCTCAGACCACATAACATGAGAGATATCCAGGAACTCTCCGGTGTTCTGTTCCTTCTGACGCTGGCAGAAGAGAAGCATGTCCACGAGATAAGAATGAACCATATCCACATTCCCGATACGAGGGAAAAGAGTCTCTCGAAAGACATGGTGAAGAATATCCAGAAAGGCAGGCAGCTCATAAGTTTCCTTCTTCGTCTCAGGGTTGATCTTCAAAGTGCAGTAGGGCCATAGAGCTTGCTTGTGAGTGGAGGTAGTGCTGCGATGTGGGCGAAAGCCAAGAGGAGACTCAAATCCTTGATCTTCCACCCCAATCAACTCCATGAATGCTTTTGAAAGGATCGATATGGTTGACTAGAGGGGGGGTGAATAGGAAACTAACAATTTTTTAAGCTTTTCTTTACCAAATTAAACTTTGCAACAAATAAGTTGTCTAGATATGCAACTAAGTGAGCAACCTATATGATGCAATAACAACTAGCACGCAAGCAAGCTAGAGATGTAACAATAAGTAAGATTGCGAAAGTAAAGGCACGAAATAACCAAGAGTGGAGTCGGTGGAGACGAGGATGTGTTACCGGAGTTCCTTCCTTTTAAGGGGAAGTACGTCTCCGTTAGAGCGGTGTGGAGGCACAATGCTCCCCAAGAAGCCACTAGGGCCACCGTATTCTCCTCACGCCCTCACACGATGCGAGATGTCGTGATTCCACTATTGGTGCCCTTGAAGGCGGCGACCGAACCTTTACAAGCAAGGTTGGGGCAATATCCACAACAATCGGAGGCTCCCAACAACAACACCACCACGAAGCTTCACCACAATGGAGTATGGCTTCGAGCTGACCTCATCCGTCTAGGGTGCTCAACACCCAAGAGTAACAAGATCCGCAAGGGATAAGTGGGGGGAATCAAATATCCTTTGGTGGAAGTGTAGATCGGGCCCTTGTCACCCAATCCCGAGCAAATCAACAAGTTTGATTGGCTAGGGAGAGAGATCGAGCGAAAATGGAGCTTGGAGCAACAATGGAGCTTAGAGGTGGAAGAGGTAGTCAACTAGAGGTAGAAGACATCCCTTATATAGTCGTGGAAAGAATCCAACCGTTATCCACTAGTTCTGCCCGCGACCCACGGTACTACCACTCCAAGGATGCGGTACTACCGCGGCACCGCGCGGTACTACCGTGGACCACCACGGTACTACCGTGGCACCTGCACAGGCCGGAACAAACCTGAGGACGGAGCAGTACTACCGCTTGCGCGGTACTACCGCTCCCCCTTGCGGTACTACCGCAAGGCAGGAGGGTCACGGCCTGGGAAGGGCGCGATTGAAATAAATTTCATCCGTGCCTACTTCCGCAGAAACTAGGGTGGTGTAAAAACCCGACGCGGTACTACCGCCCGCGAGGCGCGGTACTACCTTGGTCGGCGCGGATGTAAAAAATTACATCCGCGCCTACTACCGCGACGCCGCGGTACTAGGCAGAAGGGCCACGGTACTACAACTCCAAGGGAGCAGTACTACCATGGGCCCCCGCGGTACTACTGCGCTGGACGAGCGGTACTACCGTGGGGGGCGCGGATGTAAAAAATTACATCCACCCCTACTACCGCACCGGAGCGGCACTAGGCCAGGGTGCCGCGGTACTACCGCACCAAAGGGGCGGTACTACCGTGAGGGGCGCGGATGTAAAAAATTACATCCGCCCCTACTACCGCACCGGAGCGGCACTAGGCCAAGGTGCCGCGGTACTACCGCGCCAAAAGGGCGGTACTACCGCGACGCCCCGCGGTACTACCGCTTGTACCTGCGGTACTACCGCAAGTACAGTAGTAGTCGTCAGTTTTTCACACAACCAAGATAACGACGGGTAGCTCCAAAGTGCAAGGAAAGGAGGGACAAGTGTACGTGTGATTCCACCCTACCTTTCCAACGTGGACCCCCTCTTAATAGTACGGCTCTCCTACGACTCAACTCCGCCAAAGATAAACGTAGAACAACACCGGCTTCAACAGTCTCCGAGGGGCACCGAGTCGTCTTGTGCCTAATGATGAAGTATCTGAGGGACTCAAGGCACACAATTAGTCCGCACGAGTATTGTCATCAATCACCAAAACACTTAGGGATAAATATGCCCTTATAGCTTTCCACTTGACTAAAAGCAGCTTGCCATTGGTCATCCAAGTCAGTGTCCTGTCCTCATCAGTCCCGAGATGAACCGTGGCATAGAATTGGGCCACAATATCAGCATCATAATCTTTGTTGAATTGCATGACCCCAAGAATGTTCAGTTGAGTGCACATCTGAAGAGCTTCACCAAAGTATTCAGGATCCTTCTCCATATGGTCGGTGTCGATGGAGTGCACGTTGACAAAGAGGTTCTTCTTGGCTTTGAGAACATCAAAGAAGATGGCAAACTGAAACCTATTCCAGAACGGACGGTTGACAAAAGTGGGATCTTGGTCTGCCTCATATGGGTTGCGGCGACGCCTTGCCCAGAACTCCTTGGGTTGCATTTCTGGCACGGTTTTGCCAGCGGTCTTCGGCTTGACACCAGACGTCTTCTTGAGTTGAGGTGGAGGTGGAGCACTTGAGGAACCTCCTGCAGACTCAGTTGAGAGGTAACGCTTGGACGTGGCATGACCGGGGTTGATACGCCAAGCCTGATGCTCAGGAACCTCATCACTTGGAACCACACACAAGAACACGCAAACAACCAGAAAGAATGAGCATAAGCCACAAAATACAACCAAAAAGATCACTGAGAGGTGAGAGCATGGTGGAACCTGGTAGAGGGCGGTAGTACCGCGACCTGCGAGCGGTAGTACCGCCCCAAGTGGTAGTATTGCTCCACAGAGAGCGGTAGTACCGCTCCGGAGAGAGCGGTAGTACCGCTCGAGACGGGGAAACAACAGTTTCATACTACCGTGGTCAGATCCGGCACTACCGTCCTACCAAATTCAAAAATACTCCAACCAAACACCAATCAAAACTGCCTAGAAGCTTTCTCCATCCTACTCAAGCCTAGATTTGGCCAAAAATCTAGAGATGCAACTGCTATTGCCCCTAAGATGCTAGATTGGAAATCTAGACAAGAATAGAGAGGGAACGGGGGCAATACCGACATCCATGGCAAGAGGACAAGGTGGGGATCGTCTCCACCGAAGGAAATGGAGAGGAACGCCCCGGAGAGGGAGATCCGTCGGAGCCCTCCCGCGGCGCCGGTTGCTGGAGAGATGAACAGAGCGAGGGGGCGTGCGAATGGGTATGGGGAGAAGAAAACTCCCCCTGCCCCCGCCTCGCAGCGGTAGTACCGCGCTGGAGGGCGGTAGTACCGCTCGGAGCGGTAGTACCGCTCGCCACCAGCGGTAGTACCGCTCAGCAACCAAATGGCCTCTAGACAAACGACTAAAGCACAAAAAGAGACAAGAAAGCAAGGCCAAGAAAAAGGAAAGACCAACAAGGCAACACACACACTAACAACGGTCCAAAACCCACTCCTTCAAAACAACCACACGAAAGCAGAGCGAGCTCTGGCCCCTCTCAAGAGAGGGCGGTGGCCGGAGCCACCTATGTTTGAGTCAATTGGTATGGCACCGCGAAGAATTATCCTTGGGCCCATGACCAAAACTCGTCTTTGAAGCACAAGTACCATCGAAAATGGCTAATGTGAAAGAGTTGATCGTTTTATGCATAATGGGGGGAGGGAGAGTTCATTGAGAGAACAACACTCCCCCTATGTCCATGCCTACATCTAAACTAGACACCAAGTTGAGTGAGGTGGGGTGTGCAAGGGTTCAAGTCACATTGCTCGAATCAATGATATTTAGCTCATGCCTTAACTCGCGAAATCTTGCTTCATCCAAGGGCTTCGTGAAAATATCTCCAAGGTTATCATGAGTGTTGACATACTTGATCTCGATCTCCCCTCTCCTAATGTGATCCCGGATGAAATGATACCGAATCTCAATATGCTTCATCTTGAAGTGTTGCACCGGGTTGAGAGAAATCTTGATGGCACTTTCGTTGTCACACCAAAGTGGCACTTTGTCACAAATGACACCGTATTCCTTTAAAGTTTGCCTCATCCATAAGAGTTGTGCACAACAACTACCGGACGCCACATATTCTGCTTTGGTGGACGAGAGAGACACACAACTTTGCTTCTTGGAAGACCAACTCACCAAAGAGCACCCAAGAAACTGGCACCCTCCGGAAGTGGACTTCACTTTGTCTCCCGCCCAATCAGAATCCGTAAATCCTTCAAGCTTGAAGTTTGCCCCTCTTGGGTACCATAAGCCAAAGTTTGGGGTATGAGCCAAATATCGAAAGATTCGCTTGACCGCCACATAGTGACTTTCCTTCGGTGCGGCTTGAAACCGTGCACACATCCCCACACTCAACATGATATCCGGTCTAAATGCACAAAGGTAAAGCAAGGAGCCAATCATGGAGCGATATACCTTTTGATCCACCGCTTTACCATTGGGATCAATGTCAAGTTGGCACTTGGTGGGCATTGGTGTAGTAGCCAGCTTGACATCACTTAGCTTGAATCTTTTTAGCATGTCTTGAGTGTATTTGGCTTGGTTGATGAAGGTTCCTTCTCTTCTTTGTTTGATATCAAAACCAAGGAAGAACTTCAACTCTCCCATCGAAGACATCTTGAACTTGGAGGTCATGAGAGCGAAAAATTCCTCATTGAAAGCTTTGTTAGGGGAACCAAAGATAATATCATCAACATATAGTTGGCATACAAACAACTCCCCTTTGACCTTCTTAGTAAAAAGAGTGGGATCGATTAGCCCCACCTCAAATCCACGATCTTGTAACAACTCGGTAAGGTGGTCATACCACGCACGTGGGGCTTGTTTAAGGCCATAGAGTGCCTTATCGAGTTGATACACATGATCCGGGAAGTAGGGATCCTCGAACCCGGGGGGTTGCTTGACATAGACCAACTCATTAATAGGACCATTAAGAAAAGCACTTTTCACATCCATTTGTTGCAACTTAAAGTTGTGATGGGAAGCATAAGCAATCAACAAACGTATGGATTCAAGATGATCAACGGGAGCAAAGGTTTCACCATAGTCGATACCCTTGACTTGGGAGTAGCCTTGTGCTACCAATCTTGCCTTGTTGCGAACGATGTTCCCATGAGCATCTTGCTTGTTCTTGAAGATCCACTTGGTTCCAATGACGTTGTGGTCCCCCGATGGCCTTGGCACCAATCTCCACACCTTGTTGTACTCAAAGTTGTTGAGTTCTTCATGCATGGCATTGAGCCAACCCGAGTCTTCGAGCGCCTCATAGACCTATTGGGGTTCAACACAAGAGACAAACGCGTGATGTTCACAATAGTTTGTTAATTGTCTACGAGTGCTTACCCCCTTTCTTAGGCTTCCAACCACATTTTCCATGAGATGGCCTTGGGTGGTGAGCTTGGAAGCAATCTTCGCGGCACGACGCTCTAATTCCTCCTCGGGCGTGGAAGGAGGAGGGTTAACTTGATTATCTTGAGCACCGTCTTGAGCTTGTTCTTGATCTTGAGCTTGCTCATGATCTTGAACTTGCTCGAGGGGGAGAACTTGACCTTGGGAATCATTTAGAGGTTCACCACCATCTTGAGGTTGATCTTGCCCTTGGTCTTGTTCACGAGGTTGAGGGCCTTCACTTTGTTCTTCGGAAGCGTGTGGGTCTTGGGGAGGTGATGGCTCCACTTGAGTGGAGCATTGTCCTTCTCCTTCGGCCACAAGGGGTTCCTCAATGGGTAGAATATGACCAATACCCATTCTTCTTATGGCTTGGGGAGGAATTTCATCACCTACATCACAAGTACCACTTTGCTCCACTTGGGAGCCGTTATTTTCATCAAACTCCACGTTACACGTCTCCTCAATGAGTCCGGTGGACTTGTTGAGGACACGGTAAGCATGAGAGTTTGTAGCATAACCAACAAATATGCCCTCATGAGCTCTAGCCTCAAATTTAGACAAACGAACACCTTTCTTGAGAATGAAACACTTAGAACCGAACACCCGTAAGTACTTGAGGTTGGGCTTGTTGCCGGTGAGTATCTCATAAGGAGTCTTGTTCAAGCCTTTGCGGAGATAGAGCCAATTGGATGCATGACATGCGGTGTTGATGGCTTCGGCCCAAAAGTTGTATGGAGACTTGAACTCCACCATCATGGTCCTTACCGCATCCATCAACGTCCGGTTCTTCCTCTTCGCAACACCATTTTGTTGAGGGGTATATGGAGCAGCATATTGGTGCTTGATCCCCTCATCACTAAGAAACTCATCCAAGGTGTAGTTCTTGAACTCGGTGCTGTTGTCACTTCTGATTGTCAAGATCTTTGCATTATGTTGACGTTGAGATTCATTTGCAAAGTCGATGATGGTTTGTTGAGTCTCACTCTTCCTTTTGAATAAGTATACCCCAAGTGTATCTTGAATAATCATCCACAATCACCAAGCAATACTTTCTACCTCCAAGACTATCAAAAGATGGAGGCCCAAAGATATCCATGTGAAGGAGCCCCAAGGGTCTCTTCAAGTAGATGGTGGTCGTGGGAGGGTGAGCCTTCTCATGAAACTTTCCTTCAATACAAGCACTGCAAGCACGATCTTTGGCAAAACTAAAATTTGTTAGTCCACGGACATGGTCCCCCTTGAGAAGACTTTGCAAAGATCTCATATTGACGTGGGCCAAACGGCGGTGCCAAAGCCATCCCATGTCAACTTTAGCCATTAGGCATGTCGCGGTCTTAGTGGGTCGCTCCGAAAAGTTAATCACATAGAGACCGTTCTCTACATGCCCAACAAAGTCTACTTTAAGAGTCTTGCTCCACAAGAGGGCCACGGTATCAATGTCAAAGAAGGTAGCAAAACCCATGAGTGCAAGTTGACGAACGGAAAGCAAATTGTATGCAAGGGACTCAACAAGCATGACTTTCTCGATCGTTAGATCATGAGAAATGACAACCTTGCCAAGTCCCAATACCTTAGAATGTGAGGCATCACCCCACTCAACATTGGTGGGCATAGATGGAATCTTTTGCACGTCCACCACCAAGTCCTTGCTTCCGGTCATATGATTTGTTGCTCCACTATCGAGCAACCATGATCCCCCACCGGAAGCAAACACCTACAAGAGATCAATGCTTGGTTTTAGGTACCCATTTAGTAATGGGTCCTTTGATGTTAGTAACAAGGGTCTTAGGAACCCAAATAGACCATTCAATGTACTCATAAGGAGAACCAATGAATTTAGCATAAACATGTCCATCACTAGCACAGCACAACACATATGACGGGTTAAAGTCGCCGGCTTTGTTGGAGGAAATGCTTTTGCCCTTTTGGACGTCAACTCCCTTCACTCTTTCTTTCTTCTCCTTAGGAGCACCCTCTCCCTCTTTCACAAAAGTTTGCTTGAGAGGAGGAGGACGTTTGGTCTTGTCGTTCTTCTTCTTCTTGCTCTTGGACTTGGGTGCAAACCCAATTCCTTCCTTGGCCACAACTTCCTTTTGATTGCTCAAAAGGTCGTTGAGGTTCTTCTCACCTTGAATGCATGTCACAAGGCCTTTCTCAAGTTGATCCTTCAATTTGGCATTCTCCTCCACAAGATGCACATGCTCACAACACGGGTTAGTAGCACATGCATTATCAATTAATATCATGTGTGGGAAGGTGGCCTTTTCCTTGGTTAGCTTAACTTGGAGTTGAGCATGAGACTCCTTGAGGTTAGCGTGAGCACCCTTCAAGACCTTGTGGGCCTTTTCAAGTATCTCAAACTCCTCTTTGAGTCTAGCATGATCAACCCCAAGTTTAGCCTTCTCGGAAGTTAGCACACGAGACACAACAAGAGCATGATCAAGATCTTTCTTTAACTTAGCATGGTCATCATTGTGTGACTCCTCAAAAGTCAAACGATGCACACGCTCTTCCTTAAGAGCATTAGAGAGATCTGATATCTCATCGGCATAGTCACGACTACGACCTTCCATCTTAGAGATGGTTTCTTCGTGAGCCTCGATCATGTCATTGGCCTCACCAAGTTGTTCCAAGAGAGCAACAAAATGCTTCTTGGACTTGCCCTTGAGCTTACTCATAAAAGACTCCAATTCATTCACTTCATCATTAGACTCATCATGTTCATCAATGCAATCCTCCAAGGAGGGATTAGTAATGATGGCGGTTGTGATGTTGGGGGTTACCTTGTTTGAAGCTTTAGCCATGAGGCACTTGGCGGTGATGTTTTCGTTGGGTGAATCAAAGAGAGACACCCGGGGAGTAGTAGCAATGGCAACGGATGCCATGGCCATTGCTTCTCCATTTTCATCATCATCATCATCCTCTTGGTATTCTTCTTGAACCACCAACCCACGAGTGAGAGTCTTCTTGGCGAAGTTGTTCTTGTTGGGGAACGACTTGGCTTTGTCTTTTCGGATGAACTTGCCACCATTGTCTTCCCGCTTCTCGTAAGGACAATCCACAACGAAATGGCTCACATTGCCATAGTTGAAGCAAGTTCTAACTCGTTGCTTGCCCCTGACACCACTTGAGTTGTTCTTGTTGAAGTTGGGTCTTGTATTCTTCTTGCTCCAAAATTGTCTTGAAGCAAGGGCCATGTGCTCATGATAATCATACTTGGTGTCTTCGGGGTTTCTCTCCTCATCTTCCACTTCTTCCTCTTCTTCCATAATAACCTTGGCCTTCAAAGCAAGGTTGGGCTTCTTTTCCCTTTGAGAACGGAGCACTGCATTGTCGGCGGTCTTGTCCAAGATGCTCATAGCAACGAACTCATCCAACACTTCACTTGAGGTCATGGAGTGGAAGTCCGGTCTTTGACGAATGACGGAGGACATGGCCTTGTTGTAGGGCATCATGGCCTTGAGGAATTTGCACTTGATCCAATTGTCATCCGTGTCCTTGCTTCCATGATCGCGGAGTGAGACCGCGAGTTTGGTCACTCTTCAAAAGAGCTCACGAGGTTCTTCATCTTCTTTCATTGCAAACTCATCGGCTTCATCTTGCACCACTTCATAGTTGGAGCATTGAATGCTAGCACTTACTCAATAGAGAGACACAACACATTTCCATGCGTCCTTAGCCATGGCATGAGGTCGAAGATGAGGGAGATCTTCGGGAAGGATTGTATCTTGGATGATGAAGAGAGCACTCTCATTGAATTGATTATCCACGGCTTCTCGAGGGGTGAAGTTGCTTGGGTCATGAGGATAGAAACCTTCTTCAATGATTCTCCAAAGGTTAGTATTCACATGTTTTAAATGACGCTTGAAGCGATAAACCCAAGAATCAAAATCTTCATGTTTCTCATACTTAGGAGGAGGACCGGCATGATTTAAATGAGTAGAGGGAATCGGCCCTCCATAAATTGGAGGTTCCACATGGGCATAGATGCCGGTGCCATTTCTACCACTAGTAAAAGGACTCTTTTCACTGTGGGCTTCCTCCTTGTCGGAGGTAGCATCCGTCACCTTGTTAGTGGGATCACCCACTTTCATAGGCGAGGTGGACGGTTTGAGTCCTTCAAGAAATTTAGTAAGCATGCTTTCAACCTTGGTCGTCATGGAGTCTCTCAATGTGTCTAGAGCCACATTGAGATCATCACGAGAGACCGAGGTTCCCCCATCGGCCGTAGACGAGATAGGATTCACACCGGAGTGCTCCTCCGCACCGTCTGTGGTGTCAACCATACTCTTCGGACGGCAAAGTCCTTAATAAAGAGACGAGGCTCTGATACCAATTGAAAGGATCGATATGGTTGACTAGAGGGGGGGTGAATAGGCAACTAACAATTTTTAAGCTTTTCTTTACCAATTTAAACTTTGCAACAAAATAGGTTGTCTAGATATGCAACTATGTGAGCAACCTATATGATGCAATAACAACTAGCACGTAAGCAAGCAAGGGATACAACACAAGTAGGCTTGCAAAAGTAAAGGCACGAAATAACCAAGAGTGGAGCCGGTGGAGACGAGGATGTGTTACCGAAGTTCCTTCCTTTTAAGCGGAAGTACGTCTCTATTAGAGCGGTGTGGAGGCACAATGCTCCCCAAGAAGCCACTAGGGCCACCATATTCTCCTCGCGCCCTCACACAATTCAAGATGCCGTGATTCCACTATTGGTGCCCTTGAAGGCGACGACCGAACCTTTACAAACAAGGTTGGGGCAATCTCCACAACAATTGGAGGCTCCCAACAACACCACGAAGCTTCACCACAATGGAGTATGGCTTCGAGGTGACCTCAACCGTCTAGGGTGCTCAAACACCCAAGAGTAAAAATATCCGCAAGGGATAACATAGGGAATAAAATTTCTCTTGGTGGAAGTGTAGATCGGGGCCTTCTCAACCAATCCCGAGCAAATCAACAAGTTTGATTGGCTAGGGAGAGAGATCGGGCAAAAATGGAGCTTGGAGCAACAATGGAGCTTTGGGGGAAAGAGGTGTGTCAACTTTGGGGAAGAAGACACATTTATATAGTGGGGGAAACAATCCAACCGTTACCCCACTGAACAGCCACGCACAGAGCGGTACTACCGCTTGGGCAGGGCGGTACTACCGCTCCCACCCAGCGGTACTACCACGCTGACGAGGAAGGCAGGGTCCTGGCCCCAGAGCGGTACTACCGCGGGAGTAAGAGCGGTACTACCGCTTGGAGCGGTACTACTACCCCTACTGCCGCTCCTAGTACCGTAAAACCCGACACGAAAAACATCGGGCTCGAGTCGAGGCGGTAGTAGCCCGGAACCTGCGGTACTACGGCCAAAGACCACAAGCGGTACTACCGCTCTGGGAGCGGTACTACTGCTCATGGAGCGGTACTACCGCTTGGCGAGCTTCAGCGGTACTACCGCTGAGGACCGCGGTACTACCGCTGGGACAGGACGGAGCAGGTGCGGAGGGAAAGGCAGCTCCAGTGAAGCGGAAGGAAAACATCAGGTGTGAAATGGATGTGTACGTGTTGATTCCACCCTAGCCTTACCAAAGTGGATCCCCTCTTGATAGTACGGTGACTCCTACGAAACTAGTCCACCAACCGAGAAACGAAGGAGCTATACCGTCTTGAATAAAACACCGAGGGGAGGTAATCGTCTCGTGCCAATGGATGAATCTCTGAAAGAACTTAACGCACACGATTAGTCCGCAAAAGCATTGTCATCAATCACCAAAACATCTTGGGGATAAATATGCCCTTACAATATGGATGCTAGCGACACTATCATATACGTGTGCCAAAAGGCGCAAAGGGTCCCGGGCAAAGGTAAGGCGACACCCGTTGGAATACCGTGCGTGAGGCCGCAAAGTGATATGAGGTGTTATATGCTAGATCGATGTGGCATTGAGTCGGGGTCCTGACACTCGGCTAGGCCTTCGGCCCAGTTGGGCGCGCGGAACTTTTTTTTTAAATAAATAAATTCCGCCAAAACTAAGAAAAATATTAGAAAATAAAATAAAATTCTAAAAATGCCAAAATAAATTTTCACCGTCTAAATAAAATATTTAAAACAAGATGAACATTTTCTTGGCCCTAATATGCTGTTTTGAAAAACGTGCAATTTTCCTAAATTCAAATAAAAGGGCGAAAAACTCCGAAAAAAATTATTTGATTTTATTATTAAAGCCTCAATATTTCTTTATTTTGGAAAAGTCATTTTATTCCCTCTCTCATATTTTTATAATAGAAATAATTGAAGATAAAATAAATAAAATCAAATGATCCTATTTTCAAAATTTGAGAAAACTCAAATATGAAAATAACGAAATTCCCAACTCTCTCCATGGGTCCTTGAGTTGCGTAAAATTTCTAGGATCGAGCCAAAATGCAATAAAATATGATATGCAATGATGATCTAATGTATAACATTCCAAATTGAAAATTTGGGATGTTACAAACCAACCCCCCTTAAGATGAATCTCGCCCTCGAGATTCGGGTTGGCAAGAAAATAGGTGAGGGTGGTCCTTCAGCAGATCTTCCTCTCGCTCCTAGGTGGCTTCATCCTCGGTGTGGTGGCTCCAGTGAACTTTGCAAAACTTGATAACCTTGCTGCGGGTGACTCGACTGGCATACTCGAGAATTTTTACTGGTTTCTCCTCGTAAGTTAAATCACTGTCCAACTGAATCGCTTCCAGCGACACTGTATCCCTCAGCGGTATATCAGCCATCTCTGCGTGGCACTTCTTCAACTGGGAAACGTGGAACACGTCATGAACTCCTGACAATCCTACGGGCAATTCCAACTTGTAAGCAACTTCTCCCATACGCTCCAAAACATCGTATGGTCCCACAAAACGTGGCGCTAACTTTCCCTTAACTCCAAAGCGCTTAACTCCTCGAAGTGGAGATACACGAAGATAAACTCTGTCTCCAACTTCGTAAGTTGTCTCCTTGCGTTTTGAATCTGCATAGCTCTTTTGCCTGGACTGGGCTACGTTGAGCCTATCGCGAATCAACTTCACCTTCTGTTCAGACTCCTTAATCAAATCTGGTCCAAACAACTGGCGATCTCCAACTTCATCCCACAACAGCGGGGTTCTGCACCTCCTTCCGTACAAGGCTTCGAAAGGAGCCATCTTCAAACCGGATTGATAACTGTTGTTGTAAGAGAACTATGCATATGGCAAATTGTCGTCCCAGCTAGATCTATAATCTAGTGCACAAGCTCTCAGCATATCCTCCAAAATCTGATTGACTCTCTCGGTCTGTCCATCTGTCTGCGGATGAAAGGCTGTACTGAACTCTAGCCTGGTACCCAATGTTTCGTGCAACTGATTCCAGAACTTTGAGGTAAACTGGGTTCCTCTATCTGATACAATGCTCCTCGGAACTCCATGCAGACATACGATCCTGGTCTGCCAACTTAGCACTGGTGTAAGTGGTCTTCACGGGGATGAAATGAGCTACCTTCGTCAAACGATCAACTACAACCCAAATCGAGTCATAACCTGAACGAGTCCTGGGCAATCCTGTGATAAAATCCATGCCTAGCTTATCCCACTTCCATTCGGGTATCGGCAATGGTTGTAGCAATCCTGCTGGCTTCTGATGCTCTGCCTTCACTCTCTGACATACATCACAAACTGCTACATACCCCGCAATATCCTTCTTCATTCCGGTCCACCAGAAAGTATCTTTCAAATCCAGATACATCTTGGTATTTCCTGGGTGAATCGAGTATGGCGAATCATGGGCCTCCTGTAGAATCAACTTCCTGATCTCCGGGTCATTAGGCACATAAACGTGGTCCTCAAACCATAAGGTATCATGCTCATCCTCATGAAATCCTTTAGCTTTTTCTTTGTTCATCTTCTCCTTTATAGCGGCGGTCTCCTTGTCAGTCTTCTGAGCTTCTCTGATCTTATCCATCAAAGTCGACTGAATCTCCAATGCTGCAACATAGCCTCTCGGAACTATCTCTAAACATAGCTCACAAAGATCCTCGGCTAACTCCTTAGGTAACTCTCCGGTCATGAGTGTGTTGACATGGCTCTTGCGGCTCAACGCATCGGCTACTACGTTAGCCTTTCCGGGATGATAATGCAATCTCATATCATAATCCTTGATGAGCTCCAACCATCTCCTTTGCCTCAGATTCAACTCCTTCTGTGTGAAGATGTACTTCAAACTCTTGTGATCCGTGTACACCTCACAATGGTTTCCGATGAGAAAAGGTCTCCAAGTCTTCAATGCGTGCACTACGGCTGCTAACTCCAAATCATGGGTAGCATAATTCAACTCATGGGGCTTAAGTTGTCGTGAGGCATACGAAACAACTCTTCCCTCCTGCATAAGCACCGCTCCAAGTCCTCGACGAGAAGCGTCGCAATATACTTCATAATCCTTGCGTTGATCTGGCAGAATCAACACCGGTGATGTAACCAAACGTTTCTTCAACTCCTGGAAACTGGCCTCACATTCCTAAGTCCATTTGAACTTGGTATCCTTGTTCAACAACTCCGTCATGGGCTTAGCAATCTTCGAGAAATTCTCAATTAATCTCCGGTAGTATCCTGCGAGTCCAAGAAAACTTCAGATCTCTCCCACTATTGTTGGTGCTTCCCAATTTGTCACAGTGACAACTTTGGTGGGGTCTACTGCTATTCCTTCTCCGGATATAACATGTCCGAGGAATGTAACTTCCTTCAACCAAAATTCACACTTGCTAAACTTTGCATATAACTGATGTTCTCTGAGCTTCCCGAGTACCAAATGCAAATGCTCCTTATGCTCCTCTTCGTTCTTCGAGTAGACCAAAATATCATCAATGAACACCACGACAAACTTAACCAGAAATTCCATAAACACCTTGTTCATCATGTTCATGAAATAGGCAGGCGCGTTAGTCAGACCAAATGGCATAACCGTATACTCATACAGCCCGTACCTGGTGGTAAAAGTCGTCTTATGTATATCCTGCTCTCGAATCTTCAACTGGTGGTATCCTGATCCCAGATCGATCTTGGAAAATACCTTAGCTCCTTGCAACTGGTCAAACAAATCGTTGATCATCGGCAATGGGTACTTGTTCTTGATTGTCACTTCGTTCAATCCTCGATAATCAACAACCATCCTCAATGATCCATCCTTCTTCTCCACTAGAAGCACTGGCGATCCCCAAGGTGATGAACTTGGGCGAATATAACCTTTATCCAGTAACTCCTTAATCTGCTTCTTAATCTCCTCCAAATCTTGTGCGGGCATCCTGTACGGTCTCTTAGATATCGGCCCTGTGCCTGGCAAAAGCTCAATCAAAAACTCAATGTCTCTATCCGGTGGCATGCCTGGCAACTCTTCTAGAAATACATCAGGGAAAATCCTTCACTGCTGGTACTTCCTCCTGTACAACTCCTGATAAGGAATTTACTTGGGTCCTCTTCGGCTCATGCCGTGATACATACTTAATCCTTCTTCCTTCTGGGGTGGTAAGCAAAATTGACTTACTAGCGCAATCGATGTTTCCTCCATACATCGATAGCCAATCCATACCCAGAATCACATCCAAACCTTGAGATTCCAAAATGATCAAATCCGAGGGGAAAACATGCCTACCTATACTCAATGGCACTTGAAAACATCCTTGACTGGCCATATACTCCGCTCCTGGTGAGCTTACTAGCATAGGTGTTCTAAGAACCTTGATGGGCAGTTTATACTTATGCACAAATCCCTTGATATGTATGAATGCGATGCACCAGTCTCAAAAAGAACGATTGCAGTAAATGACTTAACCAAAGACTTACCTATTACTGCATCTGGCTGGGCTTCAACCTCCTCCACGTTAACGTGGTTCACCTGTCCCCTGTTGAAAGGGTTTGGCTTCTTCCCAGAGCTTCCATTGCCATTTCCATTCTTAGCTTCAGGACATTCATTGGCATAATGTCCAGTCTTCTGACACTTGTAACAAGTGACTTGGCTCAGATCCCTCTTGGCTGGGGTAGATGGGTTGGTACGGTTCTGGCCGTTGCTTCCTCCATTCCCGTTACCACTCTTGGGGTCACTATGATTGTGTGAGCTCCCTCCTCCATGGGTATGCTGAAAATGTCCTTCTGAATTCGGGGTAAAATGGGGCTTCTGCTGAGCTCCGGAATTTTACTTCCCTTGTCCATACTTCCTCTTGCGATTGTCAATCTGATGCTGCTTCCCTTCAATCATGAGAGCATGATCTACCAACTCCTGGTAGTTGTTGAAAGTTGCTACCATCAACTGCATGCTCAGCTCATCATTCAGTCCTTCCAGAAACTTCTCCTGCTTAGCTGCATCCGTAGCAACGTCATCTGGGGCATAACGTGCTAGCTTACTAAAGTCATCCACGTACTGGCCAATAGTACGTCCTCCTTGGCGCAAGTTGCGAAACTCATGCTTCTTCATGGCCATAGCTCCTGCTGAAACATGGGCAGTACGGAAAGCCTGCTGAAACTGGTACCATGTGACAGTGTCGATAGGATAAGTGGTTGTGAAATTCTCCCACCATGATGTTGCGGGTCCTTCAAGCTCATGTGCGACAAAACGCACCTTTTCCGCATCTGTGCATCCTGCAGTGGTCAACTCCCTTCCTGTCTTGCAGAGCCAATCATCTGCAACTATCAGCTCGGTGCTATAGGAGAACACCGACGGATTCAGTCTAAGGAAACGGGTTAAGTGATCAACAGGTGGTGGTGGTGGTGGTGGGTTGTTATTGTTGTTGTTGTTCCCCTGATTCTGATTTTGGAATCGAAGTTGCATCAATGCATTCTGCTGCTTGATCAACTGAGTGAGCTCCGGTGGGAAAGCAAATCCATTTTCACGTCTCGGAGGCATCTGAGGGTTTAGAAAGGATGAGAATACAGAATAGAATGAGGTCTAAAGAAAAAACACTACCCATATGCACATGAGACAAAAGCAGACAATATCACTTCATTCAATTCAAACAAGGGCATACAACGGTTTAACTATCATTACAAAGGTGCTCGGACTATACTATAAACATGGGGGAAATACTACTACTGTTATGGTGGTCGACTAGAAAAACTGCTCGGTTGAAGAGTCCATGATATCTGCTCCAGCTTCGTCAACATAGTCATCATCGCTATCGTCAGGGTCTGAGTCGGTGTCGTCGATGATGATGTAGTTCTCTGGACAAGTGCAATCATCGTCTTCTCCTCCAGTCGCTGGAAATCCCATGAATACCTTTAGCTTCTTCTTCAGATCATCATTCTTCTCCATGAGTGTTGCTATTTCCTCCTCATATCCATCGCGTGTAGACCTGGAGGTATTGTGTGAACTTGTTCCTTGCATCTGCCATCCTAAAAGAATAGAAAAGATGAGGAGTCAGAAATAAGAAGAGTGAGTAGTGATCTAGGGCTTTTAGCTTAGTGGTCGTGTCCTACAGTCAGCGTGTGCTCTGATACCATCTTGTAGCAACCAGACCTCAAACAGTCTGATCTCTGTGCTTTAGTGTCATCCCTGGATCAGTAATGCTGACACGCACAATACTTGAAGGATTTATAACAGAGTAGCAATCACACACTTATTACATCGAATGTCTCAAGAGAGAACTTATTACAATAAATATGGCTTAAGGCCATCTAAAAACGATAATAGCGAAAGGCTTGGAAGATAAGCGAGTCCATCAACTCCAACGATATCACTGAGTATAAGACCATGACCTAAGGCACCTTACTCGTCGTCTGAAAAGTCCGCAACATGAACGTTGCAGCTCGAAAATGGGTCAGCACATGGAATATGCTGGCAATGTAACACATAGAGAGTAATGAAAGAATAATGCTATACTACATGCATATATGGCTGGTGGAAAGCTCTATGGTTACATTTTTGCATAAAGCCAATTTTTCCCTACCACAAAGGAATAAATTTTATTTAACTATCATGGTGGTTGTTAAACATTGAGAAGGTTCACCCAACTCAATCCCAATTAAGCTTCATCATTAAACCCAACAAAATTAATTAAAGTAACATGATGAGATTCATATGATAATCCAAGTACTAGATACTCAAAACGTCCATAACCGGGGACACGGCTAACCATGATTATATACACTCTGCAGAGTTTTGCGCACTTTACCCCACAAGACTCGATCTCCTCCGTTGGAATTCTCGCACTACATGGTGTTTGAGAAAACGGATGACTGAGACATAGCCTTTCAGAAGTGCTGACACCTTACGATCGGGTAGACAGTTACACCTACTTTCCCCTACATCTGCTAGTCTACCACTGTAAGAGTTCACACAACTTAATCAACTATGCTAGAGCCCATAAGCTTGTGGCTGCACACGGAAGTTTCTAGTATGAATAATCTCATGATCCCTTTGAGCCTGGGTGGCGGTCCATAAAGAAAAACAGGCAATCACTAGAATCCCAGGTGCCTCAGCCCACCCAGATGTGAGTTTAAGTTGCCACCTTAAATAAACCATTAAATAACCATCTCACATCTGTCATGAAAACACTCACCCAATCCACGTCTACTAGCATAGCATGGCAATAAGCAAACGTAGAAGTAACTCCCAAGGGGTTTGATAATAAAACAGGTAATAGGTACTACCTCATCTACTTTCCAAAACCCACATATTAATCAGATCCTAATCATGCAATTGTTTGAGGATTGGTCTAATGCAATAAAACTAGGTAGTAAAGAGGTATGATCAAAGTGTTACTTGCCTTGCTGATGATCCGTGAAACCTAGAGATTCGAAGTAGCAAGCGGCGCACTCCGGGTACTCTATCGCAAACAAACAAGCATACAATAAGCACTCATCTAATGCACAGGTAAAACTCAAATAAGATAACTAACTAGGAAGTTCAACTTAAGAACTCCGGTTTGCAAAAAGAATCAAATCAAACGAAGCAACAAAAGTCAAACGGCGAAAGAAACAAGCTTCGTTTACTAATCTGGACCTAAGTCAAATTTTACAGTAGCAAAAACTTGTTTGAGTTGGTTAAACGGAAAGAGGGTTTCGAGACGAAACTCTAGGCGCTTGAATCGCCTGATTCCGATAAACGAGCAAAAAGATAAACTAAAACGAAAATCGGATTAGAAATCACGATCTGGAATAATCGCGGAAAATACGAGAAAACGAAAACTGACGAGCAGTCTAATGAACGGACGTTCTTTGACTGCAACTAAACGGTGAAATCATCCGTTAAAACGAACGAGCGCTCGCTAACTAAATAAACCGGGAAAAAAATTACAAGAAACTAATCCAGAAAAAAATATAAAAACCTAGGGTTTAAAAAAAACCGAATCGTTTTTCTTTAGAAAACCGGGGCAGCGGGCGGCTACCTCGGCTCGGGGCTCCGGCGAGGTCCGACGGCTCCGGCGGGGCTCCGGTGGAGCGGCGGGAGGCAGTGGCTACGGCGGCGAATGGCGGCGGCAGCGGCGGCGGGAGGCGAGGCGGGTCGGGTGGTGGGGTGGGGTGGGCGGGCGGCGGTATTTATAGGAGGGAGGGGGCGGGGTCCGGCTTGGGGAAGGGGACGCCGGGTCGGGGTCAGCCTCGGGAGGCGTGCCCCGGCCGGACTCGGCGGCGGCGGCGAGTCGGACTCCCGCGGGGGAAGGCGGCGGCGGCGGCGCGGGCCTGGCCTGGCTCGGCTGGGCCTTCGGCCCAGTCGGGCGCGCGGAACTTTTTAAAAAAAATCCATCTAGAAAATAAAATTAAATTCTAAAAATGCCAAAATAAATTTTCACTGTCTAGATAAAATATTTAGAACAAGATGAACATTTTCTTGGCCCTAATATGCAGTTTTGAAAAACGTGCAATTTTCCTAAATTCAAATAAAAGGGCGAAAAACTCCGAAAAAACTTATTTGATTTTATTATTAAATCCTCAATATTTCTTTATTTTGGGAAAGTCATTTTATTCCCTCTCTCATAATTTTATAATAGAAATAATTGAAGATAAAATAAATAAAATCAAATGATCCTATTTGCAAAATTTGAGAAAACTCAAATATGAAAATAACGAAATTCCCAACTCTCTCCATGGGTCCTTGAGTTGCGTAAAATTTCTAGGATCGAGCCAAAATGCAATAAAATATGATATGCAATGATGATCTAATGTATAACATTTCAAATTGAAAATTTGGGATGTTACACTAGTGGAGAACATAAGAAGAAATTGTTTGTAGGCTACGAAACCACCTTAAAGTTATTCTTTCTGTTCGATCTATTCAAGAGTTTGTACTAACATAACGCAAAGTTATTCTTTTCGTTCGATCTATCCAAGAGTTCGTACTAAAATAACACCATATGATACGCATCAACCAACTCTAATGTCACCTAGATACTCCAATGTCATCACAAGTATCCATGAGTTAATTATACGATACACATCAAACAATTCCAGATTTATAATACTCGATCCAACACAAAGAACCTCAAAGAGTGCTCCAAGATTTCTAGCGGAGAAACAAGGACAAAAACGTGCATCAACCCCTATGCATAGATTACCCCAACGAAACCTCGGGAATCCGCGAGTTCAGTGCCAAAACATATATCAAGTGAATCAATATAATACCCCATTGTCACCATGGGTGTTCATATGCAGGACATATATCAAGTGCTCTCAAATCCATAAAAGTATTCAATCTGATAAAACGAAATCTCAAAGGGAAAACTCAATTCATCACAACAAGATAGAGAGGGAGAAACACCATATGATCCAACTAAATTAGCAAAGCCCCTGATACATCAAGGTCATGCCATCAAGAACACGAGAGAGAGAGAGAGAGAGAGAGAGAGAGAGAGAGAGAGAGAGATTAAACACATAGCTACGGGTACAAACCCTCAGCCCCGAGGGTGGACTACTCCCTCCTCATCGTGGAGACCATAGGGATGATGAATATGGCCTTCGGTGATGATTTCCCCCTCCGGCGGAGTGCCGGAACGGGTCTAGATTGGTGTTTCGTGGCTACAGAGGCTTGCGGTGGTGGAATTTCTGATCTATCGACTCCCCTAGGTTTTTGGGAATATTTGGGATTTATAGGGCGAAGAGGCGGTGCGGGAGGCCACCGAGGTGGGCACAACCCACCAGGGGGTGCCCCGGCCCCCAGGCGCGCCAAGGTGGGTTGTGCCCCCCTCGGGGCACCCCTCTGGTACTCTTTGGCCCAAGTTGTGTCTTTTGGTCCATAAAAATTCTCCAAAAAGTTTTGTTGCGTTTGAACTCCGTTTGGTATTGATTTTCTACGTTGTAAAAAACAAGCAAAAAACAACAACTAGAACTGGGCACTATGTCGATAGGTTAGTCCCCAAAAATGATATAAAGTTGCTATAAAATGATTATAAAACATCCAAGAATGATAATATAACAACATGGAACAATAAAAAATTATAGATACGTTGGAGACGCATCACGCGGCGCGCGCGTGAGGGTGCAGCCAGGGGCTGCCAGAGGCACGCGGTGAGCGCTGCCACGGGCATGGTTAGCGCTGCGGCCGTAGCATGGGGGCAGTGCTATGGCGCCGGATTCGAAGGGGGTTAGGGTGGGATCGATAAAGGTCCTAGTGGTGGGAAGGGGTTGATGCCTTCCCACCCACCCAGGTTCAAGGCATGGTACTTGCAATTTGGGTTTGTTGGACCAATTATACTGTAGGGGGTTCCCTTACAGTCTTTCTGTCAAAAAAATTAAAGGGCTCACCGGGGAGGACACGTGAGAGCTCGAGGGGGTTGGGGAGGCATGGGGGGAGCGGGTTGAACTGGCGCGAGGCGACGCCGACGGAGGGGAACGGCGCGAGTGACGGCGGTGATGATCCCCGGCTCCGATCTAGCACGTGTAGATGACGAGGACGAGTGAACGAGGCTCCCGGACCTGCTCCTTTGCGACGGGGAACCTGGTGCCCGTGAGATCGATGACGTGCATGGTGACAGCAGCGTTGGTTCTCCTTCCAAAACGGAAACGAGGGGGGAAGGGGGCGTTATGGGGATCTAGGGTTTGTTGCGGGGGACGGGGGGGTCAGGGGCGACATCTTAACCCTAGGGAGGGCCGTGGGAAGCCCAGCACGCGGCCATGGCGGCATGATGCGCGCCACGCCCTCCCTGCTCCTGTAGGAGGAGGTAGGGGAGGCCTAGGTGGGTTGGGCCACTACTGTAGCTATAGGCTTCAAGTGTACTGTGAGTTCAAGTTCTTTTTTTCTCTTCTTTAATGTTTTGCATTCAAATTTAATAGCAAATGACTTCTATTAATTATGAGATTTGGCCCAAAATTAAAATGCAAATTTAGGTACTACCATAAATGGTTTTGGAGACATTTGAAAAAGTTTGAATTTTACATAATTAGAAAAGCATTTTAAATTACTGGTTTGGCCATGTTTTAATTAGGTTAAGGTATTTAAATACTTTATAAAATGTTGGTTTCTCCGTGACAATTACTCAGTGATTATTTGTAATATTATGAAAACATTTGTTTTATTTGGAAGAAATATTTTATTCGACTTTATTTTAAATTTGAATTTGGTTTTGATTTTTATCAAGTGGCAATTTGGCCTAGTTAATCTTGATGACATGGCACCATCAATGTGAGATCACTGTAGCATGCCACCGATACAACTCTACCTTCAGCTGATCGCTGAGTTCGACACTTTTACTTATCGAAAAAGGTACAACTGACCCCTACCCTTGTGAATTATTGTAACAGGGAATAGAGAGGGAGATTGGTAAAATCGATGATGTATCGCTTGAGCCTCGTGGACATATATATAAGATTACATGATCAACTTAGAGTACAAGACAAGTCAAAACAAATTCTAATCTATCTCACATTTCCTAAGTAATCATGATACTCAACAGTTATCGCTCCTCCACTACGAGTGTGGTCTTCGCGAGCTCTCTAGACTGTTTGCTTTTGTTAAAGGAAATCTTATAGAGGGGCTCATGTGATCCTCAAACAAAGAATTGATATAAAATCCACGTGTTACCGACAATTCCACAGCCACAAAACCCCAAACCGAAAGGACCCAACTCGTCAAAAAGCATTCCACACCAAGCTAACAAATGTCAAAAAAGATGACTTGTAACCCATGACATATATGATACTTCACGTCCTTTTCTTCTCCAAGAAAACCGGTCTGCCGGAAGTAAGATGACAAACAGCAAGATGTGAATGCTACACTAGATGATGCTGACAGAAAATTAATCATGATTAGTAATTTCACCAACACATATGGTATAGTTCTTTTTTATTGCACATATCGATGCCTAGCAGCGTACCACCTTGTCTCTCTTTCCGCTAACTATGGTTAGATCCTAAGTTTAGAAGAAAAAAACTATGGTTAGATCCTCACCGACTATCGGTTGAGTGGTTTATCTGTATTGATTTTTGACTATAATATTCTTTCTTTTGACTATAATATTCTAGTGGGTCCATGATCTGTGTCACTAGGTTACCAAACCACATTTATAAAATTGAAAAGCAAAGTAACATTTGATCGATTCCAATGCATAATGCAGAATAGGTTCCTCAACTAATATCATGCAAGGAATACTTTCTCGGAGTTGAAAAAACATTTATAATTGTATATTTATTTATTTTGAGAAAAATGTTGTATACAATTATGATCCAAGTTATTAGCTTGTCAGACTGATTCTTTCTTTTGTTGAAATTTTGGAGTTAAATTTGTAGAGTCAATGGCCCAGTAGCTAAGATTACTGGCAGGCGTGGCGTATTTTTGTGGAAATTTTGTATACTATCCACAAAATTATTTATTCTTGAAATTACAAATTTACAGTTTTAAAAAGGAAATATTTGTACATATAGCTTAAGTTTTTTTTAGGCCGGGCATATAGCTTAAGTAGATGCACCTCAATGTCAGCAAGAGTGAGGTAGGCAGGCTAATAGCCCAATCCAATTGTGCAAGCACTGCTCTAACTAAAATTTGATCGATGCACCAAACAACTCATTATAAAAGAGATCTTACATCATTGTACTCTCAGAAGGATCGAATATTAACATAAACTATTCGAAAACAGAAATTAAATTTAATCCATGTGCTTTGTGCCACAGCTGCTAAATAAAAAGAATATATTGTAAATCGGCGATATACTTCCCTTCAAACATGCCATTCTCCTGCTAGTTACAGTGAATAATCGGCAACATATACTAGTGTTCAACATTCACATCTTACTTATGTTCATGTGTTCTCTATACTTTGTTCATGAAACAAAGAATTCCACCATGATAAGACTATGAGAGCATACTTTCCCATACATGCATGTCCAAGGTAGCACAAGTCTGTGTAACTATATTAGGCTATTAGGAAGTGAGCCACTTATTTTGAGACGGAGGGAGTATGAACCAACATATTTTCCCCGCAAAGAAAACGACATACATTTGTGACCGGAGCTAGTTTGGAATCATTTGAAACTTCAAGAAAACAATAAGTTTTTATCATACTCCTCTCGAAACAGGCTCTCGCCCTAATCCAATTATGCAAGCACTTTTGTAACTAACATTTGATCATGCACAAAACAACTCATTATAAAAGAGATCTTACATCATTGTACTCTCAGAAGGATCGAATATTTATCATAAACTATCCGAAAATAGAAATTAATTTTAATCCATGTGCTTTGTGCCACAGCTGCTAAAGAAAAATAATAGTATGTTGTAAATTGGCGATGTACTTCCCTTCAAACATGCCATTCTCCTGTTAGTTACAGTGAACAATCAGAACATATACCAGTGTTAAGCATTCGCACTTTACTTATATTCATGTGTTCTCTGTATTTTGTTCTGAAACAAAGAATTCCGCGGTAATTATACTATAAGAGAATATTATCCTCATACCATGCATGTCCAAAGTAGTACTCCCTCCATAAAGAAATATAAGAGCGTTTAGATCACTACTTTAGTGATCTAAATGCTCTTATATTTTTTACAGAAGGAGTACAAGTTTGTGTAACTAGATTAGGCTGTTAGGGAGTACGAACCGACATATACATTTGTGACCGGAGCTAGTTTGGAATCACTTGAAACTTGAAGAAAACAATAAGTTTTTATCATACTCCTCTCGAAACAGGCTCTCGCCCTACTTTTTATATATAAAGCAACTCCTAACACAGTAATTGTTCATATTGGCGCACCCACGTTTTGCAGGTCATGTTGGTAGGCCCGAGACAGCAGCTCTTGTCTCCAGTGCAAGACCTTCGTAGTAAAATTATGCATGCCAGATAATGCAGCCCAATTTTATTTTGTATTCCAGGTCACACAGTACATGTCAGCACAGCGGGTGAGCCAAGGCGTGAGGCGACCATACCGAGCCACCGTCCGTGCCAGTTGTTTTATTATGACAAGAAAGATGCATCGGTCAGGGCAGACGAGGACTCATCGATAGCGCATCAGAACTGAACCTCGCAGTGGTCGATGTGTACTATGATGTTAACCATCCGATCCTTTTCAATACCTCCAGGAGAAAGAGAAGGGATCCGTCCAAATTCCAAGCACAATCTTTGTCAATGCCCCTGCCGACCTTGGATTCTTTTTCCCCGCCCGGAAAGTTTTAATTCCCTGCAGGAATGAAGAAGATAATTCCGGCATTTGGAACCAGCAACAGCAGATGAACAACGATTACTCCACATAGATGTAATGCTGTGTGATGCTATAACGTAATCTGCATTTAGACAGTTCATTGTGAAGAAAAATCAAGCAGTAGCAGAACTTAATCTTGAAGGACGGAGCTTAATTTTGGAATAGCAAGTGGGAACTTTACATCAATAATGGTTCATGAATCTCAAGTACAACAACAATATGTTATTACAACAACCATGAGTCGAGTCATGGAGCAACAATTTGATGTAATACTAATATCCTTCTCCCCTCCCTAGTCCTTGGTTCACAACACAACCAAAGGATAAGGGGGCAACAGATAAGATAGTACCATAAGATAAGAGTAATTCACAATCCTCATAGTGAGGAAGTCACCTTTATAAAGATCAACGAGAAAGGGGGCACCAAAGTAGAAATATAAGGAGAAATGCCTCACCTAGGCAAAGCTGGCAATTTTGATGCAGTTGATTAGGCTCCATTTCCTCCATTTGCTTCACCTGTGGCCAAGCTCGAAATGGTAGAAATCTCCTCACCTTCTACACCAAACAACCCCAAAAGAATGTGGCACCAGTACTTGCTAGCATGATGTCCTGAGGCTGGTAACTTAGCAGCAGCAGGCAGTAGCAGCCGGTTGAAGCACAGCCAAAAAATTGTCACCTCTCTTGATTCATCTGTGTTTGGTTGTTCTAAACTACCATCTCATCGAGCTGGAGCTGTTCGAGCCACCCACCGATGACACCAGTGGCGGCGTCCTCCTCACCGTCGATGATGCCCTCACGGTGGTTCGCTGATCGACCCAAGATGGCACTGTCATCACCGGCAATGCTCTCGTGGTGGCTTGCTGATCGGCCCAAGATGCCAATAGACTCTGTTGCCATGGTCCCGTTGGTTGATGATTTCTCCGGCGTGGGCTCCTTTACTAAGGTATTGACCCATGAGAGGTCAGGCTCATCGGTGTTGGCCCCAGACCGGAGATCAAACGACGAGGACCGCTTGAGACGGCCAAGCTCGTCGTTGTCAGCGCCCCAATCTGGGGTGCCCGAGGGGAGGCCCCATTTGGACCAGCTAGAGCCCACCACCGGTGAGCCGACCAGGAGCGGGGCGCTGGAGCCCAGGTCTCTTGAGCTCATGCTTCGCAGTGTCTGCTGCTGCATCTTCTCCCGCTGCGCCAACGCAGCGAGCAGCCGGGAGCTCATTGGGGAGACAGGCTCTGGGGTGGCTGCAGCCCGTGGCGAGAGCAAGCTCTGATGCTGCTGGAACTGGTTCAGGAAGGCGGCCTTGTGCGTCGGCGAGAACGCAGCGCCGCCCTGGTCGGCGTACCGCGGCGAGTGGGAGGCCGCCATCTCCGCCGAGAACAGTTCATCCAGATTTGACGGCACAAGCGCCTTCCCCCTCGCCGACCGCACAGAGGCAGGCGATCCAAGGTGATTGTCATAGTCCCCCGAGGCCAGAAGCTCGTCGACCGCCATGGCCCTCGCGCTCAGCGAGGTGCGCAGCCGGCTCAGGTGCAAGTTCCCTGCGCTCCCGGGGAGGCACAGCGCCGGCAAGTTAGGCTGCGGCCACGCCAAGCCATTCCCTCCACCGGACGGCGACAGCGGCGGCGTGAACGAAGATCCCGGAGATGACAGCCCCATCCCCATGGCGGCCATCTCCATCGCCCCGCGGGGCGACGGCACGGCCGAGCCTGTGGACACGTACAGCGGCCGGAGCTCCTCCGGCGTGTGAGCGAAGAAGCAGACGCGGCGCGCGCAGCCGACGCCGTCCTTGCAGAGCCGCGTCCGGTACTGCGCCGGGTGGAGCCAGCTCTCGAACACCCCGTGCGCATACTCGCACATGTCCCCTCTCCTGCACCCGGCGCCCTTCTTGAACTCCGGGCACGGCACGCAGCTGTAGTGGTACTTCCTCGGATCCCTCCGCCGCGCGTTCTCTCCTGGGTGGACGAAGGGGCACTCCGTCCAGTCGTGGGAGTAGGCCCTGGAGCAGGCGCGGACCTTGAAGGAATACATGCGGAAGTCGTCGGAAGCGTATGCGCCGTTCTTGATGTCCGGGAGTGAGGGGTCCGGTGGCCACTCCTTCCGGGCGCCAAGGAGTGAGAGGATGTGGTTCTTGAGGGGCAACGAGTTGGGCGGCAGCGCGACGAGGTCTGACGGCCGGCGGTGGAGATGGTCAAGGAGGGTAGGGTCGGCGCCGGCGGCGAGGAGGCGGGAAACGGTGGTGGGTGCGGATGGAGCGCCGCCCGCGGCGGCGAGGTGGAGCGGGGTGGAGAGCGAGGAGGCGGAGGCGCGGTTGGGGTCGGCGAGGTGGGGCGGCGAGAGGAGGGCGTCGAGGCAAGCCACGGACCCGTACGCGGCAGCGACCATGAGCGGCGTCATGGGCTCCGCGCCCCGCGCCGGAGAGTACCACGGCGCCGGCTCATCCGCGAGGAGCGGGTGCGCGGCGAGGAGGTCGACGAGCGCCGTCACGTCGTCGTCGGCCACCAGCTCCAGCAACCTCGCCGATACAGCCGCCACATCCACCCCGTCATACTCGGAGGCCTCCCCCATGGGCGGCGGCGCGCGATCGGAGAAGGTGTTCGACGAAATGGTGGAAAGCGGGGAGGGGGAGGGGAAAGGGAGGGGGCCTTTGGGTTTTTGGACAAAGCTAGGTTTTGGTTGGGGTTGGGTTTTGGTATTTGCTATGCTCCATGGGCAAAAATGTCGTTTTCACAGCTTTGCTCCTCGGAGCACGGTGAATATTGGTTGAGATGCAATGGATTCTTCAAAAAAGAAAAGAGTTCGAATTGCGATGCAATGGATTCATAGCTTTTAGCTTTTACCGCGATGGTGTTGTAGAATTTTGAGTGGAGGAGGTTACACGAAATCAATTCTATAGGGCAGAGGGAAAAGGTGCTGAATAGTTTGAGTGGAGGTGCTCACACTGAAGATTCATCCTATCAAAAAAGGCACATTCTCCTTCTTTTTCTTAGAAAGGGTAGTCGGTATTTACACGTGCTTTCTTTCGATTGGTCAAAAATTGTATTGTACAAACACGGTCTACGCAAGCAAGATTCCAAAACACAACTTTGGCCGTCAATTTTTGCATTAACGTATTTCATAGCTAATGAAATTGCATATAATTACGACAATTACTTAGATATATATTCTTTTGTTATAAATGATTCAATTGGAGTAGTTTGATCATAACTTTGCTATAAACAAAAACTTTTAGAGAATGAGGAAACAATTAGTAGAATAGCAACTAACATGTGTTTTGTTGGCCTTCCACGCGGGCGGTGGCCGGCCAACTGCACTACGGTCTAGGGATTGGTGGTGGTGATCCAGATCCGGTCGTCCGGGTAGTGGTGACTACAGACTGTGCTGCAGCGACCTCCTACTGCTCTATGATGGCGGTGGTCATCGAAAGGTCTTCATAAGTGTTCATCTCTCAAGATCCAGTGGTTATGATATGCAAATCATGGACAACGGCTTGCCGAAGAGGCCCCTTATGGACGACGATTTGCAGCGATTGGTCCAAATTATGGACGACGACGGTTTTGCAGTTGCGGCGGTTGCATCACATGTAACTGGTGGGATTAAGAAAAAGTGGGGGAGACAACACTTAAGTGACTTCGATGGTGGTGCTACTCGAGCACCTGATCTCGAGCTCCGAAGCGACAACCTAGGTCTGACCCAAGCTGGTTATACCTGGCAATGACGATGTTTTTTTAATGTCGTTACTTGCTAAAGGCATTGCTCGGATATGTTCGGATTAATTCTTCAGATCGTAGATTCTAGTCGTGAAAGCGGCACTTGAGTGTCGCTTTCTTTCTAAAGGCATTGTTGTTGAAGAACCTCATTGTTCGTGTGGTGTCATGATACAGTTGATGTGGATATGGTCATTCATGCAGTTTTCGATCACTCTGGAGTTTTTTTTTCCTCGCCTACGCATAGCTTTGGTCTTATATGACTTTGCTAATTGTCGGCGTGTTTTCGTGCGTGTTGATGTTGGCTGTGTGAATCCTAACTATGCAGAGACCAGGTGTGTGCTTATTGTGTTATGTGTCCTTTTGATGCTTCATTTTGAGCCAACAAAATTTAGCATTTGTCAAAAATATGGTTTTTTCTTGTGATGACCTCATTGACGGTTATTAAAATTTGAACTTAACGTGTCTACGGTATGAAATTTAATCTTAGCCAACCCATTGTTCATTGCATCATCACAACCTTGCAACACTCCTGACGCAAATGTGTTGACGTGGTGATGCGTGTTATTAAGTATTCCTTTGTTTGACTTCGTTGGTTTTGTGATGCTAAAGTGCTTTGGCTACGTCCACTCTTTCTAGGAGTAGTTTATGGGGCAAGATGATTCATTGGGGGGTCTAATGTTGGTCAACATGTAAGATCACGTGAATGACTTTTCTAAAAGTACTCATTTCAGTTATCTTTCTCACTAAAAGTAGCACATGTACTACAAGAATAAGAAGTAAAAGCACCACGATGGTAAATAAAACGAAAAGATTGGGGAATAAATGCAACCGCTAAGTGTATCTTGCTTAGAGACTAAGCGTCTTCAAACAATCACTTGGTGTCATTATCCAAATATAGTACTCCCTCCGTTCCGATTTACTCGTCGTTGTTTTAGTTCAATTTTGAACTAAAACAACGACGAGTAAGTCGGAACGGAGGGAGTAACATATTCCATGAAGTGTATTGGTCGTTTTTCTCATTTTCTGGCAATAAACATCAACCTATGTTATACAGTAGGAAATTATGGGGCGCACATGCCTAGTCTTGCATTCATCATTTTAGACACCAAATATGTCGTCTACAAGGTTTTGTCACTTAGGGAACTTGCATGTAATTTGTGAGGGTCCAATTCACGTATTCCGGTTTAGAATGAAGCATCTATACCAATATAAAAAGACCCAAAGGGGCAGATCCAATTAATCTCGGCCATCAAATCATGTCAATCCAACGACCTAGACTGCTTCAATGTCGAGCACTCAACACGTTTAGCGTGCATTTAATTTCATGCTAAATATAATATCCTACTTAATATCCGCATACACTTAATCCACTTTTAAATTAACGTGCATTGCACCTACACGTTGACTAGTCAGAACAAAGTAAATAAACTTTGTTTGAAAGAGCTTCAGTCCTCCAAAGTAACTAAACTTTGTTTTGAAACACTAAAATGATATTTTGACACTATTCATAATATAGGGCTCTCTCGTCCTCCAAAGTGAATTTGTTGCTCTTACCGCTTCATTATACCCGAGAATGGGAGTGGTTGATTATAAAAGATATAAAAGATATAAAAGATGCCACATTAGATTTTGCCTAGTTGGAGAAAAGAGGAGAAGAGAAGCGGACTATAAACTTGCAGCCGGCTATAGCACTTGTTCCAACACTTTTTTTGCGAGAAAAATATGAGCTATGTATTAATACCAAAATTGCTTTTGGAGCTCGGCCTCCATTAAGGCCAGTTTTTGAAAAGTTCAAAATTCCAAAAAATAATAATCATATTTTACTTTTTAAAAAATTCTGAAAAAAAATACAAACATACATGGAGGTATAACACACATGTGTGTAAATTTTCAGGATGAAATACATTGAAATGAGGCTTGTACAAAAAAGACAAATCTATAGTTTTTTAGCACATGATACTATTCATCCCAAAGTCCATGAATTTGTTCTTTTTGCACTGATCGCATCTCAAGATATTTCATCCTGCAATTTTATACACATACACATCACATCCTTGTATACTTGTACAATTTTTTTTAGAATTTGTTAAAACCAAAAAAAAATATGATTTTGATTTTTTTTAAAGGGCCTCCATGGAGGCCAAGCTCCAAAATGCCGACCTCATATTAATAGCACTAGCATACAAAATATTTTTTACCTGTATCAGTAGGATACTAGGTTGGCTATTCTTGAAATGACAACTTCATAAAACTTGCCGTGGGCTAAACTGTTAACCATGTTCTAAGTCCAACTCCAAACGGGCATTCAATTTGTCCATTTTGTCCATTTGGGCCGGCAAAATGGACGCCCGTGTCCGGTTTAGACTGTCCGCCGGTCAGTACACCCAACACACGGTCACATTGCATTTTGTCCGGCTCGCAATGAAAAAATACATCGGCCACACATTAATAAAACATAGAAACAAACTTAATCAAATAGTTCTAGAATATTTAAACCGTTTAATCAAGCCCCAGCCACACATTAAACTTAACTTCAAACTTAAAAAAAAAATAAAAAATTGACGCCATTGTCGTCGTGGCCGTCTTCGATGTCGTCGCCGTCTTCAGGCGCCGCCGTTCTCCTAGTCGTCGTCCCCGGTGAGGTTGATGTACGATGGTGGCTGCCAGAGGTGGGCAGGCGGCCCCTGCGGCGGCTGCATGGCTGGAGGCGCCTGCATGACCTCTTCCCGTGGCGGGGACGGCAACCACGCCTCAGCACCCACCCACGAGGGCGGCACGGAGACGAACTCCGGTGTGCACGGCATCGTGTCCGTCCAAGAACACGTCTGCCCCAACATTGCTGCGAAGTGTGGCTCGACGACGGCCTCCTCCTTGAACACCACCTCCTCCTTGACGACGGCGGCCTCCTGCAGCTCAGGGGGGATGGCGACGTCACCCACGGCGAAGAAGGCCATTGAGGGAGTCCTGGACTAGGGGGTGTCCGGACAGCCGGACTATCAATATCCGCCGGACTCCCAGACTACGAAGATAGAAGATTGAAGACTCCGGCTCGTGTCCGGAAGGTACTTTCCTTGGCGTGGAAGGCAAGCTTGGCAATACGGATATGTAGATCTCCTACCATTGTAACCGACTCTGTGTAACCCTAGCCTCTCCGGTGTCTATATAAACCGGAGGGCCTTAGTCCATAGGACGAACATTACATCTCAACAATCATACCATAGGGTAGCTTCTAGGGTTTAGCCTCCTTGATCTCGTGGTAGATCTACTCTTGTACTATCCTTATCATCAATATTAATCAAGCAGGACGTAGGGTTTTACCTCCATCGAGAGGGCCCGAACCTAGGTAAAAACATTGTGTCCCTCGTCTCTTGTTACCATCCGCCTAGACGCACAGTTCGGGACCCCCTACCCGAGATCCGCCGGTTTTGACACCGACATTGGTGCTTTCATTGAGAGTTCCTCTGTGTCGTCACCGATAGGCTCGATGGCATCTTCAACCATCAACGCTGTGCAGGGTGAGACTTTTCTCCCCGGACAGATCTTCATATTCGGCGGCTTTGCACTGCGGGCCAATTCTCTTGGCCATCTGGAGCAGATCGAAAGCTACGCCCCTGGCCGTCAGGTCAGATTCGGAAGCTTAAACTTCACGGCCGATGACCGCAGAGACTTGATCTTCGACGGACTCGAGCCACAGCCAAGCGCGCCGCACTGTGACGATGGGCATAATCTAGCTTTGCCGCCGGACAGTGCTTTGGTGGCCGCACTCGGATCCGCTTCGGCCACTAGCCCGGAGCCGATTGCCCATATCGAGGGCCGGTGGATAGACGCCGCCCTGGGGGCTTCAACATCCACGGCGATGGAGCCGAATACCAATCTTGTCCCCTGCGAAACTCGTGACCCCGAGGCGCCGGACTCCTCGCCGGACTCCGAGCCTCCCGCGCCCCTACCGATTAATCCGGATTGGGCGCCGGTTATGGAATTCACCGCTGCGGACATCTTCCAGCACTCGCCTTTTGGCGATATCCTGAATTCCCTGAAGCATCTCTCGCTATCAGGAGAATCCTGGCCGGACTATGGCCAGGACGGTTGGAGTTCGGACAATGGAGAAATTCAGAGCCCACCCACCACCCACTTTGTAGCCACTGTCGAGGATCTAACCGACATGCTAGACTACGACTCCGACGACATCGACGCTATGGACGACGATGCCGGAGACAAACAAGAGCCAGCGCCTATAGGGCACTGGAAGGCCACCTCGTCATATGACGTATACATGGTGGATACCCCAAAAGAAGGGGATGGCGAAAAAGTAGCGGAGGCAGATTCTCTAAAGAAGCAGCCCAAACGCCGACGTCAGCGGCGCCGCTCTAAATCCCGCCACAACAAGAATATAGATTCCGGCACAGGAAATAACAATACCCCAGAGAGTGCCGAAGACAACCCCCTCCAGCACGACTCAGCGCAGGAGGATGCAGAAGCAAGCCCTCACGAAAGGGCGGCAGAAGAAAAGGTTGAGGATCAAAGCTATATACCTCCCTCCGAAGACGAAACAAGCCTCAATGACGACGAATTCGTCGCGCCCGAGGACCCCGTCGAACAAGAGCTTTTTAAGCACAGGCTCATCGCTACAGCAAGAAGCCTGAAGAAGGAAAAGCGGAAGCTCAAAACAGCGGAAGACGCGCTCCGGATAAGATGGAGCAAAGCACTCAAAACCGTAGATAAATACGGCAATGGCCACCAATCGAAGAGCTACCCGAAGCGTAAGCTGCTTCCAGAATTCGACGAGGAGGCCATAGAGCCCCCACCTTCCAACGGCCCAGCCAGGTCCATCTACGGACCCAAAAAGAAAGCCCCAAGAAGCAAAGCAACACGTCAAGTGTCCGACGATAGCGGCACATACAAGTACAGGGGCGCCGCACACCCACTATGTTTCACAGACGAGGTGCTGGATCATGAATTCCCAGCAGGGTTTAAACCCATAAACATAGAAGCCTACGATGGAACAACAGACCCTGGAGTCTGGATAGAAGACTATATATTGCATATACACATGGCCAGAGGAGATGATCTCCACGCCATAAAATATCTGCCCCTCAAGCTCAAAGGGCCAGCCCGTCATTGGCTCAAAAGCCTCCCAGAAAACACTGTTGGAAGTTGGGAAGAGCTCGAGGAAGCATTTAGAGCAAATTTTCAAGGGACCTATGTCCGTCCTCCGGATGCAGACGATTTAAGTCATATAACTCAACAACCCGGAGAGTCAGCGCGGAAATTCTGGAACAGGTTTCTTACCAAAAAGAACCAAATAGTCGACTGTCCGGACGCTGAAGCCTTAGCAGCTTTCAAGCACAATGTCCGAGACGAATGGCTTGCCAGACACCTCGGTCAAGAGAAACCGAGGACAATGACCGCATTAACAAGCCTCATGACCCGCTTCTGTGCGGGGGAGGATAGCTGGCTAGCAAGAAGCAGCACCAGCGACCCAAGTACATCCGAGATAAGAGATGGAAACGGAAAATCACGGCGCAGAAAGGAGCAGCGCCGGAATAAAGAGAAAAGCCAAAAGAGCACGGCAGTTAACGCCGGATTCAAAAGCTCGCGGCCCAATCATAAAACTCAGCCCCTCAAGGATGACAGTGACGAACTGTCTAACCTACATAAAATTCTGGGTCGGATATGTCAAATCCACAGTACCCCCGGAAGGCCCGCAAATCACACCCACAGGGATTGTTGGGTTTTCAAACAGTCCGGCCGATTAAACGCCGAACACAAGGGGCTCGACGCGTCAAGCGAAGAAGATAAACCCCGCCAGCAGGGCACCGGAAAACAAAAGACTTTCCCACAAGGGGTCAAAGCAGTAAACTCACTTCGTGTGAGGACACGGAAAAACAGTGCGGCACTTTCTAAAAAGAGCTTCGCACGGTCCAGCCCAGCAAACCATAGAGATTGGATATCAAAACCAATCACTTTCGACCACCTGGACTACTCCAGAAGCGTTCGAAACGCGGGACGGACTCCCCTGATATTGAATCCGATCATAGACGGATTACAATTCACAAACGTCCTAATGGACGGAGGCAGCGACTTAAACCTACTATATTCAAACACAATCCGTCGGATGGGGATAGACCCTACCAAAATTCGACACAGCCGCACTTCCTTCAAAGGAGTGACGCCAGGCCCTTACGCCAAGTGCACAGGCTCGATATTACTAGAAGTCGTGTTCGGATCGCCGAGCAACTTTCGACGCGAGAAACTAATTTTCCATATCGTCCCATTTAAAAGTGAATATCAAGCACTGTTGGGACGAAAGGCTTTCGTCCGCTTCAATGCCATACCGCATTACACGTCTCTTACACTCAAGATGCCCGGTCCATATGGCACCATTTCAGTGCGCGGGTCACTTAAAGACCCCGGACTCGGATAGACGAATCCGGACTCAGCAGGCTAGGGGCTCCCTAGCCGCACACCCTTTCACAAGGGGCTGCGCGCACAACTGACCGCGGTTTCATATAAACCTAGCTTTAATTATTTATACTTATTCTTTTGCATATCTTTTGCACAAGCTGTTTCTAAAACTAAACGTTCCTCTTTTTCTACAGATGAACAACGTGCTTACTCGTCCAGGATAACGGCGCAACGGAGACACAGGCGCAGACGTGCAGTAGGGACCCGTTGCAAGGATTCTTTTCAGATTAAGACCCTGCGTAGACCTTTTTATCACTGTCTCTTGTTGTTACTCTCCCTTGGCTTCTTCCTATAGCCAAAGCGGAGCCTGACGCTTTGGCATCGGCCGCGTCAGAAGACCATGCCCGTACCTGGACACTAGGGGTTTACGGGCATAATTCTGCCCATTATTATAAAGTCCGGATACCTTCGGGAGTGTTCGGCGTCTCGAGTTAGGCACTATATGCATCAGCTCCGAATCATGTCTTTGGTCAAATGTTGGGTTTGCCCGGCTCTTGTGTTTTGCTGCCTTACGTTCCGTATCATCAGCTAACGCAGCACCAGGAGAACTACTGCGATTGTGCCCCAGTTCGGCTGGGCGAGCACCTCAGTAGAGAAAGCCGAAAACTGACTGTCATGATACAGCGAGAGTCTGGTCAGCCACTTGATCGACTATCGGAATGTTTAGAATTCCCCGCTTTGACGAAGGACCTATTCCCGGTCAGGCACATACGCACCCCGAATCCGGAGATGTGCGGTGTCATCAGGGGCTATATCGTAGCCCCACCCTCGAGCTCCATTGGCTAAGTGAAAGAGATAAAGCATTATAGTCCGGATTGCCTCGTTCGCTATGCTACCACCTCCTTATAACAGGACCGAGACGTCGGATTAAGTGTGAAAACGCGCTATTTTGCGAACACCCCAGCACCTTGTGCGAGGGGCTGAAGCCGAAGACTGCATCTTTCAGGTTATACACAAGTATACTTAAACGACCGCACAGGAGAAGTTTTACTACTTGGAAGCACAAGTATAAAAAGCATTCATACTATAACCATTGATCTACAAGTTAATGCGTTCAATTGAACGTTACATTTTTTGAGCACTGCGACTCTATTACACGAGCGCCACGCATAACTTCCCTGAAATAATGGTCGGCAGGGAGCCGGTCTCCATCCGAACCCTGGGCAGCAACAGCGGTGGCGTCCATCTCCGGACACTGCGCCTTCACACGGGCCAGAGCCATCCGCGCGCCCTTGATGCAGGCCGACCGCTTCATCTCCTTGATATGCGGCACCGCCCCAAGGAATTGCTGCAGTAGGCCAAAGTAGCTCGTCGCCTTGGACCTCTCTGGCCAGACATGGGCCACGATGTCAGTCATAGCCAGTCCGGACAGTCTATTTAGTTCGGCCCACTCGGCCAACCTGTCCGTCAGCGGAAGAGGGCGATCCGAACTGTGGAATTGAGACCAATATAACTCTTCCGTCTCGTGATCCCCCTGGCTCCGGAAGTGCCTAACGGCATCAGCCGCACTCGCAGCCAAGTCCATATACGGATCCTCCGAACTCCACAGTCGCTCAAATTGAGCGTACTTGGCATCCATGAACCGGCGACGCATCAGAAAAGGCTTGCCAGCCGCGATTTCTCCGGCTTGGCGCAGCTCCTCCTTCATAGCCCGCATTGCAGAGCGGGCATCCTTGGCTTCGGCAGTGGCCTTCTTCAGGTCTTCCCGCTCCGATAAGAGCTCCTTTTCAAGAGCCTCATTGCGGTCGGTAGCATCCTTTAATTTCTTGGCCAATTCGGCCACCTTCGCCTTGCTTAGGCAGTGCGCAACCTTTTCGGCCTTCAACTCTTCGGCCGCCCTCGCGGCAGCTGCGTCACTCCTTCGGGCTTGATCTTTAGCTAGAGCAAGTTCGGCCCGAAGGCTCTCCACAGCAGCAGCACTGTCTGTATAAACAGCATATAACTTATCAGAGGCGGGCTTTGACCCACTCAATAAAGCGGCTGCGGAGAATTTATTTACCTTGCGACTCGTCAAGTCGCTGGTTGACAAGTGCGATGTCAGCATCTGCCACGTCAAGTTGTCGACTCAATTCGGCAAACTCATTAGTCCGGCTGGCCCCCGGACTATCCGCCACCTGTATCAGAACGGTGGTATTCATTACCTGAGATGTTGAGATTTTCGATCCTCGGCACGCTGTCGTCTTCGACAACCTACCAAGTCTCAGGGGCTACTATCTATACAGGGCGCATTTTTTATATGCACAACTGTTAAAAAACAAAGGGGTGCGTTATTTTCCCATACCTCAAAACCCGCCAGCAAGCTCATGGCGGCGTCACGCAATCCGCTTTCAGCGGATGAAATCCTTCCAATCACCATACGCATTAACGCACGGTGATCTTCTGAAATGGACGCCCTCTCAAGCAGACTCTTCAGTTCTCCCGGCCGGATTCTGCTGGGTGCCGAACTCTCTGGCCCCTCCGGACTCGGGGACGCCCTCCGTGACGACACTTCGGGCTCGCCTGCCTCATCTGGCGGCGCTGCAGACGGAGGCGTATCGCTCTCCATCATCTCCGGAAGAAGGTCCCCCGAGGATGAACTCATCTGAGACGGCTGCAGATCCGAACTGCGATATAAATATTTCGGTTACCTACAGAAGCGTAAATGAAGGTACTTTATTAATTAACTTCCTCTTTCATACTTACGGCTCGTTGGAGAGCTGGTCCTTCGGCGATGATTGCGCGTCCGGATTCTCTCCGGACTCCGGACCCCCCGGTGAGGATTTCTTCCCACGTTTAGGGGCTTTGACCTCCGGATCTCCGGAGGCGGTCCTCTTTTCCCTTTGAAGGGAGGGGTCCTTGGTTCCCTCCTCTTCAGTCGCCCCTTCGGGCAAAGTATTAGCTCCTTTATTTCCCCCGTCGCCCCCCTCAGTGGGCGCAACCTCCAACATTCTGACCAGCATGGGCTCCAGTGCGGTCTCTGGGAGGGGGGCCGGACACCTTATCAGCCTTGATCGCGCCACCCATTCCTGTAAAGAACAAAGGGTTAGGAGACGAACTTTTGAAAGGAATAAAAATAGAATGTCTGGACTCTGAGCTATTTACCTGAGTATCCGGGCGATCGCGGCTTAGGCCTGCGTCCTCGGCCAAATCCGGACACGCCACCTACGGTCCGAAGAACAGCTTGTACATCTCTATGGGTGACGCACCCATAAAATGTTGGAGAATACGAGGTCCCTCCGGATTGTACTCCCATAGACGGAGAGGACGACGTTTGCAGGGCGGAAGATGCCTGATTAGCATAACCTGCATCACCTTGATCAGGTCGATCTCCCTCGTTTGGAGGTCTCGAATCCAGCCCTGCAGTGAAGGCACGTCTTCGGACGGCCCCCAGTTAAGCCCTTGGTTGACCCACAACATCAGTTGCCGTGGAGGTCCCGGGCGGAAGGAGGGCGGCGGCTTTTGCTTGCTGCCCCTTGGAGCAGTGATGTAAAACCACTCCTGCTGCCACAATCCCAGTTCCTCTTGGAAGGAACCTTCGAGCCACGGGGCATCGACCTTCTTGCTTATGGTCGCCCCGCCGCACTCCGCTTGATGCCCCCCGATCATCTTCGGCTCCACCTTAAATGTTTTCAGCCACAGGCCGAAGTGGGGGATGACGCGGAGGAAGGCTTCGCAGACAATAATGAATGCGGAGATGTGGAGGATGGACTCCGGAGCCAAGTCGTGGAAGTCCAGCCCGTAGTAGAACAGGAGCCCTCTCACGAAGGGATCCGTCGGGAAGCCTAATCCCCGGCGGAGGTGAGATACGAAAACGACGTATTCGCCGGGCTCGGGGGCTGGCACGGCCTGCCCTGGGGCAGGCAACCTGTGCGAAACCTCGTAGGCCAGGTGCTTGGCCTCTCGCAACTTCAATATGTCCTCCTCCGTGTCGGAGGAGGGCATCCACCGGCCCTGGAGGTCGGAGCCGGACATCGTTGAGGATCCGAAGCGCTCGAATCTGAAGCTCTGGGTGTTGGGACTGGGAGCGAAGGAAAGATTCGATGCGAGGTTAAAGAACCAGGACAGGCCTTGGTCCCCTTATAAAGGGGAAGAAATACCAAGGGCCGTCTCCGTGACCGTTTGAGATTCCCCTTCGATAGAGGAGGTGTGGCGACGGGAACGGTTGGGTTACCCACGCACGTATTGATGAGGATCCCGGAATAAGGGGAACACGATCTCTGCTTCGACAAGACGTGCCAAGGAAACCGCTTCGCTAAACGTGCTGAGGTGGAATAGTAAAAAAACGATTCAAACGAGGGCTTGGCTGCGGTGTGATGTCACGCCGCATGATACGTCAGCAGATTGAGCTAGGTGTATATTTTATTCTCTCTACGTTGGAATATGGAATTTATTTTGCAGAGCCGGACACTATCCTGGTGTTCATTATCTTCTCCGAATTATTCAAGGAGAGGAACCCGCCTTGCAATGCCGAACATTATGCACGCCGGACTTATCGTCATTGAAGACCGGTTCAGGGGCTACTGAGGGAGTCCTGGACTAGGGGGTGTCCGGACAGCCGGACTATCAATATCCGCCGGACTCCCAGACTACGAAGATAGAAGATTGAAGACTCCGGCTCGTGTCCGGAAGGTACTTTCCTTGGCGTGGAAGGCAAGCTTGGCAATACGGATATGTAGATCTCCTACCATTGTAACCGACTCTGTGTAACCCTAGCCTCTCCGGTGTCTATATAAACCGGAGGGCCTTAGTCCATAGGACGAACATTACATCTCAACAATCATACCATAGGCTAGCTTCTAGGGTTTAGCCTCCTTGATCTCGTGGTAGATCTACTCTTGTACTACCCATATCATCAATATTAATCAAGCAGGACGTAGGGTTTTACCTCCATCGAGAGGGCCCGAACCTGGGTAAAAACATTGTGTCCCTCGTCTCTTGTTACCATCCGCCTAGACGCACAGTTCGGGACCCCCTACCCGAGATCCGCCGGTTTTGACACCGACAGCCATCATTACCTCGAGCCCGTACCACTGGTCCTCGTCGTGGTCGTGGATGGACTCCTCCAGAACTCACCGCACGAGCTCATCCTCCTCCTCAGCAGTCATGGGAGGTGGTGGTGGTGGGATGGTGTCGGGGTGATCCCTCGGATCCGTGCACGACCGCGCGCCCGTGGCACACTCGAACCACTACCGATGAAGTATGACTACTACTGCAGGTCGTGCTCGTCGCGGAACCACGTGTCCCACAGCGGGGAGTCAACGACGTACATGACGTCATCAACAAGGGGTCGGGGAGGGGGCAGGAGGGCGTGGCGGCGCTGGATCTCCTCGCGGCGGACTCGGTTGTCGACGGGGACCAACGGGATGGGCACACGGTCCATCGACAGGTGCCGGCTATTTGGGAGGTGGACGTCGCTCCGCGGCAGCGGCTTCCCCGTGTCCCAGTAGCGCATTCAGATATCAGCCTTCACGTACGGCCAGGTTGCAAGGGTTGGCCGCTGTCAGGGCGATGGAGAATGGCGGTGGAGGAGAAGGGGGTGGAGCGGTTGCAGCGACCAGAGGAGGATTCAGCCTCATGGTCATGCTTCCCCTTGCGGTTGTCGATCTAGTACCACCCCATGGCCGACGACGAGGACGGGGTGGAGGAAAGGGGTGGAGCTTCGGAGGCCGGTGGCTAGGGTTTGGCCCTGTCGGGTTTCAAGGAGGCAGGCGTCGCCGGAAGTGAAAGTTTGGACTGGCTAGTCCACAGCTTCCACAGTAAAAGGACGCCGCGCGGCTCGGAGGCTGACGGGTGGGGCCGCCCGCGTGTGTGCAGTTAATTTGAGGGGTGGGAGGTAGGTAGCCGGCCCCCATGCGGCCTCGAGACGGAAAAGAAACGGACGAGTGCGCGTCCGTTCGCTGTCCGTCGGATCAAATTTACTTTGAAAAAAGAACAGACAAATTTAACGGATATGACCATGCGTTGGACCGTGACCCTGTTTGAACCAAAATGGACATAAGTGGACTAGATGGGTCCGGTTGGCCTAAGGGCATGTACAACGAGTACAATCAGCTGTCTCCCCGCAAAAAAAAAGAGCACAATCAGCTGTCTAGAAGGGGTTACAACTAGGATTTTAGATAACGTGGGGGACAGAAATTGAGTAGAGAGAAAGAGCCCGTCAGTACAATTAACGATGATCTGCAGCGCTTGAAACTTGGTCGCTACGGACAACCTTTCTAGCGTTGTATGGAGTGTGTGTGGGTGTGTGTTTGGTAGCATTCCCAACATAGCATAGTTTTTCTTCTTTGATACATGCTCAATGAGGACATGCCGAGTACATGCATTTGCTGTTGTTTGATAGGAAAGTATGTGCAAAGACATGCTAAGCTGAAACTCTGTTTGGCAGCTTGCATCTGTTTAGACATGTCAGACGGTACTGTAGCAACTGGTATTTTCAAACAAGTGAATAAAACATTTAAAAAACGTGAACAATTTTTGAAACATGAAAAAATAACTTTTTTTTTAATTTCTAAAAAGGGCAACCTGGTGCATGTAGCTCCCGCTTGCGCAGGGTCCAGGGAAGGGTCTGACCACTTTGGGTCTATAGTACGCAGCCTTTCCCTACATTTCTGTAAGAGGCTGTTTCTAGGACTTGAACCCATGACCTCATGGTCACAAGGGAGCAGCTTTACCACTGCGCCAAGGCTCCCCTTCTTTTTTTTAATTTCTAATGTTTAAAAAATTTAAACAAATTTTGATGAACATTTTTTTTCAAAAATTGATTTTTTTTCATAAATTCAAACTGTTTCAAAGTATTAAACAAAATTTAAAATTCTACACAATTTTTCAAAGAATTTATCAAATTTTGAAAATTTGGACATTTTTCGAAAATTTGAACAATTTTGGTATTCTGAAAATGAAATCATCTTTTAGAAATTCTGAATATTTTTATGAAACACGTTGTTGCTCGCTTCACTCATGCATGCCGACCAGTGAACGGCTGTTGGGGTGTTCTCTCTTCGTGCATGCTAAAAGGGTATTTGGGCTGAGCTAGTGCATGTTGAAGAGGCCCCATGCAGGCTGCCAAACACCCAAAAGTGAGTCGAGAAGGCAACTCTTGAGCTCATGCACCCTCTATGCACTCTACCAGACACACCCTAAAAGACGGCAACTGCCCTTTTTAGAGAGTAGGAGCGGTGAGGTCGGTCGGAGATGGATGGAATTTAAATTTATAGACTAATTAACAGATTTACTAATTTTACGGTATTGCCGATAGTAAGGAAAGACGTCTATTGTATGAGGAGTTTCTACCGCAGTCTACATGTGACGTGGAGGATCTTTGCAGACAACAGGCGTCTAAACCTGATGTACATGCCCTAAGATCGGCGACGCCAAGACGCCAGCTCAAAAGACGCAACGCAACCAGGTGCAGCTGGTGGGTGCCGGCGAGGACCAATCAGAAATACCGTCTGTGCGTGCGGGTTGGTCCGCTGCCCGCCCGCCCCGTGAAAGCCGATTCACCGGGGCCCACTGACCTTGTTGGCTGGCTTGAAACCTGTTTGAAAACCTCGCTAACCTGCTAGGGTCTTCAATCGGGCAAGTCAAGTGTTGCTTGGAAGGGACCTTATTCACAAAATATTTCAAGAGATTGAGGAGTGGAGGAGTGAGGGAGTAGGAGTGGTAGGGTTGCATAGATTTGTGAGAGAGTAGCTTAGTGCATTTGGTAGTTTGGTAGTTGGGTGTGGGTGTGTGTTCCACTTGAGGTATGTTCGCATGGCCTCAAGCTTCTTGTAAATACTTTTGCTCTCTTTTATAAAGATAAGGTACGCGTTTGGCGTACTCTCGAAAAAAAGAAAACCTCGCTAACATCCATGATCCGTGCATACGTGTCAGCGCACTTGGTGGCCAGAAACGCTTTTCCGGGCGAACGCACAGACTCGAGACGGAGGCTGTCATATCGGGCCTGCGAGGCCGTGGGATAGTACGCACTTCCGAGTTCCTGTCCAACTGGCCTCCTCCGTTTGTCATCAGGCGCGGCAGGTCCAGATCGGCGTAGTATTGCCTCGGTCGGATTCGAGTCCAACAGGCACTCCCGGGTCTGCCTCAAGACCCATATGACTCAATTTGAAATCCACAATGTATCCATAATAGATGCTGACTGGTGGAATAAATATTTTACTTTCAAAGTTTGCAAAAGGACTGAGCATGTGACATGGTGAACGGAAGGAGTACGATACCATTAGCACTACAGTTCTTTTGAAAGGATTGTAGTAGTCCCTCCCATTCACAGGTTCACATTTCAAGCTTCAATAAAAATGTTGCATGCAAGGATTAAGAGAAACCTCAACAATGCATGTACTCCCTCAATCCATATAGGGTCTAAAATGCGTTTTGAAGGCTAACTTTGATCACATGTTAGAGCAATAATATGGCATCCAACTTACACAAATCTTACCATCAAATTTGTACGTGGTCATTATACTGCTAACACATGCATGCATTGCAATTAGTATCTACTCCCTCTGTTCCTAAATATTTGTCTTTCTAGAGATTTCAACAAGTGACTACATACGAAGCAAAGTGAGTGAATCTACACTCTAAAATGTGTCTACATACATCCGTATGTTATAGTCCATTTGAAATGTCTAGAAAGACAAATATTTGAAAAAGGAGGGAGTACATGATACAATAGTAAGCACTCACTATCTACTAGTACTAGTACATTACACTACTACTACTATGAGGCCATCCAGCTGTGTCCCAGCAGAAGACCACGGATACCGATTATTCGCTCATATTTAAATTTGTTTTCACATAGCAAAATATCCATGAAAACAACATATGGCAAAATTTCACGGCGAACGAGGGATTCGAATGTGCTGGGAAGGATGGGGCTGGAAGGGGTTGTTTGGATCTTGCCCGGGGCAACCAAAATATTGGCGACCCTTTTGTCCACCCATGCCTTTGCCACCGATGAACGAGGAAGAGCACGGGTGCTCATGCATCCTCCAGTGCGCGCATTGGAGACGAGCTCGCACGAGCTGTGATTTTTTTGTCCCACCACGCTGCCCGAGCTGGCCGCAGACCGACGACCCGCAAATTACACCATCCAAACGTAGCCGCACACATTCTGACAGAAACTCAACCAACCGGACGAAATTCATGCAAGCACGACGATGTTTCATATAAACAATGATGGAATTCATATAAAATACCGGATTTTCATATAAACATGATGGATTTCATTACATACAAATCAACTAAGCGGTGCTACTCCTGAACAGCACAAGTATAATAATACCTAGCCTAAAAGGTCGTCCGCGGATCCATTTGTCTTCCTCATGTCAGGTAGCACGATCACCAGACTGCCGGGAGCCCTGGAGGTATATGCTTCAGCGCAAAGGACGGCTCGCTTCCCCACTGCTCAATTGACATCGTTGGCTGATGCCCAAGATGGAGTCTGAACGGGGCTTCTCCGCTCCCGTGGAGCCCATGCGGGGTCGACGAAGGTCCTCGCAATAGAAGGATTTGGCGAGACACCTGCTGTGTACGCCGGCGTCGCCTCGGCGGTGGCCTTCATGGGACCCAAGCGGCGACATCCTCCTGTGTTCTACTTCTCTTCGATGATGGCAGTGGCCGCGGAGGCACTGGCCACCGACTCGTCACTCTCCGTTCACATGGCTTCTGTCTCTGCTTGCATGGCGCGACCACATGCATGGGAGTCTCAGCCATAGAAACAGGAGAAGCGGTCGCAGACACGAGAGGCACGGTACAATGCGGCATCGTGGACGGTAGCGACGACGCCCGTGCTCCCCGCTGTGCCGGCGTGGAGCAGCTCGCCTCTCCTCGTCAAGCTGGCTTGGAGCGGCGAGTTGCTGAACCACACGCCGGCTTGGGGCGGCTACTGGCTCCGTCGGGCGAGGGGAGGGAGGTGGATCAGCGAGCTGCATAGCTCGTATCCGACGGGCTCAACGGGCCACCAAGCGAGCTTCGATGATGGATAACTACTCGTTGTAAGCCATTGTAAGAGTGGAGTAAATTGTGAAGAAGGAGATATGGGAGCGGCGGAGGTGTGCGATTCTTGGCCGGCGTCTGGCCTCGTTTAAATGGCAGATTAAATATACGGCGAACGGGAGGAGCTCGGCCGGTGTTGTGTTTAATGCGGGCCCATTCATGAAAGGACGTGTGTCCGAAGTGGGTTTCTCGGCTTCCACACGGGTTTCATGGAGGCGTTTGAATGCGGCGAGGAGGCGTGTTCAGCCGTACGTGTAGCGAGCGGTGCCCTCGACTCTGACGTACGACACTACGCCATTCTTCCATTGATGTGTGGTCTCGTTGGGTACCTGGCCTGCATGTCAGTGACCCAATGCAGGCAGTGCATGACAGAGGAGCTTTTGGTGGGCCAGGGCAGTGAGAAGCGGGCATTTCATAAACCGAAGATTGTTCATTGAGTGTGACGTCATCTAATTCATGTAGGTTGATAAGCCTACTATATAATGTAAGAGAATTTTAAAATTTTCATATATATGTTGATATCCCATTCGATACGTTGTGATTCATAAAGACTGCTGCAAACACAATGTTCTGCTTATCACAGATAAGATTGATTAATACCCGTAAGAATCCATGTCCTCAATAAAGGGTGCATGCACGTATAGGTTGAGTGTGTGTCTTTCATCGTGTGTTGTGTGCATGCAGGCATGTGAGTGTTGCGTGCGTGCATGTGTACGTTTCAGTGTTGCATGCATGTGTGCGTGCGTGCGTGCATGTGTTCGTGAGTGCATGTGTACATATCAGTGTTGCATGCATGCGTTCGTGTGTTTGTGCGAGTGTTGCATGCGTGCATGTGTACATGTGAGTATTGCATCCATACATGCGGGCGTTGCGGGCATGTTTGTGCGCATGTGTGATGTGTTTATATTCACCATAGTGGCTCGTGCATGTGTGCAATTAAAATGGCCGGCTCAGCATATCATCACAAGGCGATCCTTGTCCGCTGTGGTTACGGCGCGCGGGCTATCAACCAGAGGTCTCACGACTTCGAATCCCCACCGACCACTAATTTATTACCATTTCTGTCTTTCATATACACGCTGACGGGTGGGCCCTACAGTAATATGCGTTGGTGAATGTTGACCGTTTGACTGGTCAATTGATTGTGTCATCAACGAATTACGGAGCTGTATGGTGAGCCAGTGACCGTATGATCACCATAAAATGTATTTTATTAACACAGTACAGACTCAAGCTACCTTTTTTTCTTTCATATATGCGCTGACAGGTGGGCCCCACGGTTACGCGCGCTGATGGTGCAACACTAGTTGTGCCACGTGGAACATTTGACTGGTCAATTGATTGTGTCATTAACAAATTACAGAGTTGTACGGGTGAGCCAGTGACCGTATAATCACAACATGTATTTTTTAACACAGTACAGACACAAGCGCTCATATATACGCGCAAACACTCACCACTATAAGCGCACGCATGCACACCCTACCCATATGAGCACCTTCGAGAGAGTGAGCCAGCATATGATCTTGAGATTTTACGAAGTCACCATAGATGCCTCATAGTCGAGGGGAATGTCTCCTCCCATTGAACGCACATCACCGAAAAATATTGAGATTAATCCAAGTGGGCTGGGGAAACCACTGTCCTCCTACCATCCAACCACAGGTTGGTTAGCACCACAAAACGTATATGGTGACCGTGATGAGCTTATTCTGAAGTCTAGTGACCATATTGTGCTTTCGCTTCAAATACAATGACCGTAAGTGTCGTCAACAAAATACGGAGCACACATCATATATAATGTCCGTCAGTGTCATCAACAAAATACGAAGACGTATCATGAGGTAGATACCGTATGATCACCACGAGAATGTATACGGTGATCGTAATGAGCATATTCTGAAGTACAATGACTGTATAGTGCTTTCGCTTGAAATACAGTGACCATCATGCATGAATGTGTCAGGGGCATACTTTTAGAGGGCCGAGAGATAGTTTGTGTGCGTACGTGAAATTGATGTAGAGAGAGGGGTGTCCGGTGGAGACAAGGAGAGATATGCCCTTCGTTTCTCCTTCCCGTGACTAATATTTTAGGAGAAAATATAAACATTCACAATGCAAAACAAATATTATTGGATGCACCATGCAATTAACTTTCATCTATAACTTTGTACTATTGTATATGCTTATTTTCTTAGTGGCAGATTGTGTGTGGGTGTGGTGGGCACATCATTTCTAGTTGTGGTGGGTCTACGTGAAGACTCATGGGTCGGTTCCATCCTGCACCACATAGGTTGGACCGGCCCATGTGGAGGACTTGGCGTACAAGAAGAAGCTACCAGAGTCGTGGAGGACTCTATCCCCACTGATGATATGCCGACTATATATGATTTGTAACCCTAGGCCCCGAGTATGTTATATAATCCCTGGGGCTAGCTCGTTGATAGTATACACACACGCACAATGCCTGATATTCACATGTACTTTGTACACACCGCTATCACAAATATACAACACCAGGAGTAGGCTTTTTCCTCAACTGCAAGGGCCCAGACTTGGGTAAAACTTTGCCTGGTATTACCATCCGGCAAAACAGTTAGGGATATCCTATTGAATGATCTGATGGAATCATATCTACCAAATACTAAGATATAGGTGTGTGTGTGTGGGGGGGGGGGGGCAATGTGTGCGAGAGAGGTCTAAAGATAATGTGCATGCGGGAGACACGTAGGCACATATATGTGCATATAGAGGGCTAGTAGAGACCGTGCGTGTGTATATATGCATGTGACAGAAATAGTGTTTTCCAGCTGAGATTAGTGAAAAGAGTGGTACATAGTAGTAAAAAAGAGAGATATATATATAGAGAGAGTGTGTGCGTGAGACACCTGGGAGATATTGTGAGCATGTGTGAGAGAGAAATGCCGATGTATATAAAGTGTGCGCACTTATGTGTCAGATAGAGAGATATATAGTGCGTGTGTGAGAACGGCCTGAGGCATAGTGCATCTATGTGTAAAAGATGATTCTACGCATTAAATTAAAATATAAATGGCATTATTATTTTTGGATGAGATCATGAATTTTCCAATTTGTGTATGAACAAACATCGATCTATCAGACACCCATACTCTATTGAATTCTAGCATGTGCATGGGTTTATTTCATAGAGTGAGAGTGGTTTGAAATCCAGATAATGCATTGCTTTTGCAATTCATATATAGACATTAATTAGTTCACTCCATGTTGTTAGTGTCAAGCACTTTATACATTTGTCACTTACATGGATACATTCCAAATTGCTAGCTACGAAATAGAATACATATTGAATTCAACATATAGGGGGTTTCGAATATTCGAATTCATAGGAAGTGCATTCATCTATTTGAATCCGATATAATGACATTTGTAAATCAGATCTAAAAGGGGGCATCAATCTTTGTTGTGCGTTTGAACATGCTATATATTCATACGCATGTCTAACTATTTGTTTGCAAGCAAGAAGATTATATCTGGAACCATGCATGAATTGATGTAAGTTGAATATTTTTTTGAATATATACTCATGTACAATGTATATTCAAATGTACCCCCTCCATTCCAAAATAATCGTGAAGTTTGACAAATCCTGAAAGTTCAATTCAAGAGAACTGAAAACATTACTACTTCTGCTCCAAAATATTGAACGAAGAGCCAAATAAGCCTCTGGTCACCCGAAACCGTGCGAGACTAATGTTTGGTGGTAGGAAATTAATGTCCTAACTCTAACCTGTGTAGCCTATCGGCCCGATGTCCAAAGGTCTAAATCGGGGTAGGTTTGTAACTTCACCAAGACGTCAGTCTCAACCGCCTTCGAGAAGCATTCATACACCATGGGCGCCTAAACACCCATGCGCTTGGCCGAAATCTATCTCACCCACCATTTGGGACACCTGAGATTACTGTCCTACCCCTGACTCACAATATGTCAGAAATTTTAGATGGGGGCAAAGTTTGTAACTTTCCCCAAATTTCAAACAAGCGCGTCCCCAAACCAAAACATTGTTCCCCCTTAATTCCCCTCCCTCCGTTTCCCCATTCATACTCTGTGCGTGCCAAAACACCCTCTTCACCAGCCGTGAAACTCAAGCCTCCTCCGTCCTCCACACCATCGCGCCCAATCCACCATCTCCCTCTTCCATCACACCGGGGCCGGTACCCTGAAGTCATCGTCCAACGCAACCGCAACCGCAACACCCTCAAGGACTTAGCAGCTGAAGCCGAGGTAGAGCTGCCTCCACGACACGACGCCGGCGTGCGCCGTACCAGAACTACTTCAACAATGCCGTACTGTGTCGTGGTATTAAGAGGATGGGTATGGAGAGGCAAGATCCTAGCTACGGAGTAGTTGTATACGCAATGGATTTACGAGTTCAGGCCCTTCTCGGAGGAAGTAACAGCCCTACGTCTCGGAGCCCGGAGGCGGTCGACTGGATTATAAGTGTATGAGTTACAGGGGCGCGAACCCTTCTGCCAGTGGAGGGGGTGGCTTATATAGTGTCTGCCAGGACCCAACCAGCCCACGTAGCGGAGGGTTTAAAGTACATTAAGGTCTGGCTTTATAGGTAACGCCTTACATAAAGTGTCATCATGGCCATAAAGACTACTTAATTACAGACCGTTTGGATACAGAGTGGCTCTTGGACTCCTAGTGGTCGAGTGAATCTTCATGGTCGAGTGTCTTCGAGTCCGTCAAGTGGAGTCCTTCCAGGTCGACTGGAAGGGAGTTTCTTCTAAAGATGTCCTTGGGAAGGGTACCTTGGACAGGTTCATGACCCTACCCTAGGTACATGACTTCATCATTAGCCCCCGAATGGATCGAGGTTTGAGTGAGGAAGGAGTTGATAGTATTTCCGACCTGATTTTTGTGCTACGAGTGTGTCTCACTATGGATCAATGACTTATTAGTGATGGCGTCAACTTCTCATTCGGTCGCCTTGATCCAATCTTTATAATTGTCGAGTGAACTTTATGAACTTGGAGATTTCCGAGCGACGGATAGTAGGAGATCTTCCGTCTGACAAGTTGCTCTGCTGTTAGCGGATTTAGTGGGATCCGAATTTCGGGAAGCGCGCGAAGCGGAGAAGGCCGCGGTACTCGGACGGGATAAGGCAGAGACGCCTCGATTTCCATGCTGCTTTTTTTCGCCACGTATCGCTCGCGCGACTATTGCGGGATTTGACAGGATTGCCCGGGCCTACCAGTCAGCCACTCGGAAGCGACTCCATATAAGGCGCCGGGCGGAGGTTTTTTGAACAGTGCGCTCTCATTTTCCCCTCTCCCATCTTCAGATTCATCCGCTGCGCTCGCCACCTGCTCTGCGCCGCTGCTCCGTGCCTGCCTCGTCGGTGACAATGGTGAAGGAGAAGATGGCGGCTTTGGAGCGGGCGAAGAAGGCAACGGCGAAGGCGAAGGGGAGAGCGACCAGTTGGGGCGGATCCTCGTCGTGGTCCAGCCTGCCGCAAGGTTGGATTCAGGGCGATTGGATTCGCTCGACCATCACCCAGAAGGATCTCGACGACCTGGCCAATGAAGGGCTGATCTCCCACGGGTTAGCGAGGCTTCCGAGAACGGAGTGGCAGCCCCAGCCTCAGGAGGGTGAGTGTGTGCTCTTAGCCACCCATGTAGATCGCGGGTTTTCTCTGTCGCCGAATCTTTTCTTTCGGGGGTTTCTGAATTTCTTTGGGGCACAACTTCATCACTTCACACCCAATTTCATCGCCTACCTCTCCGCGTTCGTGTCTTTGTGTCAAAACTTCTTGGGTTGTCGGCCGCACTGGGGCCTCTTCAAGCACATATTCACTTGTCGTTCTCAGATGGTGAAAAAGGCTAGTCCGAATGACGAAAAGACCCAAGTAATCCAGATGTGCGGGGGTCTTGGGATCCAGATGAGAAGCAAGAGTGCCTTTCCAGCCATGACCCTTCCCGAGTCAGTTAGAGGGTTGCAGTCGACTTGGTTCTACTGCCAAGATGAGTCGACGCCAGGGCAGTCGACTGGCCTTCCTCCGTTCTCCATGGACCGAGTGAACAAGCCGTCTTCTCTGAAGGTGCTTCTGGAGGAGAAGGCTCAGGTTAAAATGTTGATGGAACGCGTAGTCCAGCTCATTCGGGACGGAGTGACTGGCATGGATCTTCTGGAGGTTTTCCTTCGACGGCGTATTCAACCACTCCAATACCGAGGCCACCCGATGTGGTTGTACTGTGGTACTGAAGATACCACTCAGGTCCATCCAGAGGCGGTCAGCGACGCCACACTGGAGAGGTGGATGACTGCTATCACAAGGAACAAGGATAACCCTCGTGGGGCTAGGAGGATCCCACCACTCGACCATACCTACGAACCAGACACGGTATGACCACTTATCCCCGGTCGTGATCCTGTTTCATTCATTCTGTTTCACTGCAAGTCAGTCCATTGACCTTTGTCTTATTTTGTTGTCTTCCAGGCTACCACTGAGTTGTATTCGATGCCCAATGGGGCGCAGGCACAGACCGAAGAGGAGGAAGGAAGTGGAGGTGAAAGTCAAGAGGAGTGGGAATCGGATGGCGATGAGGGTGATGAAGATGCTGGCTCCGATGAGGAAGAGGAGGAGGAAGTCGCGCCAACCCGTTCTGAAAGAAGATCCAAGCTTACCCATGACCCTGCAGTCGAGCGTGGCAAAGGAGTCGCGCCTGTTGTTCAGTCAACCAAGCGTCCTCGGACGACCTCTCCTGTGCCGACTGAGAAAGCGCCGAAGCAATCTCGAGTGGCGCCGTCAAAGCCGACGAAGGCCTTGCTGAAGATGAAGATGGCGATTCCCACTATTTCTGGGTAATGACGTAATTTGTGTCTCCTTGTTTCTCATGGATTTACTCTTGGTCGATTTGTTAGCTGACCGACTGATTTCTGAGACTGTAGTGCTGCTACTTCTGATACCTCGACCAGACCTGAAGACCACAATATGGAAGATGCTGTCACTTCCAACCCTGGTACGACCTTTGTAGTTCCGTCTTCAGTCGGTAGGATCTTTGTCCTTAACTTTGATTCTTTTCTGCAGCTCCAACTAACATCATCATTGACCTTCCTGATGACGATGACGAGGAACCACTGAGGCAGAGGAGGAATAGGAAAGCATCTGCTGGCATGGAAGCTCAGGTCGTGTCCGCACCCGAGACGTTGGTTGTGGAGGGGGACAACGTCACTCGGCCTACCGTATCCTTTGCAGTGCCGCTGACGAGCGCACGCCCTTCATCGTCGAGTGCTGATCAGCCTTCACTTTTCTCGACCCACCACATCCCAGAAGACCAAGCAAGCACTGCTAAAGAAGCCATACGCCAGGCGGGGGTCATGATGGAGCAAGTGAAGGCGATCCGAGACGCCAGTCAAGCGGCTTATGACGCCAGTTTAGCTCTTCAGAGCAATGTTCAGGTTAGTCGATCATCGCCTGTTCTGTTAGGATATGATACCTGAAAACTTTTCTTTCTGAAAATCTTAGTATCTGTCGTACACCCACTGGGTATGTCGATTGAAATTCTGGATTGGTGGGGGCACGCTGAGTGCACCCACTGGGTGTAGTCCCCAAGGCTATGGTGGACTGCTGGCAGTCGACCATAGTCTTTATGTCTTAAGCTGTTTCTCGTTATTTTCTTTACTCGATCAGGTCGAATGGAATCATAGACCGGTGGGGGCACGCTGAGTGCACCCACTGGGTGTAGTCCCCGAGACTGTGGTCGACTACTGGCAGTCGACTACAGTCTGAAGAACACCTCTTTTTTTGTGGCTATCTGCTGGTGGTTAGCCTTTCTGTCTTTTTTGGTCGACTGATCGACTCTAGCTGATAGAACTAGTGGGGGCACGCTGAGTGCACCCACTGGGTGTAGTCCCCGAGACTACAGTCGAATGTTTAGATTCGGCTGTAGTCTTAGAAATGCTACGATTTTTCCTTAGTCACTCGGAAGTGACCTACCTTTGACGTCTGTCGATTGGTTCTTCGCAGAAATCTTGCGAGCTTGCAGCTTGTTATACTGAGTTGGAGAACAAGCATATCCAGCTCGAACTTGACCTGAATCTTGTCCAGGAGAACTTCACGAAGGCGAAGGAGGAGGCAAAAGGTATGTTTGGTGAGAACCTTGACGACTGCCTTTGTTTCTTGTTCATTCCTGAGTCTGATCTCACTGTGATTTTGCAGATAAACTGAGGGATTCTCTGAAGAAGAAGGACCTTGACCTTGCTGAGGCACAGAAAGCAGCTTCAGAGAAAACCAAGCTCGCAGAAGAAAAGCTGGCCTCAATCACCAAGCTTGAAGAGGAGAATACCAATCTGAAAGCTGCTCTTGATGCGGCCAACAAGGAGGTCAGTCGACTGAAGAGTGACAAGATTGCTTTGAGTGACAAGGCCAGTGAGTTGGCGGGAAAGAAGAATGATCTGGAGGCTTATCTGGGAGGACTCGCCAAGAAGCTATTCCTCATGCTCGAAGGTAATCCTTTGTATCAGACAGGCTTTTTAACTATGATCTTGCCATCAAACTACTGCCTTAACTTTGGGGTTGTGTCTGCAGAGTTCTGCCAGAACTTCGAGGAGGAGACTGGTCGACTGGAGACGAGCTTAGATCCCATCAACTCTCCTGTGAAGGACAAAGCCACCATGAATGTGCTCCGAATTGAGTCTCGCGTCGCTGCTGCTGTCGACTATCTTGCAAGGCTGAAGGTTGCAACTTCTCGCATCGACACAGCACTCTGGCCAGGAGAAACACTTCAGAATGACCTCGAGTCTCTGATGACTCGACTAAATGAAGTTCCAAGTCGAGTGCAAGAATGGAAGAAGTCTTATGCCAGGTGCGGTGCGGACGTTGCTCTATCTCTGGTCCGTGTTCACTGCAAGGATGCGCGAGAGGACAAGCTGGCAGCTCTCAAGGTGGCCAATACCAAGAAGCATGACTTCCGATCCTTCATGGAGACCTTCATCGCTGCTGCCACTCGGATCGCAGATGGAATAGACCTGGACGAGTTCGTTGCGCCTTCTAGCCCTCCACAGGAGGGGTAAAAAACTTCTATGCTTGATGCTTTAAATTTGCCTCGGTATGCCGAGTGGTTTTTGTAACCGATAAACTTTAACGGGCTTTGCGCCTGAGCACTTCTGGTTCCGTAAGACGTTATCTGAACTTGGATTCGACGTTGAATATGTTTGCATCTACCTCCGAACTAACACCGTCTTTCGCTTGGTCTATACCCTGGTGTTTGAGATGCCCTTTTGCAGGCTAGGATGAAGCACATATTGCAATCGACTTGTACCTCATCATTCTTAGGCGAGCACTGGGCTGCAGCTAAGCCCCCGAGTGGGAGGTTTGCTCTCCACTCAATAGGATTTTCAAAAACTTAGGCGAGCACTGGGCTGCAGCTAAGCCCCCGAGTGGGAGGTTTTCTCTCCACTCGGTAGGATTTTCAAAAACTTAGGCGAGCACTGGGCTGCAGCTAAGCCCCCGAGTGGGAGGTCTGCTCTCCACTCGGTAGGATTTTCAAAAATTTAGGCAAGCACTAGGCTGCAGCTAAGCCCCCGAGTGGGAGGTCTGCTCTCCACTCGGTAGGATTTTCAAAAACTTAGGCGAGCACTGGGCTGCAGCTAAGCCCCCGAGTGGGAGGTCTTCTCTCCACTCGGTAGGGTTTCTGTGGCGTACCATTGAAGAAGAAGGTATCAATCGACCTGCACATCATCTTCCTTGCGGAGCGCACATTATACTTGTGGCGTAGCTCGGAAGGAGAAGGTAGCAGTCGACCTGCACCTCGTCTTCCTTGCGGAGTGCATGTTATACTTGTGGCGTAGCTCGGAAGGAGAGGGTAGCAGTCGACCTGCACCTCGTCTTCCTTGCGGAGCGCACGTTATACTTGTACTTAGGCGAGCGCTATGCTGCAGCTAAGCCCCCGAGTGGGAGGCTGGCTCACCACTCGACAGGATTTCGTTGAAACTTAGGCGAGTACCTAGACTGCAGCTAAGCCTCCGAGTGGGAGGCTGGCTCACCACTCGGTAGGATTTTATTTAAACTTAGGCGAGTACTTGGACTGCAGCTAAGCCTCCGAGTGGGAGGCTGGCTCACCACTCGGTAGGATTTTATTGAACTTAGGCGAGTACTTGGACTGCAGCTAAGCCTCCGAGTGGGAGGCTGGCTCACCACTCGGTAGGATTTTATTGAACTTAGGCGAGTACTTGGACTGCAGCTAAGCCCCCGAGTGGGAGACGGGCTCACCATTCGGTAGGATTTTGTTGAACTTAGGCGAAACAGATTTGCAGCTAAGCCTCCGAGTGTGAGGCTGGCTCACCACTCGGTAGGATTTTTACAAACTTAGGCGAAACGGATTCGCAACTAAGCCACCCACTGGGGGGACCTTTATGTGAACAAAAGTGACAACAATCACTGGGAAAATTATAACACTATTGTCTTTGAAAAATGAACTACAGAAGTACTTTTATTACATTTCCGAGTGCATACTTAAGTGTAAAAGGGGCGGAGCAGCTCCGCGTTCCAAGCTTGGGGCTCGTCGATCTGGTGCTCGACGTTGTAAAGACGGTATGCTCCATTGTGGAGAACCTTGGTGACGATGAAGGGGTCTTCCCAAGAAGGAGCAAGCTTGTGTGGCTTCTGCTGATCCACTCGCAGAACCAAATCTCCTTCCTGGAAGGCTTGACTCTTCACGTTTTTGGCGTGGAAGCGACACAAGTCCTGCTGATAAATGGTCGATCGGATCAAGGCCATCTCCCTTTCTTCTTCTAGAAGGTCGACTGCGTCCTGCCGGGCTTGCTCTGCTTCAGCTTCGGTGTAGAGTTCGACTCGGGGTGCGTTGTGAAGCAGGTCGCTCGGCAAGACTGCTTCAGCTCCGTAGACCAAGAAGAACGGAGTTCTCCCAGTCGACCGGTTAGGTGTGGTCCTTAATCCCCAAAGCACTGATGGAAGTTTGTCGACCCATGCACCAGCTGCGTGCTTGAGATCGCGCATCAATCGGGGTTTCAACCCTTTGAGAATCAAGCCATTTGCTCGTTCTGCCTGTCCATTCGATTGAGGGTGAGCGACTGAAGCATAGTCGACTCGTGTGCCCTGAGATGTGCAGAAGGCTCTGAATTCCTCGGAATCGAAGTTTGACCCATTGTCAGTGATGATGCTGTGTGGAACTCCATATCTGAATATCAACTCCCTGATGAAGCTGACGGCAGTGCCGGCATCAAGATTCTTGATGGGTTTAACCTCAATCCACTTGGTGAACTTGTCGACTGCTACTAGCACATGGGTGAAGCCGCTTCTGCCTATTCTCAGAGGTCCAACCATATCCAATCCCCATACAGCGAAAGGCCAAATGAGTGGTATGGTCTTTAAGGCTGAGGCGGGCTTGTGTGACATATTGGAATAAAATTGACATCCTTCACACTTGTCGACTATCTCCTTTGCCATTTCATTTGCTCTTGGCCAGTAAAATCCTGCTCGGTATGCTTTGGCCACAATGGTCCGAGAGGACGCATGATGTCCACAGGTCCCCGAGTGGATATCGTCAAGGATTATCCGACCTTCTTCTGGCGTTATACATTTCTGACCAACTCCAGTCGCGCTTTCTCTGTACAACTGTCCCCTTATCATGGTAAAGGCTTTAGATCGGCGGACGATCTATCGAGCCTCTTCTTCATCCTCCGGGAGCTCTTTCCTTAAGATATACGCGATATACGACACTGTCCAATCAGGAGTGATCACCAACGCTTCCATGATCAGGTCGACCACTGCTGGAACTTCAACTTCAGTCGGATCTGTGACACTTTTAGGCTGCGGAGCTTCTTCGGTAAAAGGATCTTCTTTAACTGATGGAGTATGGATATGCTCCAAGAACACGTCTCTAGGAATGGCTTCTCTCTTGGAACCTATCTTCGCCAAATCATCAGCCGCTTGATTCTTCAGTCGGGGTATATGATGGAGCTCTAACCCTTCAAATTTCTTTTCAAGCTTTCTCACTGCATTGCAGTATCCAGTCATGGCTGGTGTCGGTGTCAAAACCGGCGGATCTCGGGTAGGGGGTCCCGAACTGTGCGTCTAGGCGGATGGTAACAGGAGACGAGGGACACGATGTTTTTACCCAGGTTCGGGCCCTGTCGATGGAGGTAAAACCCTACGTCCTGCTTGATTAATATTGATGATATGGGTAGTACAAGAGTAGATCTACCACGAGATCAAGGAGGCTAAACCCTAGAAGCTAGCCTATGGTATGATTGTTGTAATGTATGTTGTCCTACGGACTAAAGCCCTCCGGTTTATATAGACACCGGAGGAGGCTAGGGTTACACAGAGTCGGTTACAATGGTAGGAGATCTACATATCCGTATTGCCAAGCTTGCCTTCCACGCCAAGGAAAGTCCCATCCGGACACGAGCCGGAGTCTTCAATCTTCTATCTTCGTAGTCTTGGAGTCCGGCGGATAATGATAGTCCGGCTGTCCGGACACCCCCTAGTCTAGGATTCCCTCAGTAGCCCCTGAACAAGTCTTCAATGACGATAAGTCCGGCGCACATAATGTTCGGCATTGCAAGGCGGGTTCCTCCCTTGAATAATCCAGAGAAGATCATGAACACTAGGATAGTGTCCGGCTCTGCAAAATAAATTCCACATTCCACCGTAGAGAGAGCTCAATCTGCTGACGTATTATGCGGCGTGACATCACACCGCTACCAAGCCTTTGTTCGAATCGTTTTTTACTATACCACCTCAGCACGTTTAGCGAAGCGGTTTCCTTGGCACGTCTTGTCGAAGCAGAGATCGTGTTCCCCTTATTCCGGGATCCTCATCAATACGGACGTGGGTAACCCAACCGCGCCATTGATGGAAGTGCTTGGGAGATAAGCGAGTTTTACCAGGCCGGTGGGGGACGCATAGTTTTCGTCCGCCTATATATAAGGGATAAGGATTCACCTTCTCACCTACGCCTTCTTCCTCCTTTGCTTATCCATCTCCGCGCACTCAAGCTCCAACGCCCAAGCTTGCGCATCTTGCCTCGACCTTCTCCGAATATGTCCGGAGCGGGAGGTAAATGGTTAGCCTCCACCGCTAAGGAGGAGGACATCACCAAGCTGCGCAGCGCCGGATATCTTTCCAGCGATATCGTGCATCGGCTGCCCGACGAGGGGCAGCTCATCCCTACCCCTGGGCCTCATGAGAGGGTCGTCTTCCTCCCCCACTTCCTCCACGGACTGGGCTTTCCGCTCCATCCATTCGTCCGGGGGCTCATGTTTTACTACGGCCTGGATTTCCACGATTTGGCGCCGAACTTCATCCTCAACATCTCGGCGTTTATCGTCGTGTGCGAGGCCTTCCTCTGCATCCGGCCCCACTTCGGCCTGTGGCTCAAGACCTTCAACGTCAAGCCGAAGGTTGTGAAGGGCACGCAAGCGGAATGCGGAGGCGCCATGTTGGGCAAATTGCCCAACGTCCTTTGGCTCGAAGGGGCCTTTGTGGACTCCGTCAAGGGGTGGCAATCGGGGTGGTTCTACATCACCGAGCCACGCAAGCCCACATGGGCGGCGGCCCCCGAGTTTAGATCTGGCATCCCCACGTAGCTCACCTCCTGGAAAGAGAAGGGCTTGCAGTGGGGCAATCCGGTGGAGGTGACGGGACTCCGAGCCTGCATCCATAAGATGGTGAGCAATGGGCTCAGGCTCGTCGACGTGGTCCAAGTCATGCTCATCCGGCGGATCCTCCCATGCCAAGAACGGGCATTCAATTTGTGGGAGTTCAATCCGGAACAACACCAGGCGCTAAGTGGGCTCTTCGGTACAACATACGAAGGCGCCTGGAGGGTGCTGTTCAAGGGCGCCAAAGCCCCCGCATCCGCGACGGAAGATCGCGGATTCAGCTCGCAGTATCCAACTGACGAGGTAAGTGATTCGACCCCATCACGGGACACTTGTGATAATTAAATTGACTCTTAGTGGGGTTTCATTCTACCTCTTCCTTTGACAGGAATGGATGGAGAAGGCCAAGCTGCTTATCAGCCCGGCTCCCATGCCAGAAGACCCAGTGGACGCCCGCTTAACAGGGCTGCTGGTTCCGGCACCGCACGTGGTGCCGGAGAAGAAGGCCAAGAAGGTGGCCGTGGGGACTCGAAAGAGTTCCCGCAATCAGGCGTCTGACGATGCGGACTCCTCCCCCGAAGACGAGGAGGAGGAGTATTCTCTCCCGGAGGAGGGAGAGAAGAAGAGGAAGGCTTCCCCGATCGGGGAGGCTGAAGGGTCCAAGAGGGGGAGAACTATCCCCCCGGACAGTTTCGCCAACACCAGCGTTGGCGAGGATGAGTGGCCTCCAAGGGCCAGGCGTCCGGCAAGATCGTAAGTATCCGGATCATTTATATGCCGTATCTTTTATGTCACGTAGTATCCTTCTAACGCCGCATTCTGCCCGTAGTCCGGCCGATGACGATCTCCCCGACTCATCGAGCGGGTTGTTGGCCTCGTCGGATGTGAATTCCATCTCGACTGCCTCTTCCCCACGCGCCGACGAGGACGCCGAGGTGGGATCCCAGAGAGGGACCCATCAGGAGGAGGCTCCGGAGGCGCCGTCAGGCAACCTCCCGGACTTTGTGCCGGACTCTACATCGGAACTCGCAGTGGTTCCAGAGTCCGGCAAGCGGCCCCTTCGAAAGAAGGGCAAGACCGTGATGCCGGCGGCCTCCGTCCAGCCAGAGGCGCCAGATAGCTTGTTGGAGGCGCTTAAAGGCGCTTCCATCGAGGAAGAACACCGCACTATCATGAGTGCGGTGATTCAAAAGGTTCAGCTCGCCAAAAGCGGGCTGACCGAAGCCTGCAGCAGCCTTTTAACAGGCTTTGAGGTAAGAAGTTAAAATCATGTAATGCAATACCGCATAGACAATAGCCCCTGATGCTCAGTTTGGTGTTCGGAAAGAAAAGCCGGACTGAGGATCTAACAAGATATGCGCAGGGTTGCTAAAAGATATGTCAATATGGGTTTGCAGGCTGCGCTGCTGGCCTCTGCCGCCTTAACGGCGGAGGTCGATGTGCTGAAGTAGGATCTCGAGCGGTCCAAGCGAGAGCTCGGCCATGCGAAGAAGCAGCTCGAGGACAAAGAAGGTGAGTAACACCACTTTGAATAGGTACCTTACAGAAAAGGATTTTGGTTGCAATAAAATTAACAAGGATAATATGTGTATTGCAGGGGCCACTAACGAGGTGGCAGCCCTGAAGGATGCTGTGTCCGCGGCCGAACGCAACGCGGCCGCGGAACGGGTTGAGCGAGAAAAGCAAGAGGCACGGGTGGCGGAAGTTCGGCAAGAGCTCCAGGCTCTCATGGAAAAGCATGAGAGTTTGGAGCGTGACTCCAAGACTCGAGAGTCCGAGCTTGCCTCGGCTCTCGAAAGTGCCAAGTCCGCCAAGGCCGAGGCCCATAAGGCCCTTCAGGAGGTTGAATATATAAAGAAAATAGCAGCGGGTAAGGCATTTTTCATGTAGAGCAAGCATGTTAATGTAAATTACCTAAAACTTACCCGCATTCGGAGCTCTCCAGGGGCGTTTGCAGATCTGCCGTGTAGTGCGTCCGATGCCGCCGCATTTTATCGTGGCGAGGAGGGGAGCTCGATGTAAAAAGTCTTCTGGTCTCAGTATGCTGAGGCCGGACACCCGGTGCCCCCAAGCGACTAGCTGAAGCAGCTGGTCGAACTCCACAAGGTAGCGGAAGAGGCCATGAAGGGCCTTATAGTCCGGCTGTGGCCTGGACAGACCATGCTTGGGAGCTACTTTGGCCTCGTGCGGCGGCTGGTGGATGCATGCCCCTGGGTGGATGTCATCAAGCGCTCCGCCTGTATTGAAGGCGCTCGCCGGGCTCTTGCCCGCACAAAGGTGCAATGGGGCAGGTTGGATGCGGAGAAGCTTCTCACGGACCAACCGCCGCCGGGCAAGGAGTATCGCACGCCCGAGATGTATTATAAAACTGTCCTGAAGGGAGCCCGCAATATTGCGGATGAGTGCCCCCGAAATGTAATTTTTGAGTGAATTTGCTATGTATTATCCTGCGCGCCGAAACTTTGTTCATGTGCGTGTTAAGCAACGCTTGTTTAATTTAAAATATTACCTTCTGTGCGGCCGTTTATAAAATCTGAGAGATGGCAAGTCGTTGGCTTCAGCCCCCAAGCCACGAGTGCTGGGGTGTTCGGGATAAACTTGAGCACTCTTGTTCCCATTGTTGGGTCCATCGAGGGAGGCGCTCAACACAACGAACAAGGCAACCGGACTTATAATGCTTGAACACTCTCACTTAGCCATAGAATTCTATAATTTTAAATTTCGACGAAGCCCCTGGTATTCGGAAGACCGAATCCGGGGCGCTATCCACGCCTTCATCGGACATTGTCTGGAACTTCGCTCGAAGCGGCGTGAGTCTTTAAGGACCCGAAAAAACCTCTCGAATAGCGACTAGTCTCTCACCTTATCATGCTAGTCAGTTTTAGCTTTCTCCACTGAGGCGCTCGCCCGGCTCAACCGGGGCGCAATCGCAGTGGTTCTCCCAGTGCCACCTTAGCCGACGGAACGGAACGTAAGGCACCAAAACGTGGGAGCCGGGCAAACCCAACTATTGACCCAAGACATGATTCGGAGCCGATTCATATAATGCTATAAGTTCGGGGTGCCGCACTTGTGAAAGTGTTCGGACTTATCACACCATAGGATGGGGATCATAAGCCCCCGGTGTATTAGGCCGTACCAAAATATACGGGCGCAAGATGTCATATAATGAGCATATATATATAAAAGGTAATGCAATTGTGATCAACAAGGTGCTGCATTATTTATGAAAGAGGGTCTGCTAGTAGAGCGGACTGATACAAATAGTGCGGTAAGCAAGGGATTTGGACTAAATAAACATGTCCCCCTCCAGGGATGAGCTGCAGACTTGGTGTATATAATCGAATTTAATGCTCGTAATTGAGACCACCTGAGTGTTCGTCGCGGCCTTCTTTAGTCCCTGACTGTTGCATCATGAGTTCGGCAGGTTCGCCGCCGGACAGGGCTTCTGGTTAACAGAGTCCTGTGTACATAAAAGAAGAAGAAAAATAAAATAAAAAAAGGGGGGCACACTTGCGAGCCCCCGGTGTGGTCGAACCGCACTCTGGGTCCGTTGCGATCGTGCCCCCTCCCCTGTGCCCATGGTATCTCCAAAGCATAATGATGTATGCGGAGTGTTATTCTTGCGATCATGCGCGGGCGAGGGTTGGGGCCGCATTGCTACGCATGCTCTGATCGCGCCAGGTGGTCTTGGTTGGCATTGCTCCGGGCGCGCTTTGCTGTATCCGGCCTTTTAACTGCCGGACTTGAGAATTGCCTTAGAAGGCTGCTCTGTACTTCTGCCACGAGAGCCGCTGTATGTTCCTCCGTTCGGAGGGAGCGTTACGTATTCCCATTGACCGTGATGACTCCACGAGGGCCTGGCATCTTGAGCTTTAGGTATGCATAATGCGGCACCGCGTTGAATTTTGCAAACGTGGTTCGTCCGAGCAGAGCATGATAGCCGCTGCGAAACGGGACTATGTCGAAGATTAACTCTTCGCTCCGGAAATTATCCAGGGATCCGAAGACCACTTCAAGTGTGACTGAGCCTGTACAGTTGACCTCCACTCCTGGTATGACACCTTTAAAGGTTGTCTTTGTAGGCTTAATCCTTGATGGGTCTATGCCCATTTTACGCACTGTATCCTGATAAAGCAGGTTCAGGCTACTGCCGCCGTCCATCAGGACTCTCGTGAGGTGAAATCCATCGACGATTGGGTCTAAAACCAATGCGGCGAATCCGCCATGGCGTATGCTGGTCGGATGGTCTCTTCGATCGAAAGTGATTGGACAAGAGGACCATGGATTAAACTTTGGGGCGACTGGCTCCATCGCATAGATGTCCCTTAGTGCGCGTTTCCTCTCCCTCTTGGGTATGTGGGTCGCGTATATCATATTCACCGTCCGTACTAAGCGGTCGAGTATTCGGTCCAGATTGGATGGACCCGGAGTGGTTCTTTTGAATGGCTTCTTCCGCTGACCGGGTTTAGAGCCTCGGAATCCGGCATTGACTGTCGTATCCTCCTTATCCTCGCCGTTAATGCGGCGCTTGTTTTTGTTTTGACGTGACCTGCCGTTGTTGTCCTTGGTATCCGGACTGCCAGAATTTTTGCGGAGGTTGTTGCTACGGGCTAGCCAGCTGTCCTCTCCCGCGCAAAAGCGGGTCATTAACGATGTGAGGGCTGCCATGGATTTCGGCTTTTCCTACCCTAGGTGCCGGGCTAGCCATTCATCCCGGATGTTATGTTTGAAGGCTGCAAGGGCCTCTGCATCCGGACAGTCGATGATTTGGTTTTTCTTTGTCAAGAACCGTGTCCAGAATTGTCTGGCCGATTCGTCTGGCTGCTGAATGATGTGGCTTAGGTCATCGGCGTCTGGTGGTCGCACATACGTACCCTGGAAGTTGTCGAGGAATGCGGCTTCCAGGTCTTCCCAGCACCCAATCGACTCTGCGGGCAAGCTGTTTAGCCAATGCCGAGCTGGTCCTTTAAGCTTGAGTGGGAGATACTTGATGGCATGGAGATCATCGCCGCGGGCCATATGGATGTGGAGAAGATAGTCTTCGATCCAAACTGCGGGGTCTGTTGTGCCATCGTAAGATTCGATGTTTACGGGTTTAAACCCTTCGGGGATCTGATGATCCATTACTTCGTCAGTGAAGCATAGAGGGTGTGCGGCGCCTCTGTATTGAGCAATGTCGCGACGCAGCTCGAGAGAGCGCTGTCTGTTGTGTTCGTCCCGGCCGGGGTTATTGTATCCGGCGCGACTGTATCCGTCGTGGGTCGTAGGGCGCCCACGTGATCCGTAGATGGATCTAGATTGCCTTGCTTTGTCCTCCAATATGTCTCGCAAGTCCGGCGCGTTCCCTCTTGGCTTCGTACTTTTGGAGCGATGCCGGGGTACGGTCTTGGCTGGGGGCCTGGATGCCTCTCTGTCACGACCACGGGGTGGTCGGTCAGCCATATCGTGCGCTGGTGATGGAGGTATGTATGCTTCCTCCTCTAATCGGGGGAGCATCTTGCGTCTTGGGTAGCTTTTGGAGGGGCGTTCGAGTTTATACTCTTCGGTCGCGAGGACCTCGGTCCATCGATCGGCCAGCAGGTCCTGATCAGCTTGGAGCTGTTGCTGCTTTTTCTTTAGGCTGTTTGCTGTGGTGATAAGCCTACGCTTGAAGCGCTCTTGTTCGACGGGATCCTCAGGTACGACGAATTCATCATCGTTGAGGCTTGCTTCGTCTTCGGAGGGAGGCATATAGTTATGATCCTCAACCTCTTCGTCTGCCGCCTTCTCATGAGGGCTTGCTTCTGTATCCTCCTGCGCTGAGTCTTGCTGGAGGGGATTGTCTTCGGCACTCTCTGGAGTATTATTATCTCCTGTGCCGGAATCTCCATTCTTGCTGTGGCGGGATTTAGAGCGGCGCCGCTGACGTCGGCGTTTGGGCTGCTTCTTTAGAGAGTCTGCCTCCGCTGCTTCTTCGCCATCCCCATCTTTTGGGGTGTCCACCATATATATGTCGTATGACGAGGTGGTCTTTCAGTGCCCTGTAGGCGCTTGCTCCTGTTCGTCTCCAGCATCGTCGTCCATAGCGTCGATGTCGTCGGAGTCGTAGTCTAGCATGTCGGTTAGATCATCGACAGTGGCTATAAAGTGGGTGGTGGGTGGGCTCTGAATTTCTTCGTCGTCCGTACCCCAGCCATCCTGGCCATAGTCCGGCCAGGACTCTCCTGATAACGAGAGGTGCTTTAGTGAATTCAGGATATCGCCAAAAGGTGAGTATTGAAAGATGTCCGCGGCGGTGAATTCCATAACCGGCGCCCAATCCGGATCGATTGGTAGGGGCGCGGGAGGTTCGGAGTCCGGCGAGGAGTCCGGCGCCTCGGAATCACGAGTTTCGCAGGGGACAAGATCAGTGTTCGGCTCCATCGCCGTGGATGTTGAAGCCCCCAGGGCGGCGTCTATCCACCGGCCCTCGATCTGGGAGATCGGCTCCGGGCTAATGGCCGAAGCGGATCCGTGCGCGGCCACCAAGGTACTGTTCGGCGGCAGAGCTAGATCATGCCCATCGTCACAGTGCGGCGCGCTCTGCTGTGGCTCGAGTCCGTCGAAGATCAAGTCTCCGCGGACATCGGCCGTGAAGTTCAAGCTTCCAAATCTGACCTGACGGCCAGGGGCGTAGCTTTCGATCTGCTCCAGATGGCCAAGTGAATTGGCCCGTAGTGCGAAGCCGCTGAATACGAAGATCTGTCCGGGGAGAAAAGTCTCACCCTGGACAGCGTCGTTGGTTGAAGATGCCATCAAGCCTATCGGTGACGACACAGAGGAACTCTCAATGAAAGCACCAATGTCGGTGTCAAAACCGGCGGATCTCGGGTAGGGGGTCCTGAACTGTGCGTCTAGGCGGATGGTAACAGGAGACGAGGGACACGATGTTTTTACCCAGGTTCGGGCCCTCTCGATGGAGGTAAAACCCTACGTCCTGCTTGATTAATATTGATGATATGGGTAGTACAAGAGTAGATCTACCACGAGATCAAGGAGGCTAAACCCTAGAAGCTAGCCTATGGTATGATTGTTGTAATGTATGTTGTCCTACGGACTAAAGCCCTCCGGTTTATATAGACACGGAGGAGGCTAGGGTTACACAGAGTCGGTTACAATGGTAGGAGATCTACATATCCGTATTGCCAAGCTTGCCTTCCACGCCAAGGAAAGTCCCATCCGGACATGAGCCGGAGTCTTCAATCTTCTATCTTCGTAGTCTTGGAGTCCGGCGGATAATGATAGTCCGGCTGTCCGGACACCCCCTAGTCCAGGACTCCCTCAGCTGGGCTTCTAACGTCCCACTCCTTCATCACCTGATTGACCACCAAATCGGAGTCGCCATAAACCATAAGGCAACGGACGCCGAGTGAAATGGCCATGCGCAACCCATATAAAAGTGCCTCGTATTCTGCTTCATTATTGGAGGAATCAAAGTGGATCTGGAGCACATATCTGAGCTTATCTCCTCGGGGGGAAACCAATACTACCCCAGCACCGGAACCATTTAACATCTTAGAGCCATCAAAGAACATGGTCCAATGCTCCGAGTGAACTTGAGTCAGCTGCTGTTGTTCAATCCACTCGGCAAGGAAATCTGCTATTGCTTGGGACTTAATGGCTTTCTTTGCCTCAAACTTGATATCAAGGGGAAGGAGTTCAATCACCCATTTCGCCACTCGACCAGTTGTATCTCTGTTGTGCAGAATCTCTGACAGTGGGGCGTCGCTGACGACTGTAATGGAATGATCAGAGAAATAATGAGAAACCTTCTTCGTGGTCATGTAGATCCCATACACGAGCTTCTAATAATGAGGGTATCTTTGCTTCGATGGGTCAAAACTTCGGAAAGATAATATACTGGGCGCTGAACTTTGAAGGCTTTCCCTTCTTCTTCCCGCTTGACCGTAAGTACTATACTCACGACTTGTCCTGTGGCTGCAATGTAAAGCAACAGAGGCTCTTTGCTGATCGGAGAAGCAAGCACCGGCTCAGTGGATAGCAGAGCTTTTAGCTCGGCAAATGCTGCATCAGCTTCTGGAGTCCACTCGAACTTGTCTGACTTCTTCATCAGTCGGTAAAGAGGCAATGCCTTTTCACCGAGGCGAGAGATGAATCGACTTAACGCGGCCAAGCATCCATTAAGCTTCTGGACATCGTGCACACGCACAGGGCGTTTCATTCGGAGTATAGTGCCAACTTTTTCTGGGTTAGCGTTGATTCCTTGTTCAGAAACGAGAAAACCGAGTAACTTTCCACCGGGAACTCCAAATGTGCACTTTGATGGATTAAGCTTGATATCATATCTCCTGAGATTGGCAAATGTTTCAGCGAGGTCAGTCAGCAGGTCGGAACCCTTCCGTGATTTGACCACAATATCATCCATGTATGCTTCCACGTTCCGACTGATTTGAGTGAGTAAACACTTCTGAATCATCCTCATAAATGTGGCTCCGACATTCTTGAGGCCGAATGGCATGTTGACATAGCAGAAGCACCCGAATGGAGTGATGAAAGCTGTTTTGATCTCGTCGAGTCCATACAGACGGATCTGATGGTACCCGGAATAGGCGTCTAAAAAAGACAATCTCTCACATCCCGCTGTCGAGTCGACTATTTGGTCGATGCGAGGAAGAGGAAAATGATCTTTCGGGCAGGCCCGATTGATATGTTTGAAATCGATGCACATGCGAAGTGACTTGTCCTTCTTGGGTACCATGACAACATTGGCAAGCCACTCGGAGTGGTAAACCTCCCGGATAAACTCCGCTGCCAGGAGCCGAGCCACCTCCTCGCCAATGGCCTTTCTTTTCTGGATGACGGACTGTCGAAGATGTTCTTTGACAGGTTTTGCTTTTGGGTCGACTCATAAATGATGCTCAGCCAGCCCCCTGGGAACACCCGGCATGTCAGCAGGCTTCCATGCAAAGATGTCCCAGTTCTCATGGAGGAACTGGATGAGCGCTTCTTCGTATTTAGAGTCGAGTGTTGTGGAAATATGAGTCAGAGCAGCACTGGGGTCGGTCGGGTGAACGTGAACAGGTTTCGTCTCACCAGACGACCGAAATGCTGACTCTGTGGCGGGCTTCTTGGCCCGCAATAAATCACTCGGATCTGCATTTTTCTGATATTCTTCCAGCTCCACCACTGTTATCTGAGAATTGGCAATCTTTGAGCCCTTCTTAAAACACTCTTCTGCCTTTTTCCGATTGCCAGTGATGGTGATCACACCCTTGGGGCCAGGCATCTTTAGTTTGAGGTATACGTAACATGTTCGAGCCATGAACCGTGCATAAGCTGGCCTACCCAAGATAGTGTGATAAGCGCTCTAGAAATCCACGACTTCAAATGTTAGCTTCTCTTTACAGAAATGCTTCGAATCGCCGAAAACCACATCTAGAGCTATTTGGCCAAGTGACTCAGCCTTCTTTCCAGGAATGACTCCATGGAAACTCATGTTGCTAGAACTGAGTCTGGACATCGGAATGCCCATTCCTTTTAGCGTCTCCGCATACAATATATTCAATCCACTGCCACCATCCATCAGAACCTTAGTCAGTCGAGTGCCTTCGATGACTGGGTCGACCACCAAAGCTTGCCTCCCAGGGGTGGCTATGTGTGTCGGGTGATCAGACTGGTCGAATGTAATGGCAGTCTGAGACCATTTCAGATAGCTGGGTGTCGCCGGAGCGACCATATTCACCTCACGGTTGATAACTTTCAATCGACTTTTGCTTTCCACATCAGCAAAAATCATCAGGGTGGAATTGACATGGGATACCCTTCGTCACTGTCCTCTTTGTCCACAGCCTTGTCTGACTCCTTCTCCTTATCCTTGGACTGTTTTTCTTGAAACTGCTAGATTAAGAGCCGGCACTGGCGAGTGGTATGTTTTGGGTAGATTTTGAATACGGGCTGCAGCTGCTAGATTCTGAATCGGGGTTTGATATACCTGAGTTGGTTGCGGAAAGAGTTGACGTCGACTGGAATCGGGTACTCGTTGCCGCGCACGTTCGTCGAGTGCTCGCTAGAGGTTCTCTAGTCGAGTGCGCTCAGCCAAGTTGGCCAAACGCGCATCCTCCAAGGCACGAGCCTCGGGGGTTTCTCCTATGATGGGAGTATGCAGAGCATCCACATTTCGACGGCGAAGATCTTCTCTTTGCAGAGAAGTGAGTGGCTCGGGTTGATATTCCTCATGGACCTGAGCAGGGTCGCCTCCGCCGTCCGCCCCGTCAGTGCGAGGGAAGCCGGGAGGACTACGAGGCCCATTGACCATCAGGACCTCCGCCGCTGGATCACTGCTGTCGCACTCGGATGCAGTCTCTACGGAGCCAGTCGACAGATCGAACAGGCCATAGAGAGATTCATCGAGCTCGATTGCCGCGACTTGGGTGGTGGCTGATTGGCGAGCTACTGCGTGTCTCACCCACCGCTGAAGCCTCGACCGACCAGAGCTCTTGCGCTGGCAGGAGACAGGGAGGGAGGACGACACAGGAGTTGACCGATACGGAGCCGAGGGTTGCCGCAGCAGGACGCCGTGGACACATGCACGAAAGTGCGTTGCCCCGCGGACGGGAAGCGCGTCGATGTCAAGTGGAGCCTCCTGGAGCCAAGCGGAGTCGTCGGCGATGAACGTGACCACGCCGAGACGGATCTCGCGGCCCTCGACCAGAACTCCGCCAAAAACCATGATGAAGGCGACCGAAACAATTGCAACTTCTCCAATAAGTCACTAAGACACCTGCCCCACGGTGGGAGCCAACTGTCGTGGTATTAAGACTGACAGTAGAATAGGGGGTGGGTGTAACCGCATTGAAAGCAATGTCGCAAGTGAGATAATCTTCACACAACCCATGTAATACATAAGGGAAAGGGATACATAGTTGGCTTACAGTCGCCACTTCACACAATACATAAATAAACATCCATCATTCAGATTACACTCAAGGTCCGACTACGGAACCAAAATAAAAGAAGACTACCCCAAATGCCACACAGATATCCGATCGTCCCAACTGGGCTTCACTACTGATCGTCTGGAAATGAAACATAGTAACGACCACGGTCCTCATCAAACTCCCACTTGAGCTCGATTGCGCCACTTGCGCTGGTATCATCGGTACCTGCATCTGTTTTGGTAGAATCTGTGAGCCACGGGGACTCAGCAATCTCACACCCGCGAGATCAAGACTAATTAAGCTTATAGGTAGGACAGAGTGGTGAGGTGGAGCTGCAGCAAGCGACTAGCATATATGGTGGCTACATTCGCAAAAGTGAGCGAGAAGAGAAGCAAGGCACGGTCGTGAAGCTAGTAGTGATCAAGAAGTGATCCTAGAACAACCTACGCCAAACATAATCCAACACCGTGTTCACTTCCCGGACTCCGCCGAGAAGAGACCATCACGGCTACACACGCGGTTGATGTATTTTAATTAAGGTCAACTTCGGGTTGTCTACAACCGGACATTAACAAATTCCCATCTGCCTCATAACCGCAGGCACGGCTTTCGGAAGATAATACCCTGCAGGGGTGTCCCAACTTAGCCCATCATAAGCTCTCACGGTCAACGAAGGACAAACCTTCTCCCGGGAAGACCCGATCAGTCTCGGAATCCCGGTTCGCAAGACATTTCGACAATGGTAAAACAAGACCAGCAAAGCCGCCCGATTGTGCTGACAAATCCCGATAGGAGCTGCACATATCTCGTTCTCAGGGCACATCCGGATGAACACTACATACGGCAACCGAGGATACCCCAAGTTGCCTCAGGGCGGCACCGCAAGTGGCTCTAGTTTGGACCAACACTCAGAGGAGCATTGGCCCGGGGGGTTAAATAAAGATGACCCTTGGGCTCGCGAAAACCCAAGGGAAAAAGGCTTAGGTGGCAAATGGTAAAACCAAGGTTGGGCCTTGCTGGAGGAGTTTTATTCAAAGCGAACTGTCAGGGGGGTCCCATAAATCACCCAACCGCGTAAGGAACGCAAAATCAAGGAACATAACACCGGTATGACGGAAACTAGGGCGGCAAGAGTGGAACAAAACACCAGGCATAAGGCCGAGCCTTCCACCCTTTACCAAGTATATAGATGCATTAATTAAATAAGAGATATTGTGATATCCCAAAATATCCATGTTCCAACAAGGGACAAACTTCATCTTCACCTGCATTTAGCAACACTATAAGAGGGGCTGAGCAAAAGCGGTAACATAGCCAAGCAACGGTTTGCTAGGAAATGATGGTTAGAGGTTTGACATGGCAATATGGGTGGCATGATATAGCAAGTGGTAGGTAACGTAGCATAGGCATAGCAAAAGAGCGAGCATCTAGCAAGCAAAGATAGAAGTGATATCGAAGGTATGGTCATCTTGCCTGCAAGGTTCTCAGAGTTGTCGAAGGCTTGATCCTCGTAGGCGTTCTCAACAGGTTCCTTGTTCACGTACTCGTCTCCCGGCTCTACCCAAAGCAAGAACACAAGCAATGGAACCACAATCAAACATGGAGCAATGCACAAGCAACATGATGCAATACATGGCATGAAATGCGAGATGTGATATGCAATGCGAATGCGAGCTCTGGAAGGAAAATGATGAACAAGGCATCAACTTGGCAAACCAAGTATGCCGCTGGAAAGATGAGATGATTTCGGTTGAAATCGATATAAAGATCACCGGAATCGGATGCACGGTTTGCAAATGACAATCAAAACAAGAATGACGCGAATCTGCGTTTAACAGCATGATGCTACTTAGCATGCAACAAGAAACAATGCTACAGCACCCCGACATAAAAACAAAGCATATGGCAGTGATCTACAGGAGATTCTTAACAAAATAGGAACACTGAGCTACGGCTAAATCACATCGGAACAAGCTCAAACAAGCATGGTGAAAGTGCAAAAAATATCAGGTTCACAGACTTAGTGAAAATACTAATATGCCAGAAATTAACATCAGGAAGGCATGTTTAGAGCAAGCAAACAACAAGCTACAGGAACTTATAATAGCAAAACAAGACATGACAGGAGTCTACTCAAAGCATAGATCAAAAGTCCCTTACTGACCATAAGCCAAAAAGGACCAGAGGATATGATGGCACCCATGTAAACATAGCAAGTTTCATTACAGATCTCAGACTTGACAGAAAAACTGGACATGGCAAAAACAGATAACAAGTAGGCATGTTCGTGAGCTCGATGCACTCACTACAGAGCATCTCATGATAAACTAAGCATACACCCATCAAGAAGACATGGCACAGAAGCTATACATGGCAAGAACAACATCATAGAATACAAGGATCAACTACAACAACCTTGTAAAAATTGAATATCATGTAAACAATCTGCCAGGAAACATTTTGAAGCAAAAGTAGAGCACGAAAATGACATGCTAGACTACTCCATAATTGCCAACAAAGGCATGGATGGATAGAGCACATCCATATGTTCAAAACACCCTTACTGATCATGCTCAAAAAGGGCATAGATATCTCTGTAACAACATGAACACATGGCATAAAAATAACAGCAGGACATGACTTAGTGAAATTACTAAGTTCCTGAAATCAGCAACATTATCATCCCTAGTTTGCATGCTTGTGCTAGTCACCACAGAGATCACAAAAATACATGGCATATACCCCTGTAAAGCTGGCATGGCATAGATCAAAACATATGTAGGGCTCAAGTACATAAGATGCACACATTAATCATGGCAAAAATGACAAAAGTGCATGTTCTGTTAAGAAACAGAAACTAACATCACATAGCCCTCTTCCAACAGCATTTCGGGCATCAAGATAATCTCAAATGAAAATGGTGCAATGAGATGAAATGATGTACTCATTGAGACGAACAATTTGATATATTATACGCACGAAATGGAGCTATGGATGTAGAGATATGATGCGATGAACATGCAACAAAATTATGATAGAAAATGACTTAGTGGATTCGGGGGGGAGAAGAAAGTCAACCGGATCTGGATCTGGGCGTGTCTCCCGAGGTTTGCCGGAGCAGCTTCGCTGGAGAACGGCCGGGGAGGACGAGGGCGCTGGCCGGAGTGGTCGGGGACGGAGGGGCCCGGTCGGATCTGGTCGGATCCGGTGGCGTGGGGCGGCAGGAGGCGGCGGCGCGGGAAGTCCGGCGATGGGCGGAGGCCGGAGCACGGAGGCGAGCGGCGGCCGGGCGGCGGGGTCGCGGGGGCGCTGGGCGGAGCGGGCGGCGGGCGCTCGCGGGCTGCGGGGCGCGGGGCGCGGCCCGGTCGGCGGCGGGAAGGGCCGGCCACGGGCCCGGCGGGCCCACGGTGGAGGCGCGGTGGCGAGGCGGCCCGGGTGGCGACGTGGCGCGCCCCGATTGGGCGGCGGCGGCGGGATTTTCGTCCGGCCGGACCGGACGTGTCCGGCGGTGCGGGGTGGAAGAAGACTAGGGTTAGGGGTGGATTTGATCCGAGATTTCGGGTGAGGGGGTCTATTTATAGGTAGAAGGAGCTAGGAGGCTCCAAATGGAGTGTCGTTTTCGCCCACACGATCGTGATCCGACGACGGAGAGCATGGAAGTGACTTAGATGGATTATTGGGCTGTTTTGGAGGGGTGTTGGGCTGCAACCCAAAAGAGGCCTATGCGGTTACCCGGTTAATTGTTGGAGTATCAAACGAGCTCCAAATGACTCAAAACTTGACAGGTGGTCTATCGGTACTATACCAGGGCCACTTGGCAAGGCTCGGTCCATTCTGAGAACGTTCAACACCCGCACACGAAAAGGGACAAGAGGGGTGCGCCGGTGTATGTGGGAGCGTCGGAATGCAAACCGGACAACGGGGAAAATGCTCAGATGCATGAGACGAACACGTATGCAAATGAGATGCACATGATGACATGATATGAGATGCATGACATGAACAAAATGCAAAACGAAGAACAAAAACCCAACCACGGAGGGAATATCATAGCACATAGTCGAAAATGGCAAGAGTTGGAGTTACAAATATGGAAAGTTACATCCGGGGTGTTACAACACTCCACCACTACAAGAGGATCTCGTCCCGAGATCTAGGACTGAAAGAACTCCAGATATTCAGAACGGAGGTGATCCTCACGCTCCCAGGTGGCTTCTCGGTCGGAATGGTGTGACCACTTCACTTTCAGGAATTTGATTGACTTGTTGCGAGTCTTGCGCTCGGTTTCTTCAAGAATAGCAACGGGGTGCTCATGATAAGAGAGATCTTCTTGGAGGTCAATTTCTTCGAAGTTGATAGTGCGCTCAGGAATCTTGAAGCACTTGCGAAGCTGTGACACGTGAAACACATCGTGCACGTTTGCAAAATTGGACGGAAGCTCAAGTTGATAGGCGAGATCGCCTCTTTTGCCAATGATCTTGAAAGGACCCACGTATCTAGGGGCAAGCTTCCCTTTGATACCGAAGCAACGAGTGCCTTTCATTGGAGAGACGCGGTGGTAGACATGGTCTTCGATTTCAAAAGCCACATCACGGTGCTTGTCATCATAATAGCCCTTCTGGCGCGATTGCGCGGCTTTGAGATTCTCACGAATGACTTTGCACATTTCTTCAGCATCTGTGATCAAGTCGTTGCCAAGAAGTTGGCGTTCACCTGTCTCAGACCAATTGAGAGGAGTACGGCACTTTCTGCCATAGAGAATTTCGAATGGGGCCTTGCCCGAACTCGCTTGGAAGCTGTTGTTGTAGGAGAACTCGGCATATGGAAGACAATCTTCCCACTTCATGCCAAAGGAAATGACACAAGCCCTGAGCATGTCTTCAAGGATTTGATTGACTCGCTCGACTTGGCCACTTGTTTGAGGATGGAAAGCTGTGCTGAAACGAATGTTGGTGCCCATGGCCTTCTGAAAGGAGTCCCAGAACTTAGAAGTGAAGATGCTTCCGCGGTCTGAAGAGATCAATTGTGGAATACCGTGCAAGGAGACAATTCTGGAGGTGTATAGCTCTGCTAGCTGAGCTGCTGTGATAGATTCTTTGATAGGACGAAAATGAGCCACTTTAGTAAGCTTGTCAATGACAACGAAGATAGCGTCATTTCCACGCTTGGACTTAGGAAATCCAGTCACGAAGTCCATCTCGATGTGACCAAACTTCCATTCCGAAATAGCAAGAGGTTGGAGGAGACCAGCTGGTCTTTGGTGTTCTGCTTTCACCCTTCTGCAGACATCACATTCATTCACGAATTGAGCAATTTCTCGCTTCATTCGAGTCCACCAATACGACTGCTTGAGGTCATGGTACATCTTCGTACTTCCAGGATGAATGGATAGGAGGGAATTGTGTTGTAACGCCCCGAATTCGATGCGCCAGGTGTCCTTCAGTTATTCGCCGTCGTTGCCATGTCTTTTGCTTGTGTGTTGCATTTGCCATGTCATCATATGTATTTCATATCATGTCATCATGTGCATTTCATTTTGCATACATGTTCGTCTCATGCATCCGAACCTTTTCCCCGTTGTCCGTTTTGCAATCCGGCACTCCCTTGTCCTCCGGCGTCCCCTTCTTCTCTCCTGTTGTGAGCGGGTGTTAAACTTTCTCGGAATGGCCCGAGGTTTGCCAAGCGGCCTTGGTATAACACCGGTAGACCGCCTGTCAAGTTTCGTGCCATTTGGAGGTCGTTTGATACTCCAACGGTTAACCGAGTAACCGTAAAGCCCTCTTTGAGTTGCAACCCAACACCCCTTCCAAAGTGGCCCAAAACCCATCTAACTCCCCTCCATGCTCTCGGTCGTTCGATCACGATCGCGTGGCCGAAAACCGCTCCTCATTTGGACTCTCCTAGCTCCCTCTACCTATAAATATGTGATCCCCTTTCAAATTCGCGGTGCAAACCCTAGTAGTTTTCCTCCTCGCGCCGCCGGACGCGTCCGCCCGCGCCGGACACGTCCGCCGGCCACGTCACTCGGGCCAATCACGAGGTGACACGTCACCTCCTCCGCCTCCCTCCTCCACTCACAGCGCGCCACATCAGTGTCCGCGCAGCCCCACTTCGCCGCCGGCCCACAGACCCGGATCGGGCCCGCGCGAGCCCGTCCGCGCCGCCGCTCGGCCCACGTGCGCCCCGCCGTCCTCACCGCGCCGCCGCCTCCGCTCCCTCGTCGCCGGCGTCCTGCCGCCGACCACGCCGCCCGCCGGCCTCGGTCCCGTCGACTGCGCCGCCCGCGACGCCGCGCCGCCTCCGCCGTCGCCCGGCCCCGCAACCTCCTCCGCCGGCGCCGCCCGACTGCCCTGCCGGCGCCCGAGGTTTTCCTCGCCGGCGCGGCCCCGCCTCGCCCGCTGGCGCGCTCCGCCCTCCGCCGCCTCCTCGCCGCCCCGGTCCGGCTTGCCTCCGCCCGGACTCGCGGGATCTGCCCGCCCCACGCCTGTCCCCACCGTCCCGGCCTCCTCTCCGGTGCCGGAGTTCCACCGCCATCGCCGTGGCGCCGGTGCCGCCTCCGTGCCTCGGGCACGAGGGGGTCCCTCCCCTGCCTCGCTCCCCGTGGGCCTCGGCTCGGCCCAGCTCCAGCCGGCCCTGCCAGGCCGCCTCCTCCACCGACCTGGGCTTGGCCCACTAGGTGAGGCCATCCCCAGCGCCCCTCCTTTTTTTTCCTGTTGGGCCAGCCTGCAGTTTCAGCCCGATGCATGTTTTTTTTTCCTGTTGCGATTTTAGCAATATCCCAGGATTTACCTGTTTTACAGAAAAACCCTTCATGATCATGCATTTAATAACTCACAAATGGTGCATCGGATTAAAATGATTCAAACATGTAAAATGCTTAGAATTTTGTGTAGATTAATAATATGCCACTTTCATTCATGTTTAAAATGTTTAAAATGCTGTTTGTGTTAATTTGCTCAAATGCTATGCTAAAATGATTTATTTCATAACTAAATAACCGTAGCTCGGTTTTTAATAAACTTTATATGTAAATGGGGTGGAAAAATGCCTAGTTTAACATGGTGCACTTTATTCTCCTGTTTAACAACTTTAAAATATATTTAGGGCAGAACAGTACCAAATTTGAATATTGCTCATGAGGATTTTCCGGAATTATTGTTGGTTGTTCCGGCCTCATTTAAACTTGCCTAAATAGTTAGTTTACTTTTGTTACACCCCTTGCCATGTTTAATAACATTTAACATTGTTGTGTATCTAAACGAGAGCGAACTAAATAACTCGGATGTGGTGTTTTGTCAATATGCAACTCGTTGCATATTGAGCTCCACTTAATTTGTAGTGTTGTTTGTGCATATTGCCATGCCATGCTTCATTAAACCGGACATGCATCATACTTGATTGTGCATCATGCCATATTTATGTTTGTGTGTTTACTATGTTGTTTGCTTCTTTCCGGGTTGCTTCTCTCGTTAGCTTCGGTTTCGTTCCGGAGTCATGAGGATTCGTTCATCTACGATTGGTTTGGCTTCATCCGTTCATCTTCTTCATGGACTCGTTCTTCTTCCTTGCGGGATTTCAGGCAAGATGACCGCTACCCTGGATCTCACTACTATCATTGCTATGCTAGTTGCCTCGTTCTTTCGCTATGCTGCGCTACCTATTACCTGTTGGTCCAGCCATCCCATATTGCCATGAACCTCTAACCTTTGACACCATTCCTATGCAAACCGTTGTTTGGCTATGTTCCCGCTTTTGCTCAGCCCCTCTTATAGCGTTGCTAGCTGCAGGTGAAGTTGAAGATTGCTCCATGGTGGACAGGGTTTATGTTGGGATATCACAATATCTCTTATATTATTAATGCATCTATATACTTGGTAAAGGGTGGAAGGCTCGGCCTTATGCCTGGTGTTTTGTTCCACTCTTGCCGCCCTAGTTTCCGTCATACCGGTGTTATGTTCCCGGATTTTGCGTCCCTTACGCGGTCGGGTGATTTATGGGACCCCGCCCCTGACAGTTCGCTTTGAATAAAACTTGTCCAGCAAGGCCCAACATTGACTTTTACCATTTGCCTCACCACCACCTACTTTTCCCTTGGGAGTAATTAACCCAAGGGTCATCTTTATTATAGCCCCCCCGGGCCAGTGCTTGTCTAAGCGTTGGTCCAAACTAGAGCACCGTGCGGGACCATCCCTTGGCAACTTGGGTTACGTCGGTACCTGTACGCTTCGCTTATCCGGTGTTGCCCTGAGAACGAGATATGTGCAGCTCCTATCGGGATTGTCGGCGCATCGGGCGGCTTTGCTGGTCTTGTTTTACCATTGTCGAAATGTCTTGATGTACCGGGATACCGAGCCTGATCGGAGTGTCTCGGGTGAAGGTCTATTCCTTCGATGATCGCGAGAGCTTGTCATGGGCTAAGTTGGGACACCCCTGCAGGGTATAAACTTTCGAGAGCCGTGCCCGCGGTTATGTGGCAGATGGGAATTTGTTAATGTTCGGTTGTAGACAACTTGACACTTGATCCGAATTAAAACGCATCAACCGAGTGTGTAGCCGTGATGGTCTCTTCTCGGCGGAGTCCGGGAAGTGAACACGGTTTCTGTGTTATGTTTGACGTAAGTAGGTGTTCAGGATCACCTCTTGATCATTGCTAGCTTCACGACCGTTCCGCTTGTTCTCTTCTCGCTCTTATTTGCGTTTGTTAGCCACCATATCATGCTTAGTCGCTGCTGCAACCTCACCACTTTACCCCCTCCTTTCCCATTAAGCTTTGCTAGTCATGATACCCATGGTAATGGGATTGCTGAGTCCTCGTGGCTCACCAGATACTTCCAAAACCAGTTTGCAGGTGCCTATGTTACCGAGCAGGTGACGCAACCAAGCTCAAGGAGGAGCTCGATGAAGATCTTGCCATTTGTGTTGTTTCGTTCTAGTTGATCAGTAGTGGAGCCCAGTTGGGGTCGATCGGGGACCTTTGTCGCATTTGGGGTTCTTCTTTTATTTTGGTTCCGTAGTCGGACCTTGATTGTATCTGGATGATGTAATGCTTTATTCATGTAATTGTGTGAAGTGGCGATTGTAAGCTAACTATGTATCTCTTTCCCTTATGTATTACTTGGGTTGTGTGAAGATTACCTCACTTGCGACATTGCTTTCAATGCGGTTATGCCTCTAAGTCGTGCTTCAACACGTGGGAGATATAGCCGCATCGAGGGCGTTACATGTGTGCCTCATTCATGATGACTTTTCTCAGATCGCCTTTAGGAACCACAATACGATCCTCAAAGAAAAGAGTATCTTTGTCATCCAAGCGATAGCACTTGTATTTGGAAATGCCCTTGTCAATACCATGTTTCACCTTCTTCACCATGGTATCCAGGAGTTGTGCCTCATGAATTTGATCTTCCAAAGTAGGAGAGACTATGAGGTTGGCAAGAAAGCCTTGAGGAACAACTTGAAGATTCAGCTTGCGGAAAGCTTCAGAAAGATCCGGTTGGAAGGGCTTGAGAATTAGACTGTTGCAATAAGCCTTTCTGCTCAAAGCATCTGCAATCACATTCGCCTTGCCAGGAGTATATTCAATACTTGGATTGTACTCTTGAATCATTTCGACCCATCGAGTTTGCCTGAGGTTGAGGTTTGGTTGAGTGAAGATATACTTGAGACTCTTGTGATCGGTGAAAATGTCCACTTTCCTTCCCAACAAGAGATGTCTCCATGTTATCAATGCATGGACAACTGCCGCCAACTCAAGATCGTGAGTGGGGTAGTTCTTTTCGTTGGGCTTCAACTGACGAGAGGTATAGGCCACAACTTTCTTCTGTTGCATTAACACATCACCGAGACCTTGAAGAGAAGCATCACAGAATACTTCGAATGGCTTGGATTCATCAGGAGGAGTCAAGACAGGAGCTGTGACTAGCTTCTCTTTGAGGGTGTTGAAAGCAACGTCACACTCAGGCGTCCAGACATACTTGACATGCTTCTGGAGGAGGTTGGAAAGAGGCTTTGCAATCTTGGAGAAGTTCTCAATGAATCTTCGACAATAGCTTGCAAGACCGAGAAAACTGCGGAGCTGCTTGACATTCTGAGGAGGTTCCCAATTCACAATTGAAGACACCTTCTCGGGATTAACAGCGATGCCCTTGGCGGAGATGATGTGACCAAGATAAAGAACTTCATCAAGCTAGAACTCACATTTGGAAAACTTCGCATAGAATTGATGCTCTCTGAGCTTGTCGAGCACCAATCGCAAATGTTTGGCATGATCCTGCTTGTTCTTGGAGAAGACCAAAATATCATCGAGATACACCAAGACGAAATCATTGGTGTAAGGGTTGAAGATAAAGTTCATCATTCGAGAGAATGTTGGAGGAGCATTGACAAGGCCGAAAGACATGACAATATATTCATAAGAACCATAGCTTGTTCTGAATGCTGTCTTGGGAATATCTTGTTCATGAATGAGAATCTGATGATAACCCATACGGAGGTCTAGCTTGGAGAAAACTTTAGCACCTTTGAGTTGCTCGAATAGCTCATTGATGTTGGGAAGTGGATATTTGTTCTTGATTGTCTTCTTATTCAATGGACGGTAATCGACGCAAAGTCGGTCCGTGCCATCCTTCTTCTGGACAAAAAGAACTCCACATCCCCATGGAGATGAACTCGGTCTGATCAAACCCAGACGGTCTTGTTCATCGAGCTGTTTCTTCAATTCCTTCAGTTCTTCAGGTCCAAGCTTGTAAGGACGCTTGCAAACGGGTTCAGTGCCAGGCTCAAGATCGATAACGAATTCGACTGGCCGATGCAGAGGCATACCCGGAAGCTCTTCTGGAAAGATATCTTGGTACTCACAAACGACTGGAATTTGAGAGATTGCATGTAGCTCGCCCTTCTCATTGAGAGAAAACAACCGAATGGTTTCATCACGAGCGGCATAGATGATAACATCCTCAGAAGAGTGTGTCAATTGAATTTCCCTGGCAGCACAATCAAGCTGAGCCTTGTGCTTAGAAAGCCAGTCCATCCCGAGAATTAGATCAATATCAGAGTCGCCAAGAACCATTGGAGAAGATAGAAATCTATAGTCGGCCATCTTGATAGAAACATCCGGGACACAATTATTAGATGTCATTTGCTTACCCGGGGACACAATCTTCAACGGGACAGGAATATTTTCCGTCACAAACTCATGCTTGGCAACAAAAGGTCTTGAAATGAAAGAAAGCGATGCACCAGTATCAAATAAGACTTTTGCAAGAATAGAGTTAACTGGAAGATTACCCATTATCACATCTGAAGAATCCTCTGCCTGAGCTGCATTCATCATGTTCACCTTTGCATGCTTTGGATTATGCTTGACCACTGCATTGCTTGAAGATCTCACAGGAGGAGGAGGAGGAAGGCGCCTTTGGTTGAAGCATTTGTTCGCATAGTGACCTTTCTGCTGGCACTTGTTGCAAGTCACTTCTGAGAGCGGACGGTGATAAGGAGCATTAGACCTTGGAGCTTGAGGCTGAGCCTTGTTCTGATAGACTGGGTTGGGTGGGTGGGAAGATCCACGACCACCTGAGTTCTTCTGTTGGTAAGGCTGACGAAACGGAGGAGGAGGAAGGTAGAACTTTTGCTGCTTAGCTGCGCCTTGAGAGGAAGAAGAAGACTGAACTGCATCCCTGATTCTCTTCTTTGAAGCCTCACACTTGAGCTGAGCACCTTCTTGCTTGAGTGCCATATTGTAGAATTGATCAAACTGAGTAGGCTCAACAAGAACAAGAGCTAGCTGCAGATCCTCTCTAAGGCCACCTCTGAATTGATAGATCATACTCTTTTCATCAGGAACATCTTGTTTAGCGAAGCGAGCAGGTTTCTGAAACTGCTTGTTGTATTCGTACACTAACATGTTGCCTTGCTTGAGATTGCGGAACTCCTCACGCTTGCTCTCAACAACACTGGTAGGAATGTGGTGAGCTTTAAAGTCCCGACAGAAATCAGTCCAAGTAATCACTCGACCTCCTCTGGAATCCTTGTATTGCTGGAACCAATTAGCTGCTTGATCCTTGAGCTGAAAAGACGCGAACTTGACGTAGTCCTCAGGCCGGACATTGTTGCATTCGAAATGCTTGTTGATATCCATGAGCCAATCGTCGGCATCTGTGGCCTCGACACAGTAGCTGAAAGACTTTGGCTGATTTGCAAGGAACTGGTTGAGGGTAGGGAACTGAGGCTGATGGTTGAACTGCCCTTGACCTTGATTCCCTTGGTTGCCTTGGCCTTGGTTACGCTCTTGCATTAGCTGAATCAACAACTGAGCGTTGGCATTTGTGGTTGCCATCAAAGTTTGCCATGCCTCCAGAGGCGGAGGTGGAGGTGGAGGGTTCGCCTGACTTCCATCACCACGTTCCGGATTCTGACGCGTTGGCGGAGCCATCCTGAAGAGGGTGACATCCGTTAGCATCTTGATTGACAGATAGAGAAGTTGAATCAACGGATAGAAATTGCAACATATAGTCTTCACAATAAACATTCGAACAGGGATGAACGAATGAATTCCAAAGTAAACATCACGTCCGTTAAGGTGAGAAGCCACTTGATAAGAGATTGATGAATGAAAATAAAAACAAGGTATGAATGGAACAAATAAGTGGTAAGGATTACCCAATCACAAACCAAGTATCTGCGGGAAGAAGTGCTAGAGCTACTTGAATCCCACCTATAAACTCCCGAAACTTTCTGGTTATGCAATCAGGTGTTGGGGATACAGGGGAAGCTATATATCTCACCCAAACTAACAATCCCTACATCCAGCTGTATCCATCCGTCAACACATAACCAAGAAACCTTCGGAAATCGTGTACCTCAACCTTTGAAAAGCATCCGTTATACGAGTCATGGCAATACTCCTGTACTCACCTTAGTACTGGGTTATCGGGGTTATCTCACCAACAACTGCATAAAAGAGATTTTCGATGTCGGCGTACTAAACTCAGGTATTTCAGAACTGCAACGATAAAATTATGGCGACAACACCTCAGAGCTCAACTCCCCGGGACACTTCCACTAAACCCCTGACAGGAGGCACCAAGACAATGTTCTCATCATAAAACCATCGGAACGATTCCAAGATACCCGCGTGATCCTAAATTTTTTTTAGTGAAATTTGAGAAGAGAAGAGTCAAAACTCTACGTCAGGATGCCTTACCAGAGCGATGAAGAGACTGGGGAGTAAAAGAATTCCTAACTCTGCGATATATATAATCCTAAATGACTCAAAAAAATTTTCTAGACACAACTCGACCGCTAAAAACGATCAAGCAGTGGGGCTCCTAAGGTCGGGGAAGGCTCTGATTACCAACTTGTAACGCCCTCGATGCGGCTATATCTCCCACGTGTCGAAGCACGACTTAGAGACATAACTGCATTGAAAGCAATGACGCAAGTGAGGTAATCTTCACACAACCCATGTAATACATAAGGGAAAGGGATACATAGTTGGCTTACAGTCGCCACTTCACACAATACATAAATAAACATCCATCATTCAGATTACACTCAAGGTCCGACTACGGAACCAAAATAAAAGAAGACTACCCCAAATGCCACACAGATCCCCGATCGTCCCAACTGGGCTCCACTACTGATCATTTGGAAATGAAACATAGTAACGACCATGATCCTCATCAAACTCCCACTTGAGCTCGATTGCGCCACTTGCGCTGGTATCATCGGTACCCGCATCTGTTTTGGTAGGATCTGTGAGCCACGGGGACTCAGCAATCTCACACCCGCGAGATCAAGACTATTTAAGCTTATAGGTAGGACAGAGTGGTGAGGTGGAGCTGCAGCAAGTGACTAGCATATATGGTGGCTACATTCGCAAAAGTGAGCGAGAAGAGAAGCAAGGCACGGTCGTGAAGCTAGTAGTGATCAAGAAGTGATCCTAGAACAACCTACGCCAAACATAATCCAACACCGTGTTCACTTCCCGGACTCCGCCGAGAAGAGACCATCACGGCTACACACGCGGTTGATGTATTTTAATTAAGGTCAACTTCGGGTTTTCTACAACCGGACATTAACAAATTCCCATCTGCCTCATAACCGCGGGCACGGCTTTCGAAAGATAATACCCTACAGGGGTGTCCCAACTTAGCCCATCATAAGCTCTCACGGTCAACGAAGGATAAACCTTCTCCCGGGAAGACCCGATCAGTCTCAGAATCCCGATTCGCAAGACATTTCGACAATGGTAAAACAAGACCAGCAAAGCCGCCCGATTGTGCCGACAAATCCCGATAGGAGCTGCACATATCTCGTTCTCAGGGCACATCCAGATGAACACTACGTACGGCAACCGAGGATACCCCAAGTTGCCTCAGGGCGGCATCGCAAGTGGCTCTAGTTTGGACCAACACTCAGAGGAGCATTGGCCCGGGGGGTTAAATAAAGATGACCCTTGGGCTCGCGAAAACCCAAGGGAAAAAGGCTTAGGTGGAAAATGGTAAAACCAAGGTTGGGCCTTGCTGGAGGAGTTTTATTCAAAGAGAACTGTCAGGGGGTCCCATAAATCACCCAACCGCGTAAGGAACGCAAAATCAAGGAACATAACACCGGTATGACGGAAACTAGGGCGGCAAGAGTGGAACAAAACACCAGGCATAAGGCCGAGCCTTCCACCCTTTACCAAGTATATAGATGCATTAATTAAATAAGAGATATTGTGATATCCCAAAATATCCATGTTCCAACAAGGGAAAAAATTCATCTTCACCTGCATCTAGCAACGCTATAAGAGGGGCTGAGCAAAAGCGGTAACATAGCCAAACAATGGTTTGCTAGGAAAGGATGGTTAGAGGTTTGACATGGCAATATGGGTGGCATGATATAGCAAGTGGTAGGTAACGTAGCATAGGCATAGCAAAAGAGCGAGCATCTAGCAAGCAAAGATAGAAGTGATATCGAAGGTATGGTCATCTTGCCTGCAAGGTTCTCAGAGTTGTCGAAGGCTTGATCCTCGTAGGCGTTCTCAACAGGTTCCTCGTTCACGTACTCGTCTCCCGGCTCTACCCAAAGCAAGAACACAAGCAATGGAACCACAATCAAACATGGATCAATGCACAAGCAACATGCATGATGCAATACATGGCATGAAATGCGAGATGTGATATGCAATGCGAATGCGAGCTCCGGAAGGAAAATGATGAACAAGGCATCAGCTTGGCAAACCAAGTATGCCGCTGGAAAGATGAGATGATTTCGGTTGAAATCGATATAAAGATCACCGGAATCGGATGCACGGTTTGCAAATGACAATCAAAACAAGAATGACGCGAATCTGCATTTAACAGCACGATGCTACTTAGCATGCAACAAGAAACTATGCCACAGCACCCCAACATAAAAATAAAGCATATGGCAGTGATCTACAGGAGATGCTTAACAAAAGAGGAACACTGAGCTATGGCTAAATCACATCAGAACAGGCTCAAACAAGCATGGTGAAAGTGCAAAAAATATCAGGTTCACAGACTTAGTGAAAATGCTAATATGCCAGAAATTAACATCAGGAAGGCATGTTTAGAGCAAGCAAACAACAAGCTATAGGAACTTATAATAGCAAAACAAGACATGACAGGAGTCTACTCAAAGCATATATCAAAAGTCCCTTACTGACCATAAGCCAAAAAGGACCAGAGGATATGATGGCACCCATGTAAACATAGCAAGTTTCATTACAGATCTCAGACTTGACAGAAAAACTGGACATGGCAAAAACAGATAACAAGTAGGCATGTTCGTGAGCTCGATGCACTCACTACAGAGCATCTCATGATAAACTAAGCATACACCCATCAAGAAGACATGGCATAGAAGCTATACATGGCAAGAACAACATCATAGAATACAAGGATCAACTACAACAACCTTGTAAAAATTGAATATCATGTAAACAATCTGCCAGGAAACATTTTGAAGCAAAAGTAGAGCACGAAAATGACATGCTAGACTACTCCATAATTGCCAACAAAGGCATGGATGGATAGAGAACATCCATATGTTCAAAACACCCTTACTGATCATGCTCAAAAAGGGCATAGATCTCTCTGTAACAACATGAACACATGGCATAAAAATAACAGCAGGACATGACTTGGTGAAATTACTAAGTTCCTGAAATCAGCAACATTATCATCCCTAGTTTGCATGCTTGTGCTAGTCACCACAGAGATCACAAAAATACATGGCATATACCCCTGTAAAGCTGGCATGGCATAGATCAAAACATATGTAGGGCTCAAGTACATAAGATGCACACATTAATCATGGCAAAAATGACAAAAGTGCATGTTCTGTTAAGAAACAGAAACTAACATCACATATCCCTCTTCCAACAACATTTCGGGCACCAATATGAGCTCAAATGAAAATGGTGCAATGAGATGAAATGATGTACTCATTGTGATGAACAATTTGATATATTATACGCACGAAACGGAGCTATGGATGCAGAGATATGATGCGATGAACATGCAACAAAATTATGACAGAAAATGACTTGGTGGATTCGGGGGGGGGGGAGAAGAAAGTCAACCGGATCTGGATCTGGGCGCGTCTCCCGAGGTTTGCCGGAGCAGCTTCGCAGGAGAACGGCCGGGGAGGACGAGGACGCCGGCCGGAGTGGTCGGGGACGGAGGGTCCGGCCGGATCCGGTGGCGCGGGGCGGCAGGAGGCGGCGGCGCGGGAAGTCCGGCGATGGGCGGCGGCCGGAGCGCGGAGGCGAGCGGCGGCCGGGCGGTGGGGATGGCGAGCCGGGGCGGCGGGGTCGCGGGGGCGCTGGGCGGAGCGGGCGGCGGGCGCTCGCGGGCTGCGGGGCGCGGGGCACGGCCCAGTCGGCGGCGGGGAGGGCCGGCCACGGGCCCGGCGGGCCCGCGGTGGAGGCGCGGTGGCGAGGCGGCCCGGGTGGCGACGTGGCGCGCCCCGATTGGGCGGCGGCGGCGGCGGGATTTTCGTCCGGCCGGACCGGACGTGTCCGGCGGCGCGGGGTGGAAGAAGACTAGGGTTAGGGGTGGATTTGATCCGAGATTTCGGGTGAGGGGGTCTATTTATAGGTAGAAGGAGCTAGGAGGCTCCAAATGGAGTGCGGTTTTCGCCCACACAATCGTGATCCGACGACGGAGAGCATGGAAGTGACTTAGATGGATTATTGGGCTGTTTTGGAGGGGTGTTGGGCTGCAACCCAAAAGAGGCCTATGCGGTTACCCGGTTAACCGTTGGAGTATCAAACGAGCTCCAAATGACTCGAAACTTGACAGGTGGTCTACCGGTACTATACCAGGGACACTTGGCAAGGCTCGGTCCATTCCGAGAACGTTGAACACCTGCACATGAAAAGGGACAAGAGGGGTGCGCCGGTGCATGTGGGAGCGTCGGAATGAAAAACGGACAACGGGGAAAATGCTCGGATGCATGAGACGAACACGTATGCAAATGAGATGCACATGATGACATGATATGAGATGCATGACATGAACAAAATGCAACGAAGAACAAAAACCCAACCACGGAGGGAATATCATAGCACATAGTCGAAAATGGCAAGAGTTGGAGTTACAAATATGGAAAGTTACATCCGGGGTGTTATAGTGGGTATGGAGAGGCAAGATCCTAGCTATGGAGTAGTTGTATACGCAATGGATTTACGAGTTCAGGCCCTTCTCGGAAGAAGTAACAGCCCTACGTCTCGGAGCCCGGAGGCGGTCGACTGGATTATAAGCGTATGAGTTACAGGGGCGCGAACCCTTATGCCAGTGGAGGGGGGTGGCTTATATAGTGTCTGCCAGGACCCAACCAGCCCACGTAGCGGAGGGTTTAAAGTACATCAAGGCCTGGCGTTACAGGTAACGCCTTACATAAAGTGTCATCATGGCCATAAAGACTACTTAATTACAGACCGTTTGGATACAGAGTGGCTCTTGGACTTCATGGTCGAGTGTCTTCGAGTTCGTCGAGTGGAATCCTTCCAGGTCGACTAGAAGGGAGTTTCTTCTAAAGATGTCCTTGGGAAGGGTACCTTGGACAGGTTCATGACCCTACCCTAGGTACATGACTTCATCATACTGCACCTCACCGCTGCCGCTCCACTATTGCAACCGTCCATCGCACTAGAGATGTTCCCGCTACACCGTCGTTCGCCGCCTCGGATCTAGTTCCCCACCACTGACAAATGGCCACCGCACCACACTCAACAACTTGGCCATGGGTTCGTCCAAGGCTCCACCGTCCTCCACAACTTCTCGTTTCCAGCGAACCACAAGAAGATCGTTGGAAACCAGAAGGAGGACACATCACTGCCAGCAGAAAGAGGTACTCCTCTTCCATTATTCGTGCAAATATTACGTCTTTTCTCACACCGTATTCATCCCACGAAAGAAACTAGTTGAGCGCTTCTTACTGCACCTTCTTCGTGATACTAAATGCACAAGGTTTCCTCCATTTACTATTTCACCTTAGCTAGAGGTCAGTCGCCCGCCTGGATTTCAATTCAGGGTCAGTCAAATCGCAATTAAAAGAAGCAGCACCCGCTTAGGCACACGGAGAACCTAGTCCACCTATTCGCTGGGGAAGCGGCGCATCGGTGTCTATCATAGCGGTGTGGGGCGCAGGAGCTGCTTGCGCCCGATATGGAGGTCGGCAGGGCTTGAAGGAATGGCTGGGGGTGGTGCGGTGAGGTTGAGGGGAGGGCAGGGGCAGGGGACTGGGCCGGTGGTCGCTAGCGTTTCGAGAAAGATCGTCAACACTGACTAGCTGGAGGTAGATGAGGGAGATCTGCCCGTTCTTTGTACATAGGATGCTGCAGAAAAAATGGACTGACCTATTTATTTTTAGTCGACTGTTATTTTCATAGGAGCACACCTTGTGGTGTGCTGGAGGAGCATCTGCATTTTCCCAGTCATCCCTGTGCTCATATTTCCTGTGCCATGCATGTTGTAGAGCTATCATATGTCTCCCGTCATTTATTTCTCACCCACCTGCTATCTCCTACTTTTACACTGTACTACTTGTGCATGCACTTAACACACATTATTGTTTTTTTATGCATGGGTATTTCAGACTCTGACGCAGTGTTGATGAATACACAAAAGAAAAGACAGAAGTCGCTCCAATGTAATTTGAATATAAGCACTAAGCGTTTCAGCGCTCTAAAGGGTGTAGTGTCAGCAGATGGAGACAGTAAACATAGCTCTGCAGTTGATGATCTCAATTGCCACACACAACCATCCCAGGTGTTTGCTTTAACTTCGCGCTGCCGAATGTGGTTGCATGTTGCATATGGTCTCTAGCTTGTATTGCTTCCAATTTGGTTAAATTGCATCTGCTTACTTTACATATTATACCTTTGATAATGACATGCCTTCATGTTTTTTATACATACTAAATATGCATATTAACCATGTTCTTACATCAAACTAATGCACTTTTGTATCCCTCATCAATCACTTATGATGAGATAGTCACCCCAGTGGGTTACTGTGGGACGTGCTACTCGTTTAAAGAGTGCAGTGCCATCCTCCCCACATGATTCTCAAGAAATAGCAAGGCTAAATGAATATAGTCAATGTAGCTCTCTAGTTGATGACTGCAATTCCCCTACACAACCATCGCAGGTGCTTGCTCTTACATGGCAATGTGATATGTGGTTGCATGGTGCATATGGTGTCTACCTTGTAATGCTTCTAATTAGGGTAAATTGCACCTGCTTAGTTAACACATTATACCTGTGAATATGACATGCCTTCCTGTTTTTGGTACATACTACGTCTTTCTATTAACCATGTTCTTACATCAAACTACTTTTCTTGTGTATCCCTCATCAATCACTTCTGACGAGACACCTTCAAATTGATAGTGTAATATTGGTTGCATCTTGCATATCATTTAAAACATATATTGCCTCTAGTTTGTTGAAATGCCACTTATAATGAGACACTTCTAACTTGGTAGAGTGATTTTGGTTGGATCTTTCATATGGTGTCTAGCTTGCACTGCTTCCAATTTGTTGAAATGCCTTCTGCTTAGCGTTTTTCGTCCATATTCAATCCTCCTACAATGTGGTTGCCTTACATAAAAGTTGTGTTTGTCAGTATCATGCATCAACGAATTTGGAAGAGCGAATTTCATTCCTTTTTCTTGTATGTTTACTTGACAAGGCAAAATCTTAAAGGACGAACGCACGGAATGATGGTGGTCCTCTGGAGCAACTGAAACAGATGGTCTCTGCAGATACTCCTGCTACTCCTATTGTAGTGAAAGTTCCAAATCTCATCTCCCCCTACTCCACAACCCCAGGTGCTTGCTCTAACATGGCAGTGTGATATCTGGTTCCATGTTGCATATGGTGCCTAGCTTGTATTGCTCCTAATTTGTTAAATTGCATCTCCTTAGCTTAAACATTATACATGTGAATATGACACGCGTTCCTGTTTTTGGTACATACTACATCTGCCTATCACACCATGTTCTTACATCAAACTATTGTTCTTGTGTATCCAACATCTATCACTTATGATGAGATAGTCACACCCGTGGGTTAGTATGAGACGCGCTACTCTTATAAAGGGTGCAGTTTCATCGTCCCCACATGATTCTCAAGAAACAGCAAGTCTAAATGAAGATATTGAACGTAACTCTATACTTGAAGACCGCATTTCCCCTACACCACCATCGCAGGTGCTTGCTCTAACTTTGCTGTGTGATATTGCATGTTGCATACGGTGTCTAGCTTGTAATGCTTCTAATTAGAGTAAATTGCATCTACTTAGTTTACATATTATACCTGTGAATATGACATGCCTTCCTATTTTTGGTACATACTACATCTATCCGTGAACCATGTTCTTACATGAAACTACCTCTCTTCTGTATCCTACATCAATCACTTACGATGAGACACCTTTATTCGTTGCATATTGCATATTATTTCTAGCCTCTTACCATGTATTGCTCCTAATTTGGTCAAATACATTTACGAGGCCACCCTTTTAATTTGGCAGAGTAATATTGGTTTCATCTTTCATATGGTTTGTAGCTTGCATTGCTTCTAACTAGTTCAAACACCTTGTGCTTAGTTTACCCTTTACACATCATACATCTCAATATGTCATGTCATCCTATTTTTCATACATATTCCATCCTCCTATCATGTGGCTGCCTTACATGAAAGTAGTGTTCATTGGTATCATGCGTCAATGAGTTCTGAAGAGCAAATTTTATTCCTTTTTCTTGTGGGTTTGACTTGACAAGGCAAAATCTAAAAAGAGGAAGGAAAAGAGTAAGGAAGGCGGTGATGGTGGTCCTCTGAAGCAACCTAAATGAAGCATCTATACGGATTCTCCTCGTACTGCTAGTGCCTTACAAGTTCCAAGTCTCCGCTCCCCTACTCCACCAGCCCAGGTGCTTGCTCTCTAACTTGACAGTGTGATATCTGGTTGCATGTTGCATATGATGTCTAGCTTGTATTGCTTCTAATTAGTGTAAACTACATCTGTTTAGCTTACACATGATATGTGTGAATATGACACACCTTCCTATTTTTGGTACATACTATATCTATCTATCACACCATGTTCTTACATGAAACTACTCTTCTTGTGTATCCTGCATCAATCACTTATGATGGGACACCTTTAAGTTGGCAGTGTGATATTGGTTAGCGTCTTGAATATGATTTCTAGCATGTAGCGCTTCTAATTTGATGAACACCACCTATGACAAGATAGTTTTAACTTGGCAAAGTGATATTGGTTGCAACTTCCATATGGTGTCTATCTTGCAGTGCTTCTAATTTGTTGAAGTGCCTTTTGCTTAGTTACCACATCATAGGTGTGAATATGTCAAGCCGTCCAGTTTTTCGTACATATTCGATCCTCGTATCATGACTTTGCCTTTCATCAAAGTAGTATTCGTCAGTATCATGCATGAATGAGTTCTAAAGAGCGAATTTTATTCCTTTTCTTGTCGGTTTGACCTCACAACGCAAAATCAATAAAGCGGAAGAAAGCTGGTAAGGCATTGGATGATGGTGGTCCTTCTGAGCAACTAAAATGGAGGGTCTCTACAGATTCTTCTCCACCATCCTCCCAATAAGATTCGCAAGACAACACAAGGCTAGACAGTCAATGTAGATGTGCAGATGATGAGCACATCCAGGGCCGGCCCTGGGGGTATGGCCAGGGGGCGACGACCCAGGGCCCGGGCCGGAGGGGGGGCCCATGATGTACTACACACGTATAGCATAGAAGGAAAAAAAATTAAGAGAGGAAGAAAACAAGATGGGCTCGGACCATTAGATCGCCTGGTAATGCGTAGCGAAGCGTCGACATGCAAGTCACGGCCGCGCGATGCACGCGTACATGTGAAACAAATCAATCGGAATATCTGGCTTTTCCTGTTCGTCGCTCGTTGGTTCGTCTTCGTCGTCTCATAGCCCGTCGCTTGAACGTTCCTCGCTCGGTTCCTCAGCCGCTTGTTGCCGCGGCGGCACGCAACAGTCCGGCAACTCGAACCTCCTGCAATACGGCAATGCATATGTATGTGAATGCAGGTACATATCCAATATAAATGTTACGATGTTCCTGATCCATTCATTCATTCCCCAATTTCAGTAGTTTCTTTAGCACGTATATTAAACTATTCATCCATGATCGATCCCATGAAGTATCAAAAAATTTATGTATAATTTTCTAATTCAATCTTCCATAGTATGTATTAAACCATCCTAATTTTTTGTCATTCTTTGTACATGTCTAGGGTTCTGATCATCCGATCCATAAATTTCTAATTCGTTATCTACTCTTTGCTTCGTAATATTAGGACATTAGCATGCCATGTTGCCTAAGAAGCATTTGTCGGGTGCTGAAGAAATGAGAAGAAAGAAAGAAATAGATCTGAAAGTTCAACCATTGCACTACAGGAATCAGGTAATTTGCCGTCTGTGGTCTATAGACGGCAAAGGCCTAAAAACAGACGACAAAGATTTTGCCGTCTGTCAGCAGACGGTAAAGTCAGACGGCAAAGATAAGTCGGCAAAGAGTTCTTTGCCGTTAGCATTTTGCCGGGCAGACGACAAAATCTTTGCCGTCAGCAAAACTTCAGCTTTGCCGTCAACCAAATAATAGCATACGACAAAGAAAGGCAGATTTGCCGTCAGCCAAACTCTGTCTTTGCCGTATGCCTCATACACCCCAGATGGCAAAGAAAATTATTTCATTTAAAAAATATGAACCATCAGTAGAGGTGCATAGGTCGTAGTCGCTCGATGGCGTAGACAATATAAAATCATAGTGATTTCACGAACTACAGTTCAAGAATGTATGACAACATCATAGATTTTACAAGACAAGAATACTCTATTTGCACAACATATCCATCATCACAATATTTACACAGAAATACACTATTTACAATATGAAGTTCCCCAGTTACATGACAAAGAAAAGAACAAATCAGCACAGGTAAAAACTACAATAGTTCACAAAAAAGGATGCACAGGCCCTTGCCAGCGGCTAGATCTGAGTGTGAGCAGATGGAGGGCGAGGGAGACGGAAGGAGAAAGGGGTGCTGCAGGGTAGCTCCGGAGAAAGGGGTGCTGCAGGGTAGCTCCGGAGAGCTCTTGATGAAGCTGCGGCGCGGCCAGGTCAAAGGGCCGCAATGATTGACGAACAGAGGAGCTCGAGATCGGGAGGAAGGACGGGGTCGCGGTCACGGAGGAGGATCCCGTGGCAGGGAGGAGGAGGATCCCGTGACGGCCTCCTGCTCGAGCGGCGGTGAGCTCTTGCGCTGTGGCCAGATCGAAGGGCAGCGGCAGTTGACGACCAGAGGAGATCCAGATCGGGTGGAGGCATGGGGTCGCGGGCAGGGAGGACGAGGAGGACCCAGCGGCGAGGAGGAGGACGCCGCGGTGGCCTCCTTCTCAGGTGGCGGCGAGCTCTTGCGGCGTGGCCGGATCGAAGGGAGGCGGCGGTTGACGAGTTGGGGAGCTCGGGATAGGGAGGAGACGGGAGGTCGGGGCACAGAGGAGGAGGAGGATCCCGCGGCGAGGAGGAGGTGGAGGATCCCGTGGTGGCCTCCAACTCAGGCGCCGGCGAGGTGGGTTCGACCAGTGCGGGGGCGAGGTGGATCGAGAGAAGGGAGGGAGACAGGCCGGCGCGCCGGAGGAGACTGGAGGCGGGGCCGACCACGCTGGAGGGGCACCGGGCCAGCACAACGGAGCCGAGGGGCGATGGAGGGGTCCGGCTGGACCGGAGGCCACTGGAGGCGGGGCCGGCCACGCCGATGGTGAGTAGAGGCGGGGCCGCTGCCTCCCTGCTCGCCAGCGCCGGCCATGGATGTGTGCTGGATGTGTTGTGTGGTGTGTAGTGTGCGTGGGTGGGTGGGGTGGGGCGTGGGTTAGTGGGTGGGTGGGTGGGCCTCGCTAGGTAGTGCGTGTGTCAGGATGGGTAGGTGGGGCTGGTGGGTTTTGGATGGGCTGACACTTCATCGATCCGTGGGATCGATCCGCGTGATGTGCTTCTTCTTTGCCGTCTATGATTTTTATTACAGACGGCAAAGAGCATACTATGCCGTCTGCAATAAAAAACACAGACGACAAAGATCTTTGCCGTCTATAATTTCTTATTACAGACGGCAAAGTGTATATTTTGCCGTCTGTAATGTAAAATGTAGACGGCAAAGATGTTTGCCGTCTGTATTTCTTCTTGCAGACGGCAAAGTGAGCTCTTCGCCGTCTGTGATTTTTTTCGCAGACGGCAAAGTATATTTTACTGTCAGTTTTTCTTTGTCGTCTATTGATGACGGCAAACCCTTTCTTTGCCGTCTTGCCCGATGAAAAGCTGACGGCAAAGCTGCCTACTGACGGCAAATTAGCTGTTTCCCGTAGTGTTGAAGGGTTCTTAGACAAAGTATTTTACATCTTCAAGTATCGCCGATGTCAATGAAGAACATAGGCAAGGAACTAATCCCGAGCATGAAAGTTCAGATGTTAAGGTCAATGAAAGGGTGCAAGTACAGAGGAGCAAATAAATTTGTTTCCTATTTGAGGTAATCATGTCATGTTTTATTTTGCATTGTACAACTATTATTGTAGTCAAATTTCAAACTAAAGATGCGTGGTTGAAAGATTACTTTTAATATTATGCAAATGAAGTTATATATATATTGTTTATTTATCATGCAAATACATATATATGGTCTTAGGACTTAGGGGCCCATGTCATCGAGTTCGCCTAGGGCCTCCCGAGACACAGGGCCGGCCCTGAGCACATCTCCCCCTCTCCACCATCGCAGGTGTTTGCTTTAACTTGGCACTATTATATGTGGTTGCATGTTGCGTACGATGTCAAGCTTGTATTGCTTCTAACTTTGTTGAATTGCATCTGCTTACTTTACACATCATGCCTGTGAAATGACACGTGTTCCTGTTTCTAGAACATACTATATCTGATCACACCATGTTCTTACATCAGCCTACTATTCTTGCATATCCCACATCAGTCTTTTATGATGAGGCACCTTTAATTAAGTTGCCACTATGATTTTGGCTGCATCTTGCATATGATTTCTAGCATGTACTGCTTCTAATTTGTTGAAACGCGAGATAGTTTGAACTTGACAGAGTGATATTAGTTGCATCTTTCATATGGTGTCTAGCTTGTAGTGCTTCTAATTTGTTGAAATGCCTTCTGCTTAGTTACCACATCATAGGTGTGAATATGTCATGCCGTCCTATTTTTCGTATATATTACATCCTCGTATCATGTGTTTTCCTTTCATCCGAGTAGTGTTCGTCAGTATCATGCATGAATGAGTTCTGAAGAGCGAATTTTATTCCTTTTTCTTATCGGTTTGACTTCATAATGCAAAATCAATACAGCTGAAGGAAATTAGTAAGGCAGTGGATGATGGTGGTCCTTCGGAGCAACTCAAACAAAGGGTCTCTACATATTCTACTCCGCCATCCTCCCAACAAGATTCACAAGACAACACAATGCTGGACAGTCAACATAGTTGCACATCTCCCCTACTCCACCATCACAGGTGCTTGCTCTAACTTGGAACTGTTATATGTGGTTGCATGTTCCGTATGATTTCTAGTTTGTATTGCTTCTAATTTTGTTGAATTGCATCTACATAGCTTACAACTTATACCTGCAACAATCACTTACCCATAAAACTCATTTAACTTGGGAGTGTGATGTAGGTTGCATCTTGCATTGTCTTCTAGCTTGTACTGCTTCTAATTTCTTGAAATGGCACTTATGACTTCGGCTTCTCTTGGCCAAGGTGTCGGGCAAGCCACTCGTCTCGGACGCTGTGTTTGAAGGATGCGAGCGCTTTGGCGTCTAGACAATCCACAATCTGGTTCTTTTTAATTAAGAACCTGGTCCAGAGCTTCCGGGCTGATTCACCGGGTTGCTAGATTATGTGACTAAGGTCATTGGCATCCGGGGGCCGAACATAGGTACCTTGGAAGTTTTCCCTAAAGGCATCCTCCAAGTCTTCCCAGCTTCCAATAGAGTTTTCTGGGAGGCTATTCAGCCAATGCCATGCTGGTCCCTTAAGTTTTAGGGGGAGGTACTTGATGGCATGTAGGTCATCACCGCGGGCCATGTGGATATGGAGAAGAAAGTCTTCGATCCATACTGCGGGATCTATGGTGCCATCGTATGATTCAATGTTTACGGGTTTAAACCCTTCTAGGAACTGGTGCTCCATTACTTCATCGGTGAAGCATAGAGGGTGTGCGGCTCTTCTGTATCAGGCGACGTCACAACGCAGTTCAGATGGAGTCCGTATGCAATTTTCGGCCCGTGTGAAGTTGTGTTTATTGCGCCAGGCTTGGTGGCCGTCTTCTCGCGCCGGTGCACGCCCTCGTGATCGATAAATTGATCTGGTATGACCGACTCTATTGTCCAGGTCCCGTCGCAGGTCGTGCGTGCATCCTACGGCCGCTGTTTCTCTGCCTCTAGGGTGAGGTGGCGCAGGTTGGTGTTTGGCTTGGGTTGCCGCTCTGTCCCGACCATGAGGTGGTCGGTCAGGTCCATCAGCTATGTTATGCGCTATCGGTATAAGTTCTGGGACCTCCTCGTCGAATTGGGAGAGCAAACTACGCTCTGGGTAACTTTTAGTTGGGCGCTCGAGGCCGTATTCCTTGGCTGCTAGGACATTAGTCCATCTGTCGTTGAGTAAATCCTGATCGGCTTGAAGTTGCTGCCGCTTCTTTTTAAGGCTTCTTGCTGTGGCTATTAGCCAGTTCTTGAAGCGCTCTTGTTCAAGGGGGTCCTCTGGTATGATGAAGTCTTCATCGCCCAGGCTCTCATCCTCTTCGGAGGTCAGTAGGTAGTTACTATCCTCCGAGCCCTCGTCCCCGATAGGATCATCGGGGTTGACTTGCCCCTCTTCCCAATCATCTTGCTCGGATGCTGGCTCGACAGGGGCTTCTTGGTCTTCGGTGTTATCCGGAGTATTGTTGTCTTCGGTGCTGGCATTACTGTCTTTTTCTCGGTGCGGTTTAGAGCGGCGCCGCTCACGACGACGCTTTGGTGGTGCCACAGGAGAATTATTCTCGACTGGGTCATTCCCACCTTCGCCATCATCCTCTTTGGGCGTGTCCACCATATACACGTCATATGTGGAAGTAGCCATCCAGCGTCCGGTAAGCGGCGGGTTCCGGCTTTGCTCTTCACCGACATCGTCGTCCATGCCGTCGATGTCCTCGGAAGCGTAATCGAGCATGTCAGTTAAGTCCTCGATAGTGGCTATGAAGTGGGTGGTGGGTGGGATGTAAAATTCCCCGCTCTCAGCCCCTAGTGCGGGCTGGGCATAGTTCGGCAGCAATCCTTCTGTAATGGCGAGAGATCACATTAAGTCCAGAGCCTCATTTAAGAGTGGCGTCTGGACAGGGAAGCGAGAATCCGTGGAGCGGGGCGGGACAGTTCCCTGGCCGAGCTCGTATAACATGGACCTCGAGAGTTCGGAGTTGGTGTACGGAGGTGAGTCTGGCTCGATGGGGATAGAGGGAGCCTGGAGTGACTCCGGGCTAGCTGGTGAAACGATCCCCCCTCTGTATCTTCGGTGTTAAGCTCTATGGGTGCGGAGAGTCCAGCGGGTTCTAAACTCCCGTCTTCAGACTTGATGAGGTGCTTCGGATCTGAGGCCGGAACCGTGGTTGAGTCCGCGAACCCTTGGAAGATCAAGTCTCCCCGGATATCAGCGACGTAGCTTAGGTTTTCAAACCTGATTTGTTAACCAAGGGCCGATCTGCTCCAGATGACCAATCGAATTGGCACACAGTGCGAAGCCGCCGAATACGAAGATTTGGTCGGGGAGAAAAGTCTCCCTCAGGGCGGAATTGTTGTGGATGGTTGATGGAGCCATCGAGCCTTCTGGTGACGACACAGTGGAACTCTCAATGAAAGCACCAATGTCGATGTCAAAACCGGCAGATCTCGGGTAGGGGGTCCCGAACCGTGCATCTAAGGATCGAAGGTAACAAGGATGCAGGGGAGACGATGTTTACCCAGGTTCGGGCCCTCTTAATGGAGGTAATACCCTACTTCCTGCTTGATTGACTTTGATGAATATAGGGGTTACAAGAGTTGATCTACCTCGAGATCGTAATGGCTAAACCCTAGATGTCTAGCATGTATGATTGTGATGATCCCTAATAGACTAGACCCTCCGGTTTATATAGACACCGGAGGGATCTAGGGTTTTAAGAGTCGATTATAGATGAAGGAAAGTACATGATTCGAACGCCAAGCTTGCCATCCATGCAAAGGAGAGTCCCATCCGGACACGGGGAAGGTTCTTCTATCTTGTATCTTCATGGCCCATCACTCCGGCCCACATCACATAGCCCGGACGCCCGAGGACCCCTTAGTCTAGGACTCCCTCAGCTACTGCTAATGCAGTTGAAGTCCCAAGTCTACATGATGAGTTCATCTCCCGTACTCCACCATCACAGGTGCTTGCTCTAAGTTGACAGTGTGATAATTGGTTTCATGTTGCATATGTTGCCTAGCCTGTATTTCTTCTATTTTGATTAAATTGCACCTGCTGAGTTTATACATTATACATGTGCGTATGACATGCCTTTCTGTGTCTAGAATACACTGCATCTATCTATCATACCATGTTCTTACATCAAAGTACTGCTATTGTGTATCGTACATTCGTCACTCATGATTGGAGCTTTTAACATGGCAGTTTGATAGTGGTAGCATCTTGCATCGATTTCTAGGTTATTGCTTCTAATTTTTTGAAATGCCACTTATGACAAGACAGTTTTAACTCGGCAGAGTGATATTGGTTGCATCTTTCATATGGTGTCTAGCTTGCATTACTTCTATTTTCTTGAAAATCCTTCTGCTTAGTTTACACATCATAGCTGTGAATATGTCATGCCGTCCTATTTTTCTTACATATTCCATCCTCATACGATTGTCTTACATCAAAGTATTGCTTATCTATATCATGCACCAATGAATTCTGAAGAGCGATTTTATTCTTTTGTGTTGTGGGTACGGCTTGACATGGCAAAGTCAAAAAAGAGCAAGGAAAAGAATATAGTAGGGAATGGTGTTACTCGCCGGGTGCAATGAAAAAGTATCTGCCCTCAAGATTCTGCTGGTACTTATAGTGTAGTAGAAGGTCCAAGTCCACCAGCTAAATCTACAAACACAGTATCACCTGCTCCACCAGCTGTAGCATCCGCTTCAACTGTACCACCATCTCGACGAGTTATTCGTTCGTTTGCTCCGCATTTGGCCAGTTCCCAAGATGCCTTCACACCTAACACTACTTCTAAAGCACTGCTGACACAACAGGACTTGGCAAGATCAGAGGAACCTCATGAGCATCAACACCAAGACGGTACCTGAACGAGTCAAGTTGCAGTTGCATGCTCCTTTATATGTACTCTCACAGTTTGATGTGCACTAACACTTTCCACATTCATTGTTGAACTAGCACTACGGTGCAAGCGGAACCATATATCAGGGATAATGCTTGAAAAATTAACAAAATCTAAAGGAGGAAGAATGGAGATCCATTTTGAGGTAGGTTTACAAAGGCCACATGATGCTACATAGTCAACCAAGTTAGTATCAGAGGCGGTTGTTTCCGTTAGGTGTCATGCACGTATCCTCCCAACGTGGATCCAGTACAAGAATGAGAAAGACGATACCCAGTTTAACACCTTCCTTGACCATTTATCCATAAGTAATATTATTCATCGAAATTTGTAATATTGTCTTGCTCTGTCCCATACTTCCTAATAAGACTCACATTCTTTTTTCAACAGATGAGGTTCAAGTTGGATCCGAAAGATGATGCAACTAAACAAGCATGCACTCATTTTTTAGTCTGCTCTGCAACAGTATCGGTATCACCTTAGAAATACTCACTTTGAAGGCAAGGCTAACAATGAAATCGCCCAAACATCTCCAGTGGAATACATTACAGATGAAGACTGGACAACCCTTGTTAAACACTGGTCTGATCCAAAGTATCAGGTAGGGTATATGTATTTGATCAGATCACATATTTAACTTGTATTTACGTATGTGCCTTACAAGTGTATCTTCTTCTAGGCGAACTGTTTGAAGAACAAGACCAACCGTTCTAAAGTGAAATTCCAAAAGACAACAGGATCTTGTAGCTATATTGCACACTGCGAGGCTCTTGTAAATAGCTGATACTTCCTTCTTTTTTCTGTGCCATATTATCAGATCTATATTGACTCGTTCCAAATATAGAGGAAAGCCGTGCAGACCAAAAAGAACCTGAACCGAATGCAGTGCAAATCTTCAAGGATTTCCACACCAACAAGATGAAGGGCATGAACACACCAGTTCAAGCCGCTGTTGTAAGTCCTTACTCCTCCTGCCTTTGAACTGCTTGTTACTATGGCGTGTTCATTTAACTGCTTGGTTTGCAGCCAATGTCAGTTACTCTGTTTACTTTTATACACAGTTGTCTTAACGTATCATTTCACCTTACACGGTTTAAAAGAGATGAAGGATATTCTTTTGGTCTTGACCTGTAATCTAGTTATGATGTTCACGTGCCCACACAATGATACAGTAGCCTGTTTGTTTTATATCGATTTGCCCATGATATGAATGATGTCATAGTATGTTCATCCTTCTTTAAACCCTGTCTCTTTATCCTTATATGTCAACAAATGTGAGGAAAATTACAATACAGTAGGCATGCTACATGGACATATGTTTCAAAAGTGATTTTATTATGTAGTTGACACTACAATACATGCTAATGGATTACAGTAGTTCACCAAAATAATTTATGTATAAACGTGAAACCTACTTTGTTTGTTTTGTCTCATTAGTAACTTATCTGTTACACTAACCTACACGTTCAAACTTTCAACAAGCTATGGAATAAATGATTGAATAGCCACAACCACCTGAAGGTGACGAGGCTACCACATGCACAATGTCACCTCTTGCTGCAGTGCGTCAGTATCTCTCCACTAACAGTGCAAAAAGCACCTTCCTGCATAATTTTGGATTGGTTGTCAAGGTAACCTCATCCAAATCGTCTAATGAACAAAATCTTCCAGCTAGACAGAGTGATATACCTGTGGTCCAAACACAAGTCCAGTACCTAATGGACGTTGTTTCGGAAACAAGAATAGTGGTTGACAAATGTCGTCAAGATATGAATGGTTTTGAAAGCAGACTATCAGACATTTGCTTCGTTGTTCAAGAGCAATGGTGGAAAAAGGGGAAGATCATGCTGCTCCATCTGATTCTACAGCCTGAAACATTAGCACTCAGGTCAAATGGTTTGTGCTTCTATACATCTGATGCTGCTTTTATCTGCAAGGACTGTAAACTTTATGCCAACAGGCCTTTCGTTGCATGGCTGGTATTTATCTTGTTGTGATACAACATTTATCATGCTGCCAAAGTCTATAGAAATTATGACGCTATTTTTGTGTAGTGTAGGTTTATCTTAGTAATGTATTCGGCCAAAAGCTTCGTAGGAGCCCAACGTGCCAACATTCATCAGGCCCATTCCAATTGGGCTAAAAATGATAATGGGCCATAATTTGCATGTAGCCCACTAAAAATATCTGGGCCTAAATCAGCATAAGCTTTCATATTTTTGGTAGGCCTCTACCCCTAGTGGGCCTTTAACAGGCCTAAACATAATTTGGGCCCTTAGTAACAATAGGTCGTTAACATGTGTAAATATCTCGAGCCCATAAATAACATGGGCCTTTAATAGGCCAAAAGTGAGATTGGGCCCTGATTGTGCGAAATAACCCACTGGTCATTAGCAGGCTGAAATGTATCTCAGCTCGTGGTGGCCCATTTACAATGCGGATTGTTCCCAGGCCAAAATTCAGACGGGTCGTAAATGCGCCGACCTACTACACGGGCCTTGAACATGTCGCAAGTTCGGTCGGGCTTGATTAGTATCAGTTTTATATGGGCCGTTAATAGGCCCGATGTGACGTTGGGCCACATATGGCCCATGGATTTCGTCCGACGTTAACAGGACAAAAATCACAATAGGCTGGAAGTGGCCTAAATCTACAATGGGCCTCTAACAGGCCGAATGTCAGACATGGCCGAATATGACCCAAATCCTTCACGGTCGTTTATGGGCCAAAAGTTTCAATGGCCAATAAATGGGCCCAAATGAAGCAGGACCTTTAACAGGGTGGAAACACACCTGGCCGTAATTCGACCCAAATACTTAGCAGACTGTTAACGGGCGAGAAGTGACCATGGGCCGCGATGATGACAAGTTTAGAATGGGCCGTTGACGGGCCGATTTGACACTATCCGTATGGGCCTTAACTGTGAATGGGCCGTATGCAATCAGGCCATTCATGGGCCAGCCCACTAATTTTAACTAGGCCAGCCTTTTTAACCTAAATAGGCCGCTGCTGGGCCTTGCCATGTGTCGACCTACCATAGTCGCCTCCTGTCCATTGGGCGGTTGACATCTGTCCTTTCGCGGTGCTGACACGTGGTTGCTATAGCCAATGATAATTTTACACGTGGAAAATCCTCATTGGTCCCAGCTATTAACGGGTTATCGGATCCAAATCGGAACCCGATAGCTTAACGACGAATCATTATGGTGGATGCCATGTGTCGGTTACCCTTGACGAAAGAACTTCTATGACACGCGATTTATCGTCATGGAAGTGGACACTTTCGTGTGATAATTTTGGTAATGTCATGGAACACTTCTACGACAACACATGTATGACTATCTTGATTCTGTCATAAAATCGTCATGGATGTACATACATGACAGAAAATGTGACCTACTATGACAAACACATATGATCACGGAAGTGGTTTTTTTGTAGTGTTGAATGACAATCGTATAGATGCCCCAAAACTCTGTCGAGTTCAGCTTCCCATCATACCTCTCTGGCAAGTCAGGCTTGAAGGTGCAAGACGATGGCTAATGGACTTGCCACAGCTCGCGAGTGAAGGCTGGGCATCCTACCTTGTAAGGTAGGTACCCGCCAACACTGGGCATGGGTTCGTCGACATCGGTTCCATTATGCCTGTCTGAGTGACGGCGTGTCTCGTGACGCCACTCAATGGTGACGCGCTCGTCTTCCTTCCTCCTGTCCTTCAACACTTGGCATTGATCTTGCTGGAGTCATGGGTGAGACGAGGTCGTCGATGCCTCCTCATGATCATCAATGTCCTAGGGTTGCTGAGTTTGCCGCGGCTCCCTTTGGGCAGGCCGCCGCGGAGGGGACTGCACCATGGGTGCGTTCCTCCCATCTTGGCCACCAGCAAGGACCGCTGGCGTTGCCTGTGGGCGCCACGCTGGATTCACACGCGGCGACTTGTTGATCTCAGCAAACCCTAGGCAACTTTGGATGGTAGCTCTCCATTCATCCATCTTGTCTGCCATTGGAGGAAAGTTCAGCAACAGCTGAGTCTCGCTACTGCTTCGGCAGCCGTTCCTGGCATGGGAGGGAGGGAGAGCGCGACACCGCTCGACTCCTAGATGAGCCAGAAGGAGCGTTGTTGGGTGCAAGCCATCTTGGGCCAATCGCCAGGGGACTTTGTCACAACCAAAGCTATTCTTGGTGACCAGGCTCTCGGTCAGCCGGTGATGTCTACTACACAACCTTCTTCTTGTAGACATTGTTGGGACTCCAAGTGCAGAGGTTTGTAGGACAGTAGCTAATTTCCCTCAAGTGGATGAACTAAGGTTTATCAATCCGTGGGAGGCGTAGGTTGAAGATGGTCTCTCTCAAGCAACCACTACTAGGGAAAACCTTATACACAGAATGTTACTAGTAGCGCTTGTTAAAATGAGGCGCTACTGCTAATTAGCAGTAGCAGGTTTGGCAGAACCGCGCTACAGTTAGCAGCTTAGCAGTAGCGCTGCCGGAGCAGAAAGCGCTACTACTATAATTGCCACACCATTCCCGGCGTGCTAGGTATAGTAGTAGCGACCTTCTACGAACATCGCTACTACTACGGATTTTAGTAGCAGCGCATTTTTCCTTCCCACGCTACAGTTAAAGCTATTTTCACCTAACCCCCCGCGCAGCCTGATTCCCTCTCCTCTGCTTCCTCCCCCAATTCCCGACCCCGCCTCGCCACCGTCTCCCCCGACCCCGCGCCTCGCCGCCGTCTCCCCCGACCCCGCTTTGCCGCTGTCTCCCCCGACCCCGCCTCGCCACCGTCTCCCCCGACCCCGCCTCGCCGCCGTCTCCCCCGACCCCGCCTCGCCGCCGTCTCCCCCGACCACGCCTCGCCGCCGTCTCCCCCGACCCCGCCTCGCCGCCGTCTCCCCCGACCCCGCCTCGCCGTGCCTCGGTGCCGCCGTCTCCCCCGACCCCATCTCTCTCCCCGCCCTCTGTAAGCACTCTCCCCTTCCGATCCCTCTTCTCTTCTTAGTATGAACCCTAGCTATTTAGTGCTAGTTAGTATGAACCCTAGGCTATTTTTAGTGCTAGTTAGTTAATTACTTAGATGGTAATTAGGGCAGTAGTTCCTAGGTACTAATTAGTTAGTAAGAATTAGGTACTAATTAGGTACTAGAATATTTTTATTTATAGTAAGTTTATTTTTAGTAAGAACTAGTTGAATTAATAGAACTAGTTAGTAAGAACTTGTTTCTATTTTTTAGTTAAAGCAATTTTTCCCGCCTCGACGTGGATGATGCCTATCCCGCATCCTCGTCGTCGAGTCGGCGGAGGACGACACCTGCTTGACCAGATCGGCCATGTCCGGGACTGGGCTCCGCCGGGGTGGTACTGGGACGCGCTACCTACCGGGGGGCGCAGGTTGGTGAGGAGCCAGCCTGTCGTTGACCCGAACCTTCTTTGGTGGCGGTCACGTGGGCCAGTGACGATCCAGAGGCTCAAGGACTCCGCAGAGGTGGTGCGTCACCGTGTCAGTGAGGAGGACGCGCACGTCCGTCGCTACTTGTTTGCGTTGGAGCACAGGCCGTTCTCCAATACCTTGCAGGTTCTCCGGGGATCTCACTGGAGGTATGATCCCGTGATGGTGCCTTCTCTGTGGGTGTCCACTGCCCGCGCCGATACTCGCCGTGTGCTAGAGTTTTAGTTGTATTAGTGATGTTATATGTATGACACTATTCGTGATGTATTAGTGATAATATTCGACGATGTACTGACACATGAGATGATCTACTTTTGCTTATTGAATGCATGCTAATTTGAGTCCTATAAGATATTTTGAAATTTATATCTTGTGTTGCTCAATATCCAAGTGGCCGGTCATGTTTGCAGGTTTTACCTTCGAGTGGCCTATGTTTTGCCGGAGTGTTGATTCATTTCCGTTCCGGCAAATTTCAGGCGCTCGATATGTCCTATTTTAGCAAAGGTCATGCCGGATTTTTCTGTGAATTTTGGCATGACTTGTGCTAGAATATGTAGGAAATATCGAGTGCCCCGGATTTGTGTGTTGAGTATCTTGGTAGTTGTCTTCGATCGATTTTCAATAAATGTTTTAACTATGAACATAGGAAATGTCTGACGACGAGAAGGATTTCGGTATTTGCAAATACTGCAAAGACGAGCGCGGCCTGTGCGACGAAATCTTCCTAGCTGATGATAGGCGCTTCAGCATCAAGCTGGACGAGAACTTTGAAGTGGATACAGTAAGTCACAACGACAAGTCTTTTTTCGTAATTAAGCATGACATCTGCTTCATTTGCTTCAACTTATATTTTTTTACTATTCTACTAGCGCATCCCCTGCCATGCAAGAGTTTTTGTATTGGATAAGATAGGTTTCAGTCATAGTATGGAGGAAAAGAAAGTTTACTTGAAGACCGAGCATGGTTATATTTTCCATGCGAAGTTATACAATTCAGACGACTACACCTATTTTGGATGCAAAACATGGCGAGCATTATGCAAGACTTATGCATTTGAGCCTGATATGGTTATCACCTTTGATATTCATCCGGAAGATGATATTGAAGGTAATACCGACATCTGGGTCAATGTGCAAATGCCTCCAGTTATACCATTATGTAAGTTTCTCAACCATATTTATGTCTTTGATATTGTTTATTCAAAAATAGTTGACAACTAATTTGTATTGTCAGCTTATTTCCGTGCAAGCAAACATGTCCAGCGCTTGGTAGACAGGACCGTATACTGTCCTGGGGCTGAACTCAACTGCGAGGAGCTCAGTCATTATGTTTCATGGCTTGAGGATCTTGATACTATCAAGACAAATTTTCTTCCTGCATTTAGAAATCTTAGTACTGAAAATGTGTGACCAATAGTGTTCGTAATGAACTACGGTCACATCCATTTAGGAAGGATGGTAAGATTTTTACTTTTTATCCTCATTGCATCTTTTCCATGCATTATTTTTGAAGCTAAACTTCATTGCTAAGTATGTTACCATACGATGTTCTTCAACAGGGACTCCCGATGAATGTTGTGCCTTATGGGATCGAGAGTAAAGGTATCATGAGTATTATCAACTTACGGCTAAGATATCCTACAGCTTATTTTAGTGCATTCAAGATTAGCGACGGAAGCTTAATAGTGCAAGACTGGACCAAATATGTGTTGGGGGAGCGCAGAGAAGTACTAGGGAGCAGCAACCAAAGTTGCCTTCCACGATTAGGAGACAGGTTCATCTGCATGCTCCAACTTGATCAAGGAGGAGAGCTACACATGTTTTATGTTCTTTTACCTAAGAGAGAGCAGCAGGAGTGAGTAGCAGGAGTGAGTAGCTGGCTAGAAATGAGTTTCAGGATGATGATGTGCTACACTATTACTATGATGATAAAATAGCTAGTGTTGGTGGTAATGACTATGATGATTATTATTAGTTAGTGTTAGTGGTGATTAAATAAATACTGTTGGTGGTAATGACCATGATGATGATTAAATATCTTGTGCTGGCGGATTAGATTCAAGTGGAGGCAACATGTGGTGCACATCGAAAGTACTGCTAATCCAAACTAGATCAAGTTTGGATTAGTATAGTATACTTTTGACATGCACCACATATTGCCTCCACTTGAACCTAATCCACCTTCATTTAATACACTGTTATGGACATAATGTTGTAAACCTCATAACAGCTGGTAATGTACCAATATTTGTACGATGGCGCATAAATACAGTAAAAATAAAAAAAATAAAAAAAATACTAGTAGCGATGGAAAGAAAACACACTGCAAGTAGATACCTTAGCAGTAGCGCGGTAATGAACAAGCGCTGCAGCTATTTGTACTAGCAGTAGCGCGTGATGGCACACGTTACTGCTAAGCAATAGCTGTAGCGCCTTATTAGTAGCGCGGCTTCCCGCGCTACTAGTGGGCACAAAACACGCGCTACTGCTAGGGTTTTCCCTAGTAGTGAACCCTGCAACCAAATAACAAAGAGTCTCTTGTGTCCCCAACACACCCAATACAATGGTAAATTGTATAGGTGCACTAGTTCGGCGAAGAGATGGTGATAAAAGTGCAATATGGATGGTAGATATAGGTTTTTGTAATCTGAAAATATAAAAACAACAAGGTAACTAGTGGTAAAAGTGAGCGTAAACGGTATTGCAATGCTTCGAAACAAGGCCTAGGGTTCATACTTTCACTAGTGCAAGTTCTCTCAACAAGGATGACAATTATATATAACATCCCTCAACGTGCAACAAAGAGTCACTCCAAAGTCACTAATAGCGGAGAACAAACGAAGAGATTATTGTAGGGTACGAAACCACCTCAAAGTTATTCTTCCCAGTCAATCTATTGGGCTATTCCTATAAGTGTCACGAACAGCCCTAGAGTTCATAGTAAAATAACACCTTAAGACCCACATCAACCAAAACACTAATGTCACCTAGAAACTCCAATGTCACCACAAGTATCCGTGTGTATGATTATACGATATGCATCACACAATCTCAGATTAGTCTATTTAACCAACACAAAGAACTTCAAAGAGTGCCCCAAAGTTTCTACCGGAGAGTCAAGACGAAAACGTGTGCCAACCCCTATGCATAAGTTCACAAGGTCATTGAACCCGCAAGTTGATCACCAAAACATACATCAAGTAGATCACGTGATATCCCATTGTCACCACCGATAAGCACATAAAAGACATACATAAAGTGTTCTCAAATCCTTAAAGACTCAATCTGATAAGATAACTTCAAAGGGAAAACTCAATCCATTACAAGAGAGTAAAGGGGGAGAAACATCATAAGATCAACTATAATAGCAAAGCTCGCGGTACATCAAGATCGTGCCAAATCAAGAACACGAGAGAGAGAGAGATCAAACACATAGCTACTGGTAGATACCCTCAGCCCCTAGGGTGAACTACTCCCTCCTTGTCATGGAGAATGCTAGGATGATGAAGATGGCCACTGGTGATGATTTCCCCCTCCGGCAGGGTGCTGGAACAGGGTCCCAATTGGTTTTTGGTGGCTACAAAGGCTTGCGGCTGTGGAACTCCTGATCTAGGTTATGTTTCGGGTTTTTTTGTATTTATAGGAGGGTTTGGCGTCGAGAACAAGCCAGGAGGACGCACGGGGTGTCCATGAGGCACAGGGGCGCGCCCTAGGGGGGCGCCCTCTACCCTCGTGGGCCCCACGGGACTCCTCTTCGATAACTTTTTGTTCCAGTATTTTTTATATTTCCAGAAAAAATCTTTGTAGATTTTTAGCGCATTTCGAGAACTTCTATTTCTGCACAAAAACAACACCACGGTAATTCTGCTGAAAACAGCGTCAGTCCCTGTTAGTTCTAACCAAATCATACCAAAAGCATGTAAAAATATTATAAACATGGCATGAATACATCAAAAATTATAGATGCGTTGGAGACGTATCAAGCATCCCCAAGCTTAATTCCTGCTCGTCCTCGAATAGGTAAATGATAAAAGCACAATTTTTGATGTGGAATGCTACCTAACATCTTTACCAATGTAATATTCTCTATTGTGGCAAGAATGTTCAGATCCATAAGATTCAAAACAAAAGTTTAATATTGACATAAAAACTATAATACTTCAAGCATACTAATAAAGCAATCATGTCTTCTCAAAATAACATGGCCAAAGAAAGCTATCCCTACAAAATCATATAGTCTGGCTATGCTCTATCTTCATCACACAAAATATTTAAATCATGCACAACCCCGATTTTAGCCAAGCAATTGTTTCATACTTTAGTATTCTCAAAAAAATTCAATCTTCACGCAATACATGAGCATGAGCCATGGACATAGCACTATAGGTGGAATAGAATGGTGGTTGTGGAGAAGACAAAAAGGAGAAGATAGTCTCACATCAACTAGGCGTATCAACGGGCTATGGAGATGCCCATCAATAGATATCAATGTGAGTGAGTAGGGATTGCCATGCAACAGATGCACTAGAGCTATAAGTGTATGAAAGCTCAACAAAAGAAACTAAGTGGGTGTGCATCCAACTTGCTCGCTCACGAAGACCTAGGGAACTTTTGAGGAAGCCCATCATTGGAATATACAAGCCAAGTTCTATAATGAAAAATTCCCACTAGTATATGAAAGTGACAACATAGGAGACTCTCTATCATGAAGATCATGGTGCTACTTTGAAGCACAAGTGTGGTAAAAGGATAGTAGCATTGTCCCTTCTCTCTTTTTCTCTCTCTCTCTCTCTTTTTTATTTGGGCCTTTTCTCTTTTTTATGGCCTCTTTTTTTATTTAGTCCGGAGTCTCATCCCGACTTATGGGGGAATCATAGTCTCCATCATCCTTTCCTCACTGGGACAATGCTCTAATAATGAAGATCATCACACTTTTATTTACTAACAACTCAAGAATTAAAACTCAATACTTAGAACAAAATATGACTCTATGTAAATGCCTCCGGCGGTGTACCGGGATGTGCAATGAATCAAGAGTGACATGTATGAAAGAATTATGAACGGTGGCTTTGCCACAAATACGATGTCAACTACATGATCATGCAAAGCAATATGACAATGATGATGCGTGTCATAATAAACGGAACGGTGGAAATTTGCATGGCAATATATCTCAGAATGGCTATGGAAATGCCATAATAGGTAGGTATGGTGGCTGTTTTGAGGAAGGTAATGGTGGGTGTATGGTACCGGCGAAAGTTGCGCGGCACAAGAGAGTCTAGCGATGGTGGAAGGGTGAGAGTGCGTATAATCCATGGACTCAACATTAGTCATAAAGAACTCACATACTTATTGCAAAAATCTACAAGTCATCAAAACCAAGTACTACATGCATGCTCCTAGGGGAAGGGTTGGTAGGATTTAACCATCGCGCGATCCCGACCTCCACACATAAGGAAGACAATCAATAAATAAATCATGCTCCAACTTCATCAAATAACGGTTCACCATACATGCATGCTACGGGAATCACAAACTTTAACACAAGTATCTCTCAAATTCACAACTACTCTACTAGCATGACTTTAATATCACCATCTTCAAATCTCAAAACAATCATAAAGAATCAAACTTCTCATAGTATTCAATGCACTTTCTATGAAATTTTTTATTATACCCATCTTGGATGCCCATCATATTAGGAATAATTTTATAACCAAAGCAAGTTACCATGCTGTTCTAAAAGACTCTCAAAATAATATAAGTGAAGCATGAGAGATCGATAATTTCTATAAAATAAAACCACCACCGTGTCACCCTGTGCGTTCGGTTTATTTGGTTTACATGATTCGGTTTATACAGTGTAAGTGCATCTAGTGCCCCTTAGTGATTTTGGTGTATTGAAGACTTATAGGTTAAGGGACTAATGTGTTTATGAGTGTACACAGGTCTATAAGTCTATGAGGAGTTTGATATTCACAGAGAAAGTCGACCCCTAAAAATGAATATCTTCGACTGAAGATTTTGGTATTCTTGAAGACTTTCATGAAGACTTTGAAAGTGATGAAATTGGTGTGTCCGTGAAGACTTGATATTCATGCGAGGAATATGAAGCTTGAAGACTTTCGTTTTCATAGTTGTGTTTTTCTCTTTCTTGAGTCATAGGAAACACCGTACTGTTAAAGGGGGTCGAGGAAATACTAAGGAAAAATTTCCATGTGATGCTCAACTCAAAATCCTACACCTACCAATCCCTTCGAGTGAAGCCATTGGAAATCTCATACAGTTCAGTCAATTTCTTCAGTGACAGAGACGAAGTTCTTCTGGTCGCTGAGGAATTTGTTCTGACTGAGGAGTTAGGAATTTGCCAGTGCGGATTGCCTACACAGTGAGGAACATGATAGCCCTGAGGAATTTGAGAGTCAAATTTCCGACCGTTACCATGCTACGCGCCAGCTGTCCCAAATATCTTATCCACCTAACGGTCATATCATTGAAGGGCATTTATGTCTTATCATGTCGGGCTGCTCCCTAGGCTATAAATAGCCGCCCCCTACAACCACTAGCTAGTTGGCTGCTCTGAGAGAAACTGACACTTGTCATTTGAGAGCAACCCATCCTCCAAGGACTTTGAGTGAAAATCATCGAGTGAGGAAAATCCAAACCCAAACACCCACAAACCCAAAGTGATTTAGCATCACTGAAGAGATTGATCCTGCATGGATCCAACGCTTGTTACCTTTGAAGACTGTGCTTCTTCCAGACGGTTAGGCGTCATGGTCTAGAGCATCCAAGAGAAATTGTGGATCGCCGAGTGACCAAAGCCTGTGAAGGTTTGGAAGTCGCCTGAAGACTTACCACGAGTGATTGGACGGGGTCTGTGTGACCTTAGTTCAAGGAGAATACGGTGAGGACTTGGTCTCTTGAGCTGCGTGCTTAGTGTCTGGGTGTCCGGGACTGTGTGTCCTCGAGTTTAAATACTCAGCCGCTCCAACCAGACGTACAACTAAGACAGCAGTTGGAACTGGTCTACCAAATCATTGTCTTCACCAACCTTACTGGTTCTATTTCCTCAACTCTTTCATTTCCTCATTACTGTGTTGAGTAGTTGTTCATATCTGTGTTTGAAGACTTTGACTGAAGACTTTCTCAATTTCCTCAGTTCAATTTCTTCAGTCTGTTTGTCCTAGTTGATTTAGTTGACTTACAACATTTTGATTTAGTTGATTTAGTAGGCTAATTCATTTAGTTAATTTAGTTGACTTAGAACATTTTGATTTAGTTGATTTAGTAGGCTAGTTCATTTATTTGATTTAGAACATTTTGATGTAGTTGATTTATTAGGCTAGTTGATTTAGTTGATTTAGAACATTTTGATTTTGTTGATTTAGTAGGCTAGTTGATTTAGTTGACTTAGAACATTTTGATTTAGTAGGCTAGTTCATATGCAACATTTTGATTTAGTTGATATGATTTAGTTGATTTAGTAGGCTAGTTGATTTAGTTGACTTAGAACATTTTGATTTAGTTGATTTAGTAGGCTAGTTCATATGCAACATTTTGATTTAGTTGATATGATTTAGTTGATTTAGTAGGCTAGTTGATTTAGTTGACTTAGAACATTTTGATTTAGTAGGCTAGTTCATATGCAACATTTTGATTTAGTTGATATGATTTAGTTGATTTAGTAGGCTAGTTGATTTAGTTCACTTAGAACATTTTGATTTAGTTGATCGTTAATCCTTTGCTCATATTGCTTTAGGAAGAATGGCGCCACCACCACCACCACTATGTCGACTGTGAAGTCAAGATGCGCCAGCAGCCTTGCAACTGGCAAGCTATTCGGCATCTACTTCCAGCCGAGTTTTCATCATGCGGCGGTAAGAAATTAGATGAAATGTAATGACTATTTTATTTTTAGTGTTGGCATTACTGCATTGTGTCATTTTGCTTATTTTACACAGATCGTCCCATGCAATGTGAGGCTGAAATTCAATAGGCTGACAGGAGACACTGTGACATTTGAGGCTCCTGGGGGCCGTACACTATGGAGGTCGAGAAAGGACGCAATATGTCGCAGATTGGAGGAGATGGATGGGCCCGTTTCGTCGCTCGCATGCATCTTACTGGTGGTGAGTTGATCAGCTTCAACTTCCGAGCAGAAAGACCCAAGCTAGCTGTCATTTATCTCAACCTGGTGGAAGATGATGAAGATGATGAAGATGATGAAGATGATGAAGATAATGAGGACCCACTCGATGAAGATGATGAGGACCCACTTCATGAAGCCATCGTAGCTCAAAGAACAAGGCTGAGTGAGGAGGAGGTGTCCAACCTGTGGGACATAATTCCGCCACGTGCTGACTTTGTCGGGGTGCCATTCGTGACCCGCTTGACAAATACCATGGTTGATCGACATGATATGGTATGTTATACTTACAAATGCAAATTAATAGTGTGAATTACTTAGTGTACAGTCCAATGATATGGTATGTTGTGTGGAATCTAGTCGATGATATGTTTTAGTGTAGAGTTCGATCACATGCTTATTAGTGTAGAATCTAAGGAAACTATTAATAGTGTAGATAATCCATATGTACTTATTTGCGAGGCTATTTATTAATTGATATGTTTTTCTTATTCAGAAATTGGCAAAAAGCATATCTGTGAGTTATGGTATCGAGCCTGATGAAGAAGGCTCAGCTGGACTACGCCTTACTCCAAGGGGCTCCGTCACAACCTGTACTTACCGCGTGGACACGGACGGTCGCACACACTTAAACTCAGTTGGGTGGAAGAAATTCCTCGATGGCAAGAATCTTCGTGTTGGACAGGCCATCCTAATTACTATCAGGAACACCAACCGCCCAGGCTTGAGGATGATGATTGTCTTTGATATCATCTAGAACTACATATGTGTGCGTGGCTATATCATCTAGAACTACATATGATGATCGTCGTCGATATCATCTAGAACTACATATGATGATGGCCGTTGATATGACCTTGTACTGCTTGAGGATGCATGTTGACTATGCATGAAATTGTTATCTAGTACTCCCTTCGTTCCAAATTACTCGTCGTGGTTTGAACTAAAACCACGACGAGTAATTTGGAACGAAGGGAGTACTACCTAGTAATGGTTTATGAATTTGATATCTACTAGCAGTACCTAGTATCTAGTATCTGAAAGGAGAACTGAAAGGGAAAGGGGTAACGGGAAAATGATGAAAGATATAGCAGTAGCGAGGGATGGCGAAATCGCTACAGCTAGTTAATAGTAGCGCGTTCACAAAAAGCGCTGCTGATATCGTCAACAGTAGTAGCGCGGGTTAGGGCCGCGCTACTACTATGAGTTAGCTGTAGCGCCTTATTAGTAGCGCGGCCACCCGCGCTGCTGCTAGCCTCAAAACCCGCGCTACTACTAGGGTTTTCCCTAGTAGTGTCAGAAGGGTAGCAAAGTTGATGTAAAGCCCCTTCGTGGTCGATTCCCCTCTGGCAGAGTACTGGAAAAGGTCTACAGATAGGATCTCAAGAACAGGAACTTGCGGCGCCGGAAAAAGTATTTTCGGTGGCTCTGTGTTGGTTTCTTGATTTTAGAGAATTTACAAAGGTAGAATTAGGTCAGATGGATGATCATGGGCCCCACAAGCCACCAGGGCGCGCCCTGGTGCCTTGTGGACTACTCCTTCATCTTTTGGCCCCTCCCGAAGCTTCCAAGGTCTCTTATGTCCATAAAAAACCGTCCAAAAGTTTTGTGGCATTTGGACTTCATTTGGTATTGATATTCTAGAAAATCAAATAGCCAAAAAGCAGCAACTGGCACTTGCCACTAAGGTAATAGGTTAGTGGTACGTCTCTGCCATATCTATAATTTTTTATTGTTTCATGCCAATATTCTACAGCTTTCATATACTTTTGGCAACTTTTTATATTATTTTTGGGACTAACATATTGATCTAGTGCCCAGTGACAGTTCCTGTTTGTTGCATGTTTTTTATTTCACAAAATACCCATATCAAACGAAGTCCAAACGTGATAAAAATTTACAGAAATTTATTTTGGAATATATGTGATTTTTGGGAAAAAGAAATCAACACGAGATGATGCGCGAGGGGCCCACAAGCCCTAGGGGCACGCCCCCTACCTTTGGCACAGCCAGGAGGCTTGTGGCCACCCCATAAGGCGGTTGTTACCTTCTTCGGCCGCAAGAAAAATAATATCCGGATAAAAATCGTGTTATAATTTCAGCCCAATTGGAGTTACGGATCTCCGGGAATTTAAGAAACGGTGAAATGCCAGAAAACAGGAATGCTGAAACAGAAGGAAACAGAGAGAGAGAGAGAGAGAGAGAGAGAGAGAGAGAGAGAGAGAGTGAGTGAGTGAGAGATCCAATATCAGAGGGGCTCTCGCCCCTCCGCCACCATGGAGGCCAAGGACTAGAGGGGAAACCCTCTTCCCATCAAATGGGGGAGGCCAAGGAAGAACAAGAAGGAGGGGGCTCTCTCCCCCTCTCTCCCCGTGGCGCCGGAATACTGCCGAGGCCATCATCGTGATAGTGATCTACACCAACAACTTCGCCGGCGTCATCACCAACTCTCTCCCCCTCTATGCAGCGGTGTAACACCCCTTCTCCCTGCTGTAATCTCTACTTAAACATTGTGCTCAATGCTATATATTATTTACCAATGATGTATGGCTATCCTATGATGTTTGAGTAGATCCGTTTTGTCCTATGGGTTGGTTGATGATGATGACTGGTTTGAGTTGTATGTTTTCTTATTGGTGTTGTCCTATTGTGCTATCCCTATCACGCAAGAGTGAGGGAACCCCGCTGTAGGGTTTGCAATATGTTCATGATTCGCTTATGGTGGGTGGCATGAGTGACAAAAGCACAGACCCGAGTAAGTAGGTTGTTTGCGTATGGGAGTAAAGAGGACTTGATACTTTAATGCTATGGTTGTGTTTTACCTTAATGATCTTTAGTAGTTGCGGATGCTTGCTATAGTTCCAATCATAAGTGCATATGATATAGTATAGAAAGTATGTTAGCTTATGCCTCTCCCTCATATAAAATTGCAATAACGATTACCGGTCTAGTTATCGATTAGGGACAAATAACTTTCTTGTGAAAAGAAGCTCTCTACTTAAACTAACTTAGTTGTTTCTTTATCTAAACAGCCCCTAGCTTTTATTTACGTGTTCTTTATTATCTTGCAAACCTATCCCTTTACACCTACAAAGTACTTCTAGTTTCATACTTGTTCTAGGTAAAGCAAACCTTAAGTGCGCGTAGAGTTGTATCGGTGGTCGATATAACTTGAAGGGAATATAAATTATACCTTTAGCTCCTCGCTGGGTTCGACACTCTTACTTATCGAGAAAGGCTACAATTGATCCCCTATACTTTTGGGTTACCAGTTAGTCCCAAAAAATGATATATAATGACATATAAATGCATATTATATTTTTTGATTGTTCCATGCTATTATAGTATCAATCTAGGATGTTTTCTATGCAATTATATATATATTTAGAGGAAAGGCATTGGCCGTGCCCGAGAGGAGGCTCAAACCTAGCCCGACTTTTCATTAACAATGGCATCAACCGGCCAGGATTACATCAATCAACCACATACATGCAATAGGAAAAAGAAAGTAAAGGAAGACACTGAGGCAGAACAACCTCAGGCGGATGATACAAGGTGCAAATCAGGACAGTGCACAAACCTAGGACTACACTAGCTGCTACCAAGATGAAACTGAAGAAATAAGCTTGATCAGTCAAGGTCTTCGTCCACCAAAGCAACCAGCACCAGACAAGCACCGAACTTGTGGAAAGCAACAATGTGAAAGGAGAAGGCCCAAGTCCATTCCTGCATGATGAACAAGCTGGGCATAATGAAATCCATTTTCCTCGCCGTAGGAGGCCACAACCTTCTCGTCTTCAGCAAGCGAAGTGGTTCCCCAAGAACCTGAACTTCACAAATGGCAACCAGGTGTACCATGGGACGGGCTGCAACAGACCACATTGTGGTCCACAAGAAACTTCAGTTGCCACGGCACAGCCATGAAGGAGACGCGCACTACAAGATAGGAATGTGAAACAAATTGACACGGCGAGAAGTTGATAAAGAGCAATGCTGCCACAGCAGCCACCAACACATCCAAACACCACATCCACCCCACAGCCCAAGGACACTGCCTTCAGGAAGGGGAACGGTGCCATAGTGCCGCCATCGTCCCGAAGAAGGACCAATGTTTTCACCTAGATGCATGGGTAGATGGGTGGGGGGATACCTCAATGAAGCCTCCAAGAAGTAGTTCGATGACACTGCATCATCGTCGCTGTGGCCGCCGCCGGTGGCCAAGGGTTTCCCCCGGTCCCAGGAGCCCCACAGCCAAAACGCTGCCAACCACCGGATCCGGCGAGGAGGGCCACCCTGGAGCCGAGATGAAACAGGAGAAGGTGAGAAGGATGGAGTTGGAGCTGGTCGATTCAGATCTAGAGGCTGACCAATGGAGGAAATTCAGCCACCGTGAGCTCCATTCACCGCGGCCTCGCCGCCCAAGCAAGCCAAGGAGCCCAGCCGAGCACCCGCAGCCGCCGTCCGCCATAGGGAACAGCGCTGACTGAGGGAGTCCTGGATTAGGGGGTATCCGGACAGCCGGACTACATACTTTGTCCGGACTATTGGACCATGAAGATACAAGACTCAAGACTTGGGCCCGTGTCCGGATGGGACTCTCCTTTGCGTGGAAGACAAGCTTGGCGATCCGGATATTAGACCTCCTTCTTTGTAACCGACTCTGTGTAAACCCTAGCCCCCTCCGGTGTCTATATAAACTGGAGGGTTTGGTCCGTATAGGGACAATCATAATCATCATGGGCTAGCTCCTAGGGTTTAGCCTCTACGATCTCGTGGTAGATCAACTCTTGTAATACTCATATCATCAAGATCAATCAAGCAGGAAGTATGGTTTTACCTCCATCGAGAGGGCCCGAACCTAGGTAAAACATCGTGTCCCTTGCCTCCTGTTACCATTAGCCTTAGACGCACAAATCGGGACCCCCTGCCCGAGATCCGCCGGTTTTGACACCGACACTGCCCACTTTGATCGGGGCCGCCACCCTGGCACGCCATGCCCTTCGCGCGAGGTGGGAGTGGCAAGCCTCGCCGACACCTTCCTCGGCGCTGCTCGGGCTTGCCGGCAGCTATCTTCGATGGCGGCAAGGTTTAGGAGGGATGAGGGGAGAGGTTGGCGGCAGGCTAGGGTTGGGGTCCGCTCGAGTCGCCCCAAGGGAGCGACGCAGGGGCCATGCAATTATATATCATTTTGTGGGACTAACCTATTAACTTAGTGCCAAGTGCCACTTGCTGTTTTTTGCCTGTTTTTGGTTTTCCAGGAAATCAGTGCCACAGGAAGTCCAAATGCGACGAAACTTTTTGATGATTTTTTTCTGGACATAAGAAACCTTAGAAGCTTCGGGAGGAGGCCAGAAGGCGAAGGAGTAGGCCACAAGGCACATGGGCGTGCCCAAGGGATAGGCGCGCCCATGTGACTTGTGGGCCCCTCATTCCTCCGTTTGACATAATTCCAACTCTATAAATTCTCTAAAATCAGGAAACCAACGGAGGGCCACCCAAAATACCTTTTCCATTGCCGCAAGCTTCTGTTCTTGTGAGATCCCATCTGGAGGCCTTTTCCGGCACTTTGTCGGACAGGGAATCAATCATGAAGGGCCTCTACATAAACCTTGCGGCCCTTTCGATGATGTGTGAGTAGTTTACCACGGACCTACGGGTCCGTAGCTAGTAGCTAGTAGCTAGATAGCTTCGCTCCTCTCTTTGATCGTCAATACAATGTTCTCCTCGATGTTCCTGGAGATCTATTCGATGTAATCTTATTTTGCGGTGTGTTTGTTGGGATCCGATGAATTGTGGGTTTATGATCAGATTATCCATGAAGATTATTTGAGTCTTCATTGAACTCTTTTATGCATGATTATTATAGCTTTGAAATTCTCTCTGATTTGTCTATTTGGTTTAGCCAACTAGATTGATTTATCTTGCAAAGGGAGAGGTGCTTTCTGATGGGTTCGATCTTGCGGTGCTCAATCCGAATGAAAGAAAGGGGCATGAGATGTATTTGTATCGTTGCCATTAAGGATAAAACGGTGGGGTTTATTCATATTGATTGAGTTTACTTTGTCTACATCACGTCATCTTGCTTAAGGCGTTACTCCGTTCTTTATGAACTTAATACTCTAGATGCATGCTGGATTGCGGTCGATGTGTGGAGTAATAGTAGTAGAGACAGGCAGGAGTCGGTCTACTTGTCTCGGACGTGACACCTATATACATGATCATTGCCTTGGATATCATCACAAATATGCGCTTTTCTATCAGTTGCCCAACAGTAATTTGTTTACCCCTCGTATGTTTAAGAGAAAAGCCTCTAGTGAAAACTATGGCCCCCAGGTCTATATTTATCATATATTAAAATCTAAAAACACTTGCTGCAATATATTTACTTTTTTGTGTGTTTTTGTTTATCTATCTATCACTATGAGATTTGATCCTTGCAATTAACCGCCAAGGGGTTAAGAACCCCTTGTTTGCGTTGGGTGCAAATATTTGTTGTTTTGTGTGTAGGTGTTGTTCACGAGGCATTGTGTGGTTCTCCAATTGGATTGATAACCTTGGTTCTTAACTAGGGGAAATACTTATCTCTACTGTACAACATCATCCTCTCTTCTTCGGGGAAATCCCAATGCAGCTCACAAGTAGCAGCCTACCCCCAGGGCGCGCCCTATTTCCTTGTTGTCTCCTCGTATGTCTCCTGGTCCTCCCCCAAAGCTTCCAGGGTCTCTTATGTCCAGAAAAAATCATCAAAGTTTCCGTCGTGTTTGGACTCTGTTTGGTATAGATTTTCTGTAAAATCAAAAACAAGTAGACAACAACAAGTAGCACTAGGCACTAAGTTAATAGGTTAGTCCCCAAAAATGATATAAATTGCATATAAAGTATCTAGGATTGATAATATAGTAGCATGAAACAAGAAAAAATTTATAGATATGTGAAAGGATCGATATAGTTGACTAGAGGGGGGTGAATAGGCAACTAACAATTTTTAGTTTTTCTTTACCAAATTAAACTTTGCATCAAATTAGGTTGTCTAGATATGCAACTAGGTGAGCAACCTATATGATGCAACAACAACAAGCGCACAAGCAAGCAAGGGATACAACACAAATAAGCTTGCACAAGTAAATGCACGAGATAACCAAGAGTGGAGTCGATGAAGACGAGGATGTGTTACCGAAGTTCCTTCCTTTTGAGGGGACATACGTCTCCGTTGGAGCGATGTGGAGGCACAATGCTCCCTAAGAAGCCACTAGGGCCACAGTATTACCCTCACGCCCTCACACACTGCGAGATGCCGTGATTCCACTATTAGTGCCCTTGAAGGCGGCGACCGAACATTTACAAACAAGGTTGTGGAAATCTCCACAACTTAATTGGAGGCTCCCAACGACACCACGAAGCTTCACAACAATGGACTATGGCTCCGCGGTGACATCAACCGTCTAGGGTGCTCAAACACCCAAGAGTAACAAGATCCGCAAGGGATTAGTGGGGGGAATCAAATTTCTCTTGGTGGAAGTGTAGATCGTGGCCTTCTCAACCAATCTCGAGAAAATCAACAAGTTTGATTGGTTAGGGAGAGAGATCGGGCAAAAATGGAGCTTGGAGCAACAATGGAGCTTGGGGATGGAAGAGGTAATCAACTAGAGGAAGAAGACACCCCTTATATAGTGGAGAGACAAATCCAACTGTTATCCACTTAACCAGCCCACGACCTGCGGTACTACCGCCCCAGACAAGCGGTACTACTGCAGGGGCTCACGGTACTACCGCGGCGGACCGCGGTACTACCGTTGCTACGGCAGGAGCTAGTCCAGGCCTGAAACGCAAAGGCTGAGGGCGTTACTGCCACTAACGCGGTACTACGGGTCCCCCTTGCGGTACTACCGCAAGGCCGGATTGGACTAGCCTGGGAAGGGCGCGGATGAATAAAAATACATCCGTGCCAACTTTCACTGAAAATCGAACAGTGCAAATATCCGACACGGTACTACCGCACCTGGCATGCGGTACTACCACGCAGGGAGCGGATGTAAAAAATTACATCCGCCCCTACTTCTGCTCATGTTGATGTGCCAGACCAGGACTCACAGTACTACCGCGCGCATGGGGAGGTACTACCGCGTAGGGCGCGGATGTAAAAAATTACATCCGCCCCTACAGCCGCACGGGCGGCTGAGTCTGGTCTGAGGCCACGGTACTATAGCTCCTTAGGAGCGGTACTACCGTGTGCGCCTATGGTACAACCGCAAGGGCGTGTGGTACTACCGCGGGGGCCTGCGGTACTACCGCTCCTAAGAGCAGTACTACCGCATGCCTCAGAACAACCACACTAGGAATCCTTCTATTTCCATAAAAATGAAGACAACGGAGGATGCTCCAAAGCGCAAAGGGAAAGGTGGTGTAGAGGGAGTAAACATGTACGTGATGATTCCACCCGAACCTTTCCAATGCGGACCCCCTCTTAATTGTACGACTTTCCTACGACTCAAATCCACCGAAAAGAAATGTAGAAAAACATTGTCTTCAATAGTCTTCGAGGGGCACCAAACCGTCTTGTGCCTAGTGACGAAACGTCTGAAATACTCAAGCCACATGATTAGTCCGCAAAAGCATTGTCATCAATCACCAAAACACCTTAAGGATAAATATACCCTTACAATATGTCGGATACATATCCGAGCACGAAGCATCAGAAGATGAACAAGAATCATATGAGATATGATTGGCAAAAGATTTGCTACCAGTCAAAATTCATGTCATCAGTGATGTCCACATCAATGAATGTGAACGAGATCAGGGTCTTGAATCACTCACTTTCAATTATGAGAGATATTGATTTGAGTGGGAGTGCACCTTATATTAAAATTTATTTAAACACTAGTGCAACATAATTATGAACAATGTCTAAAGTGAATATTCTATTCATTGTTTTAGATCATTGGCTCACAATAATTTCAATTTAGCTCTTTTGTTTGAGAAAGAAAAGTTAGCTACAAGTGGTGGGGACTATAAAGATTGGATCCACACTCTCACGGATGTTCTCAGAAGTGTTGATAAAGAATATGTGCTGGATCAAGAACTTGGTGATTACCCGGCTCCTGGAGCATCTCAGGATATCATCAATATATTCATATCTCACAAGAATGATTTCAGTGTTGTCAAGAGTATTTTGTTAGCTTGCATGGACACATTGTTATAGAAATATTTTGAACAATCAGTACCATCGAGATTGTCAAGGCACTTGAAGTTCTGTACCACAAAGAAACAACTGAAGTTCATGAGATGACTGAAGCAATGGAAGAGTGCAAGATAACTGAAGGTGTTCAGCAAGGTGCCAGGCGCAGACTATTATGATAATATAACTGCAATGGAGAATGATTTTCCCAAGACACCAAAGGATGATTTGCTCCTCACTTTGCTTTTATGAAGCAATGCTAAAAACTAATGAGATTGGATTGCAGAATCAACAAAATTTGTTGGTGTACAAAATAGAAAGTTTCAAGAAGAAACACAACACCAAAAGGAAAAAGGGTGGAGCATCTCATGAGACTATATGTTTCTACCGCAAAGAGAAAGGACACTGGAAGAGAAATTGCTTGAAGTATCTCGCAGATTTGAAGAACTCATCTTCTGGTAAAGATATAAAAGTTAATGTTATTGATATTCTACTTGCTGAAAATTCCAAGTCATGTGTATTTGAAACCAGATTTGTTACTCGTGTTTGCAACACAAGACGGGGACTATGGAAGATTCGCAAGCTGGGGTAGAGAATGAAGTTGTGATGCGTGTCGAGAATGGTGATGGGATCGCTACTCAAGCCGTCGGTGTCATGTCTTTAAGTATACCTTCAGGATTTATCTTAGAACTAGGTAATTGTTATTTTGTTTTGAAGTTATGTAAAAAAAATCTTTGGACCGTGTTTGATAAACGACGGTTATTCTTATAAGTCTGAGAACAATGGTTGTTCAATATACTATAAGGATATGTTTTATGGATTTTCACCCATGGTTGGTGGCTTATTCTTATTAGATCTTGAATGTGAAAAAGATGTCTATAACATTAATGTTAAATGTCTTAAGAAGACTAATAATACCACTTATATGTCGCACTCCCGTCTTGGTCATTTCAGAGAAAAGCGTATGCGGAAACTTCATAAATATGGAATATTAACATCTCTTGATTTTGAATAGTTTGACACATGTGAAGCTTGTATGATGGGTAAAATGACTAAGACGCCGTTCATAGGTCATCCGGAACGGGCACGTGACTTACTGGAAATAATAAATAGTGATGTATGTGGTCCGATGAGCACACCGGGGCGTAGTGGATACTTATACCTCATGACTTTCAGTGATGATTTGAGTTTTTGAGAAAGACTTTCTTGAGAAAGAGTTTCTCGATAAAGAAGTAAGTGGGTGGACAGTACATCTTGACGAGATTATAGAATCTCCAGAAAATTTTGATAGGACTAACATAACGAAATCTATACCAGAAGTTGCCCGCACAACTGAACCAGAAGTTATTACAATAGTTGTAGTAGCTCTAGCTAAGACTGTAAATGAACCGCATAGGCCAGGAAGAGTTATCGATCCTCATGAATGGTTTCACAATGAAAGATTCATATTATAAGAATATGAGCATGCGCATTCCAAAGAAGTGATGGTGGTGCCTAACTCAAAATAATGGCTAAAAGCCATGCATTCTGAAATGGAGTTCATGTACGAGAATCAAGTTTGGAATTTGGTTGATCTTCTAGAGGGTGTGAAACCCATACAATGTAAATGGTTCTTCAAAAGAGAAACGGAAGCGGATGGTAGTCCTACTATCTATAAAGGAAGGCTAGTTGCAAAAGGATTTTCGTAAGTTGAGGGAGTTGATTATGATGAAACTTTCTCACCAGTAGTTATGCTAAAGTCTGTGTAGATTTTGATGGATATTGTTGCATATTCTGACTACGAGATATGGCAGATGGATGTCAAAACTACTTTCCTAAATGGATATCTTAAACTGGATGTATACATGATACAACCAGAAGGTTTGTCAATCCAAAGGATGCCAGAAAGGTGTGCAAGCTTCAAAGGTCTATCTATGGTTTGAAGCAATCATCAAGGAGCTAGAATCAATGTTTTGATGGAGTGGTTAAAGAGTTTGGCTTCATTAAAAATGATGAATAAGCTTGTGTATACAAGAAGTTTAGTGGGAGCTCTGTAGCACTTCTGATCTTATATGTAGATGACATATTATTGATCGGAAATGATACAAAGTTTCTTGGCATGATAAAAGACTATTTGAAGAGTGTGTTTTCAATGAAGGACTTTGGAGAAGCAGCTTATATATTGGTCATACATATCTATAGAGATAGATCAAGACATCTGACTGCGCTAAGCCAGAGGACGTACATTGACAAGGTTTTAAAGAGGTTTAAAATGAAGAATGCAAAGAAAGGATTTCTCCCATTGTCACATGGCATGACACTCAACAGAAGTCAATGTCCTAAGATAGTTGATGAGTGAGTGCAAATGAGTGGAGTCCCATATGCCTCAGCAATCAGATCCATCATGTATGCTATGATAAGTGCAAGACCAGATGTTTCTTATGCACTAAGTGTTAGTAGTAGGTACCAAAGTGACCCTGGATTGGCTCACTAGGCAACTGTTAAAATATTCTTAAGTACCTCAGAAGGACAAAGGACATGCTCCTTGTCTATGGAGGAGATGAAGAGATCATTGTAAATGGTTACACTGATACTAGGTTCATGACTTATGTAGATGACTATAAATCTAAATCGGGCTATGTTTTCACCCTTGATGGCGGTGCAGTAATTTAGAAGAGTTTCAAACAGAATGATGTTGCATATTGTACGATAGAAGAAGAGTATGTTGTGGCTTCAGAAGCTTTGAAGGAGGCAGTCTGGATCAAGTTTCTTAAATAAGTTGGAGTGGTCATGTTGGGGATATAACTACTGAGTATAAACCACCTAGGAGGGGCCGGGTTAGGCTCATCTGTATTGAAGCCCATGAAGACAAGGAGTATGGCGCTTTACTACAGAGACTTAGAAGCCCAGAGCCCAAGGGCGGATTAGGGCCCATAGACATAAACCGCCATGAGATGTGTAACTTGTGTTGTAAGATAGGGAAAGGTAGAAACCGAGTCCGGCACGTGTATGAACCAGCCTCGGTATTCTGTAAACCCCCGGGCGTCAACCTGTGTATATAAAGGGACGACCCGGTGGCGGTTCCGGGACAAGAAACAACAACTCGAGAGATAGGTAAAGCGGATTCACTCCCTGCTCATCGAGACCCCATCAATTCCACCAAAACTGGATCGTAGGCTTTTACCTTCACCGCAAGGGGCCAAACCAGTATAAACTCCCCGTGTCCTTTGTCTGGTTTAACCCCTTTGAGCTAATCTTGTTGCGATGGCTCCACGACTAAGTCCTCTCACAAGGACATCTGACGTGTTAATTCCATGACAGTTGGCGCCCACTGTGGGGCTATCGCACGATGGTTTCGAGTTCTTGAAGGGAAACTTTGAAGGACTCAAGGGATACGCGGTGGGCCGGATGACCAAGAGTCGTCACGGCAAACTCTACATCGATGACGCAGGCTGGGGCCCGAGGCCAGCTCAATCGAGCACGGGTACCGGGTCCCCTTTGGAGGAATTCACGTCTTCATCGGCAAGATCGGCGAACTGGGCCCTGAGCCGGACATCTGCACCGACCTCGTCGAGACGGCTCCGCGTGCAAGCCCTACCCGGGTTCAGCCTGCCATGAAGCGTGTGTTCATGGGATTCATCCATGTTGCGGAATCTGAACCGGTGTCTGATGGTGAGACGGATGTTTACTCTCATGGCGAGTCATCCACCGGTGAGACCGAGTCGCTGTACCAGCTACAAGATGGCCGGTTCGGGGGCTGTTCCGGTGGCGACAGTATTTCGGACCCCCTTGAACCGCCAAACCGGGTTGCAATCTTCATGGCCGGTACGCAGCCCACATTGCAATCTTCAGCAGCTGTAGTGATGACTTCCGAATCGGCAGCCGGGGCAGGAGACCCCGCGCGACGGTTGGCTCAAGTTCTGTCCGATTTATTGGACGCCTAGATGACATTGCTGACCACAACAGTTACCCCAGAGACTCAAGATCGGCATAATGCGGAAGTCACAAAGCTGCGGGATCAGGTAACTCAGGCGAAGGAGGACTTGGCGGCTGAGGAAACCAGGATGGCTGATGAGCGGGCCGCTTTAGATGCCCAATCACAGCGGATTCAGGCAGAGAATTATCGGCTCATGCTAGATCAGAATGCTTCAAACGACGTGTTGAGGAGGAGGCATCGGTCTCGTCTACCGCCGGTTTATGAGGCAATGAATCTCTTCAACACACCAGAAGCAGGACCCATTAATCCGGCAGCAGTAAACCGGACTGAAGCACCTGGGACAGGAGCGCCAGATCAGCCACGGGTGACGGACCCGCCTCGATGAACAGATAACCTGTCACAATACATGTCGACCCCGCCAGGTCACTTCTCCACCCCTTTGGATAATATGATTGCTGCGGCATCTCAATTGGCAGCTATTTCGATGGAGGGCGAGTCTCCAGCGGCAGTTGAGACGCGGCGGGCCAGGGATCTCCTTCAAACCGCTATGGTACAACAGCATGCCTATTCATATAGCCGAGACAGAGTCCATTCAACCCCTCGCCCGAGCAGGAGTTACAAGAGGCACATTGATGAATCAGCTGTGGCAAGCAGTGCGCGGAACCGTGACGCCCCTCGAGGGCCTAATCCGGCGCGCGGTGTTGGAAATGCTCAGGATGTGGTGGATAATGGTAGAGCGCGTCGGGAGGCAGAATTAGCGGCGCAGTACGCGAATCATCAGCCTAATCCGGTTCGACCGACGACGTTAGTGGAACGAGGACTTGCTTTCAGCTCTTGGGGGGTGCCATGTCTCACCCCGGCTCTACGTAATGTGCGGTTACCCAAGGATTTCAAGGGCCTGCGTAAGGTGCCTAATTACACTGCCGATTTACCCCCCGAGTCATGGGTCGAGATTTATGAGATGGCAATGGAGATGCTGGATGTGGATGAAGCGGCATGTGCGAAGTACTTCACCATGATGTTGGATGGAACGGCTCGCACTTGGTTAAAGAGTCTGTCCGTTAATTCCGTTGGTTCATGGGCCGAGTTGAAGGCCCGGTTTATAGCAAACTTCAAAGACACGTGCAAGCAACCAATGTCAATTGTGGATTTGGCCGCTTGTGTCCAAGGAGAAGGCGAATCAACAACTCACTTGGTGCACCTAGTTTTGGAAATCCTGCATTTCTCGGACCGCATCAATGCTGACTCGGCAATCATAACATTAGAGGGCAATTGCCGGTTTAATCCGCTGAAGTTGAAGTTGGGATGGCTCAAGCGTCACTGCACTGACATGGGAACGCTTATGCCAGCTTTGGTTAAGTATGCCAATTCTGATAGTACCAAGGATCCCGAGTCTGACGATGAGAAGACGGAGAAGGGAAAGAAGAACGTCTGCGCGAAAGGACAGCAACATAACCAGGCAAGCCATGGGAATAACGGTAAGCGTAAAGCGGACAGTAATTCCGATTTTGTGGCTAACACCAACGTACATGGTAATAATCAGTGTCGTAAGGGTAAGCCGCCCCCACGGAGTGGAGGATCAGGTATGAATCTGGAGCGCCTGTTAAACCAGCTCTGCCCAAAGCACGGGACGCAAGAGAAGCCAGCTGCGCACCTATGGAAGAATTGCTTTATTATATGAGAGTTCAAAAACTTAGATCTCTTCCGGTAAGATCATGCACCGTCCGGCTGTTCAGGACCCGGGTTTCACGGGCCGGGCTATGGTGGAGGTAACTCTGGTTCAGTTTTTCAAGGTAATCAAGGTGGACAGGACAGTCAAGGCAATCAGGGCAACCAAGGTGGTTACAATCAACAAGGGAATCAGCAACAGCAATAGTCGGGTTATCAGAGTCACCCGAAGAAGTTGAATGGTGGACAGTACCATGTCTTCACTACTAGCCTATGTAAGCGCGATCAGAAGCTTCATAAAAGGGCGGTGAATTCCGTCGAACCGGCGGTGCCCCGTTATTTGCGCTGGTCTGAACAGCCTATTGTGTGGAGTCGAGAAGATCATCCGCCCCGGGTTGATAATCCGGGTCATCTGGCGTTGGTGGTAGCACCGCAGGTTGGAGGTTATAAGTTCACCAAGGTGCTCATGGATGGAGGGAGCAGTATCAACATCTTGTATTATGAAACCTTCCGGCGTATGGGGTTGACGGATAAGAATCTTAAACCGTCGAACACCATTTTTCACGGTGTGGTGCCTGGTAAATCGGCTTACCCGGTCGGTAAAATAGCTCTGGAGGTTGCTTTTGGTGATGATCATGATTCAAGGTCAGAAACATTGACTTTTGAAGTGGTGAAAATCAGGAGTCCGTACCATGCTCTGTTTGGACGGCCGGCTTATGCTAAGTTCATGGCAAGGCCATGTTATGTTTATCTGCAGCTCAAGATGCCGGGTCATAAGGGGAACATCATAGTGCATGGAAGCCGAAAGGTTGCTTTGGAATGTGAGGAAAGTGATGCGGCTTATGCTGAGTCGATTTGTGCAACAGAGGAGTTAAAATTCTATAAAGACAATGTTGATCCGGCGGACATGACTTCTTTGAACAAAACCCACTTAGAGCATGATCCGACTTTGAAGTTTAAATCGGCTGATGAGACTAAGTTAGTTGTTTTTGTCCCTGGCGATTCATCCAAGCAGTTTAGCATCAGCGCTAACTTGGATCCAAAATAGGAAAGCGCACTCATCGAGTTCATCCGTGAGAACCGGGACATCTTTGCATGGAAACCTTCTGACATGCCAGGTGTACCGAGGGAACTCGCTGAGCACACTCTGAATACTGATCCCAGTTTTAAACCAGTTAAGCAGTTTCTTCGCCGCTTCAATGAATTGAGACGCAAGGCCATTGCTGAGGAGGTAGCCCGGCTCTTGGTAGCAGGGTTTATTGTGGAGGTTTTTCACCCTGAGTGGTTGGCTAACCCGGTGCTGGTACTTAAGAAGAACGACAGTTGGCGTATGTGTGTGGATTACACAGATTTAAACAAGGCTTGTCCAGCTGATCCCTTTGCCCTCCCCCGTATTGATCAGATCATTGATGCTATGGCGGGTTGTGAGCAGATGAGTTTTTTGGATGCTTATTCGGGTTATCATCAGATCAAAATGGCAGTTAAGGACCAGGAGAAGACAGCTTTCGTAACTCCTTTTGGAGCCTTCTGCTATGTGTCTATGCCTTTTGGGCTCAAGAGCACCCAGGCAACTTATCAGCGGTGTGTGAAGAATTGCCTTCATAATCAGATCGGACGCAATGTTCATGCTTATGTGGATGATATCGTGGTGAAGTCCAGGAAAGCAAAAACACTAATGGCTGATTTGAGGGAAACTTTTGATAATCTGAGGGTTTAAAAGATGATGCTTAATCTGGCCAAGTGTGTTTTTGGTGTACCAGTAGGCAAGCTCTTGGGTTTTCTGGTGTCTAACAGGGGCATTGAAGCTAATCTGGAAAAGATCAAGGCTATTACGTCCCTGGCTAAACCGGCTGGCGGGTCGTATTGCAGCGCTAAGCTGGTTTATCAGCCGGTTGGGAGAGAAGTGATCCCTCTATATCAGATGATGAAGAAGACAAACAACTTTGTCTGGAGTGATGCTGCTAATGCGGCGTTCGACGATCTGAAGAAGCAGTTAGCCAAACCGCCCGTTCTTGCTTCCCCCATTGATAAGGAAACATTGTTGTTATATGTGGCTGCTAACACTCGGGCTGTCAGCGTGGCCATTGTGGTGGAGCGCAAAGAGGCGGGTAAGGAGTATCCGGTTCAGCGGCCGGTTTATTACATTAGCGAGGTGTTGGGGAACGTAGTAATTTCAAAATTTTCCTATGCACACGCAAGATCATGGTGATGGTATAGCAACGAGAGGGGAGAGTGTATGTCCACGTACCCTCGTAGACCGTAAGCGGAAGCGTTAGCACAACGCGGTTGATGTAGTCGTACGTCTTCACGATCCGACCGATCCAAGCACCGAACGTACGGGGCCTCCGAGTTCAGCACACGTTCAGCTCGATAACGATCTCCGGCCTCCGATCCAACAAAGCTCCGGAGATGAGTTCCGTCAGCACGACGGCGTGGTGACGATGATGATGTTCTACCGGCGCAGGGCTTCGCCTAAACTCCGCGACGATATGACCAAGGTGGAATATGGTGGAGGGGAGCACCGCACACGACTAAGGAACGATCCGTAGATCAACTTGTGTGTCTATGGGGTGCCCTCCCGCCCCCGTATATAAAGGAGCAAGGGGGAGGGGGCGGCCGACCTAGGAGGAGGCGCGCCAAGGGGAGTCCTACTCCCACCGGGAGTAGGACTCCCTCCTTCCTTGTTGGAGTAGGAGAAGGGGGAAAGAGGGGGAGAGGAGGAAGGAAAAGGGGGCCGCACCCCTTGTCCAATTCGGACCAGAGGGGGGCTGCGTGCCTCCTTCCTTTCGGCCTCTTTCCTCTATTCCCGTATGGCCCAATAAGGCCCATATACTCCCCGGCGAATTCCCGTAACTCTCCGGTACTCCGAAAAATACCCGAATCACTCGGAACCTTTCCGAACTCCGAATATAGTCGTCCAATATATCGATCTTTACGTCTCGACCATTTCGAGACTCCTCGTCATGTCCCCGATCTCATCCTGGACTCCGAACTCCTTCGGTACATCAAAACTCATAAACTCATAATATAACGGTCATCGAAACCTTAAGCGTGCGGACCCTACGGGTTCGAGAACTATGTAGACATGACCTAGAACTATTCTCGGTCAATAACCAATAGCGGAACCTGGATGCTCATATTGGCTCCCACATATTCTACGAAGATCTTTATCGGTCAAACCGCATAACAACATACGTTGTTCCCTTTGTCATCGGTATGTTACTTGCCCGAGATCCGATCGTCGGTATCCCAATACCTAGTTCAATCTCGTTACCGGCAAGTCTCTTTACTCGTTATGTAATGCATCATTCCGTAACTAACTCATTAGTCACATTGCTTGCAAGGCTTATAGTGATGTGCATTACCGAGAGGGCCCAGAGATACCTCTCCGACAATCGGAGTGACAAAACCTAATCTCGAAATATGCCAACTCAACATGTACCTTTAGAGACACCTGTAGTACTTCTTTATAACCCAGTTACGTTGTGACGTTTGGTAGTACCCAAAGTGTTCCTCCGGTAAACGGGAGTTGCATAATTCTCATAGTTACAGGAACATGTATAAGTCATGAAGAAAGCAATAGCAGTATACTAAACGATCAAGTGCTAGGCTAACGGAATGGGTCAAGTCAATCACATAATTCTCCTAATGATGTGATCCCGTTAATCAAATGACAACATATGTCTATGGCTAGGAAACATAACCATCTTTGATCAACAAGCTAGTCAAGTAGAGGCATACTAGTGACACTATGTTTGTCTATGTATTCACACATGTATTATGTTTCCGGTTTAATACAATTCTAGCATGAATAATAAACATTTATCATGAAATAAGGAAATAAATAATAACTTTATTATTGCCTCTAGGGCATATTTCCTTCAGTCTCCCACTTGCACTAGAGTCAATAATCTAGTTCACATCGCCATGTGATTTAACACCAATATTCACATCTGTATGTGATTAATACCCATAGTTCACATCATCATGTGATCAACACCCAAAGGGTTTACTAGAGTCAATAATCTAGTTCACATTGCTATGTGATTTACACACAAAGAGTACTAATGTATGATCATGTTTTGCTTGTGAGAGAAGTTTAGTCAACGGGTCTGTCACATTCAGAGCCATATGTATTTTGCAAATATTCTATGTCCACAATGCTCTGCACGGAGCTACTCTAGCTAATTGCTCCCACTTTCAATATGTATCCAGATTGAAACTTAGAGTCATCTGGATTGGTGTAAAAGCTTGCATCGTTGTAACTTCTTACGACGGGCTCTTTTATCACCTCCATAATCGAGAAACATCTCCTTAGTTCTCACTAAGGATATTCTTGACCGCTGTCCGGTGATCTACTCTTAGATCAAAATTGTATTCCTTTGTCAAACTCAGAGCAAGGTATACAATAGGTCTGGTTCACAGCATAGCATACTTTATAGAACCTATGACTGAGGCATAGGGAATGACTTTTCATTCTCTTTCTATTTTCTGCCATGGTCGGGTCTGTTGGAAATATGCCCTAGAGGCAATAATAAAAGTATTATTATATTTCCTTGTTCATGATAATTGTCTTTTATTCATGCTATAACTGTATTATTCGGAAATCGTAATACACGTGTGAATACATAGACCACAATATGTCCCTAGTAAGCCTCTAGTTGACTAGCTCATTGTGAGCAACAGATAGTCATGGTTTCCTGGCTATGGACATTGGATGTCGTTGATAACGGGATCACATCATTAGGAGAATGATGTGATGGACAAGACCCAATCCTAAGCATAGCACAAAGATCGTGTAGTTCGTTTGCTAGAGCTTTTCCAATGTCAAGTATCTCTTCCTTAGACCATGAGATCGTGTAACTCCCGGATACCGTAGGAGTGCTTTGGGTGTATCAAACGTCACAACGTAACTGGGTGACTATAAAGGTGCACTACAGGTATCTCCGAAAGTGTCTGTTGGGTTGACACGGATCGAGACTGGGATTTGTCACTCCGTGTAAACGGAGAGGTATCTCTGGGCCCACTCGGTAGGACATCATCATAATGTGCACAATGTGACCAAGGGGTTGATCACGGGATGATGTGTTACGGAACGAGTAAAGAGACTTGCCGGTAACGAGATTGAACAAGGTATCGGTATATCGACGATCGAATCTTGGGCAAGTAAAATACCGCTAGACAAAGGGAATTGTATACGGGATCGACTGAGTCCTTGACATCGTGGTTCATCCGATGAGATCATCGTGGAACATGTGGGAGCCAACATGGGTATCCAGATCCCGCTGTTGGTTATTGATCGGAGAACGTCTCGATCATGTCTACATGTCTCCCGAACCCGTAGGGTCTACACACTTAAGGTTCGATGACGCTAGGGTTATAAAGGAAGTTTGTATGTGGTTACCGAATGTTGTTTGGAGTCTCGGATGAGATCTCGGACGTCACGAGGAGTTCCGGAATGGTCCGGAGGTAAAGATTTATATATGGGAAGTCCTATTTTGGCCACCGGCAAATGTTCGGGATTTTTCGGTATTGTACCGGGAAGGTTCTAGAAGGTTCCGGAGTGGGGCCTAGCTGCATGGGGGGACCCACATGAACGTGGGTAGTGGGGGCAAGGCCCCACACCCCTGGTAAAGGCGCACCAAGATCCCCCCTTAGAAGGAATAAGATCATATCCCGAAGGGATAAGATCAAGATCCCTAAAAAGGGGGGATAACAATCGGTGGGGAAGGAAATGATGGGATTTCTTTCCTCCCACCTTGGCCAACGCCCCAATGGACTTGGAGGGCAAGAAACCAGCCCATCCACCCCTATATATAGTGGGGAGGCACATGGGAGCTTCACACGAAGTTCTGGCGCAGCCCTCCCCCTCTCCCAAGTCCTCCTCCTCTCCCGCGGTGCTTGGCGAAGCCCTGCAGGATTGCCACGCTCCTCCACCACCACCATGCCGTCGTGCTGCTGCTGGATGGAGTCTTCCTCAACCTCTCCCTCTCTCCTTGCTGGATCAAGGCATGGGAGACGTCACCGGGCTGTATGTGTGTTGAACGCGGAGGTGCCGTCCGTTCGGCACTAGGATCTCCGGTGATTTGGATCACGACGAGTACGACTCCTTCAACCCCGTTCTCTTGAATGCTTCCGCTTAGCGATCTACAAGGGTATGTAGATGCACTCTCCTTCCCCTCGTTGCTGGTTTCTCCATAGATAGATCTTGGTGACACGTAGGAAAATTTTGAATTTCTGCTACGTTCCCCATCAGTGGCATCATGAGCTAGGTCTATTGCGTAGATTCTTTGCACGAGTAGAACACAAAGTAGTTGTGGGCGTTGATTTTGTTCAATATGCTTACCGTTACTAGTCCAATCTTGTTTCGACGGTATTGTGGGATGAAGCGGCCCGGACCGACCTTACACGTACTCTTACGTGAGACAGGTTCCACCGATTGACATGCACTTGGTGCATAAGGTGGCTAGCGGGTGCCAGTCTCTCCCACTTTAGTCGGAATGGATTCGATGAAAAGGGTCCTTATGAAGGGTAAATAGCAATTGGCATATCACGTTGTGGTTTTGCGTAGGTAAGAAACGTTCTTGCTAGAAACCCATAGCAGCCACGTAAAACATGCAAACAACAATTAGAGGACGTCTAACTTGTTTTTGCAGGGTATGCTATGTGATGTGATATGGCCAAGAAGAATGTGATGAATGATATGTGATGTATGAGATTGATCATGTTCTTGTAATTGGAATCATGACTTGCATGTCAATGAGTATGACAACCGGCAGGAGCCATAGGAGTTGTCTTAATTTATTGTATGACCTGCGTGTCATTGAACAACGCCATGTAATTACTTCACTTTATTGCTAACCGGTAGCCATAGTAGTAGAAGTAATAGTTGGCGAGACAACTTCATGGAGACACGATGATGGAGATCATGATGATGGAGATCATGGTGTCATGCCGGTGACGATGATGATCATGGAGCCCCGAAGATGGAGATCAAAAGGAGCAATATGATATTGGCCATATCATGTCACTATTTGATTGCATGTGATGTTTATCATGTTTATGCATCTTGTTTACTTAGAACGACGGTAGTAAATAAGATGATCCCTTACAAAAATTTCAAGAAGTGTTCTCCCCTAACTGTGCACCGTTGCTAAAGTTCGTCGCTTCTAAGCACCATGTGATGATCGGGTGTGATGGATTCTTACGTTCACATACAACGGGTGTAAGACAGATTTACACACGCGAAACACTTAGGGTTAACTTGACGAGCCTAGCATGTACAGACATGGCCTCGGAACACGGAGACCGAAAGGTCGAGCATGAGTCGTATAGTAGATACGATCAACATGAAGATGTTCACCGATGATGACTAGTCCGTCTCACGTGATGATCGGACACGGCCTAGTTGACTCGGATCATGTAATCACTTAGATGACCAGAGGGATGTCTATCTGAGTGGGAGTTCATAAGATGAACTTAATTATCCTGAACATAGCCAAAAGTTCTTTGCAAATTATGTCGTAAGCTCGCGCTTTAGTTCCACTATTTAGATATGTTCCTAGAGAAAATATAGTTGAAAGTTGACAGTAGCGATTATGCGGACAGTAGAAAGCTTATGTCCTTAATGCACCGCTCAGTGTGCTGAACCCCAAACGTCGTTTGTGGATGTTGCAAACATCAGACATACATGTTTTGATAACTACGTGATAGTTCAGTTAAACGGTTTAGAGTTGAGGCACCAAAGACGTTTTCGAAACATCGCGGAACATATGAGATGTTTTCGAGGGCTGAAATTGGGATTTCAGGATCGTGCCCACGTCAAGAGGTATAAGACCTCCGACGATTTTCTTAGCCTACAAACTAAGGGAGAAGCTTGTGCTCAGATTGTCTGAGTGCAACAATCACTTGAATCGAGTGGGAGTTGATCTTCCAGATGCGATAGTGATGTTTCTCCAAAGTCATTGCCACCAAGCTGCTAGAGCTTCGTGATGAACTATAACATATCAGGGATAGATATGATGATCCTTGAGGTATTCGCGATGTTTGACACCACGAAAGTAGAACTCAAGAAGGAGCATCAATTGTTGATGGTTGGTGAAACCACTAGTTTCAAGAAGGGCAAGGGCAAGAAGGGATACTTCATGAAACGGCAAATCAGCTGCTGCTCTAGTGAAGACACCCAAGGTTGAACCCAAACCCGAGACTAAGTGCTTCTGTAATAAGGGGAACAACCACTGGAGCAGAATTACCCTTACTTGGTAGATGAGAAGGCTGGCAAGGTCGATAGAAGTATATTGGATATACATTATGTTAATGTGTACTTTACTAGTACTCCTAGTAGCACCAGGGTATTAAGATACCGGTTCGGTTGCTAAGTGTTAGTAACTCGAAATAAAAGAGCTATAGAATAAACGGAGACTAGCTAAAGGTGAGCTGACGATATGTGTTGGAAGTGTTTCCAAGGTTGATGTGATCAAGCATCGCACGCTCCCTCTACCATCGAGATTTGGTGTTTGCGTTGAGCATAGACATGATTGGATTATGTCTATCACAATACGGTTATTCATTTAAGGAGAATAATGGTTACTCTATTTATTTGAATAATACCTTCAATGGTCTTGCACCTAAAGGAATGGTTTATTGAATCTCGATCGTAGTGATACACATTTTCATGCCAAAAGATATAAGATAGTAATGATAGTACCACTTACTTGTGGCACTGCCATGTAAGTCATATTGGTGTAAAACGCATGAAGAAGCTCCATGTTGATGGATCTTTGGACTCACTCGTTTTGAAAAGTTTGAGATATGCGAACCATGTCTATTGGTCTATTCGCATGAAGAAACTCCATGCAGATGGATCATTTGGACTCACTTGTTTTTGAATCACTTGAGATATGCAAATCATACCACATGGGCAAGATGACTAAAAAGCCTCGTTTTTCAGTAAAATGGAACAAGATAGCAACTTGTTGGAAGTAACACATTTTGATGTGTGCAGTCGAATGAGTGCTGAGGCATGCGGTGAATATCGTTATGTTCTTACTTCACAGATGATTCGAGTAGATGTAGAGTATATTTACTTGATGAAACACAAGTCTGAATTATTGAATGGTTCAAGTAATTTCAGAGTGAAGTTGAAGATCATCATGACAAGAGGATGAAATGTCTATGATATGATCATAGAGATGAGTATCTGAGTTACGAGCTTTGGCACGCAATTAAGACATTGTGGAAATTGTTTCACAATTAATACCGCCTGGAACACCATAGTTTGATGGTGTGTCCGAACATCATAGTTGCACCCTATTGGATATGGTGCGTACCATGATGTCTCTTGTCGAATTACCACTATCGTTTATGGGTTAGGCATTAGAGACAACCACATTCACTTTAAATAGGGCACCACGTAATTCCGTTGAGATGACACCGTATGAACTATGGTTTAGAGAAACCTAAGCTGTCATTTCTTAAAGGTTTGGGGCTGCGACGCTTATGTGAAAAAGTTTCAGGTTGATAAGCTCGAACCCAAAGCGGATAAAATGCATCTTCATAGGACACCCAAAACAGTTGGGTATACCTCCTAATTCAGATCCGAAAGCAATAGGGATTGTTTCTTGAATCGGGTCCTTTCTCGAGGAAAAGTTTGTCTCGAAAAGATGAGTGGGAGGATGGTGGAGACTTGATATGGTTATTGAACCGTCACTACAACTAGTGTGTAGCAGGGCACAGGAAGTTGTTCCTGTGGCACCTACACCAATTGAAGTAGAAGCTTATGATAGTGATCATGAAACTTCGGATCAAGTCACTACCATACCTCGTAGGGTGACAAGGATGCGTACTGCTTCAGAGTGGTACAGTAATCTTGTCTTGAAGGTCATGTTGCTAGACAACAATGAACCTACGAGCTATGGAGAAGCAATGGTGGGCCCAAATTCTGACAAATGGTTAGAAGCCATGAAATCCGAGATAGGATCCATGTATCAGAACAAAGCATGGACTTTGGTGGACTTGCCCGATGATCGGCAAGCCGTTGAGATAAATGGATCTTTAAGAAGAAAATGGACGTGGACGGTGATGTCACCGTCTATGAAGCTCGACTTGTGGCGAAGAGTTTTTCACAAGTTCAAGGAGTTGACTACGATGAGATTTTCTCATCCGTAGCGATGCTTAAGTCCGTCAGAATCATGTTAGCATTAGCTGCATTTATGAAATCTGGCAGATGGATATCAAAACGAGTTTCCTTACCAGTCTTCGTAAGGAAAGGTTGTATGTGATACAATCCGAAAGTTTTTGTCGATCCTAAGGATGCTAAAAGGTATGCTGGCTCCCACTCACTTTCTTGTAAATACAGGCTTCACCGTAAGTATGTACAAAACTATATGCTTTGATCAACTCATCAAAGCGTATATTCCAATTCCGAGATGCTTGCACCAGTCCATAGATGGATCGCTGGAGCTTGCGTATTTTGTCAGCACCTTTAGGATTGGCAAAACCTTCTGGTTGCATCATATACAACTCTTCTTCAAATCCATTAAGGAATGTAGTTTTGTTTATCCATTTGCCAGATTTCATAAAATGCGGCAATTGCTAACATGATTCGGACAGACTTAAGCATAGATACGAGTGAGAAACTCTCATCGTAGTCAACACTTTGAACTTGTCGAAAACCTTTTGCGACAATTCTAGATTTGTAGATAGTAACAATACTATCAGCGTCCGTCTTCCTCTTAAAAATCCATTTAAATAACATGGCTTGCTGATCATCCAGCAAGTCAGTCAAAGTCCATACTTTGTTCTCATACATGGATCATATCTCAGATTTTATGGCCTCAAGCCATTTCTCGGAATCTGGGCTCATCATCGCTTCCTCATAGTTCATAGGTTCATCATGGTCTAGTAACATGACTTCCAGAATAGGATTACCGTACCACTCTGGTGCGGATCTTACTTGGGTTGATCTACGAAGTTTAGTAACAACTTGATCTGAAGTTTCATGATCATCATCATTAACTTCCTCACTAATTGGTGTAGGTGTCACAGGAACCGATTTCTGTGATGAACTATTTTCCAATAAGGGAGCTGGTACTGTTACCTCATCAAGTTCTACTTTCCTCCCACTCACTTCTTTCCAGAGAAACTCCTTCTCTAGAAAGGATCCATTTTTAGCAACGAATGTCTTGCCTTCGGATCTGTGATAGAAGGTGTACCCAACAATTTCCTTTGGGTATTCTATGAAGACGCACTTCTCCGATTTGGGTTTGAGCTTATCAGGATGAAACTTTTTCACATAAGCATCGCAGCCCCAAACTTTAAGAAACGACAACTTGGGTTTCTTACTAAACCACAGTTCATATGTTGTCGTCTCAACGGATTTAGATGGTGCCCTTTTAATGTGAATGCAGCTGTCTCTAATGCATAACCCCAAAACAATATTGGTAAATCAGTAAGAGACATCATAGATCGCACCATATCCAATAAAGTGCGGTTACGACGTTCAGACACACCATAACGTTGTGGTGTTCCAGGTGGCGTGAGCTGTGAAACTATTCCACATTGTTTTAATTGAAGACCAAACTCGTAACTCAAATATTCATCTCCGCGATCAGATCGTAGAAACTTTATTTTCTTATTACGATGATTTTTCCACTTCACTCTGAAATTCTTTGAACCTTTCAACTATTTCAGACTTATGTTTCATCAAGTAGATATACCCATATCTACTCGAATCATCTTGTGAAGGTCAGAAAATAACATTACTTGCCACGAGCATCAACACTCATTGGATTGCATACGTTGGTATGTATTATTTCCAATAAGTCAGTAGCTTGTTCCATTGTTCCGGAGAACGGAGTTTTAGTCATCTTGCACAAAAAGCACGGTTCGCAAGCATCAAATGATTCATAACCAAGTGATTCCGAAAATCCATCTTTATGAAGTTTCTTCATGCGCTTTACACCGATATGACCAAAACGGCAGTGCCACAAATAAGTTGCACTATCATTATTAACTTTGCATCTTTTGGCATCAATATTATGAATATGTGCATCACTATGATCGAGAGCCAACAAACTATTTTCGTTGGGTGTATGACCATTGAAGGTTTTATTCATTTAAATAGAACAACAATTATTCTCTGATTTTAAATGAATAACCGTATTGCAATAAACATGATCAAATCATATTCACGCTCAACGCAAAAGCTAAATAACATTTATTTAGGTTTAACACTAATCCCGAAAGTATAGGGAGTGTGTGATGATGATCATATCAATATTGGAACTATTTCCAACACTCATCGTCACTTCCCCTCAACTAGTCTTTGTTTATTATGTAACTCCTGTTTCGATTTACTAATCTTAGCAACCGAACAAGTATCAAATACTCAGAGGCTACTATAAACACTAGTAAAGCACACATCAATAACCTGTATATCAAATATACCCTTGTTCACTTTGCCATCCTTCTTATCCACCAAATATTCAGGGTTTTTCCGCTTCCAGCGACCATTTCCTTTGCAGTGTAAGCACTCAGTTTCAGGCTTTGGTCCAGCTTTGGTCTTCTTCACGGGAGTTGTCGGGGATATACCCCGCGGTATAAACCGCCGGATGTATGAGCCGGCTAGAGTTTGGCGATTCACCGGCAACCCACTTGGACCTGGCGGTTTAAGATTCATTGGTAATCCGGCAGGCGGGTCAGAGGAGCGACAAGACCCAGTGGCCCAACGGCGGTTTATGGAAGGCCGGATCACGCTATGGTGGGCCGGTTTATGAGGAAAGCGTAAGGACTATTCTCCTACAAGGGAAGCAAGACTAGGACTCCACTTGTAATAGAGTAATCCTAATCCTATTAGCACTAGTCATGTAACCCGCCCCTTCAACATATATAAGGAGGGGCAGGGCTCCCCAAAGAGAGAGAAGCTACAAGCAAGAAACAATCTTTAGGGCTAGACACAACTAAAGGAGAGCCGGCTTACGGCGACTCCCTCGTGATGATAATGAGACCTAGCCTCAAACAACATGTAGGGTTATTACCGGATGATGTTTTTCGGGGCCCGAAGCTGTCTAAATCCTTGTCTTGTGTGTTGATCTGCCCTGCGTCTCTCGTCCCACTCAACCCCTCTCAAGCTACCACATAGATGCGTTGGCCTCGCGACTAAGTCCTGACACTAGGACATCTGCCGTGAAATATCCACGACAGTTGGCGCCCACCGTGGGGCCTGCGCACGGTGGTGTTGAGTTCTTGAAGGGATTTTTCAGGGATTAAGAAGCTCGCGATTGTTCAGATGAAGAAGAGTCAACACAGAAGGATCTACGTCAACTCTGAGTTCATCCGACAAGATCGGAAAGAAGGAAAAAATCCAGCGACAACAACAAAAAGTTGTCTTTCCAAATTCATCGCTTAAGATGGAAAAATTCTGCGGCGAGACAAATCAAATCAGGGAAAAGTTATCTCGTAATCATAGTAAGCGACCTAGGGGTTTGTTTTGATCTGCTGCTGCCACGCGTTGCCGAGTCCGACAGGAATTCAAATACAGCCACCATATGACACGTCATACCAATCCACATCAAGACACGCGTGAATGGGCTGGAGTCAAGTCCCAAAGGTACTGCTACAATTAATCGGTAGTAGTACTAGTACTTCTTGTAAAAAGTGTGTTATTGTTCACGTGGAGTGAGGAACAAAACAAGGGTCAACTACTCCATTATTAGTGCATATACGTTGGCTGAAGCAAGCACATACACGGTTACCACCATGAGGAGTAGCCGCTGGAGATATTCAGATCAACTACTGTAAAAAAGAGACTTCACGACCCGGAAGCGGACATGGACACAGACTCCATTGCCGTCGCAGCCTCGTCGTAGGCAGGCCTCCATCGCTACGGCCTGGGCAACAGCCACCCGACCTCGCAGCCTCCTGTGGCTGCGGTTGGCCTTGTGCCTCCGCCTATCTCCGAAGGACTTCACCATCACATCTGCGTTGAACCGCCGCCTCTACCGCGGCCTCTCCACTACCCCAGCGCTAAAGCCGCTACCATTGATCTGGCACCTGTCTTAAAGTCGCTGGCAGAAATGCCATGGACGCCAAGCCGCCTGAGCCGTTGCATCAAGGCGCCGTGCCGGCCCTTCCAGGTGGCCTTCCGCCGTCGTGGTTAACCCGCTGCGGGATCCGCCGCTTTGATCCGAGCCGCCTTGCCTCCTACAGCCTCGTCTCTCCCGCGGACCTGCCTCGACTCCAAGCCGTTCTGCCATCACGCTGCACATCGAACCGCCCTGCTTCGGTGACCCGCCACGGTGATCCGCTGCGGTAACCCGCCGCGGTCAGGCCTCCTTGACCAGGTCACCTCCGCCCAAGACTGGCGCCGGTTCCGCCCCGCATGGCCGTCTACTCCTCTGGCGCCTCCTGTCTCGACCCGCCTCGGCCTCGGTTCCGCTGTCTGACGCGCGCCGCTCCGACTACAAGCCGGTCCCAAGTCACCGTCGGTGCAGGCTATCACTTCAATCCGCCACAGCAGCGGGCACGCCTCGTCGCCCCGGCCTCCAACCGCGCCGACTCCCGCGCCCGGCCGCCCCCGCGCTCGGCTGTGTCGGCTCCCGCGCTCGAGGCCGCCTCCGGCTCCCCTCGAGGCTGCCTCGCGCCGCCCGGCTGCGCCGCACTCGGCTCTGCCTCCCGCCGGGTCTGCCTCGCCCTTAAACCGCCATAGTGCCGTCTTGAGCGATTCCGCACCGCCGGATCACGGCATGCACCTCCACCGCCACGAGCTGTGCACATGTTGCATCAGTTGCAGCTGCACCGAGTCGCTTCAGCCTCGTCGTCTCAATACATTCACAGTTTGAAGGAAAACACAAGCGCACCAGGGAAGTGCCATCATTAAGTATCAGCGCCTTGAATGGAAAGGTTGAAGACAGAGCAATCTGTTTTGCCAACTCGCCGGGATTGTCGCGGCTGCCTTGCTCTACCCCGCGCCTCTGCTGTTGCCGGATTACCCCAACGCTGAGGCCTCTTCCGCCTTGTCAAATCGCCAATGGAGAGTTACAGTACGCTGAGTCACCCGTGGTCCGGCGCCTCCGAACTGCACCAGCCCTCGTTCTTGCACCCCCTTCACTGCCGCGCTAAACCGCCGTCGCTCTTGGCCGGGTCGTCCATGGGCCACTTGGCCACGGTCGCGTCTCCACTTGCCAAGGCCGCCATGTCGCTCCACCATCGAACCGGCCACCTCCGCAGTTGTCAGACGGGTCGAGCCTCCCAGTGCAATAAACCGCCCGCCGCTGCGGGTCAAACGTCAGCTCAGCTGAGTCGTTTCCGCTCCGGGTCACCTCCGTCAAACCGCCGTTGTGACCCGCCTCCCGGTTGTTGCCTCACCCTCAAGCCGCCGCCTCCGTCGTGCTTGCAACCTTGACATGGTCAACCCTGCCGCTGCATCACGCCATTGTTAAAACCGCCGCCGTGACACACTGGCCCTGCATCCTCGCCTCATCGCTCCGCGTCGCGTCGAGCTACCTTTGCTCCATCGCAAAGGCCTCCTTGAACAGCTGCTGACTGTGACCCGGCCTTGCCGTGTCACCTCTACTGTCGCATAATGACCTTACCGATGGCCTCTTCAACTGCCATGACTCAATTGATTCACGATGCACCGGTTTGATGGTTCTGCTTCTGCTAATGTTTAAAGTTATCCGTCGCTGGTTATCCGCGGCGCTTGCCCTTGTTTTTCCTTCGCTGGCTCGCCGCGCCCCGTTTCTTTCGGATTCGTTCCGCGGATGAGTTGACTAGCCAACAGGGTCTGAACAATGTGGAAGCGGTAAGGTTCAGATCAGTTGGAAAACCAACGACATACATGACTGGCTCGACGTCCCAGGAAAAGATCAGGTGCTATCCATCTTATTTTTTTTCATATGCTTTAAAGTTCCTTCGGGAACAATTGTCCTCCCTTTAGTATGTTTGTTCTATGATCATGACAGAGACAATAAGATCATCTGTCATCCAAATACATCAGGACAATAATTCATCACTGAAGCGGAGTTATATCACGGATATGCAGTGTAACGCCCCGGATCCGATGCGCCAGGTGTCCGCCAGTTATTCGCCGTCTTTGCCATGTCATTTGCTTGCGTGTTGCATTTTGCCATGTCATCATCCGCATATCATCTGCATGTTTTTCAAAACTTGCATCCGTTCGGGTTCCGTCGCTTCTCTCCGTTGTCCGTTCCGAGCCCTTTCACACTCGCACGCGCCCGCGGCACCTCCGAATTATTATTTTATAAGTGGCATAAAAATGTTCTCGGAATGGGTTGCAACTTGTCGTGCGGTCTTATTATAGTGTAGACAGGCCGCCTGCCAAGTTTCATCGCATTCGGAGTCCATTTGATAGCCCAACCGTTAAACCTACAACCACAATATAGTCGGTCTATACGTCGGACGTTTTCGGTCTCCGGAAACCATGCCGGGCTGCATCTCTCCCCTCTTCTCTCAGACCAACCCGCTCTTCACAATCCGCCAGGCCAATCTAACCCCTCTCGTCAGCCCGCAGCCCTCCTCGCGCGCGTCCGAAAGTTGTCCCGGACTCGAACCGGTTTGTCGCTACCGTTGTGTCCGGATCATCCCCTAATGTCTACAAAACATCTCCGTTTTGTTAATTGGACTTCATAACCTATTTATTCCCGACCATTCGATTTTGATCGGACGGACCAGTTTAGCCCCTATCTTATACCCACCTGCTATATAATCAGTGTAAACCTACCTAACCTAAAACCTAGGGATCTTGTCCCATCCACCTAATTCCCACGCCGCCGCCACTCTCATTGTTTTCAGCGCCGAGCCAACCACCAGCCAGATCCCTTCCTTCCCGCAGCTTCCTTCGCTTTGGATCGGGCTCCCGAGTGCCTCGCCGCGTCGCGCCGGCTGGCTGCCGACGACCCTAGGCCGGGCGCCCTGCGCCCGCGACCCTCGCCCGAGCCGGCGACCTACAGCTGCTCCTCCCCGTAGTTTGCCCCGAGCGAAGCTTCTCCCGCGCCGGCGACCACCAGGGTGTCACCCTCATTCACCAGTCCAGGAGCCCGAGCTCCTTCTACCGCGTTCGTGCCTCCTCCTCCCATCCTCCTCCTGCTCGTCCTCCCTTCTCTGCTCTAATCCCTCTCTCTCTCCTTCTCCTGCTTCCGCAGGAACCAAAGGAGCTCTGCCCCGACGCCATGGACAGGAGTCGCTGCTCCCAAGTCATGCGGGCTTTCCAAATCCCAGACCGCGCCGGATCTGGAGGGGATCACCGCCGTCGTGCCTTCTCCCGACCCCCACGACCTCCTCCGGCCCCGTTCCCGTCGAAGGCCGCCATCGTCGCTCTGGTTCGGTGTGACCAGCTCGTCTGCTTCAGTGCCCCGCCCGCGCCTTGCCTCGCATCGATCCTCTGCGCATTGACCGCGCCAGGCCCAGCGCCTCCCCCTCGATCGGCCTTCTCCTCCTCTGCTTTGACCCAGCTCCGTGCCAGCGCCCGCGTGGGCCGCACCACCGAGCCGGCCCAAGTGCCGCGGTGAGCAGTCCCCCCTCTGTTGGCCCAGCATGTGTAGATTCGGCCCAGTGTTGTTTTTTTCTTCCTGCTGCGAATTTGTCTATTATCCAGAGAATATCAGTTTTACAGAAAAACCCTCATGCTTCATACATTTAATAACTCACAAACTATGCATCATATGTAAATAATTTTAACATGTAAAATGCTTAGAATTTTATATAGTTTCATAATTTTCCACATTCATCCATGTTAAAAATGTTTAAACTTGCTGTTTGTTTAAAATTGTATAAATGCCATGTTAAAATGTTTTATGATCATAACTAAATAACCGTAGCTCGGTTTCAAATAAACTTTATATGTAAATGGGGTGGAAAAATGCCTAGATTAACATGGTCCACTTTATTTTCCTGTTTAACAACCTTAAAATATGGTTTAGGTCAGAACAGTACCAAATCCATAATTTGCATATGGGGATTTTCCGGAATTGTTGTTTGTTGTTTCCGGCCTCATTTAAACTTGCCTAGGTAGGTAGTATTCATTTGCTTCACCCCCCTTGCCATGTTTAACACCATTTAATATTGATGAGTAGCATAACCGAGAGAGAACTAAATAATTGATGTGGCGTTCCGTCAATATGCAACTCGTTGCATATTGAGCTCCACTTAATTTGTAGTATTGTTCGTTGCACTTTGCCATGCCATGCATATTTAAACCGGACATGCATCATACTTGTTTGTGCATGCCATGTGTATGTGGTGGTTGTTTACTATGTTCTTTGTTTCTTTCCGGGTTGCTTCTCTCGTTAGCTTCGGTTTCGTTCCGGAGATGTGAGGATTTGTTCGACTTCGTCCGTTTGTCTTCTTCATGGACTCGTTCTTCTTCCCTGCGGGATTTCAGGCAAGATGACCATACCCTCGATATCACTTCTATCTTTGCTTGCTAGATGCTCGCTCTTTTGCTATGCCAATGCTACGATGCCTACCATTTGCTTGTCAGCCTCCCAAATTGCCATGAACCTCTAACCTTTGACACCATTCCTAGCAAACCATTGTTTGGCTATGTTACCGCTTTGCTCAGCCCCTCTTATAGCGTTGCTAGTTGCAGGTGAAGTTGAAGATTTCTCCATGGTGGACAGGGTTATGTTGGGATATCACAATATCTCTTATATTATTAATGCATCTATATACTTGGTAAAGGGTGGAAGGCTCGGCCTTATGCCTGGTGTTTTGTTCCACTCTTGCCGCCCTAGTTTCCGTCATACCGGTGTTATGTTCCCGGATTTTGTGTTCCTTACGCGGTCGGGTGATTTATGGGACCCCCCTGACAGTTCGCTTTGAATAAAACTTGTCCAGCAAGGCCCAACATTGACTTTTACCATTTGCCTCACCACCACCTACTTTTCCCTTGGGAGTAATTAACCCAAGGGTCATCTTTATTATAGCCCCCCCGGGCCAGTGCTTGTCTAAGCGTTGGTCCAAACTAGAGCACCGTGCGGGACCATCCCTTGGCAACTTGGGTTACGTCGGTACCTGTACGCTTAGCTCATCCGGTCGTGGCCTGAGACGAGATACGCGCGGCTACTATCAGGATGTCGGCACGCCGGGAGGCTTTGCTGGTCTTGTTTTACCATTGTCGAAATGTCTTGATGTACCGGGATTCCGAGACTGATCGGGTCTTCCTGGGAGAAGGTCTATTCCTTCGTTGATCGTGAGAGCTTGTCATGGGCTAAGTTGGGACACCCCTGCAGGGTATAAACTTTCGAGAGCCGTGCCCGCGGTTATGTGGCAGATGGGAATTTGTTAATGTCCGGTTGTAGATAACTTGACACCAGATCCGAATTAAAACGCATCAACCGCGTGTGTAGCCGTGATGGTCTCTTCTCGGCGGAGTCCGGGAAGTGAACACGGTTTCTGTGTTATGTTTGACGTAAGTAGGTGTTCAGGATCACCTCTTGATCATTACTAGCTTCACGACCGTTCCGCTTGATCTCTTCTCGCTCTTATTTGCGTTGGTTAGCCACCATATTATGCTTAGCCGCTGCTGCAACCTCACCACTTTACCCCTTCCTTTCCCATTAAGCTTTGCTAGTCTTGATACCCATGGTAATGGGATTGCTGAGTCCCCGTGGCTCATCAGATACTTCCAAAACCAGTTTGCAGGTGCCTATGTTACCGAGCAGGTGACGCAATCAAGCTCAAGGAGGAGCTCGATGGAGATCTTGCCCTTTGTGTTGTTTCGTTCTAGTTGATCAGTAGTGGAGCCCAGTTGGGGTCGATCGGGGACCTTTGTCGCATTTGGGGTTCTTCTTTTATTTTGGTTCTGTAGTCGGACCTTGATTGTATCTGGATGATGTAATGCTTTATTCATGTAATTGTGTGAAGTGGCGATTGTAAGACAACTATGTATCTCTTTCCCTTATGTATTACATGGGTTGTGTGAAGATTACCTCACTTGCGACATTGCTTTCAATGCGGTTATGCCTCTAAGTCGTGCTTCGACACGTGGGAGATATAGCCGCATCGAGGGCGTTACAAGTTGGTAATCAGAGCCTTCCCCGACCTTAGGAGCCCCACTGCTTGATCATTTTTAGCAGCCGAGTTGTGTCTAGAAAAATGTTTTGAGTCATTTAGGATTATATATATCGGAGAGTTAGGAATTCTTTTTACTCCTCAGTCCCTTCGTCGCTCTGGTGAGGTATCCTGACGTAGAGTTTTGACTCTTCTCTTCTCAAATTTCACTAAATTTTTTTTAGGATCACGCGGGTATCTTAGAATCGTTCCGATGGTTTTATGATGACAACATTGTCTTGGTGCCTCCCGTCAGCAGGGGTTTTTTTAGTGGAGGTGTCCCGGGGAGTTGAGCTCTGAGGTGTTGTCGTCATAATTTTATCGTTGCAGTTCTGGAATACCTGAGTTTAGTACGCCGACATCGAAAATCTCTTTTATGCAGTTGTTGGTGAGATAACCCCGCTAACCCAGTACTGAGGTGAGTACGGGAGTATTGCCATGACTCGTATAACGGATGCTTTTCGAAGGTTGAGGTACACGATTTCCGAAGGTTTCTTGGTTATGTGTTGACGAATGGATACAGCTTGGATGTAGGTATTGTTAGTTTGGGTGAGATATATTGCTTCCCCTGTATCCCCAACACCAGATTGCATAACCAAAAAGTTTCGGGAGTTTTATAGGTGGGAATTCAAGTAGCTCCTAGAATATCTTTCCGACAGATGCATGATATGGGATTGGGTAAATCTCTATCATATGTATTTGTTCCGGCTTATTCTGCAAGCCAAACCCTTTGTTTTGTTTTATTTGTGGTATTCGAGTTTCTTCGAAGTCAAGTGTTGAATCCATACCTTTCCTAAACGGTGTTCTAATATTGCTATGTGAATACTAATCCTTTTGATCAATCGAGATTGTCATGTCAATCCTTTTCAACCAGCGTGTTTCTCTTCAAGTGGATCCGATCACTTCAACATCAGCAAGACCAATTATCATTTCTTCTCAACGGTGTTTGTTTCATCTGTCCCAAGTTGCCTTTGTTTTCCCGCCCTCCCACCCTTTTTCTTCAAGGACACAGATTTCTTAATCAAGTATCCATTTATTCATGTGAAGTCTCTTCATAATTTTCAATCAATGTTCTTATCCGGTGATTTTCCATGAAGATGTTCTACTAGTTCGTCATTCCCCATTCCTTTCTCTTCTCCGGTGGATTCAAGTCAAGTTTTGTGGATCATACCTTTTTCCTCATTTTAATGTCTTCTCATACCGGTGCACCTCATTATCATTCTACTTCTCGCTATTTGTTATTCCGGAGTGCTCAAGATATCTCGGAGATTCGTGTTTCCACTCTGCATTCGTTCAAGCTCTTTCGAGATTGGTATCTCATTCAAGTCATTTAATTCAACCGGTGCAACATCTCTTTTAAATCTTTTCAACAGTGTTCTTTTGAGTGGGCCCTAACCCATAGGTCTTTTCCCAGGATCTTACCTGACTCTTCTATTTTCCCAGAGCTATCCTAAATTCTTTTCCAAGTTTGACGTAAGAATGAGTTATCATCAGTCAAATGCTTTTCTCCAAGATCTTTCAAATTATTTTCATCTTGGGCTCAACTTTTCCTCTTTTAATTCTCCCGGAGTATCTCATACAATTCATGGTGGTTCTCATCTTCATTCTCAACATGTGAAGACCGAAGAAGAGTTTCTCTTTAATCTTGCTCTATTCTCTTCAAGATTCATGGTGCTAGCTTGTTGCCATCCTCTCATAATTGTTTTCGATTGTGAGAATCTTTTTCACCCATCCGGAGCATTTTAGGAGTCTTTTCAGTTTCATTCTCTGAAGCCCATCATCTCAGTATTATTCATTCTCAGCTTTCAGCTCTCGTTCTCAAATTCTTCCGGTGCATCGTTCAATACCCTCTAATCAGTTCATGATCTCTTCGTTCTCATGTATCTAAATCCCGTAAAGTATCTTCATTCGTTTTCCAATTCTTCCCGGTGAATTGTGCCTTTGCTACATTCATTTTCAATTCTTACGGTGGTTCGTTCAAGATTTCACCTCTTTCGTTATCATTCAATTTATTCGTTGTTTTCAATCCTTCCGGTGGTTCGTTGAAGACTTTCTCAAGTTGACGCTATATCTATCTTAATCCTTTTCAGCGAGAATAAGTGGTATGCCAAATCCATTGCTTGTCATCAATTTAATTTGATGAAGGATAAGCATACAATAAATCTTATTCTTATTTCCTCGAGGTGATTCAATTCTTTTCTTCCGGAGTTTGTTCAGGATGAAGTAATTCTCGGCTCTAGTGTTTCATCTTTTCTTGTCCGGAGTTCCAAGTTTTCCGCATTATCGTCGCGAAGCTCCTTCTAAATCATCGCAAGGCTTCACCTTGTGTTTTCAACTTCTCTTTCTTTTTATCATCCTTTTATTACCGGAGTTCTTCATGGAGGTTCTAAATGGTGGTTCGTCAAGGATTCTTTCCATTCTTCAATTGTTCTTCAAGATTTCTCTTGAAGTTATGATCTGCCAAGCTTTACTCTAAATAAACAGGGTGCCCAACACTTGTTTTGTTTTGAGAAGCTCAAGTATTCTCCGTCTTGCATTCCAAAGTGCAATTCTTTCTACCTTATCTTTTGAGGTGGTGTTATGTCACTCTTGACAAGTTCCATTCATGTTTCATGATTCATATGTTGTCAAGAATGAGGTATTCTAAATCCATCTTTTTCTCTTCGTTCAAGAGATCTTTTCGACCAATCAACTCCTTCGTTGGAGTTATCTTGTGTCATATTTCACCTAAAGCCTTTCCTTAAGGGTTGTTGCTATTTGTGGTGATTATGCATGACCCAAGCTTGCTCTCTATTCACTTGGTGGAAGAAGTTTCTCTTATCTTCATTGATCTCAACCAATCAATTGTTTCCATTAGTGGCCGGTTGTCACCTCATCATTTTTAGATGTGTTCCATAAGCCCACAACAAGCTTGTTCTTTTCGTTGTGGGTTTTCCAACAACTCCGTTATAACCTTCTTCGAAGGGTGCTTTCCAAGATCATTTGTGGCAAAAGTTGTCACTTTCTTCTCCGTCCCTTTATTCCAATGATCTAACTTCTATTCTTCTTCCGAAGGCATGGTGATGTTGCTCTCTTCACTCATCATCTCCAATTGTGAGGATCGTGTTCTTTTCATGCTTATCCATTTATCCAGAGTGTTGTGTCATCTCTTCAAGTTCTTTTCATCTTATCAAGTTTTCCTTTTTCTTTCAGTCGGAGTGCTGCTCAAATTATATCAACCTTATCCCTTCTCTATCTTGTTTAACCGGAGTGGTTTCGAATTCTATCTTGTCCATTAAACTCTTGATTCATATCTTTGCAACCTTCAAGTCCTCGTAATGTTGCTTGTTCCTCTTTTCTAACGGATTGTTTGCAATCTCGTTCATCTCTGTTGTACTCTTTCTTTTAAATTGCTCAACCTCTCAAGGTTCGTGGTTTCACTCGTTCGTCAAAGAAGCAACTTAGTTTTACCGCTTATCTTCCTCTTCCTTTTCCCTCCGGTGCCATCCTAGATCTCGGGACGAGATCCTCTCGTAGTGGTGGAGTGTTGTAACGCCCCGGATACGATGCGCCAGGTGTCCGCCAGTTATTTGCCGTCTTTGCCATGTCATTTGCTTGCGTGTTGCATTTTGCCATGTCATCATCCGCATTTCATCTGCATGTTTTTCAAAACTTGCATCCGTTCGGGTTCCGTCGCTTCTCTCCGTTGTCCGTTCTGAGCCCTTTCACACTCGCACGCGCCCGCGGCACCTCCGAATTATTATTTTATAAGTGGCATAAAAATGTTCTCGGAATGGGTTGCAACTTGTCGTGCGGTCTTATTATAGTGTAGACAGGCCGCCTACCAAGTTTCATCGCATTCGGAGTCCATTTGATAGCCCAACCGTTAAACCTACAACCACAATATAGTCGGTCTATACGTCGGACGTTTTCGGTCTCCGGAAACCGTGCCGGGCTGCATCTCTCCCCTCTTCTCTCAGACCAACCCGCTCTTCACAATCCGCCAGGCCAATCTAACCCCTCTCGTCAGCCCGCAGCCCTCCTCGCGCGCGTCCGAAAGTTGTCCCGGACTCGAACCGGTTTGTCGTTACCGTTATGTCCGAATCATCCCCTAACGTCTACAAAACATCTCCGTTTCGTTAATTGGACTTCATAACCTATTTATTCCCGACCATTCGATTTTGATCGGACGGACCAGTTTAGCCCCTATCTTATACCCACCTGCTATATAATCAGTGTAAACCTACCTAACCTAAAACCTAGGGATCTTGTCCCATCCACCTAATTCCCACGCCGCCGCCACTCTCATTGTTTTCAGCGCCGAGACAACCACCAGCCAGATCCCTTCCTTCCTGCAGCTTCCTTCGCTTTGGATCGGGCTCCCGAGTGCCTCGCCGCGTCGCGCCGGCCGGCTGCCGACGACCCTAGGCCGGGTGCCCTGCGCCCGCGACCCTCGCCCGAGCCGGCGACCTGCAGTTGCTCCTCCCAGTAGTTTGCCCTGAGCGAAGCTTCTCCCGCGCCGGCGACCACCAGGGCGTCACCCTCGTTCACCAGTCCAGGAGCCCGAGCTCCTTCTACCGCGTTCGTGCCTCCTCCTCCCATCCTCCTCCTGCTCGTCCTCCCTTCTCTGCTCTAATCCCTCTCTCTCTCCTTCTCCTGCTTCCGCAGGAACCAAAGGAGCTCTGCCCCGACGCCATGGACAGGAGTCGCTGCTCCCAAGTTCCACCTCATGCGGGCTTTCCAAATCCCAGACCGCGCCGGATCTGGAGGGGATCACCGCCGTCGTGCCTTCTCCCGACCCCCACGACCTCCTCCGGCCCCGTTCCCGTCGAAGGCCGCCATCGTCGCTCTGGTTCGGTGTGACCAGCTCGTCTGCTTCAGTGCCCCGCCCGCGCCTTGCCTCGCATCGATCCTCTGCGCATTGACCGCGCCAGGCCCAGCGCCTCCCCCTCGATCGGCCTTCTCCTCCTCTGCTTTGACCCAGCTCCGTGCCAGCGCCCGCGTGGGCCGCACCACCGAGCCGGCCCAAGTGCCGCGGTGAGCAGTCCCCCCTCTGTTGGCCCAGCATGTGTAGATTCGGCCCAGTATTGTTTTTTTCTTCCTGCTGCGAATTTGTCTATTATCCAGAGAATATCAGTTTTACAGAAAAACCCTCATGCTTCATACATTTAATAACTCACAAACTATGCATCATATGTAAATAATTTTAACATGTAAAATGCTTAGAATTTTATATAGTTTCATAATTTTCCACTTTCATCCATGTTAAAAATGTTTAAACTTGCTGTTTGTTTAAAATTGTATAAATGCCATGTTAAAATGTTTTATATTCATAACTAAATAACCGTAGCTCGGTTTTAAATAAACTTTATATGTAAATGGGGTGGAAAAATGCCTAGATTAACATGGTCCACTTTATTTTCCTGTTTAACAACCTTAAAATATGATTTAGGTCAGAACAGTACCGAATCCATAATTTGCATATGGGGATTTTCCGGAATTGTTGTTTGTTGTTTCCGGCCTCATTTAAACTTGCCTAGGTAGGTAGTATTCATTTGCTTCACCCCCTTGCCATGTTTAACAACATTTAATATTGATGAGTAGCATAACCGAGAGAGAACTAAATAATTGATGTGGCGTTCCATCAATATGCAACTCGTTGCATATTGAGCTCCACTTAATTTGTAGTATTTTTCGTTGCACTTTGCCATGCCATGCATATTTAAACCGGACATGCATCATACTTGTTTGTGCATGCCATGTGTATGTGGTGGTTGTTTACTATGTTCTTTGTTTCTTTCCGGGTTGCTTCTCTCGTTAGCTTCGGTTTCGTTCCGGAGATGTGAGGATTTGTTCGACTTCGTCCGTTTGTCTTCTTCATGGACTCGTTCTTCTTCCCTGCGGGATTTCAGGCAAGATGACCATACCCTCGATATCACTTCTATCTTTGCTTGCTAGATGCTCGCTCTTTTGCTATGCCAATGCTACGATGCCTACCATTTGCTTGTCAGCCTCCCAAATTGCCATGAACCTCTAACCTTTGACACCATTCCTAGCAAACCATTGTTTGGCTATGTTACCGCTTTGCTCAGCCCCTCTTATAGCGTTGCTAGTTGCAGGTGAAGTTGAAGATTTCTCCATGGTGGACAGGGTTATGTTGGGATATCACAATATCTCTTATATTATTAATGCATCTATATACTTGGTAAAGGGTGGAAGGCTCGGCCTTATGCCTGGTGTTTTGTTCCACTCTTGCCGCCCTAGTTTCCGTCATACCGGTGTTATGTTCCCGGATTTTGTGTTCCTTACGCGGTCGGGTGATTTATGGGACCCCCCTGACAGTTCGCTTTGAATAAAACTTGTCCAGCAAGGCCCAACATTGACTTTTACCATTTGCCTCACCACCACCTACTTTTCCCTTGGGAGTAATTAACCCAAGGGTCATCTTTATTATAGCCCCCCCCCCCCCCCGGGCCAGTGCTTGTCTAAGCGTTGGTCCAAACTAGAGCACCGTGCGGGACCATCCCTTGGCAACTTGGGTTACGTCGGTACTTGTATGCTTAGCTCATCAGGTCGTGGCCTGAGACGAGATACGCGCGGCTACTATTAGGATGTCGGCACGCCGGGAGGCTTTGCTGGTCTTGTTTTACCATTGTCGAAATGTCTTGATGTATCGGGATTCCGAGACTGATCGGGTCTTCCTGGGAGAAGGTCTATTCCTTCGTTGATCGCGAGAGCTTGTCATGGGCTAAGTTGGGACACCCCTGCAGGGTATAAACTTTCGAGAGCCGTGCCCGCGGTTATGTGGCAGATGGGAATTTGTTAACGTCCGGTTGTAGATAACTTGACACCGGATCCGAATTAAAACGCATCAACCGCGTGTGTAGCCGTGATGGTCTCTTCTCGGCGGAGTCCGGGAAGTGAACACGGTTTCTGTGTTATGTTTGACGTAAGTAGGTGTTCAGGATCACCTCTTGATCATTACTAGCTTCACGACCGTTCCGCTTGATCTCTTCTCGCTCTTATTTGCGTTGGTTAGCCACCATATTATGCTTAGCCGCTGCTGCAACCTCACCACTTTACCCCTTCCTTTCCCATTAAGCTTTGCTAGTCTTGATACCCATGGTAATGGGATTGCTGAGTCCCCGTGGCTCATCAGATACTTCCAAAACCAGTTTGCAGGTGCCTATGTTACCGAGCAGGTGACGCAATCAAGCTCAAGGAGGAGCTCGATGGAGATCTTGCCCTTTGTGTTGTTTCGTTCTAGTTGATCAGTAGTGGAGCCCAGTTGGGGTCGATCGGGGACCTTTGTCGCATTTGGGGTTCTTCTTTTATTTTGGTTCCGTAGTCGGACCTTGATTGTATCTGGATGATGTAATCTTTATTCATGTAATTGTGTGAAGTGGCGATTGTAAGCCAACTATGTATCTCTTTCCCTTATGTATTACATGGGTTGTGTGAAGATTACCTCACTTGCGACATTGCTTTCAATGCGGTTATGCCTCTAAGTCGTGCTTCGACACGTGGGAGATATAGCCGCATCGAGGGCGTTACATGCAGTGCATAGCATTGTCATTTTTTGCATTACATCTATCCGTGTTGTTGTGCTTAACGGAAGTGCTTACGCTATCGCCCTTGCGGTCTGGTCTACATCAACATACCGGGTCGCACCTGTCTGCATGAGCTGTTATTGAGTACAAAGCAAGTCACAGCTTGGGGAGCCCGGTTTTCTTTCAGATTGAAGGCAAATTATCATTCAGCCGTCGTCTGCACTAGATGGATCAATGGACATGCGCACAAATCGCTGCCACTACAGTTTGGTCCACTTCAAACAGCCTGTTGGAAGGAACCATTGGCCGAGTTGTTGACACGGCTCATACGGGATCATTTATAACCCGCCATAGTCACCTCAATCTTCTGTGGATTTACATCGCGTTATTAACACCAATGATATATACCTTATGCTATGGTCAAGTACGGAGAATCTCAAGCCAACTCTTCGAGTCACCTTGAGACTCGGGGGCTACGATGATATGACGCAACAAGTCTTGCCAGTTTCAGCAAATTTAAAAATCCCAGGACAATGGAGGGAAAGATAACCCGGTCCCGGAGGCTACTGTTATTTGAAGGCCGCCAGAAAATTTCCGGCTTAGAAATTATATGACAATTACAAAATCCAGGCTCAATGAAGAAGTTCCGGGTCATCAGAAAAGATTCTGGTTTAAAATTCGGCTCAAGGGAAGCCAGTCTCACTGAAGCTCTCAAATCCGGTTTAAGAATTTCCGGTTCAAAAAGGAATTAACTTCTCGCAAGTTCGAGTTTATAGGCCGTCAGAAAATTTCCGACTGAAAAAGAAGGATTCTGGTTTAATATTCGACTTAAGGGAAAGTTATCTCCCACGAAGCTTTGAAGCTCTCAATATCCGGTTTAACGTCCGGTTCAAGAAGGATTTATCTCTTGCAATAAGTTAAAAGGTGCCAAAGAGGACCTGCTGCCATGATGCGCGGTTCAAACATGGGTATCATGCCTTATTGGCTTATCATATCATTGATCACTTGGGGGCTTGGTCATGTCTGAACCATAGTCACACCTCTTGATCGGCGCAATACCACAATATCACTTGGGGGCTTTTGGTCGTGTCCGAACCAATGCAACACCTTTTGATAGGCGAAAGCCACCAGATCACTTGGGGACATGGTCAAGTCTGAACCAGTCACGCCTCTTGATCGGCCTAAGGCCACAGAATCACTTGGGGGCTTGGTCGAACCCGAACCATTGTCATGCCTTTTGATCGGCATAAATGCCACGGTTTCATTTGGGGACCTGGCTGACTTGAACCATCGCCACACCTATTGGGGGCTTGGTCCTGTCTGACCATGGTAACACCATCTGATCAGCTCAGTAAAGCATATTTCTTGCAAACGGTTTTATCATTGCCTTTTGCTTCAGTCTTCCTTAAAATGACTATTATTTTTTGTTGCATTTTTTAAACCGACAAGCGTTTTAAACCGGTTCAAAACTGTCATTGACGAAACACGGTCCATCCTTAATCTGGAGGAATATTTGCCCGGTTTGAATTTTTGATTTTATGTTACCATCTTATTATGGAGTAAACTGGTGTTCATTAACCCGGCTCGACTTTCAATTATGAGTTGTCAGTGCTCGATCAAGTTATAATCCGGAGACTATCAGCCCGGTCTGGTTTGACTACAAGTCGCCAGTATTATGTATGATTAATCCGGTGTTTATCACAACCCCGTACGGTTTATCATAAACCGGCACAATATGGAAGGAGTTATCATTACTCAAGATTGGGGTTATCACCCTTACTACAAAAAGTTGGTAAACCAATGATGAGATTCAATGTCACAGGTATGATATATTTCATATTTGATTATTCTTAAGTGCAGCCTTGGTTATAAACCTGGGTTATATGTTGGGCATTATGACCCGTCCGGCGGTAAACCGCCAGGACACTTTAAACTTGTTGTATGCAGAGACAGGTTGAATAAAGCATGATGATAAATTATCCGATGTTTATTAAACCGGCCTGGCTTTAAGACGATAAGTCGCCAATATATGATGAGAAATTATCCGGTGTTTGTTAACCCGGCCTGGCTTTGGACTAGAAGTCGCCAGTACATATTTGGATTGTGCCATTGGAATCATGCGATTATAAATCATTGGGTTATATTATTCAAATAGCCAAACTTGGCTGAATTGTCATTATGATATTGAATGAATAAGGTTTTTCATACCAGATTATATTATCTTGAATAGCCAACATGGCTAGATTTTTATTATGGTTATTAATAACCGGTATTATTGAGGTTTTCAAAGTCGCTTTAGCGCAATGGCTATTATTTTATCAAAGGATATGATTCATTCTACAACGAAAGGAATAGTCTCGAGTCGCTGCAGGCTTACGACCCGGCACTTGGGGGCTACATTATTCAAATTGAGATTACATCGAATATGCAAGTCCCATGTCACTGCCAGCATGCACCATGGCACGTGGGGGCTAATGCAAAGTCATTGTTTGCTCACCTTATTGAAGACCCGATTCATCACATCGTAATGAGCTGGCCCTTGGAAGCTACCAATTGCTCCTGTCAACAATTCAAGGTACACAAATTTTCATTTTTCATTGAAGGGTCCACTACTCAGTTGGTAAAGCAAAAGGCTCTTAACCTTGTGGACATGGATTCAAGCCCCATGATGGGGGTTACATCATATGATGTTATTTTCATTGAAGTATATATCAAGTCCCAGTTCAATATTATCTTACTGAGCCGACCCTTGGGGGCTACACCATTGCTGTTCAAAAGTTTACATGATTATATTTACAAAGACCCTGCTCATTATTGCATAATGACCCGGCCCTTGGGGGCTACACTGGTTGAAGTTCTTATGAGTATAAGACAATTACAAGTCCCAGGTTGCTGCAAGCAGGACAACCCGGCACTTGGGGGCTACATATTTGGAATATACAGTTTTTACTAGTGACTGGGATGAACAACATGGATTTCTTCAAAAAGTGGCAATATTGATATTAAAGCAAGTCTTAAACCATCACTTTGTTCTGCTCAAGACTTGGGGGCCACATGTATTATATTATTATCGAAGAACTATTTTCAAATTCTCTGTTTTGAGCAAACCAGATTGACCCGGCGTCACCAATCATTACGACCCTGTGTCTGCAACCCGGCGTCATCAATAATCATGAACCGGCGTTGGCAACAATCATGAACCGGCGTTAGGAGCAATCATGAACCGTCGTTGGTAACAATCATGACTCGGAAGTATCAGTTTTTATAACCTGATAATGGTGGTAATCATAAACCGGCAAAATTCTAGATTCTTAAACTAGCTGAAGATCAGATGAGGATTTCAAGGACCAATATTTTTGTGAAGTCACTGGGAGCTGAGTCAAATGAATTATTCTTCGTAATATTTTCCTGTGACAAACGAATATCAGCAAATTGATTATGAAGCTGGCCTATTAAACCGGATTTTCTTGAAGAAAGAAGTGACAAGGATTTAAGGATGATCAAGTGCCAGTTTACAAGAAATTTAAACCAGAGCACAACCCGACCAATTTGTTCTTGTGTTTATGTTGCAGATCAGTTTAACATGGATAAATCCAAATTAAACTGGGGGCTAATGTCGGGGATATACCCCGCGGTATAAACCGCCGGATGTATGAGCCGGCTAGAGTTTGGCGATTCACCGGCAACCCACTTGGACCTGGCGGTTTAAGATTCATTGGTAATCCGGCAGGCGGGTCAGAGGAGCGACAAGACCCAGTGGCCCAACGGCGGTTTATGGAAGGCCGGATCACGCTATGGTGGGCCGGTTTATGAGGAAAGCGTAAGGACTATTCTCCTACAAGGGAAGCAAGACTAGGACTCCACTTGTAATAGAGTAATCCTAATCCTATTAGGACTAGTCATGTAACCTGCCCCTTCAACATATATAAGGAGGGGCAGGGCTCCCCAAAGAGAGAGAAGCTACAAGCAAGAAACAATCTTTAGGGTTAGACACAACTAAAGGAGAGCCGGCTTACGGCGACTCCCTTGTGATGACAATGAGACCTAGCCTCAAACAGCATGTAGGGTTATTACCGGATGATGTTTCCCGGGGCCCGAAGCTGTCTAAATCCTTGTCTTGTGTGTTGATCTGCCCTGCGTCTCTCGTCCCACTCAACCCCTCTCAAGCTACCACATAGATGCGTTGGCCTCGCGACTAAGTCCTGACACTAGGACATCTGCCGTGACAAATCCACGACAGGAGTGACAACTTGTTTGCCATTCTACTTGAAGTTTCCCTTTCTTTCCCTTTGCCCTTTTCTTGAAACTAGTGGTCTTATCAATCATCAACACTTGATGCTCTTTCTTGATTTCTACCTTCGTTGATTTCAACATCACGAAGAGCTCGGGAATCGTTTTCGTCATCCCTTGCATACTATAGTTCATCTCGAAGTTCTAGTAACTTAGTGATGGTGACTAGAGAATTCTGTCAATCACTATCTTATCTGGAAGATTAACTCCCACTTGATTCAAGCGATTGAAGTATCCAGACAATCTGAGCACATGCTCACTAGTTGAGCGGTTCTCCTCCATCTTTTAGCTATAGAACTTTGTTGGAGACTTCATATCTCTCAACTCGGATATTTACTTGAAATATTAACTTCAATTCCTGGAACATCTCATATGGTCCATGATGTTCAAAACATCTTTGAAGTCCCGATTCTAAGCCATAAAGCATGGTGCACAAAACTATCAAGTAGTCATCATATTGAGCTAGCCAAACGTTCATAACGTCTGCATCTGCTCCTGCAATAGGTCTGTCGTCTAGCGGTGCATTAAGGACATAATTCTTCTGTGCAGCAATGAGGATAAACCTCAGATCACGGATCCAATCCACATCATTGCTACTAATATTTTCAACACAATTTTCTCTAGGAAAATATCAAAATAAACATATGAAAGCAACAATGCAAGCTATTGATCTACAACATAATTTGCAAAATACTACCAGGACTAAGTTCATGATAAATTTAAGTTCAATTAATCATATTACTAAAGAACTCTCACTTAGACAGACATCTCTCTAGTCATCTAAGTGATCACGTGATCCAAATCAACTAAACCATAGCCGATCATCACATGAGATAGAGTAGTTTTCAATGGTGAACATCACTATGTTGATCATATCTACTATATGATTCACGCTCGACCTTTCGGTCTCCGTGTTCCGAGGCCATATCTGCATATGCTAGGCTCGTCAAGTTTAACCTAAGTATTCCGCGTGTGCAAAACTGTCTTGCACCCGTTGTAGATGGACGTAGAGCTTATCACACCCGATCATCACGTGGTGTCTGGGCACGACGAACTTTGGCAACGGTGCATACTCAGGGAGAACACTTCTTGATAATTTTAGTGAGAGATCATCTTAAAATGCTACCATCAATCAAAGCAAGATAAGATGCATAAAGGATAAACATCACATGCAATCAATATAAGTGATATGATATGGCCATCATCATCTTGTCCTTGTGATCTCCATCTTCGAAGCACCGTCGTGATCACCATCGTCACCGGTGCGACACATTGATCTCCATCGTAGCATCGTTGTCGTTACGCCATCTATTGCTTCTATGACTATCGCTACCGCTTAGTGATAAAGTAAAGCAATTACAGGGCGTTTGCATTTGATACAATAAAGCGACAACCATATGGCTCCTGCCAGTTGCCGATAACTTCGGTTACAAAACATGATCATCTCATACAATAAAATATAGCATCACGTCTTGACCATATCACATCACAACATGCCCTGCAAACACAAGTTAGACGTCCTCTACTTTGTTGTTGCAAATTTTACGTGGCTGCTACGGGCTTAGCAAGAACCGTTCTTACCTACGCATCAAAAACCACAACGATAGTTCGTCAAGTTGGTGCTGTTTTAACCTTCGCAAGGACCGGGCGTAGCCACACTCGGTTCAACTAAAGTTGGAGAAACTGACACCCGCTAGTCACCTGTGTGCATAGCACGGCGGTAAAACCAGTCTCGCGTAAGCGTACGCGTAATGTTGGTCCGGGCCGCTTCATCCAACAATACCGCCGAACCAAAGTATGACATGCTGGTAAGCAGTATCACTTATATCGCCCACAACTCACTTGTGTTCTACTCGTGCACATAACATCAAACCATAAAACCTAGGCTCGGATGCCACTGTTGGGGAACGTAGTAATTTCAAAATTTTCCTACGCACACGCAAGATCATGGTGATGGTGATCATAGCAACGAGAGGGGAGAGTGTATGTCCACGTACCCTCGTAGACCGTAAGCGGAAGCGTTAGCACAACGCGGTTGATGTAGTCGTACGTCTTCACGATCCGACCGATCCAAGCACCGAACGTACGGGGCCTCCGAGTTCAGCACACGTTCAGCTCGATGATGATCTCCGGCCTCTGATCCAGCAAAGCTCCGGAGATGAGTTCCGTCAGCACGACGGCGTGGTGACGATGATGATGTCTACCGGCGGAGGGCTTCGCCTAAACTCCGCCATGATATCACCGAGGTGGAATATGGTGGAGGGGGGCAGCGCACACGGCTAAGGAACGATCCGTAGATCAACTTGTGTGTCTATGGGGTGCCCCCCCCCCCGCCCCCGTATATAAAGGAGCAAGGGGGAGGGGGCGGCCAGCCAAGGAGGAGGCGTGCCAAGGGGAGTCCTACACCCAAGGGGCCAAAGAGAGTTTGTTGCCACGCACAACTCACAATGTTACCTAGGGGCTCTTTGTGCACAGCAACAAAGAGTTTTAAAGGACCCTTGTAATAGGCTATCAAGCCAGGCTTGGAAGCCAGGTGTATTCACCTAAAACCACGGGTTAACCTACCTTCATCAAGTAAGCCACTCCATCCATGTAATCCTGATATGACCCACCGAACATTTGACAAGTCAATCTTATACAGACCCTGAACTTGTCAAAGTTAAAACAACGATTGGTTAATGTGAGGCCCATCTTAAAAGGCTTTGTAAAATGGGTTTACTCAGTGGCCTGGCAGCCCATGAAAAGCCTCGAATTTGGGCCTGGCAGCCCTTGAAAAGCCTCGACTACAAGTTTTTTTCATTTGCTTTTATTTGTCAAAGTTTTTCTCCTTTGATAAGGTTTTGAGGTAAACCGGCGTCTATTGACTCGGCCTGACTATAAGTCATCAATATAACCCGGTGTTTGTTAACCCGGCGTGGCTTTCAACTATAAGTTGTTAGTACACAACTAATTATAAACCGGTGTTTGCTAACCCAGTCTGGCATTGACTATAAGTCGCCAGGATGATCATCCGGTGTTTATCGTAACTCGGCATGGCTTATTATAAACCAGCACAGCATGTGGGAGTTATCAACACTCAAGATTTGGGTTATCACCCTTACTACAAGAAAGTTGGTAAACCAACGATGTTATTCAATATCACAGGTATGATGTATTTCATATTTCATTATTTTACAGCCTTGGTTGAAAACCCTGGCTTTATATTGGGTATCATAACCCGTCCGGCGATAAACCGCCAGGGAAATTTTAAGTTTATTCTATGCAGAAACAGGATTGCATAAAATTGCTAAGGATCATAAGCAGACAATGCATATCATGGCAGATTAACAGTATCAGGCAAGTGGCTCTGCACGATGGCATAGCAGACCAAGTGTTTAAGCTAGCCTATTACAAGGCGTTTTTAACTGCCCAAAAGGATAATTGTTTTTCACAAAGGATGACAGTTTGCAGACGATAAACCGGCTCTCGGATTATGATTCTTCCTCAGGTTGATCTGAAGGTTGTGGATCATCGTGCGCCGGTTCACCCTCCGCCTCCCCACCCAGTGGCTGGAAGTCAATGGTTGCCCAGTAAATCCTAGATAAAGCTCTGAAGATAGCTTCATCGCTGATAAGATCGTACGGTTCAACATCAGGGGCATAAGTATGCTTACGGATTGGCGGGATAAGATTTTGTGCTTCATGAACCAACGCATCAATCCGTCTGTTGTCCGCGTCATAAATCGATTGATGGATAGACAAATCAGTCTCCTCAGCCAGCTTACTCGCAAGTGGATACATTTCCTTTGTCAAAGCCCTGAGGGCATCATTGTCAAATTCTGATCCATCTTCTTTTTGGCTAGGATAGCCATTCCCAATGTCTTCCGGATCAAGATCAGTTATCCAGGCCTTAGCCCGAGTCAATGAGGACAAAGCACCAGCCCTTGCAGCTGATCTCTTTACTTCCTCAAGCTGGGCAGGCATCATGGACAACTTTGCCAATGTATCCTTGATTGAAGTTGGGGGCGGTTTGTTGTATGATGCTGTGCAGATGACCCGTTGAGCACCAGTATATAACTGCTCTATCAAGGTATAGGCAGCCTTCAGTTTCTTGCGCATATCTGAACCAAGATAGGCAACACGGCTACCTGCAATGGTTACACTATTGTTGTTAAACCGGCGGTTTCAAGGATTATTAAGTACGGTTCATGACAAGGATATTTACCAAAGACGGCAGAAGTCATAGCGTTGATTTGTCGCTTTAGGCCGGTCAGCTCCTCTGTCACTGGTTTAAGGGTCGCTTCAGCTGTAACGCCCATGATGCGGCTATATCTCCCACGTGTCCAAGCACAACTTAGAGGCATAACCGCATGGTGGTTTTGTCGCAAGAAGGGTCATCTTCACACAATCCCATGTAATGAACAAGAATGGGATAAGAGAGTTGGCTTACAATCGCCACTTCACACAATACATGAATAAGTTCATACATCATCCAAAATACACTCATAGACCGACTACGGTCAAAACCAAATGAAAAGAAGACAACCCCAAATGCTAGATCCCCGATCGCCCCAACTGGGCCCACTACTGATCATCTGGAAACGAAACATAGTAACGACCAAGGTCCTCATCAAACTCCCACTTGAGCTCGACTGCGCCACTTGCGCTAGTATCCTCGGTACCTGCATCTGTTTTGGTAGAATCTGTGAGCCACGGGGACTCAGCAATCTCACACCCGTGAGATCAAGACTATTTAAGCTTGTAGGTAGGAAAGGGGGTAGTATGGTGGAGCTGCAGCAAGCACTAAGCATATATGGTGGCTAACATACGCAAGTGAGAGCGAGAAGAGAAGCAACGCATCGGTCGAGAGACTAGAAGTGATCCTGAAACTACTTACATTCATACATAACTCAAACCGTGTTCACTTCCCGGACTCCGCCGAGAAGAGACCATCACGGCTACACACACGGTTGATGCATTTTAATTAAATCAAGTGTCAAGTTCTCTACAACCGGACATTAAAAAATTCCCATCTGCCTCATAACCACGGGCACGGCTTTCAAAAGATAATACCTTGCAGGGGTGTCCCAACTTAGCCCATCACAAGCTCTCACGGTCAACGAAGGATATACCTTCTCCCGGGAAGACCCGATCAGTCTCGGAATCCCGGTTCGCAAGACATTTCGACAATGATAAAACAAGAACAGCAAAGCCGCCCAATGTGCCGACAAATCCTGAGAGGAGCTGCACATATCTCGTTCTCAGGGCAACACCGGATGAGACTAGCTACGAGTAAAACCAACCATCAAGTTTCCCCGATGTGGCCCCGCTGGCAGCTCAGTTCGGACCAACACTCGAAGGAGCATTGGCCCGGGGGGGTTAAATAAAGATGACCCTCGGGCTCACGAAAACCCGAGGGAAAAAGGCTTAGGTGGCAAATGGTAAAACCAAGGTTGGGCTTTGCTGGAGGAGTTTTATTCAAAGCGAACTGTCAAGGGGGTCCCATAAATCACCCAACCGCGTAAGGAACGCAAAATCAAGGAACATAACACCGGTATGACGGAAACTAGTGCGGCAAGAGTGGAACAAAGCACCAGGCATAAGGCCGAGCCTTCCACCCTTTACCAAGTATATAGGTGCATTAATTAAACAAGAGATATTGTGATATCCCAAAGAATCCATGTTCCAACAAGGAACAAACTTCATCTTCACCTACAACTAACAACACTATAAGAGGGGCTGAGCAAAAACGGTGACATAGCCAAACAACGGTTTGCTAGGAAAGGATGGTTAGAGGCTTGACATGGCAATATGGGAGGCATGATAAACAAGTGGTAGGTAGAGCTAACATAGCGATAGAGCGAGCAACTAGCAAAGCAAAGATAGAAGTGATATCGAGGGTATGGCCATCTTGCCTGCAAAGTTCTCAGAGTTGTGGAAAGCTTGATCCTCGTTAGCGTACTCAACAGGTTCCTCGTGCACGTACTCATCTCCGGGCTCTACCCAAAACAAGAACACAAGCAATGGAACCACAATAAATCATGGTGCAATGCACAAGCAACATGATGCAAAACATGGCATGATATGCGAGATCTGATATGCAATGCGTATGCATGCTCCGGAAGGGAAAAGATGAACAAGGCATAAACTTGCAAACCAAGTATGCCACTGGAAAGATGAGATGATTTCAGTTGAAATCGATGTAAAGATCACCGGAATCGGATGCACGGTTTGCAAATGGCAAGCAAAACAAGAATGGCACAAATCTGCGGTTAACAGCATGATAGCACTTGAATACATCAAGAAACTATTCAACAGCACGCCAACATAACAACAAAGAATATGACAGTGATCTACAGGAGATGCTTGACAAAAGAGGAACACTGAGCTACGGCTAATTCACACATTAACAGGTTCAAACAACCATGGCAAAAGGGCAAAAGATAACAGCATGGACATGGCATAAACAGCATCAGGTAGCAATGTTCAGAGCAAGCAATCAACATGCTACAGGAACATATCATAGAAACTTAAGGCATGGAATGATAGTACTAAATGCATAGAACAAAAGTCCTTTACTGACCATGAGCCAAAAAGGATCAGAAGATATGATTGCACCCATGTAAACATAGCAAGTTTTGTTAACAGAATCAGGAAACAGAGCATGGCATTAATAGCATTATGAAGGCATCTTTGTGAGCTCGATTCACTCACTACAAGTCATTGCATGGCAAGATAAGCATAGCACCAGCAAGAATACATGTTTATGAAACTAAACATGGCAAGAACAAGATCATAGCATGCAAGGATCAACTACAACAACCTTGGCAAAATTGAATATCATGTAAACAATCTGCCAGGAAACAATTTATAGCAAAAGTAGAGCAAGAAAGTGACATGCTAGACTACTCCATAATTGCAAACAGGGGCATGAATGGATAGAGCATAACCATATGTTCAAAACATCCTTACTGAAGTATCTCAAAATATGCATGAATCTCTCTGTAGCATCAAGTTTACATGGCATAAAAATACCAGCAGAACAGGGACTGAAATCAGCAACATCACGAAGCCTAGTTTGCATGTTGTTCTAGTCACCACATTGATCACAAAAATACATGGCATACACCCCTGTAAAGATGGCATGGCATAGTACAAAACACATGTAGAGCTCATGCCCATAAGATGCACACAATAAAAGTAGCAAAAAAGACAAATGCACACATTCTGTTAAGAATCAGAAACTAACATCATATAGCACTCTTGCATCAGAGATTCAGGCATCTAGATGACCTCAAATGAACATGTCCCAATGGAACAAAATGAAGAGCACATCCTGATGAACATTTTGATATATTATGCGCATGAAACGGAGCTACGATGACGGAGTTATGATGCGATGAATATAGCAAAATAATGTGACAGAAAAAGACAGAGGATTTTGGGGTCAACCCTAGAAACTGGATCTGGCACGAGGGTCGAGGTTCACCGGAGTTCCTCGCCGGAGATGGACGGAGAGGAGCTCGGCCGGCCGGATCTGGCCGGATCCGGCGAGGACGAGGCGTGGGGGCGGCGGAGCGCCTCGGGAGGCGAGGAGGAGGCGCGGGCGGCGGCCTGGCAGAGCGCGGCGGCGACGTCCGGCGGCGGCGGAGCGGTGGACTGGCGGCGAGGCGGCGGCCGGGCGTGGGTGGCGCGGTGGACGGGCGGCGAGGCGGGGCACCCAGGCGGCACGGGCTTCGGGGGCCCGACCTGGGCTCGGGCGGGCTGGCGGCGGTGGGCGGCTGCGGGGCCAAGTGGCGGCGCGTGGTTCGTCGGCCGGCGGCGGGTGGACGCGTCCGGCTCCGTCCGGATGTGTCCGGCGGCCGAGAGGGAGCGAGGCTAGGGTTTGATCTGCGAAATTTTCGGGGGGAGCACCTATTTATAGGTAGAGGGAGCTAGGAGGCTCCAAATGGAGTGCGGTTTTCGCCCACACGATCATGATCTGACGACGGAGAGCATGGAAGTGACTTAGATGGGTTTTTGGGCTGTTTTGGAGGGGTGTTGGGCTGCAACCCGAAAGAGGCTTTTGCGGATACCCGGTTAACCGTTGGAGTATCGAACGACCTCCAAATGGCACGAAACTTGACAGGTGGTCTACCGGTGGTGTACCAAGGCCACTTGGCAAGCCTCGGTCCATTCCGAGAACGTTTAACACCTGCTAACGAAAAGAGACAAGAGGGGTGCGCCGGTGCATGTAGGAGTGTCGGATTTCAAAACGGACAACGGGGCAAATGCTCGGATGCATGAGACGAACACGTATGCAAATGAGATGCACATGATGACATGATATGAGATGCATGACATGAATAAAATGCAAAACAAAAATCAAAAACCCAACCGCGGAGGGAATATCATAGCACATAGCCGAAAATGGCAAGAGTTGGAGTTACAAATATGGAAAGTTACATCCGGGGTGTTACATCAGCATCCTCCGCTCGCTTTAGCAACATTATTTTTTCAGCCTCCCAATCTGCTCGCTCGCCTTTGAAGCCATCCTTCAATTGTTCCATGGCTGTTAAAGCGCCCTTCAGCTCTTCTTTGGCCTTTGAAGTTTCGGCTTGCTAGGACTTGATGTTTTCTTGGAGGTCGGCGACTTGTGAATCTTTTTTGGTCAAGTCAGCCTGCAAAAGACAGATAATAAGTTGGTAATACTTTCTTCAAAACTCCCAAGCACATAACAAGTTATACACTTGGCACTTGGGGGCTAATGCAGATTGCTTTTTCTCAACTGATATTTTAAGTCCCAAGCACACAACAAGTTATATACTTAGCACTTGGGGGCTAATGCCTATCAGATCAATTCAAGGTTATCAAGTTTCTATCCACAAACCGGATCATGTTGATGACTGAAGGAATTTTGATGTATAGACCGGACTATCGTAAAGGTATAAACCGGTCTATAGGGGCTACACAAGCAAAATCCAATCTTCTCCTATTACAAGTCCCGGTTCACATTCACATTGATGAACCGGCCCTTGGGGGCTACTAGAGTTGATAATTGAAGCATGCTATAGGGAAAAAGAAGTTATTCAAAGGAACAAATATTTACCTCATATCGCTCTTTCATCAGACCTACTAAACCGGCTTCATAATCGCAACTGGTATACAGACGGTTTAGATATCCAGAGTGGAAGTCCTGTGCATTGAGGTGGGCATAGCTTGATAAATCAGTTTTCAATTTGCCTTTATCCACAGCGGAGAATTCCTCCTTGGCACTATGCTTTGATAAAGCGACAGGATTGCCAGGAGCAGTATGGCCAAAGCCGGTAATCATAACATCATATGTCGTGCCAGCAACAGTCTTGTCTGGGCTTGGCAGTTTAGTAGATGTTCTTGCTGGGTTTGGTGGATCAGCAACTGGGCTTGGTGGATCAGCAGACTGGCTCGTTGAATTCGTTTCTGGCGGTTCAACAAAAGTATCCCGACCCTGAGGTACCGGATCATCCAGAGTAATGTCAGCATCTTGATCAAGAGCATCTGAGGTCCTCTCCGGTTCAGTGGCCGGATTATCATCAGCTGGTGTAGTCAGCTTGGCTTTCTTGCTAAGTCTGGCTTTGGCACTAAAAAGAACAAATGCAGAGGTTAGTACAATAAACTAATGCAAGGCATAAAAATTAAGTACAGTATGCTTACCCAGGAACGGTCTTGAGTGGAGGCATCTGTGTGGTTAATGAATCGCCGGAGGATGAATGGGAGGTTCCCTGATAATTTGAATCAGGCGGATAAAGAGGATATCGGAAGTAACCTGCCTTGGGATAAAGTGTATTAGAATAACAAGAGACCTCTTGACGGTGTTTGCGAACCGGAGAATATGGTAAACCGGAGGAGGTAACCACTTGACCACTGTGCCGGGTTGTGCGGCGAGCTTCTTGCTGTTGTGTCTTCAAAGAAAAGTGTGGATCCAAATAAGCAAGAGGGTGTGAATGTTTTACTTTACGGACTGCTCGACGGAGTTTTGGTACTGGCACATGATTTGAATAGGAAGATAGAACAATTAACTTTGCATCACCAGCGTGGCTAGCTTCCGCATCATCCTAATAATAATCATTGTCAATGAGCTGTATGAAAAAACAACCAAGAGAGTCAAGTTCTACCTCTGACTCCGGGTCATCAAGCTCTTCATAATTAGGCAGGTCAGAGGCCTCGGCGATTTTCTTCTTCGCTGCTTCTTTATAACTTTAGTCTTGATGCGGGGTGCTCTCACCGGTTTATCCTGCGGCTTCACCGGTTTATCTTGTCACTTATTTTTCCAAAATGGATCATCGCCCTGCACAGATGGACAATAAATTATAAAGGAATATTTAAGAAAGGACGGATTAAGACAAAAATGAGGCAATTCTTACAGCTGGCAGTTTATTGGAAGTACAGAAGGGACTAGCTGCAGACAGCTTCCGGTTCATTCAGTATTTTCTTGACGGACTCGGTAACTTCATCCTCTGTCAGCTGAATATCGATGTGTCATTGAGGATCTTTTAAGTCCCCCGTGTACTCGCACATTAAACCAGGGCATCGGCTTCAAGGTAGAACGCTCCAAGATATCCAGCAGCGGACAAAGTCAACACCTGTTAAACCGTTGGCCATAAAGGCTCTGAGTTTTGACAATTGCGGTGCATACTTAGACCGTTCCTTGGCAGTCAGCCTCTGAGGAAACGGATGAGTGTTGCTAAGCCGGTGAGGGCGGTAACCCGACAGAGGATTTTCGTTAGTTGGAGATTTATCTTTGCAATAAAACCAAGTCTGATTCCAGTCCTTGGGGTGACTATGAAGCTTGGCGCGAGGGAAACTGACATCTTTCCTCTTTTGAATCGCCATCCCACCAAGCTCAGTGTTGGGTCCTTCTGTGAACTCTGTGCGATGGTTCAAATAAAAGAAATCCTTGAACAGTTCAACTGTGGGTTCTTCCTGAAGATAGGCCTCACAAAATACTTGGAAATTGCAAATATTGGACACAGAGTTTGGTCCAATATCTTGAGGGTGGAGTTGGAAGCTGGCAAGCACATCACGAAAAAAATTTGAACCGAGAGGGCTAAAACCTCGGCCCAGATGGTCAGCGAACACAACTACTTCTCCATCCTTAGGTTCAGGAGGATTTTCCGGACCAGGAACCCTCCACTGGATAACTTCTTTTTCCGCTAAAGCACCAGTGGCGACACATCTTTGTAGTTCCGTTTCGGTAACCCGGGAAGGAACCCAGTTACACTCATAAACTTGTTTGGCCATTTCAATGGAAAGCTAAAACATGGATATTACCGGTTTAAGATTTATAATGGACAAACATAAAGCAATGCAAGATAAGCAGAATAGAGGTATATGCATATTGTCAATCCAGGGTATGATATTGCTAAACCGGAGTTTCATATTACTAAGCCGGAGACTGACCAAGGAAAAGGTGGAGATAAATTAATCGGCGGTTTAAGAGAGGGCTAATGATACCTGTCGGGTTATCATATTTTACAGGTTAAACCGCCTACAATGGTGTGGAAGTTATAGATCTGACAAAATTCCTAAGTATTGCACAAACAGGTTTTTACAAGTTGTAATTATAATTTTGTATCTACCGCAGTCTTAAAAAGGAGAAAAATTCAGAAGCCCTAAGCAGTGTCAGCGGAACAGTTAAAAGCCAGATGGGATCTGTTTAGTGATAACAAAGATGCTATGATGAAGAAAAATGAGGTCTAATGATGGCCGCACAATAAAAATGTCGTGTTTTGTTAAAGGATCCATTTGACAGCAATGAGTATTCACAAACACTGAAGAACACCGAAGAACAACGAAACCTTAATGGTAGATCTGAGGTGAGGAAGAGGAAACCTTACAGAGGTTGAAGGAGTAGCAGGGAGGCGCCGCGTTTCTATGGTCAGAATAGGTTGATGCAGCGGCCGTTGTTGGTGTAGAGGCGAAGGTCGACGGCGGCGGCTGCGCTCGAGCTCTGAGGCGACGCGAGGAAGACGACGAGTCGAAGGGGCACGAAGGGGAAAGGAAAATGACCCCTGGTCCTATTTATAAGGTGAAGGGATAAGTGACAGGCGCGGGAATCGAGGAACCCAAAAAATGGATATCTGACACAGCTGTCGCCTCGGTTTTTGGAGGGTCATTAATAAAAAGAAAGTATTTACAGGTTTTATATAGAGATGATGTCACAATGATTTATTACAATCTTGGAAGATGATGTCATGGCGATTTATCAAGTTCATATGGAGGAGACGTCATGGCGGTTTACAAGGATCATACGAGGATGTTCAAGGAGTTTTTCCTAAGTGTTGAAGATTGACATGAACATGTTCAAATCAATCTGGGGCCTAATGTTGGGGATATAACTACTGAGTATAAACCGCCCAGGAGCGGCCGGGTTTTGCTCATCCATATTGAAGCCCATGAAGACAACGAGTTTGGCGCTTTACTACAGAGACTCAGAGGCCCAAAGCCCAAGGGCAGATTAGGGCCCATAGACATAAACCGCCATGAGATATGTAACTTGTGTTGTAAGATAGGGAAAGGTAGAAACCGAGCCAAGCACGTGTATGAACCGGCCTCGGTATTCTGTAAACCATCGGGCGTCAACCTGTGTATATAAAGGGACGACCCGGCAGCAGTTCAGGGACAAGAAATAACAAATCGAGAGATAGGTAAAGCGGATTCGCTCCCTGCTCATCGAGACCCCATCAATTCCACCACAACATGATCGTAGGCTTTTACCTTCACCACAAGGGGCCGAACCAGTATAAACTCCCCATGTCCTTTGTCCAGTTTAACCCCTTTAAGCTAATCTCGTTCCAATGGCTCCACGACTAAGTCCTCTCACTAGGACATCTGACGTGTTAATTCCACGATAGGTCCCAAGTGCGATGAACCCAATGGCGCTCTATAGTGACAATAGTGGTGTTGTTGCTCAAGCAAAGGAACCAGGATCGCACATGAAGACCAGACACATCAAACGCAAGTATCACATCATCCAACAATATGCTGACAAAGGATTTGTGAAGGTTCTCAAGGTTCACACATATTTGAAGGTGCCAGACCCGATTATGAAGGCTTTACCATGAATAAAGCATGAGCAACACCGGATAGCCATAGGTGTTAAAGAAACTATCTAAACTAGATCATTGACTCTAGTGCAAGTAGGAGCCTGTTGGAAGTATGCCCTACAGACAATAATATTGTATTATTATATTTCCATGTTCATAATTAAGATTTCATAATCTAGGCTATAACTGCTATGATCCTGGAATATGCGATTCGGTGGAAAACTGATATGCACGTGTAGAACGATAAATGGTAAAATGAGATTCTTAGTCATGCCTCTAAGACTAGCGAAGTGTTGTTCGTGACCATGTTTTCTTAATATTGAGATATTGGCAGGGGGATAGACCCTGGATAGCCTCATCCACACTTCAATAGTTTTTAAGACATTGGGGCTGGCCAAGCCCCTCAGCCTGACCGGTCACTGGGCCGGTCCATGGGGTCGACTGGTGCCAGAGGGCCGCACCCCTAGAAGGCGGCAGACCCCAAGAAGGAGGTGGACTCCGAGAAGGCGGCACACTCCATAAGGCGGCGAGGGCATGTGTCGACTCCTACCAGGCGGCCCTTCACCCCCTCAGATTTTGCGCCCACCTGCTACGACAAGACATGGCATGGCCATAGTGCGACCTACCACCCTCAAATCCCGGGCGGAACATGGCCACAGTACTGATGTACCAAGCGGACACCCCTTGCCTGACACGGTACTGTAGCCACACGGCCCATGACGTTGCCTACGTCAGACAGGGCCATGCTCCCACGACGGGCGGTTGGTGTGGCCCACAGACGGCGGGCCCCACCTGTCCGCGTATCGCCAGAAGGCGGCCAGGCCTGAACAGGCGGCCACAAGGGAAGGCCGACTCCTAGCAAGCGGCCATCCATCCCCTTGGAATCTGTGCACCATTAACCAGAAGTGACGGGGTGTGGCTACAGTAATCGCCCGCAAGGCCGCGATACTATAGCCATATGCCCCCCCCCCGACCAAGCTACCGTCATCAGAGGCAAGGCTACAGTGCAGTACAGTCCTCTTGGCCCACAGGCGGCTGGCCCTACCTATCGGCCGAGTTCACGGTAGTCGGCGGGGCCCACCAGGCGGTGGGCCCCAGCGGTTGGCGAGGAAGCCGGAGCCCAGAGACACTGACGGCTGGGTCCTACCACCAGCCGGATTACCATTGTACCCCTATGGGGTAGGCCTATATAAACCCCCCAGGCTCACCCATTCAAAGGGTTCACTATTCTAGTCACCACACACCCACATAGCTAGGGAAGGAGTAGAGCTAGCTTGCCTTCCTCCTCCTCTAGCCGAAGCAGCTCAAGGAGCACCCTTGTAGCCACTCTATTTGATCATAGTCATGCAGAGACCCCGTAGAGCAGGATTAGGGGTGTTATCTCCATGGAGAGCCCCGAACCTAGGTAAGACCCGACGTCGTTTGCGGTCTTGCCTACTCCCGCTTCTAGAGACCGGCAACACACTCCTGTCCCCACACATGATAAGCCATCCCTTTGTTGGGGAATGCAGTAATTTCAAAAACAATTCCTACGATCACGCAAGATCTATCTAGGAGATGCATAGAAACGAGAGGGGAGAATGTGTCCACATACCCTCGTAGACCAAAAGCAGAAGCGTTTAGTAACGCGGTTGATGTAGTCGAACGTCTTCGCGATCCAACCGATCGAAGTACCAAACGAACGGCACCTCCACGTTCAGCACATGTTCAGCTCGATGACATCCAGTTGAATACGAGGGTGAGTTCCGTCAGCAGAACGGTGTGTTGATGGTGATGATGATGTTACCGGCGCAGGGCTTCGGCTAAGCACTACGGTGATATGATCGAGGTGTGTAACTGTGGAGGGGGCACCGCACACGGCTAAGGCAAAACTTGGTGTGTTCTAGGGTGCCCCTGCCCCCATATATAAAGGAGGGAGGGAGAGAGTCTGGCCCCCTGGGGTGCGCCAAGAGTATGGAGTCCTACTAGGACTTCCAAGTCCTAGTAGGAATCCCTTTCCTTTTCGGAGTAGGAGTGAAGGAAAGAGGGAAAGAGAGAGGGAGTAAGAAAGGGAAAAGGGGGCGCCGCCCCCTTCCACTAGTCCAATTCGGACCCATGGGGGGTCGCGCGCCACCTCCCCTTTGGCATGCCTCCTCCTTTCCTGTATGGCCCAATAAGGCCCAATACTTCTCCTGGTGAATTCCAGTAACTCCCCGGTACTCCGAAAAATACCCGAATCACTCGGAACCTTTCTGATGTCCGAATATAGCCTTCCAATATATGAATCTTTACCTCTCGACCATTTCGAGACTCCTCATCATGTCCTTGATCTCGTGCGGGACTCCGAACAAACTTCCGTCATCAAATCACATAACTCATAATAAAAATCGTCATCAAACGTTAAGCGTGCGGACCCTACGGGTTCGAGAACTATGAAGACATGACCGAGACACATATCTGGTCAATAACAAATAGCAGAACGTGGATGCTCATGTTGGCTCCTACATATTCTACAAAGGTCTTTATCGGTCAAACCGCATAACAACATACGTTCTTCCCTTTTTCATCGGTATGTTACTTGCCCGAGATTCGATCATCGGTATCATCATACCTAGTTCAATCTCGTTACTAGAAAGTCTCTTTACTCATTCCGTAATGCTTCATCCTGCAACTAACTCATTACTCACATTGCTTGCAAGGCTTATAGTGATGAGCATTAGGGCCCAGAGATACCTCTCCGAAACACGGAGTGCAAATCCTAATCTCGATCTATGCCAACCCAACAAACACCTTCGGAGACACCTGTAGGGCATCTTCATAATCACCCAGTTATGTTGTGACGTTTGATAGCACACAAGGTGTTCCTTTGGTATTCAGGAGTTGCATAATCTCATAGTCTGAGGAACATGTATAAGTCATGAAGAGAGTAGTAGCAATGAAACTGTAATGATCATAATACTAAGCTAACTGATGGGTCTGTCCATCACATCATTCTCCTAATGATGTGATCCCGTTCATCAAATGACAACACATGTCTATGGTTAGGAAACATAACCATCTTTGATTGACGAGCTAGTCAAGTAGAGGCATATCGGGAGACTATGTTTTGTCTATATATTCACACATATACTAAGTTTCCGGTTAATACAATTCTAGCATGAATAATAAACATATATCATGATATAAGGAAATAAATAATAACTTTATTATTGCCTCTACGGCATATTTCCTTCAGTCTCCCACTTGCACTAGAGTCAACAATCTAGTTCACATCGCCATGTGATTTAACACCAATAATTCACATCTGTATGTGATTAACAACCATAGTCCACATCGCCATGTGACTAACAACCAAAGGGTTTACTAGAGTCAATAATCTAGTTCACATCGCTATGTGATTAACACCCAAAGAGTACTAAGGTGTGATCATGTTTTGGTTGTGAGAGAAGTTTAGTCAGCGGGTCTGTAACATTCAGATTTGTATGTATTTTGCAAATTTATATGTCTACAATGCTCTGCTTGAGCTACTCTAGCTAATTGCTCCCACTTTCAATATGTATCCAGATTGAGACTTAGAGTCATTTGGATTGATGTAAAAGCTTGCATCGACGTAACTCTTTACGATGAACTCTTTCATCACCTCTATAACTGAGAAATATTTCCTTTGTATTATTAGGTAACTAAGGATAACTTTGACCGATGTCTAGTGATCCATTCCTGGATCACTATCATACCCCATTGCTAAACTCATGATAAGGTGAACAATAGGTCTGGTACACAGCAAAGCATACTTCATAGAACCTATGGCTGAGGCATAGGGAATGACTTTCATTCTCTTTCTATTTTCTGATGTGGTCGGGTTTTGAGTCTTACTCAACTTTACACCTTGTAACACAGGCAAGAACCCTTTCTTTGACTGATCCATTTTGAACTTCTTCGAAAATTTATCAAGGTATGTGCTTTGTGAAAGTCCAATTAAATGTCTTGATCTATCTCTATAGATCTTGATGCCCAATATGTAAGCAGCTTCACTGAGATCTTTAGTGAAAAACTCTTATTCAAGTGTCCCTTTATGCTATCCAGAAATTCTATCATTTCCAATAAACAATATGTCATCCACATATAATATTAGAAATGCTATAGAGCAACCACTCACTTTATTGTAAATAGAGGCTTCTCCAAAAGTTTGTATAAAACCATATGCTTTGATCACACTATCAAAACGTTTATTCCAACTCCGAGAGGCTTGTATCAGTCCACAAATGGATCGCTGGAGCTTGCACACTTTGTTTTCACCCTTTGGATCGACAAAACCTTCTGGTTGCATCATATATAACTCTTCTTCCAGAAATCCATTAAGGAATGCAGTTTTGACATCCATCTGCCAAATTTCATAATTATCAAATGCGGCAATTTCTAACATGATTCGGACAGACTTAAGCATCGCTACGGGTGAGAAGGTCTCATCGTAGTCAACTCCTTGAACTTGTCGAAAACATTTTGCGACAAGTCGAGCTTTGTAGATAGTAACACTACTATCATCGTCCGTCTTCCTCTTGAAGATCCATTTATTTTCTATGGCTTGCCGATCATCAGGCTAATCCACCAAAGTCCACACTTTGTTCTCATACATGGATCTCATCTCAGATTTCATGGCCTCAAGCCATTTCATGGAATCTGGGCTCATCATCGCTTTCCTCATAGTTCGTAGGTTCATCATGGTCTAGTAAAATGACTTCCAGAATAGGATTACCGTACCACTCTGGTGTGGACCGTACTCTGGAAGACCTATGAGGTTCTGTAGTAACTTGATCTGAAGTTTTATGATCATCATCATTAGCTTCCTCACTACTTGGTGTAGGAATCACTAGAACTGATTTATGCGATGAACTACTTTCCAATTTGGGAGAAGGTACAATTACCTCATCAAGTTCTACTTTCCTCCCACTCACTTCTTTCGAGAGAAACTCCTTCTCTAGAAAGGATCCATTCCTAGCAACGGATATCTTGCCTTCAGATCTGTGATAGAAGGTGTACCCAACAGTTTCCTTTGGGTATCCAAGACACACTTCTCCGATTTGGGTTCAAGCTTATCACGTTGAAGATTTTTCACAAAAGCATTGCAGCCCCAAACTTTAAGAAACGAAAACTGTGGTTTCTTGCCAAACCATATTTCATAAGGCGTTGTCTCAACGGATTTTGATGTGTAACATCCCAAATTTCCAATTTGGAATGTTATAAATAGATCGTCATTGCATATCATATTTTATTGCATTTTTGGTTGATCCTAGAAATTCTAAGCAACTCAAGGACCCACAGAGAGAGTTGGGGATTTTGTTATTTTCATATTTGAGTTGTCTCAAATTTTGAAAAGAGGATCATTTGGTTTTAATTTTTTTCTCTCCGAATATTTCCAATGTTAAAATAAAATAGAGGAGATAAAATGACTTCTCCAAAATAAAATAAATATTGGAGGAAAAATGTTAAAAGTCAAATAATAATTTTATTTGGACTTTTATTGCTATTTTATTTGACTTAGGAAAAAATGTGTTTTTCAAAATTGCATTAGTAGCCCAAATAAATGTTCACTTTGTCCACAATATTATTAGAGGACCGTTAAAATTTATTTCAGGATTTTTGGACTCCATTTAGTATTTATTTTGTTTGTTTTTCCGCGTCATATCTATTTAAAAAAAGTGCACCAACCTAACGGGCCGTGCCCAACCCGGACACTGCCCCGGTCGGCCTTTATAAGGGCGAGGCCTGACACCGCCAGCCCAAGCCGCCTCGCCGCCTGAATCCCTAGCCGTCGCCGTCGACCGCCCGCCCACCGGAGCCGCCGCCGCCGCCGGCCGCCCTGCCGCCGGAGCCGCCGCCGACCGCCTCACCACTAGAGTCACCGCTGCCGCCACCCGATCCCGTTGCTGCCACCGACCTCGCCGGAGGTAGAAGCCGCCGCCACCGCCATCCTGATTTTTCTCAGAAAACCGATCGGTTTTTTTAGAACCTAGATCTAGTTTTTTAGATCGGTTCGTTTTTTCCGGTTTAGTTATTTAGCGGACGTCCGTTCGTATGTTGGTTTTAACGAACGTTGTTCGTCAGTTAGTCGCAGACAGCGAACATTCGTTCGTTAGCCTGTTCGCCTTGTTTTATTTTCCAGGGTTTTTCTGTGATTATTTTCTATCGCGATTTCTGCCCTGATCTTCGATCTAGTTTATCTTTTTGCTCGTTTATCTGAATCAGATGAAAGAAGCACCTAGATCTTCGTCTCGAAGCCCTGTTTCTGTTTAACCAACTTGAACAAGATTTTCGTACTGTAAAATTTGACTTTAGTCCAGATTAGTTAACGAATCTTGTTTCTTTCGTAGTTTCGGTTTCGTTGCTCCATTTGATTTGATTCTTTTTCCAAACCGGAGTTCTTCAGCTGAACTTTCTGGTTAGATTTTCTTATTTGAGTTTTACCCGTGCTTCTAGTTGAGTGCTTATCTATGTTATTGTTTGTTCCTAATAGAATTCTCGGAGTGCGAACCGTGCCGCTACGAGTCTCTAGGTTTTGCAGATCATCAGCAAGGCAAGTAACACTTTGATCATATCCCTTTATTACCTAGTTTTGATGCATTAGTCTCAATCCTCAAACATTGCATGGTTAGGATCTGAATAACATGTGGGTTTGGTAAGTAGATGATGAGGTAGAACCTATTGCCCTTTTATTATCAAACCTTTGGGAGTTACTTCTACATTATGCTCAGGATTGCTATGCTATGCTCGTAGACGTGGATTGGGTGAGTGTATCTGTAACGCCCCGGATTCGTTGCGCCAGGTGTCCGCCAGTTATTCGCCGTTGTTGCCATGTCATTTGCTTGCGTGTTGAATTTTGTCATGTCATCATGTGCATCTCATTTTGCATACGTGTTCGTCTCATGCATCCGAGCATTTTCCCCGTTGTCCGTTTTGCAATCCGACACTCCTATGTCCTCCGGCGTTCCCCTTTTGTCTCTCGTCGTGTGCGGGTGTTAAACATTCTCGGAATGGACCGAGGATTGCCAAGCGGCCTTGGTACACCACCGGTAGACCGCCTGTCAAGTTTCGTGTCATTTGGAGTCCGTTTGATACTCCAACGGTTAACCGGGGAACCGCAAAGGCCTCTTTTGTGTGCAGCCCAACACCCCTCCAAATCAGCCCACTAACCCAGCAAACTCCCTTCCATGCTCTCGGTCGTTCGATCACGATCGTGTGGGCGAAAACCACTCCTTATTTGGACTGTCCTAGCTCCCTCTACCTATATAAACACACCCTCCCCAGAAATTTCGGATCAAATCAACCCTAACCCTTGCCTTCTTCTTCCTCCGCGCGTCGGACGCGTCCGTGCCGCACCGGACACGTCTGCCGCCGCCTCCCTCAGCCGCCCACACTTCGCCACGTCGCCTCCCTGGCTTCCCCGCCGCCGGGGCCCGCCTAGCCCGTAGCGGGCCCGCGTAGGCCCGTCTGTCCGCGCCGCCAGCCCGGATCCGTCGCCGCCCTCCGCCGCCTCCGCCGGCGACCCCGCCGCCGCCTGGCTTCCCGCGCCGCCGCCCGAGCACCCGCAGCTCGCCCAAGCCCGCGTCGCCCGTCCTCTCCGCCGCCGCGCCCAACGGCTCCGTCGTCGTTCGCCGCCGTCCACCCGACCCGCTTCGGGACCCGACCCCGCCGCCGTCGTCACGCCGCCTGGCGCCGCCTCCCTCGCTGGAGCAGCACCTCCGCGCGCCGCAGCCCGCCCGCAGGTGCCCCGCGCCCAAGGCCACGGCTCCGCCCGCCGGCGCCGCCCCTCGCCGGCCGCGCCTCCCCGCCCCGCCATGTCGCCGCCGGCCGCCTCCTCCACCGTCGCCGGTTGCCCCGTCGCCGGATCTGGGCGGGTGGATGAGATCCACCCGTCCCTGAACCAAACGCGCGCAGCCCGTTCCGCCCCGCTCCGTCTAGGGTCCTCCCCGTGCAACTTCTCCCCGAGGGTATATTTTGGCTAAGTCCTAGTTTTCTGTTATTTTGTTAGCATGTTCATCATGTCATAACTCCACACATACTGCTCCGTTTCGTGCGTGTAATATATCAAAGTGTTCATCATGAGATGCTCTTCATTTAATTCCATTGTGCCATGTTTGATTGAGTTAATATTGATGCCCTAATTATCGTTGCAAGAGTGCTATATGATGTTAACTGTTGTCTGTTAACAGAACTTGGTGATTTGTCTTTTTCATTGCATTTTGTGTGTGCATCCTATGAGCATGAGCTCTACATGTGTTTTGTGCTACATCATTCCATCTTTAGAGTTGTGTAATCCCTGTATTTTTGTGAGTCATGTAGTGAATGCTTTGAGCTCGTGAAGTAGGGTACTTGCTGTTACTGTTTTGCTAGGCTGAATCTGGTATATCATGATGCTACGTTAACCTGCTGCTACAAGTCATTCTATGCATGATATGGAGATGTTCAATAAGGATGTTTTGTTATAAATGTCATGCTCTATCCATTCATGCCCCTGGTTGGATTTATACCCTACTGTAACATGTTGTTATCTTGCTCCAAAATTGCTAAATAATGTTGCTGTCAGCCTGTTAACATTAAGTTCAGTTTTGCCATGTGCTTTCCTAGTGATCCATGCACCCTATGAAATTGCTTTTGCCATTCATAGCTTCATAAACATGTACTGGTACTGTTGGTCACCTTGTAATTCCATTTATTGCTCGGTGGTGAGTTGTACAAGCTCACCAACATGCCTACTTATTGTTGTTCCTGCCATGTTTGAATCTGTCATATCATTTGCCATGTTTGCATGGATGCTACCATATTTTCTGTTGATCTTTGGAATTAGTTCAGTAAGGGAGTTTTGTTCTTTGTCTTTAGTAATAGCATTCCATGCTTTGGTTTTCCATGTTAAGTTCCTGTAGCATGTTGTTTGATAGCTCTAAACATTGTAACCTGATGTTATTTCTGCTAAGTCTGAAACTGTTATTATTTTCAATCTTGCCATGTCCTTTTGAGCATGTTCTGGTGTTTTCTGGAGATAGATCAGTGTTCATGATTTGTCATGCTTTACCTGTAATTCATGCCCATGTCTTTTGTTCTTATGTTAAGGTGCTGTAGCATATTGTTTTGATGCTTCCTAGATGCCTAGTTGCTGTTTTGGACAGCTTGTCCTTTAAACTTGTATAGGGTGTGTGTTGAACCGTGCTCCGTTTTGAGTGTGCTCTATATGAAACTTGCTTAGAATTGCATGTAGTTTCATATTATCATGTTGCATCCTTGTTTTGAGGTGTTTGCTTGATGTTTGTATGCATTTTGCATCAATGCCATGTTTAACTTGTTTTGCTCATATCTTCTAGGTCGTAGCTCCGATTTAAATGAACGTTATATGTAACTTGACTAGAATCTCAAGTAGATCATCTTGGTGCATCTTAACTTGCTGTTTAACAACTTGGACATAAGGTTTATTCAGATCTGGACCAACTTCTAAATTTGCATATGAGGACTTACCGGATTAGTTCTATGTTGTTTCCGGCCTCATTTAAACTTGCCTGGACGTGTTGCTCTTGTATGCCTCATCTCTTGCCATGAGTAGCTTCATGTAGCCTTTGTCATGCATCATACTTGGTTGTGCATCATGTCATGTCTATGTGTGGTGTGTTTACCATGTTGTGTGCTTCTTCTCGATAGTTCCCGTTTCGTTGCGATCGTGAGGATTCGTTCGTCTACGCTTGGTTCAGCTTCATCCGTTCGTCTTCTTCATGAACTTGTTCTTCTTCCTTGCGGGATTTCAGGCAAGATGACCACTACCTTGGATCTCATTACTATCATTGCTATGCTAGTTGCTTCGTTCTATTGCTTTGCGCCGCTACCTATCACTTGCTCTTCAAGCCTCCCAAATTGCCATGTCAGCCTCTAACCTTGTCACCCTTCCTAGCAAACCGTTGTTTGGCTATGTTACCGCTTTTGCTCAGCCCCTCTTATAGAGTTGCTAGTTGCAGGTGAAGATGAAGATTGCTCCATGATGGACAGGATTATGTTGGGATATCACAATATCTCTTACGTTATTAATGCATCTATATACTTGGTAAAGGGTGGAAGGCCCGGCCTTATGCCTGGTGTTTTGTTCCACTCTTGTCGCCTTAGTTTCCGTCATATCGGTATTATGTTCCCGGATTTTGTGTCCCTAACGCGGTTGGGTGATTTATGGGACCCCCTAGCAGTTCGCCTTGAATAAAACTCCTGCAGCAAGGCCCAACATTGATTTTACCATTTGCCTACCACCTATACCTTTCCCTTGGGAGTAATTAACTCGAGGGTCATCTTTATTTTAGCCCCCCCGGGCCAATGCTTGTCTAAGTGTTGGTCCAAACCGAGCGATGTCCGACGCCCCCTGGGCAACCAGGGTCTATGCCAACCCGACGTCTTGCTCATCCGGTGTGCCCTGAGAACGAGATATGTGCAGCTCCTATCAGGATTTGTTGGCACAGCGGGCGGCTTTGCTGGTCTTGTTTTACCATTATCAAAATGTCTTGTAACCGGGATTCCGAGACTGATCAGGTCTTCCTGGGAGAAGGAATATCCTTCGTTGATCACGAGAGCTTATCATGGGCTAAGTTGGGACACCCCTGCAGGGTATAAACTTTTGAGAGCCGTGCCCGCGGTTATGTGGCAGATGGGAATTTGTTAATATCCGGTTGTAGATGACTTGACACCTGATTCGAATTAAAACGCATCAACCGCGTGTGTAGCCGTGATGGTCTCTTCTTGGCGGAGTCCGGGAAGTGAACACGGTTTTGGGTTATGTTTGACGTAAGTAGGAGTTCAGGATCACCTCTTGATCATTACTAGTTGACGACCGTTCCTTTGCTTCTCTTCTCGCTCTTATTTGCGTATGTTAGCCACCATATCATGCTTAGTCGCTGCTGCAACCTCACCACTTTACCCCTTCCTTACGCATTAAGCTTTGCTAGTCTTGATACCCATGGTAATGGGATTGCTGAGTCCTCGTGGCTCACAGATTACTACAACAATAGTTGCAGGTACAGGTTATGCGATGATCATGACGCGAGAGTGATGTTTGCTTGTTTGGAGTTTTTCTTCTGCTTCTTCTTTGATCAGGGGATAGGTTCCAGGTTGGCAGCCTGGGCTAGCAGGGTGGATGTCGTTTGAGTTTTGTTTGTGATTCATCCATAGTCGGATGGTGCCCTTATGTAAGATGATGTTGTATTCGTGTGGCATTGTATGCCTTTTATATGTATCCCTATCTATTATGTAATGTTGATGTAATGATATCCACCTTGGAAAAGCGTATCAATATGCAGTTCTATCCTTGGTGGGACCTTCGAGTCTCTTTAGGATACTATCGCATATTGGGCATGACATTTTGGTATCAGAGCCTCGACCGACCTTAGGAGCCCCCCTTGATTGATCGTGTAGTTTTGCCATTGTTGATTCTAGAAGAAAACCGTTTTCGGAGTCTAGTTATATCGGAGAGTAGGAATTCTTTTTACTCCTCAGCCTCTTCGTTGCTCTGGTAAGGAATCTTGACATAGGTGTTTTGAATTACTCCTCTTCCCCTTCAAAACTTTCTTTAGGATCACGCAGTTGGTTTTTTTGATCGTTCTTCCTCAGCTCTTTTTATTCGGTGCATTTCCCATCAAGTTGACTCGAGCCTCTTCATCTTTGCCAAGCTCAATACTCAGTTGTTTCTTTTCCCACCCACCCACCTTTTTTCTCAGAGTCAGAGTCTGTAATCGAGTATCCATTCTACTCGTGCGAAGTCTATGCTTTCTTTCCTCAATTATTTCAACCGGTGTTTTCTCTTCAAGTTATTCGTCGATTTCCCCTTCCAGGTGCCTTTGTTTTTCCTGCCCTCCCACCCTTTTTCTTCCCGGAGTCTGAGTCTCTTTCGACCATAATTTTCATTCGTGCAGAGCCTCTTGAGTCTTCCCTCAATTATTTCAACCGGTGAATTCTCGTATCGCTCAACATTCTTCATCGCTTTTTCTTTCCGGTGGATTCAATTCAAGTTTTTTGGGTTGATCACATTCTTTCCCTTGGATCAAGTGTTCCCCTTTCTCATTCGCCTCTTGCCAGTTTAATTGTTCCGGAGTGCAGGAGACATCTCAGGAGATTCGTTCGTGTTCCAATTAATTCGAGGTTGTCACCTCATTCAAATATTTCAATTGTTCCGGTGCATCATCTATCTGTTCAACATCCCTTTCCAATGGTGTTTTCCTCTTTAGTGGGCCCTAACCCACAGGTCTTTTCCCAGGATCTTACCTGACTCTTCTAATTATTCCGGAGCTATTCTCAAATTCTTTTCAAAGTGTGATGTAAGAATGGATCCCATCAGTCACATGCCTTCTCCAAGATCTCTTTAAAATTCATTTCATTGTTGCCTCAACCTCTCCGCTTTTCGTTCCCCCGAGTACCTCAGTAATTTTGGTGGTGTTTCGCGTCGTCATTTGAAGACCGAAGAAGAGTTTTTCCTCTAAATCTTGCATGTTCTCTCGAAGACTCGCGATTCTAGTTTCATGCTATCATCTCGAATTATTCCATTTGTCAGATATTCTTTTCTTACCCATCCGGAGTATGTCAGGAGTTTTTTTCCGTTTCTTTTCACCGGAGGCCATCATTCCAGAAGAATTCTTCGTGCTCACATTTCAGCTACCGTTATCCAATTATCTTGGTGCTTCGTTCAAGTGTTCTTTAATCAGCTCATGATCTCTTTGTTCTTTTGCATTTAAATCCCCTCGAGCATATTGGTTCTTCTAATTCTTCCCGGTGATTCTTTCTCTTTAATCAGTAATTTTCGAATTCCTACGGTGGTTCGTTCAAGATTCTTTTTCCTTGATTATCATTTTAATCCATCCATTCTTTCGAATCCTACCGGTGGTTCATGAAGACTTTCTCAAGTTTTGTGCTATACCCCCCTTAATCCTTTTCAAGAAGAATAAGTAATATGCAAAATCCATTGCTTGTCATCAATTTAATTTGATGAAGGATAAGCATACAATAAATCTTATTCTTATTTCCTCAAAGTGAGTAATCCCTTCCTTCGGAGTTTGTCTTGATGAATAAATTCTATTTCCAAGTGTTTTCATCTTTTCTTTTCCGGAGCTCAAAATTTCCTCGGCCATCTCATCGGAACCTCAATCTCTATCACCGCAAGGCTCATCTTATTTTTTTTCATCCTTCATTCTATCTCACCATCCTTTTGTCACCGGAGTTCATCATGGTGGTTCTTCATGATTTAATTCATTCTTCAAGAGTTCATCAAGATTCTTGTTGGTGGAGTTCAAGTATCTTTCTTCTCGCGTCTCAAAGTGCAATTAATTCTCCATATTCTTTTCAAGTGGAGTTTTGCATTTCTTCGTTATTCCCAGATATTCAAGCATTTGGTTGTGGCATAATTTCACCTCAAGTTTGTAGTTGTTTTTGGATAAGTCCACATCAAGTTTATTCTTTCATTGTTGATTTTCTCAACAACTCCATTCAATCCTTCCTTCTAAGTTCTTTTCATTCTATTTCAATTCTTCCGGAGGCATTGCGTTGTTCATCTCATCAAGTGCCATCCCATCTTGTGGAGTTCTTGTTCTATTCCTTCCATGTTCAGCCGGAGTGCTGTCCAAATCCTTTCAGTCTTATTCGTTTCTTATCTCGTTCTAACCGGAGTGGTTTCATAGTCTATCCGATTCTGTGAGACTTCGATTCTCGTTATTCTCGTTGTTCCTCTCTTCTTCTCGAGTGCTCTCGATTCTTTGCTCCTTCTCTTTTGTTCTTATTTCACCTCATCCCTTTTCCTTCCCGTCTCAGTCCTAAGATCTCGGGATGAGATCTCTTGTTAGTAGAGGAGTGTTGTAACGCCCCGGATTCATTGCGCCAGGTGTCCACCAGTTATTCGCCGTTGTTGCCATGTCATTTGCTTGCGTGTTGAATTTTGTCATGTCATGTGCATCTCATTTTGCATATGTGTTCGTCTCATGCATCCGAGCATTTTCCCCGTTGTCCGTTTTCCAATCCGACACTCCTATGTCCTCCGGCGTTCCCCTTTTGTCTCTCGTCGTGTGCAGGTGTTAAACGTTCTCGGAATGGACCGAGGATTGCCAAGCAGACTTGGTACACCACCGGTAGACCGCCTGTTAAGTTTCGCGTCATTTGGAGTCTGTTTGATACTCCAACGGTTAACCGGTGAACCGCAAAGGCCTCTTTTGTGTGCAGCCCAACACCCCTCCAAATCAGCCCACTAACCCATCAAACTCCCTTCCATGCTCTCGGTCGTTCGATCACGATCGAGTGGGCGAAAAACGCTCCTCATTTGGACTGTCCTAGCTCCCTCTACCTATATAAACACACCATCCCCAGAAATTTCGGATGAAATCAACCCTAACCCTAGCCTTCTTCTTCCTCCGCGCGTCGGACGCGTCCGTGGCGTGTCGGACACGTCCGCCGCCGCCTCCCTCAGCCACCCACACTTCGCCACGTCGCCTCCCGGGCTTCCCCGCCGCCGGGGCCCGCCGAGCCCGTAACGGGCCTGCGTAGGCCCGTCTGTCCGCGCCGCCAGCCCGCGCCAGCCCGGATCCGTCGCCGCCCTCCGCCGCCTCCGCCGGCGACCCCCGCCGCTGGTGCGCCCGCCGCCGCCCGAGCACCCGCGGCTCGCCCAAGCCCGCGTCGCCCGTCCTCTCCGCCGCCGCGCCCAGCACCTCCGTCATCGTCCGCCGCCGTCCGCCCGACCCGCTTCGGGACCCGACCCCGCCGCCGTCGTCACGCCGCCCGGCGCCGCCTCCCTCGCCGGAGCCGCACCTCTGCGCGCCGCAGCCCGCCCGTAGGTGCCCCGCGCCCAAGGCCGCAGCTCCGCCCGCCGGCGCCGCCCCTCGCCGGTCGCGCCTCCCCGCCCCGCCATGTCGCCGCCGGCCGCCTCCTCCACCGTCGCCGGCTGCCCCGTTGCCGGATCTGGGCGGGTGGATGAGATCCACCTGTCCCCGAACCAAACGCGCGCAGCCCGTTCCGCCCAGCTCCGTCCAGGGTCCTTCCCGTCCAACTTCTCCCCGAGGGTATATTTTGGCCAAGTCCCAGTTTTCTGTTATTTTGTTAGCATGTTCATCATGTCATAACTCCATGCACACTGCTCTGTTTCGTGCGTGTAATATATCAAAGTGTTCTTCATGAGATGCTCTTCATTAATTCCATTGTGCCATGTTTGTTTGAGTTAATCTTGATGCCCTAATTATCGTTGCAAGAGTGCTATATGATGTTAACTGTTGTCTGTTAACAGAACTTGGTGATTTGTCTTTTTCATTGCATTTTGTGTGTGCATCCTATGAGCATGAGCTCTACATGTGTTTTGTGCTAAATCATGCCATCTTTACAGTGGTGCAATCCATGTATTTTTTTGAGTATTGTAGTGAGTGCTTTGAGCTCGTGAAGTAGGGTACTTGCTGTTACTGTTTTGCTAGGCTGAATATGCTATATCATGATGCTATGTTAACCGGCTGCTACAAGTCATTCTATGTGTAATATGGAGATGTTGAATCAGGATGTTTTTGTCATAAATGTCATGCACTATCCATTCATGGCCCTGGTTGCATTTATACCCTGCTGTAACATGTTGTTATCTTGCTCCAAAATGGCTAAATAATGTTGCTGTCAGCCTGTTAACATTAAGTTCAGTTTTGCCATGTGCTTTCCTAGTGATCCATGCACCCTGTGAACTTCCTCTTGCCATGCTTAGCTTCATAACCATGTACTCGTACTTCTGTTCACATTTTAATGCCATGTATTTCTAGTTGGTGAGTTGTACAAGCTCACCAACATGCCTACTTATTGTTGTTCCTGCCATGTTTGAATCTGTCATATCATTTGCCATGTTTGCATGGATGCTACCATATTTTCTGTTGATATTTGGAATTAGTTCAGTAAGGGAGTTTTGTTCTTTGTCTTTAGTAATAGCATTGCATGCTTTTGTTTTCCATGTTAAGTTCCTGCAGAATGTTGTTTGATAGCTCTAAACATTGCTACCTGATGTTATTTTTGCTAAGTCTGAAACTGTTATTATTTGCAATCTTGCCATGTCCTTTTGAGCATGTTCTGGTGTTTTCTGGAGATAGATCAGTGTTCATGTGTTGTCATGCTTTACCTGTACTTCATGCCCATGTCTTTTGTTCTTATGTTAAGGTGCTGTAGCATATTGTTTTGATGCTTGCTAGATGCCTAGTTGCTATTTTGGACAGCTTGTCCTTTAAACTTGTTTAGGGTGTATGTGTTGAACCGTTGCTCCGTTTTGAGTGTGCTCTATATGAAACTTGCTTAGAATTGCATGTAGTTTCATATTATCATGTTGCATCCTTGTTTTGAGGTGTTTTCTTGATGTTTGTATGCATTTTGCATCAATGCCATGTTTAAGTTGTTTTGCTCATAACTTCTAGGTCGTAGCTCCGATTTAAATGAACTTTATATGTAACTTGACTAGAATCTCGTGTAGATCATCTTGGTGCATCTTAACTTGCTGTTTAACAACTTGGACATAAGGTTTATTCAGATCTGGACCAAGTTCTAAATTTGTATATGAGGACTTACCGGATTAGTTCTATGTTGTTTCCGGCCTCATTTAAACTTGCCTGGATGTGTTGCTCTTGTATGCCTCATCTCTTGCCATGAGTAGCTTCATGTAGCCTTTGTCATGCATCATACTTGGTTGAGCATCATGTCATGTCTATGTGTGGTGTGTTTACCATGTTGTGTGCTTCTTCTCGATAGTTCCTGTTTCGTTGCGATCGTGAGGATTCGTTCATCTACGCTTGGTTCAGCTTCATCCGTTCGTCTTATTCATGGACTTTTTCTTCTTCCTTGCAGGATTTCAGGCAAGATGACCGCTACCTTGGATCTCACTACTATCATTGCTACGCTAGTTGCTTCGTTCTATCGCTTTGCTGCGCTACCTATCACTTGCTCTTCAAGCCTCCCAAATTGCCATGTCAGCCTCTAACCTTGTCACCCTTCCTAGCAAACCGTTGTTTGGCTATGTTACCGCTTTTGCTCAGCCCCTCTTATAGCGTTGCTAGTTGCAGGTGAAGATGAAGATTGCTCCATGATGGACATGATTATGTTGGGATATCACAATATCTCTTATGTTATTAATGCATCTATATACTTGGTAAAGGGTGGAAGGCCCGGCCTTATGCCTGGTGTTTTGTTCCACTCTTGCCACCTTAGTTTCCGTCATATCGGTATTATGTTCCCGGATTTTGCGTCCCTAACGCGGTTGGGTGATTTATGGGACCCCCTTGACAGTTCGCCTTGAATAAAACTCCTGCAGCAAGGCCCAACATTGGTTTTACCATTTGCCTACCACCTATACCTTTCCCTTGGGAGTAATTAACTCGAGGGTCATCTTTATTTTAGCCCCCCCGGGCCAATGCTTGTCTAAGTGTTGGTCCAAACCGAGCGATGTCCGGCGCCCCCTGGGCAACCAGGGTCTATGCCAACCCGGCGTCTTGCTCATTCGGTGTGCCCTGAGAACAAGATATGTGCAGCTCCTATCGGGATTTGTCGTCACAGCGGGCGGTTTTGTTGGTCTTGTTTTACCATTGTCAAAATGTCTTGTAGCCGGGATTCCAAGACTGATCGGGTCTTCTTGGGAGAAGGAATATCCTTGGTTGATCGCGAGAGCTTAGCATTGGCTAAGTTGGGACACCCCTGCACGGTATAAACTTTCGAGCCGTGCCCGCGGTTATGTGGCAGATGGGAATTTGTTAATATCCCGTTGTAGATAACTTGACACCTGATTCAAATTAAAACGCATCAACCGCGTGTGTTGCCATGATGGTTTCTTCTTGGCGGAGTCCGGGAAGTGAACACGGTTTTGGGTTATGTTTGATGTAAGTAGGAGTTCAGGATCACCTCTTGATCATTACTAGTTGATGACCGTTCCTTTGCTTCTCTTCTCGCCCTTATTTGCGTATGTTAGCCACCATATCATGCTTAGTCGCTGCTGCAACCTCACCACTTTACCCCTTCCTTACCCATTAAGCTTTGCTAGTTTTTATACCCATGGTAATGGGATTGCTGAGTCCTCGTGGCTCACAGATTACTACAACTACAGTTGTAGGTACAGGTTATGCGATGATCATGACGCGAGAGCGATGTTTGCTTGTTTGGAGTTCTTCTTCTGCTTCTTCTTTGATCAGGGGATAGGTTCCAGGTCGGCAGCCTGGGCTAGCAGGGTGGATGTCGTTTGAGTTTCTGTTTGTGATTCACCCGTAGTCGGATGGTGCCCTTATGTAAGATGATGTTGTATTCGTGTGGCATTGTATGCCTTTTGTATATATCCCCATCTATTATGTAATGTTGATGTAAGGATATCCACCTTGCAAAAGCGTATCAATATGCGGTTCTATCCTTGGTGGGACCTTCGAGTCTCTTTAGGATAGTATCGCATATTGGGTGTGACAGTATCCATGACAGACGTGAGTATTTTTAATTAATGGTTAACTGATGTAGGATGGAACCCTATGGGGAGATCTTTCACGAATTGGAGGGGGATCCCCAAGAACAAGATGAACAAAAGAGGGGAAAACAAGAGGAACACTCAAGAACAAGTCAAATCACACATCCACTAGACAATCAAACACATAAGATCCACAAGGTACATGAACAACAAAGGGAAATAAGATACATGGTAGAGTTCATCCCAAATCCTATGAAGGAGATGAGGGCTTGATGATCCTATGATTGGGATCCTTCTCCAAGGAGGAGGTCTTGATGTTTGGTCACTCCAAGAGGAGGTCTTGATCTCCTAGTGGAGTGGATCCATGGAGCAAAGCTCTCATATGTCTAACATATCCTTTGCTAACCCTAACAAATGGTCTAGGTACGGAATATATAGCCTTGGGGATGACGTGGAGGAAGAGGGGCTCGGAAAGGAGATCACAGCCGTCCATCCTGATGAGCCCGTGCGCACGGGGTAAGTTGGGCCCGTGCGCACGGGGGTCCCGTGGGAACGGTACAGGCCCGTGCGCACGGGGGTCCCGTGGGAACGGTACAGGCCCGTGCGCACGGGGTGCTCCAGCGCCAACTCTCTGAGTAGTCCGTGCGCACGGGGTCTCGGGGGCCCGTGCGCACGGGGTCGCCTGGGACCTCCTGTCCAGCTCCTGTTGGGCTCCATCTTCTTCCTTGTGGCCTTGGGGTCCTTCTCCTTGGCCTCCGGGAAGCTCCTTAGCTGCTTGGCGGCGGTCTTCCTCGTATCTGAAGATGCATAACGTTCCGTGGTGAGGTAGCTAGCCACCAAGTCCAATGGATATTCATCATATTCTCGAAGAAGAGCCGGTTCATCTTAACTCCGGTAGGTCCGCTTGGGGCTTGATGTGCTATGAAGGTGTACATGGAGATGAACGTGGGATGCTCCGCATCATCTCCTCCTCCTTTGGAAAGATCCGACCTCGGATCATAAACCGTATCGCCATGTACACGGTAGGCATGGTTGTACCATAGGTCGATGTCGTGGCACTCCTCAACTTGAATGTCCATAGGGTCCATCTCCAATGTCGGTCCTCCATCCAATAGATGTATCATGTAGACAACAAGAAGCAAACAACAATGAAAGAATGGCCCATCCAATATGCATATTCGAAGATGGCTCAAAGGGAAGGATTTCACCTTTAGGAGATTCTCACAAATGTTGGTGTTGCACATCATGTACGCCTTCACATAACCAAAATGTGTCTTTATGGTACCGCCTTGTGAATCCTTCGAAATGAAAGAACATGAGAAACACTTGGAAAAACAAATGAGGTTAGTGCAAAACCAAGACCAATCATTCGAGGGGCGAGATACCCGACAAGTGTATGCATCATGCTCATCATAAGAAAGGACAAGGAAGCATTTCATAGTATGTAGGCATATGATGCGAGAACAGCCAAATACAATAGGCTCAATCAAACAAGCATGCTTCACAAGTAAAGTGTCCAAGTCTCCAAGATCAATAAGCATAGTTTGGTTGCACTCAATACAAGTGGATATGAAAGAGGCAACTAATGGACACAAGAGACAATGATCAAGATATATCATGTGAGAGGCATGAGCATATATGTCATCAACGCAAGAAAGCAAGTAATAGTGGAACATGGGTGATGCAACATAACAAGCAATCATAGCAATCAAGGCAAGCAAGCTAGTAGTGCGAAGATGCAACATACTAGGAGGAATCATGGCAAGCATGTCATGTGTGCAAATAGTGGGCATGAATAATGCACATGACATAGCACAAGCATGAAAGCAAGATATGAGTAAAATAGCATGAGGCACATGATAAACATGGCAAAAGCAACAAGGATCTCCACCAAGCATGCAAATACACATAGGAATATCATAATGGTGAAGTATGGGTAGATGCAAACAAGGGTCACAATTGCATGGCAAAGGCATAGGAGCAAACATAGCATGCAAAGTGAACACGGTAAAATGAGCATATGGTGACAAGTGGTAAATGGCCCATAGTCGTGTGAGAGCCAAGTAGAAGAGATGCGCGTAGTCCTTGCGCGAATGGAACGGTGGTAAAGATAGTCCACGGGATCCCAAGTCATCATTGCTCTCTAGAGCTCGTTTTGTCAACTCGTGGGATTGCGAGGTTGACAAGTATTCATGGGTACCTACACAAAAGAGGCACAAACGAAAGAAATTGTGTGTGTGGTAAATGTACACATCATCCATCATGATGTGTATGTGCACGTGTGAGTTAGCACAAGATAAGCAATGCTCAAAGAAATTTGAGGCATGGTATATGAACATGTCATCCATCATGAAAGAATAGTTGTTATGTATGACACGATGGGGACACAAACTGAGCAAACAAGTATATGGCACATCAAAATCATGTTTATTCATGGGGAGCATATGGTGTACACTATCATGGGAATCATGCAAAGTATGAAATGTATCAAGATCTCCTAATATGTACGAGGAAACTATGGGGGTCTCCTCATGAGCAATATCGGAAGCATAATATGGAGAAAATGGACAACATTCAAAATAATGCATGTTCGAAGCTAGGTGGTCATGGCATGGCATATTAGATAATTGATGCAAAGGGAGCATATCAATATCATCACAAGAAAAACAAATGCCAATAACCATGGGCTTGTCATCTATGCCATATGTGCAAATTGGGTTTATTTTAATGGGGCATGCATAGTTACTATGTTGATATTGAAATGATGCAATATGGTTGATCTCACTCATAGCATATGACAAGTTCAATGGATTGTCAAACATGATGTGACCAATAGAATTTTCACATGATATCCTATGGAGCATAGCATCACAACTAGGCAACTCAACATGCTCATCATCATATTCATCATAAATAGGTAAGTCAAGGCATGAAGAAGTTTCACGAGCATGAAGCATGGTAATAGGTGGGTCAACATCATGGGAGAAATCATTATCAAGAGAGTCCATTAGTGGGACAAGAGAAGCACCATCACCTATGTTACCTTTGGAGCGTCGCTCATGTGTGGTAGGTGGGGTGTGGAAAATCGTCTTGTTGTCATCTTCATCTTGATGGAACCATGTGGGGGGTGCATCATCGTCCACCATGGCCATCGTTTTGTCCAAAGGGAGGACGAAGTCGTCGAGGATCGGCACATCATCATAGATGGAACCTAGCACCAATTGAGAAGACACAATAGAGGTAGAGGTCAAGTTGTTAGAAATGCAAATGGCCTCATATGCCTCATCAACTATCTCACTCTCCCTATGTGGTGGTGGCTCACTCACTCCCTCAAGGTAGGTGCACTCAATGTCGCATATGGTGGAGTCACTCAAATCACTCAAGTGGTGGTGGTGGTGGCTCTCCTCACATGGGAATTGGGGTAGCTCATCATATATGGGGCTAGTGGTGAAGTCACTCTCACTCTCAATATGGTGGCAAAAGTCACTCAAGTCATCATACATCGCCGTGGTCGAAGGGAGAATCCCATGCTCAACCATCTCGTAGTCATCGCCGTGGATGAAGGCCGAAGATGGCACATCATCACTCTTGTCATGGATGAAGGCCGAAGATGGCACATCATCACTCTCGCCATCTTGTAGCATGGTCGTTGCAAAGTGAGCTCGGGGTCGATTAGACTTGGCCTTCTTGAGTTCTTGCTCCGCCTTGAGAGCACCAAAGTAGTTGTCGTCGAGGGACTTGTAGTTCTCGAGGAAGATAGTCTTGGAGATGTTGTTCAATCCCATCATGAAGTAGAACTTCATCCAAATGGGGTCGTCCACGCCGGCACGTTGCAAGGCTTCCGTCATGTTCTTGAAGTACTGGTCGAGGGACTTGGATCCTTGTATGGTGTTCTCCAATTGGCGTTGAAGATGTTCCGTGTAGGTGGAAGGCACAAATTCTCGCCTCATCGCTTTCTTCGTCTTGGACCAACTCATGTCGAAGCTCCTCGAAGGTGAGTGAAGCCACCAAATCAACGCGTAGTCATGGAAGGTACTTGTGGCGCACTTCACTTGAACTTTGGAGGGTACTTGATGTAGCTTGAGGTAGTCATCCATCTTGCACTCCCATTCGAGGTATTCATCGGGGTCATTAGTCCCAAAGAATGGAATCTCGTCGACGATGTTGAAGTCGTTGTAGCTCGAGGGAGTAGTGGACTTGAGATCGTGGAGTAGGCGAAGATGCCGTACATCTGAAGGCGAAGATGCCTTCAAGTCACTTGGCGAAGATGCCAAAGGTGTTGGAGAAGACGCAGCCTTGTAGTTGATGTCGCGGCTCTGTATAGCCCGTGTGCACGGGGGTGCAGAAGGCCGTGTGCATGGGGTCCCGTGGGCAGGGGGGTCGAGGGCCCGTGTGCACGGGGTTGGCAGAGCAGCCAACGCGTGTCCTGAAGCTCGCTCTTCATGGTCATGTCGATGTCGATGCTTGTGTGTACTTGCCGGAGATGGTAGCTCGGGAGTCTTTGCACTTGAGCGTCTTCGCGAAGATGAGGAAGATCGGTTGCGGTTCTTGATGAGGGCCTTGAGCTCCTCCATGCGCTTGTTCATCTTGGCGTCGATGAAGTTCTTCATAGCATCAAGCTCGTCGTCGTTGTTGTAGACCGGAGATGATGTGCTTTGCCTATCCATCACAAGACTCGAGCAAAGGTGAGTAGGAAATGAGATAAACAATACCAAGCTACCTTTTCCCAAAGTTGAGGATGTATCCCGTTTCACTCAATGTGAAATGAAAGAATAGTGGAATTGGTACCGGACTTATTCACTCACACCTACAAGTAAAGGCTTATGGTAGAGCTCGGTGAGGATAGTGGCACAAAAATTTGATGCAAAATGTTAGCAAGAGTCAATAATGTTGGAAAAGATTCACAAATTCGCAAGTGAAACAAGTAGACCAATAGCAAATGGTACACAGAAACACACACGCGGATAGATAAATGGGGTCGTGCAACCAAGGAATGAGCACAAAATGTGGAGTCCGCGGAAAACGCTCGTGTTGCACAACTCAAGAGAGACGCTAGCACGATTGCTCAATAGGCGGATACGACACTTGTGCACAACCTATAAGATGCAAAATGGATAAACTTTCTATCCCAAGTATGCTATGTATGTATGGTTCCCGGTGTTTCTCACACAATGATCCAAGATGATCAAATATGATACCATATGATATATTTTGATGCTATGGCTATTGCTTACAAGCTCTTTGCTCTCTTTTTGCTTAAAAGCTTTATTTCTCTCTCTTTTTTCTATCGCCAATTTGCACAATGCACAAACCAAGATAGCAATTGAGTATATGCGGGAACAAACTTGTGACACGAGATATGATACCAAGATATGCACCACGATGATATGGTATGTATGATATGGGAAGTATGATCACTAATGTGCACAAGTAATGTTGCCGGCAATGCTCAAATGGCTAGTCTCGATAGGCAAGTAACGCAAAATGGGCTAGGGGTTATCAATGCAATTGCAAGGGGAATATACAATGGTGTCGTCGAGGTTACCGTCCTTTGCGATGATGAGTAGCGGTGTTCTTGATGTAGACACCAAGATGATGTAGACCCGTCCCTAAGTAGCCGAAACACCTTAGGAAATGGTAAAAACCGCAAACTCAAAATCTCAAATGACAAATGTCAAATGGTGGTAGTGGAAATGGCAATGTGGAAGTGGTGGTGGTGGTGGTTGATGAAGAAGCAATCGTCCCTAAGTAACCGAAACACCTTAGGAGACTCACGTCGCCACTCAAACAACCATAAATGCTAAATGGAGCAAAATGTGTTAGGTTGCGGAAGTCGGTGGTGATGTAGCGGATGATATGGTGGAAGGCCTAGGCAAAGATGCCAAAATGTCAAAAATTTTATGGAGCCAAATGGTGATGGAACCTATCTAGGTGGATGGGGGATGTCAATAGCTAATCAACGAGCTAAAGAATGCTAAAATCGGACTCCGGATGTGGAAGTTACGGGCAAAACGGTGGACTGCACGCGGCTGCTGTAGGGGGGCCGTGCGCACGGGGTCTAGGGCCCGTGGGCACGGGGTCCCGTGCGCACGGTACAAGCCCGTGGGCACGGGGTGTCCAGAGACTTTTCGGGGGCCCGTGCGCACGGGGTCTGGGGTCCGTGGGCACGGGGTGGGCGGAAATTTCGCGATTTTGGGGCGGAAATTGAAGATTTCTAGGGCAAAATTGGGGAGATTTTGGGGATGGATGGTGGGGAAAAGATGGGGGAAGGCTAGATCCACTTGAAACCAAGCAAATGCATGGATCAAATCCAACAAAATCACACTAAACCAACAAATCACAAAAAAAATTGGGACTATTTTTGGTGGGGATTTTCGAATTTAGGACGAAATCACACAAAACTAGGCTAGAAAACAAAGAGGGGGGCTCCAATTTCGTGAGAAACCATGGCTAATGATACCATATGATGTAGGGTGGAACCCTATGGGGAGATCTTTCACGAATTGGAGGGGGATCCCCAAGAACAAGATGAACAAAAGAGGGGAAAACAAGAGGAACACTCAAGAACAAGTCAAATCACACATCCACTAGACAATCAAACACATAAGATCCACAAGGTACATGAACAACAAAGGGAAACAAGATACATGGTAGAGTTCATCCCAAATCCTATGAAGGAGATGAGGGCTTGATGATCCTATGATTGGGATCCTTCCCCAAGGAGGCGGTCTTGATGTTTGGTCACTCCAAGAGGAGGTCTTGATCTCCTAGTGGAGTGGATCCATGGAGCAAAGCTCTCATATGTCTAACATATCCTTTGCTAACCCTAACAAATGGTCTAGGTACGGAATATATAGCCTTGGGGACGAAGTGGAGGAAGAGGGGCTCGGAAAGGAGATCACAGCCGTCCATCCTGATGAGCCCGTGCGCACGGGGTAAGTTGGGCCCGTGCGCACGGGGGTCCCGTGGGCACGGTACAGGCCCGTGCGCACGGGGTGCTCCAGCGCCAACTCTCTGAGTAGTCGGTGCGCACGGGTCTCGGGGCCCGTGCGCATGGGGTCGCCTGGGACCTCCTGTCCAGCTCCTGTTGGGCTCCATCTTCTTCCTTGTGGCCTTGGGGTCCTTCTCCTTGGCCTCCGGGAAGCTCCTTAGCTGCTTGGCGGCGGTCGTCCTCGTACCTGAAGATGCATAACGTTCCGTGGTGAGGTAGCCACCAAGTTCAATGGATATTCATCATATTCTCGAAGAAGAGCGGGTTCACCATAACTCCGGTAGGTCCGCTTGGGGGTTGATGTGCTATGAAGGTGTACATGGAGATGAACGTGGGATGCTCCGCATCATTAACTTAAGGTGGCTACTTAAATACACATCTGGGTGGATTGGTGGAGGCATCCTGGAGTACCCAGTGGTTGTCAGGGCACCTGGAGAACCCAGTGCTTGCCCAAGGGAATCCCGGAGTACCCGTGTGATTACCCTATCGAATGCCACCCAGGCTCAAAGGGATCATAAGATTATTCATGCTAGAAATTTCCGTGTGTAGCCTCAAGCCATTATGGGCTCTGGCATAGTTGAGTATATTGCGTGATCTCTTGAAGAGGTGGACTAGCAAATGTAGGGGAAAGTAGGTGTAACTGTCCATCCAGAGTAAAGAGTTAATGTTTCTGAAAGACTGTGTCTTGGTCATCCGTTTCTCAAACACCATGTAGTGCGAGAAATCCAACGGAGGAGATCGAGTCTTGTGGGGAAAAGTGCACAAACCTCTGCAGAGTGTACAATCTAATCATGGTTAGAAGTGTCCCCGGTTATGGACATCTTGAGTATCTAGTTCTTGGATTATCATGTTGATCTCATCACTCTAAATAAATTTGTTGGGTTAATTTATATTGCTTAATTGGGATTGAGTTGGAGGAACCTTCTCAATGTTTATCAACCACCATGATAGTTAAATAAAATTTATTCCTTTGATGTAGGTAAAAATTGGCTTTATGCAAAAACAGTAACCATAAAGCTTTCCACCAGCCATATATGCATGTAGTGTTAGCATTTATTCTGTTCATTACTCTATGTGTTACATTGACAGCATATTCCATGTGTTGATCTGTTTCGGGCTACAACATATCATGTTGCAGACTTTTCAGACGACGAGTAAGGTGCCATAGGTCTTTGTCGTTCACTCAGCTATGTCGTTGGAGTTGATGGACTCACTTTATCTTCCATGCCTTCCGCTGTTATCTTATTTAGATGGCCTTAAGCCATATTATTGTAGTAAGTTCTCTTTTGAGACATTCGATGTAATAAGTGTGTGATTGAAACTCTGTTATAAATCCTCAAGTACTGTGCGTGTTAGCATTACCGATCCAGGGATGACACCGATGCACAGAGACTAGACTGTTTGAGGTCTGGTCACTACAAGATGGTATCAGAGCACACGCTGACTGTAGGACACAACCACTAAGCTAAAACAATAGGTCACTCTTCTCTATTAATTTCTGACTCCTCTCCCTTTTGTACTCTATAGGATGGCGGACTCAAGGAACAAGTTTACACAACCAAATGAAGACACTCCTCTTGGACGACACTTGAAGGAAGTTACTAGGTACCTGAACATTGGAATACCAAGCTTCACCGGGACCTACATCGCCACTCTACCAGAAGAGGAGCGTTGGATGATTCGAGTTCAAGTTCCAGGAAGGACCTTCATGCCAGTCACTAAGCCCATAGAGTTTTCCTTTGATGCACCAACCTGGAGTCTAGGAAAGAGCATGGCAGCCCACATCGCCATGGGACGCACATGAGAAGTTTATCACAAGGATCTCAAGGACACTATCTACCAGATATGTGGGCACCGAGATGAGCAATGGGAGATGATCAGCACCAGGAGAGACAGGTCCATTGCAGCTTTCATCCAGGAGTTAAACCAGCACATTCGTCGCCAGGAGAACCAAATGCGCACAGGCATGATAGATCTGAAGAAGGCAATGACCAGGATCACGAAGCTAGACAAGGAACTCAAGTCTACACGCGATGGGTATGAGGAGGAAATGATGATACTAGTCGAGAAAAATGATGACCTGACAAGGAAGCTAGGAGTATTCATGGGAGACCCCGCGCCAGGAGGAGATGACGACGATTCCAAGGACATCCGTTCGGAAGACTACATCATCATCGACGACACTGACTCAGACCCCGATGACATCGATGATGACTATGTTGATGAATCTAGAGCAGATATCATGGAGTCTTCCACCGATTAAAACTTCTAGTCGACCACCATATCAATAGTAGTATTCCCCCATGTATATAGTATAGTCCGAGCACTTTTGTAACGATAGTTAGACCGATTGTATGCCCTTGTTAGAATTGATTGAAGTGATATGATTGTGTTTGTCTCATGTGCATATGGGTAGTGTTTCCCCTTAGACCACATTCTATTCTGTTTTCTCACCTTTTCTAAACCCATCAGATGCCTCCGAGACATGAGAATGGATTTGCTTTCCCACCGGAGCTCACTCAGTTGATCCAGCAGTAGAATACCTTGATGCAGCTACTAGTTCAGAATCAGAACCAAGGCAACAACAACAACAACAACAACAACAACAACAACCCACCACCACCACCACCTGTTGATCACTTAGCCCGTTTTCTAAGGCTGAATCCGCCGGTGTTCTCTAGTAGCACCAAGCCGATTGTTGCAGATGATTGGCTCCGCAAGATTGGTAGGGAGCTGACCACTGCAGGATGCACAAATGTGGAGAGAGTACATTTTGCCGCACATCAGCTTGATGGACCCGCAACATCATGGTGGGAGAATTTCACAGCCACTTACCCCATTTACACCGTTACATGGGACCAGTTTCAACAGGCTTTTTGCACTGCCCATGTTTCAGCAGGAGCTATGAACATGAAGAAGCGTGAGTTTCGCAACTTGTGCCAAGGCGGACGCATAGTGGGCCAGTATGTGGATGAGTTTAGTAAGTTAGCATGTTATGCCCCTGATGACGTAGCTACAGATGCCGCTAAGCAGGAAAAGTTTCTAGAAGGACTGAATGATGAGCTGAGCATGCAGTTGATGGTGGCAACATTCAACAACTACCAGGAGTTGGTAGATAGAGCTCTTATGATTGAAGGGAAGCAGCAGCAGATAGACATCCGCAAGAGGAAGTATGGAGAAGGGAAGTACAATTCAGGAGCTCAGCAGAGGCCTCATTTTACCCCGAACTTGGGAGGACACATTTACCATAACCATGGAGGCCATAATTCCAATGGAGGCAGTTTGCATAACCATAGTGGCCCCAAGAATGGGAATGGGAATGGAGGAAGCAACGGCCAGAAAACTTCCAACCCAGCAACGCCCGCCAAGAAGGATCTAAGTCACATTACTTGTTTCAAGTGCGGGAAGAATGGACATTACGCCACAGAGTGTTCTGAAGCAAAGAATGGTAATGGCAATGGAAGCTCTGGGAAGAAGCCCAACCCTTTCAACAGGGGACAAGTGAACCACGTTAGCATGGAGAAGGTTGAAGAGCAGCCAGCTGCAGTCATAGGTAAGTTTTTGGTTAAGTCATTTACTGCAATCGTTCTTTTTGATACTAGTGCATCCCGTTCATACATATCAAGGGGATTTGTGGATAAGTATAAGTTGCCCACCAAAGTTCTTAGGACACCTATGTTAGTAAGCTCGCCAGGAGCAGAGCATATGGCAAGCCAAGGATGTTTTCAGGTGCCATTGACCATAGGTAGGCATGTTTTCCCCTCAGATCTGGTAATTCTGGAGTCACAAGGGTTGGATGTGATTTTGGGTATGGAATTGCTATCGATGTATGGAGGAAACATCGATTGCGCCAGTAAGTCGATTATGCTCACCACCCCAGAAGGGACGAGGATCAAGTATGTATCCCGGCATATGTCGCGGAGGACTCAAGTGAATTCCTTATCAGGAGTTGTATCGGAGGAAGTACCAGTGGTGAAGGATTTCCCTGATGTATTTCCAGAAGAATTGCCAGGCATGCCACCGGATAGAGACATTGAGTTTTTGATTGAGCTTTTGCCAGGCACTGGGCCAATATCAAAGAAACCGTATCAGATGCCCGCAAAGGATTTGGAGGAAATTAAGAAGCAGATTAAGGAGTTACTGGATAAAGGTTATATTCGCCCAAGTTCGTCACCTTGGGGATCCCCAGTACCTCTAGTGGAGAAGAAGGATGGATCATTAAGGATGGTTATCGATTATCGTGCATTGAATGAGGTGACGATCAAGAACAAGTACCCACTGCCGATGATCAATGATTTGTTTGACCAGTTGCAAGGAGCTAAAGTATTTTCCAAGATCGATCTGCGATCAGGATACCATTAGCTGAAGATTCTACAGCAGGATATACCTAAGACAACTTTTACCACAAGGTACGGGCTATATGAGTATACCGTTATGTCATTTGGTCTGACTAGCGCGCCTGCCTATTTCATGAACATGATGCACAATGTGTTTATGGTGTTTTTGGATAAGTTCGTCGTAGTGTTCATTGATGATATATTGGTCTACTCAAAGAATGAAGAGGGGCATAAGGAGCATTTGCATTTGGTTCTCGAGAAGCTCAGGGAACATCAGTTATATGCCAAGTTCAGCAAGTGTGAGTTTTGGTTGAAGGAAGTTGCATTCCTCAGACATGTTATATCCGGAGAAGGAATAGCAGTAGACCCCACTAAGGTTGTGACTAAATGGGTGGCACCCACGTCAGTTGGAGAGATCCGGAGTTTTCTTGGACTCGCAGGATATTACCGGAGGTCCATTGAGAATTTCTCCAGGATTGCAAAGCCCATAACAGAGTTGTTGAAGAAGGACACCAAGTTCAAATGGACTGAGGAGTGTGAAGCCAGTTTTCAGGAGTTGAAGAAACGTTTGGTTACAACCCTAGTGTTGATTCTTCCAGATCAACGGAAGGATTATCAAGTGTATTGTGGCACTTCTCGTCGAGGACTTGGAGCAGTGCTTATGCAAGAAGGAAGAGTTGTTTCGTATGCCTCACGACAGCTTAAACCTCATGAGCAAAATTATGCTACACATGATCTGGATTTAGCAGCCGTAGTGCATGCGTTGAAGACATGGAGATATTTTCTCATCGGAAACCATTGTGAAGTATACAAGGATCACAAGAACTTGAAGTATATCTTCACAAGGAAGGAGTTGAATCTCAGGCAAAGGAGATGGTTGGAGCTCATTAAGGATTATGATATGAAGTTGCACTACCACCCCGAAAAGGATAATGTAGTAGCCGATGCGTTGAGTCGCAAGAATTATGTTAATACGCTCATGGCCGGAGGATTACCCTAGGAGTTAGCCGAGGATCTTCACGAGATATGTTTGGAAATAGTTCCGAGAGGTTATGTGGCAGCATTGGAAATCCATTCTACTTTGATGGATAAGATCAGAGAAGCCCAGAAGACTGACAAGGAGATTGCCGAGATAAAGGAAAGGATGAGCAAAGGAAAGGCCAAAGGATTTCATGAAGATGGGCACGATACTTTATGGTTTGAGGATCGCGTATATGTGCCTAATGACCCCGAGATCAGGAAGTTGATTCTACAGGAGGCCCATGATTCCACATATTTGATTCACCCAGGAAACACCAAGATGTATCTAGATTTGAAAGAAAGTTTCTAGTGGACCGGAATTAAGAAGGATATTCCATAGTATGTAGCAGTATGTGATGTATGTCAGAGAGTGAAGGCAGAGCATCAGAAGCCAGCAGGATTGCTATAGCCATTGCCAATACCCGAATGGAAGTGGGATAAGCTAGGCATGGACTTTATCACAGGATTGCCCAGGACTCGTTCAGGCTATGACTCGGTATGGGTTGTAGTCGATCGGTTGATGAAGGTAGCTCATTTCATCCCCGTGAAGACCACTTATACAAGTGCGAATTTGGCAAAGATATACATGAACATGATCGTATGTCTGCATGGAGTTCCGAGGACCATTGTATCAGATAGAGGAACCCAGTTTACCTCAAAGTTCTGGAATCAGTTGCACGAAACTTTGGGTACCATGCTAGAGTTCAGCACAGCCTTTCATCCCTAGACAGATGGACAGACTGAGAGAGTCAATCAGATTCTGGAAGACATGTTGAGAGCTTGTGCGCTAGATTATGGATCTAGTTGGGATGACAATTTGCCATACGCAGAATTCTCTTACAATAATAGTTATCAAGCCAGTTAGAAGATGGCCCCTTTCGAAGCTTTGTACGGAAGGAGGTGCAGGACGCTGTTATTGTGGGATGAAGTTGGAGACCGTCAGTTGTTTGGACCAGATTTGATTAAGGAGTTTGAAGAGAAAGTTAAACTGATTTGTGATAGACTCAAGGTAGCCCAGTCCAGGCAGAAGAGTTATGCGGATTCAAAACGCAAGGAGACAGTTTACGAAGTCAGAGACAGAGTATATCTTCGTGTGTCCCCACTTCGAGGAGTTAAGCGTTTTGGAGTTAAGGGAAAGCTAGCACCATGTTTTGTGGGACCATATAAAGTTTTGGAATGAATGGGAGAGGTTGCTTACAAGCTGGAACTGCCAGAAGGATTGTCAAGAGTTCACGATGTGTTTCATGTTTCCCAGTTGAAGAAGTGCCATGCAGAGATGGCCGATATTCCTCTGAGAGATACAGTGCCACTGGAAGCAATTCAGCTGGATAGTGATTTGACTTACGAGGAGAAACTAGTGAAGATTCTCGAGTTTGCAAGCCGAGTCACATGCAGCAAGGTTATCAAGTTTTGCACAGTTTAGTGGAGCCACCATACCGGGGATGAAGCCACCTGGGAACGAGAGGAAGACCTACGGAATGACTACCCGCACCTATTTTCTAGCCAACCCGAATCTCGAGGGCGAGATACATCTTAAGGGGGGTAGGTTTTTAACATCCCAAATTTCAAATTTGGAATGTTATACATAGATCATCATTGCATATCATATTCATTGTATTTTTGGTTGAGTCTAGAAATTCTAAGCAACTCAAGGACCCACGGAGAGAGTTGGGGATTTCGTTATTTTCATATTTGAGTTTTCTCAAATTTTGAAAAGAGGATTATTTGGTTTTAATTTTTTTCTCTCCGAATATTTCCAATGTTAAAATAAAAGAGAGGAGATAAAACGATTTCTCTAAAATAAAAGAAATATTGGAGGAAAAATGTTAAAAATCAAATAAGAATTTTATTTGGACCTTTAATGCTATTTTATTTCAATTAGGAAAAAATGCGTTTTTCAAAATTGCATTAGTAGCCAAATAAATGTTCACTTTGTCCGCAATATTATTAGAGGACCGTGAAAATTTATTTCAGGATTCTTGGACTCCGTTTAGTATTTCTTTTGTTTGTTTTTCTGCGTCAGATCTTTTTTTTAAAAAAGTGCACCGACCTAACGGTTCGTGCCCGACCTGGACACTGCCCCCGCCGACCTTTATAAGGGCGAGGCTCGACCCCGCCAGCCCAAGCCGCCCCGCCGCCCGAAACCCTAGCTGCCGCCGCCTCGAGACGTGCGCCGCCGGTGCCGCCACCTTGTGCACCGCCGCCGCCTCCCCGTCGCGCCGCCGCCGCAGACCGCCTGCCCGCCGGAGCCGCCGCCGACCGCCCCGCCGCCAGAGCCGCCGCCGCCGCCGCCAACCGCCCTACCACCGGAGTCGCCACCGCCGCCACCCGATCCCGCCGCCGCCACCGACCTCGCCGGAGGTAGAAGCCGCCGCTGCCGCCGCCCAAGTTTTGAGGACCGTGAAAATTTCTTTCAGGATTCTTGGACTTTGTTTAGTATTTCTTTTGTTTGTTTTTCCGCGTCAGATCTATTTAAAAAAAGTGCACCGACCTTACGGGTCGTGCCCGACCCGGACACTGCCCCCGCCAACCTTTATAAGGGCGAGGCCCGACCCCGCCAGCCCAAGCCGCCCCCGCCGCCCGAAACCCTAGCTGCCGCCGCCTCGAGAAGCGTGCCGCTGGTGGCGCCACCTTGCGCGCCGCCGCCGCCTCCCCGTCGCGCCGCCGACCGCCTGCCCGCCGGAGCCGCCGCCGACCGCCCCGCCGCTAGAGCCGCCGCCGCCGCCGACCGCCCTGCCACCGGAGTCGCCGCCGACCGCCCTGCCACCGGAGTCGCCACCGCCGCCACCCGATCCTGCTGCCGCCACCGACCTCGCCGGAGGTAGAAGCCGCCGCCGCCGCTGTCCAGGTTTTTCTCAAAAAACCGATCGGTTTTTTTAAACCTAGATCTCCCATACGTTTGTTTTAACGAACGTTGTTCGTTAGTTAGTCGCAGACAGCAAACGTTTGTTTGTTAGCCTGTTCGTCTCGTTTTATTTTCCAGGGTTTTTCTATGATTATTTTCGATCGCGATTTCTGCCATGATCTTTGATCTAGTTTATCTTTTCGCTCGTTTATCCGAATCAGATGAAAGAAGCGCCTAGATCTTCGTCTCGAAGCCCTCTTTCTATTTAACCAACTTGAACAAGATTTTGGTATTGTAAAATTTGACTTTAGTCCAGATTAGTTAACAAATCTTGTTTCTTTCGTAGTTTGAGTTTCGTTTCTCCGTTTGATTTGATTCTTTTAGCAAACCGGAGTTCTTCAGTTGAACTTTCTGGTTAGATTTTCTTATTTGAGTTTTACCCGTGCTTCTAGTTGAGTGCTTATCTATGTTATTGTTTGTTTGTGATAGAATTCCCGGTGTGCAAAGCGTGCTGCTACGAGTCTCTAGGTTTTGCAGATCATTAGCAAGGCAAGTAACACTTTGATCAAATCCCTTTATTACCTAGTTTTTATGCATTATTCTCAATCCTCAAACATTGAACGGTTAGGATATGAATAACACGTGGGTTTGGGAAGTAGATGATGAGGTAGAACCTATTGCCCTTTTATTATCAAACCTTTGGGAGTTACTTCTACGTTATGCTCAGGATTGCTATGCTATGCTCGTAGACGTGGATTTGATGAGTGTATCCATGATAGATGTGAGTATTGTTAATTAATGGTTAACTTAAGGTGGCTACTTAAATACACATCTAGGTGGATTGGTGGGGGCACCCTGGAGTACCCAGTGGTTGTCAGGGCACCTGGAGAACCCAGTGCTTGCACAAGGGAATCCCAGAGTACCCGTGTGATTACCCTATGGAATGCCACCCAGGCTCAAAGGGATCATAAGATTATTCATGCTAGAAACTTTCGTGTGCAGCCACAAGCCATTATGGGCTCTGGCATAGTTGAGTATGTTGCGTGAGCTCTTGAAGAGGTGGGACTAGCAGATGTAGGGGAAAGTAGGTGTAATTGTCCATCCAGAGTAAAGAGTTAATGTTTCTGAAAGACTGTGTATCGGTCATCCATTTCTCAAACACCATGTAGTGCGAGAAATCCAACGGAGGAGATCGAGTCTTGTGGGTAAAAGTGCGCAAATCTCTGCAGAGTGTACAAACTAATCATGGTTAGTCGTGCCCCCGGTTATGGACATCTTGAGTATCTGGTTCTTGGATTATCATGTTGATCTCATCACTCTAAATAAATTTGTTGTGTTAATTGATATTGCTTAATTGGGATTGAGTTGGAGGAACCTTCTTAATGTTTATCAACCACCATGATAGTTAAATAAAATTCATTCCTTTGATGTAGGGAAAAATTGGCTTTATGCAAAAACAGTAACCATAGAGCTTTCCACCAGCCATATATGCATATAGTGTTAGCATTTATTCTATTCATTACTCTATGTGTTACATTGCCAGCATATTCCATGTGCTGACCCGTTTCGGGCTGAACATATCATGTTGCAGACTTTTCAGACGACGAGTAAGGTGCCATAGGTCGTTGTCGTTCACTTAGCTATGTCGTTGGAGTTGATGGACTCACTTTATCTTCCAAGCCTTCTGTTGTTATCTTATTTAGATGGCCTTAAGCCATATTATTGTAATAAGTTCTCTTTTGAGACATTCGATGTAATAAGTGTATGATTGAAACTCTGTTATAAATCATCAAGTACTGTGCGTGTCAGCATTACCGATCCAGGGATGACACCGATGCACAGAGACTAGACTGTTTGAGGTCTGGTCGCTACATGATGGTGCCATATTTAACGTGAATGCAGCTGTCTCTAATGCATAATCCCAAAACGATAGTGGTAAATCGGTAAGAGACATCATAGATCGCACCATATCTAATAAAGCGTGGTTACGACGTTCGGACACACCATTACGTTGTGATGTTCCAGGTGGCGTGAGTTGTGAAACTATTTCACATTGTTTTAATGAATGCCAAACTCATAACTCAAAGATTCGCCTTTGCGATCAGATTGTAGAAACTTTATTTTCTTGTTATGATGATTCTCCACTTCACTCTGAAATTCTTTGAACTTTTCTAATGTTTCAGACTTGTGTTTCATTTAAGTAGATATACCCATATCTGCTCAAATCATCTGTGAAGGTCAGAAAATAACGATACCCGCCACGGGCATCAACACTCATTGGACTGCATACATCAGTATGTATTATTTCCAATAAGTCAGTAACTCGTTCCATTGTTTCGGAGAATGGAGTTCTAGTCATCTTGCCTATAAGGCACGGTTCACAAGTATCAAATGATTCATAATCAAGTGATTCCAAAAGTCCATTTTTATGGAGTTTCTTCATGCGCTTTACACGATATGACCCAAACGGCAGTGCCACAAATAAATTGCATGATCATTATCAACTTTGCATCTTTTGGCATCAATATTATGAATATGTGTATCACTAAGATCGAGATTCAATAAACCATCAACATTGGGTGTATGACCATAGAAGGTTTTATTCATGTAAACAGAATAGCAATTATTGTCTGTCTTAGATGAATAATCGTATCGCAATAAACATGATCTAATCATATTCATGCTCAACGCAAACACCAAATAACATTTAGGTTTAACACTAATACCAAATTTATAGGGAGTGCGCGATGAAGATCATATCATTCTTGGAACTACTTCCAACACACATCGTCACTTCATCCTCAACTAGTCTCTATTTATTCTGCAACTCTTGTTTCGAGTTACTAATCTTAGCAACCAAACAAGTATCAAATACCCAGGGATTACTACAAGCACTACTAAAGTACACATCAATAACATGTATATCAAATATACCTTTGTTCACTTTGCCATCCTTCTTATCCGCCAAATATTCGGGGTAGTTCTGCTTCCAGTGACCATTTCCTTTGCAGTAGAAGCACTCAGTTTCAGGCTTAGGTCCATCTTTGGGCTTCTTCACGGGAGTGACAACTTGCTTGCCATTCTACTTGAAGTTCCCTTTCTTTCCCTTTGCCCTTTACTTTAAACTAGGGGTCTTCTCAATCATCAACACTTGATGCTCTTTCTTGATTTCTACCTTCATCAATTTCAGCATCACGAAGAGCTCGGGAATCGTTTTCGTCATCCCTTGCATACTATAGTTCATCATGAAGTTCCAGTAACTTGGTGATGGTGACTAGAGAACTCTGTCAATCACTATCTTATTTTGAAGATTAACTCCCACTCGATTTAAGTGATTGTAGTACCCAGACAATTTGAGAACATGCTCACTGCTTGAGCTATTCTCCTCCATCTTTTGGCTATAGAACTTGTTGGAGACTTCATATCTCTCAACTCGGGTATTTGCTCGAAATATTAACTTCAACTCTTGGAACATCTCATATATTCCATGACGTTCAAAATGTCTTTGAAGTCCCTATTCTAAGCCGTAAAGCATGGTGCACTAAACTATCAAGTAGTCATGATATTGAGCTAGCCAAATGTTCATAACGTCAGCATCTGCTCCTACAATAGGTCTGTCACCTAGCGCTGCATCAAGGACATAATTCTTTTGTGCAGCAATGAGGATAAACCTCATATCATGGACCCAGTCCGCACCATTGCTACTATCATCTTTCAACTTAGTTTTCTCTAGGAACATGACAAAAAACATAGGGAAGCTACAACGCGAGCTATTGATCTACAGCATAATTTCCAAATACTATCCAGACTAAGTTCATGATAAATTCAAGTTCAATTAATCATATTACTTGAGAACTCCCACTTAGATAGACATCCCTCTAGTCATCTAAATGGTCACGTGATCCAAATCAACTAAATCATGTTCGATCATCACGTGAGATGGAGTAGTTTTCAATGGTGAACATCACTATGTTGATCATATCTACTATATGATTCACGTTCGACCTTTCGGTCTCAGTGTTCCGAGGCCATATCTGCATATGCTAGGCTCGTCAAGTTTAACTCGAGTATTCTGCGTGTGCAAAACTGGCATGCACCCGTTGTATGTGAACATAGAGCTTATCACAACCGATCATCACGTGGTGTTTCGGCACGACGAACTGTAGCAATGGTGCATACTCAGGGAGAACACTTATACCTTGAAATTTAGTAAGGGATCATCTGGTAATGCTATCGCCGTACTAAGCAAAATAAGATGCATAAAAGGTAAACATCACATGCAATCAAAATATGTGACATGATATGGCCATCATCATCGTGTGCTCATGATCTCCATCACCGAAGCATCGTCATGATCTCCATCGTCACCGGCACGACACCTTGATCTCCATCCTAGCATCGTTGTCGTCTCGCTAGCTATTGCTTCTACGACTATCGCTACCACTTAGTGATAAATTAAAACAATTGCATGGCGATTGCATTGCATACAATAAAGAGACAACTATATGGCTCCTGCCAGTTGTCGATAACTCCGTTACAACACATGATCATCTCATACAACAATTTATATCACATCATGTCTTGACCATATCACACAATAGCAAGCCCTGCAAAAACAAGTTATACATCCTCTACTTTGTTGTTGCAAATTTTACGTGGCTGCTACGGGCTTCTAGCAAGAATCGTTCTTACCTACGCATCAAAACCACAACAATTTTTCGTCAAGTGTGCTGTTTTAACCTTCAACAAGGACTGACCATAGTCAAACATGATTCAACTAAAGTTGGAGAAACAGACACCCACCAGCCACCTAGTGCAAAAAGCACGTCGGGAGAACCAGTCTCATGAACGCGGACATGTAATGTCGGTCCGGGCTACTTCATCCAACAATACCTCTGACAAAGTAAGACGTCGGTGGTAAGCAGTATAACTATTATCGCCCACAACTCTTTGTGTTCTACTTGTGCATAAAACATCTACGCATAGACCTGGCTCTGATACCACTGTTGGGGAACGCAGTAATTTCAAAAAAAATCCTACGATCAAGATCTATCTAGGAGATGCATAGCAACGAGAGGGGAGAATGTGTCCATGTACCCTCATAGACCAAAAGCGGAAGCGTTTAGTAACGCGGTTGATGTAGTCGAACGTCTTCACGATCCAACCGATCCAAGTACCGAATGTACGGCACCTCCGCGTTCAGCACACGTTCAGCTGGATGACGCCCCTCGTGCTCTTGATCTAGTTGAGGATGAAGGTGAGTTTCCTCAGCACGACGGCGTGTCGCCGGTGATGATGATGTTACCGGCACAGGGCTTCGCCTAAGCACAATGGCGATATGATTGAGGTGTGTAACTATGGAGGGGGCACCGCACACGTCTAAGGCAAAACTTGGTGTGTTCTAGGGTGCCCCCATGACCCCGTATATAAAGTAAGGAGGGAGAAAGGCCGGCCCCCTAGGGGTGCGCCAAGAGTATGTTGTCCTACTAGGACTTCCAAATCCTAGTAGGAATCCCCTTCCTTTTCGGAGTAGGAGAAAAGGAAAGAGGGAAAGAGAGAGGGAGTAAGAAAGGGCAAGGGGGCGCCGCCCCCTTCCCCTAGTCCAATTTGGACCCATGGGGGGTGGCGCACCAGCTCCCCTTTGGCATGCCTCCTCCTTTCCCGTATGGCCCAATTACGCCCATTACTTCTCCCGGTGAATTCCTGTAACTCCCCGGTACTCCGAAAAATACCCGAATCACTCAGATCCTTTCCGATGTACGAATATAGCCTTCCAATATATGAATCTTTACCTCTCAAACATTTAGAGACTCCTCGTCATGTCCGTAATCTCATCCCGGACTCCGAACAAACTTCGGTCATCAAATCACATAACTCATAATACAAATCATCATCGAACGTTAAGCGTGCAGACCCTACGGGTTCGAGAACTATGTAGACATGACCGAGGCACATCTCTGGTCAATAACCAATAGAGGAACCTGGACGCTCATATTTGCTCCTACGTATTCTACGAAGATCTTTATCGGTCAAACCGCATAACAACATATGTTGTTCCCTTTGTCATCGGTATCTTACTTGCCCGAGATTCGATCGTCGGTATCATCATACCTAGTTCAATCTCGTTACTTGCAAGTCTCTTTACTCGTTCCGTAATGCTTCATCCCGCAACTAACTCATTAGTCACATTGCTTGCAAGGCTTATAGTGATGAGCATTACTGAGAGGGCCCAAAGACACCTCTCCGAAACATGGAGTGACAAATCCTAATCTTGATCTATACCAACCCAACAAACACCTTCGAAGACACCTGTAGAGAATCTGTATAATCACCCAGTTATGTTGTGACGTTTGATAGCACACAGTGTGTTCCTCCGCTCTTCGGGAGTTGCATAATCTCATAGTCTGAGGAACATGTATAAGTCATGAAGAAAGCAGTGGCAAGGAAACTGTAATGATCATGATGCTAAGCTAACGAATGGGCCTTGTCCATCACATCATTCTCCTAATGATGTGATCCCGTTCATCAAACGACAAGACATGTCTATGGTTAGGAAACATAACCATCTTTGATTGACGAGCTAGTCAATTAGAGGCATACTAGGGACACTATGTTTTGTTTATGTATTCACACATGTACTAAGCTTCCGGTTAATACAATTCTAGCATGAATAATAAAAATTTATCATGATATAAGGAAATAAATAACAACTTTATTATCGCCTCTAGGGCCTATTTCCTTCACCCTTGGCATATGTCGAGGAAATACCACGACAGATATCATTAAGTGTAAAGATAGTCTCAAAACAACATTGAGAGTATGACGTTAGAAGAACGATCATATTGAATTGACCCAAAAACTTGTTTGTTATAGTTTGAGATAATTTCATCATAAGTTAATTGTTATAACACAAAGTGTTAACTTGTGATTTTAGGTCCTTAGACCATGAAAGTATTGTAATCACTTCTTACCGTATGATGAGCTTAGGGTTGCTCAAACATCATCAGTAACTTGGTGATCATAACGATAACTTAAAGTTTTATCAGAAAGTTTGGCAAGGGGCACGATAGCTCGAGAGTGGAATTTGATCCTCCGATGATGGAGAGATATTCTTAGGGCCCTCTTGGTGTGATGGCATCCATCATCGTCTGGCAAGACAGAGCTGACTTCCTCACGGGAATGCCAGAACACGACAACGAGAAAGAAGAATAACACCGGCAACGAGGAGACCGTATAGTGAGCATGTGTATGACTTAAGAGGATACTGATATATCTCACCTTCGGTTTGGTAAAGTATCTCGAAGCAAAGGCAACATCACACCATAACCATAGGTTCACTCAAATAACATTCGTGTAATCATAGGGATTGATATGGACGTCCTTGGTTCCGCTACCAGTCATTGAACGAAGGGGTTTCGTTCATGTCTATGGTTTACCGAACCTATAGGGTCACAAGCTTAAGGTAATCATGATTTGCTGAGTGTTAGTAGGACGATAGTATCAAGGATTTATTTGTGAAATAGTTTTGTTAATATTCGGAATAGTCCCAAGAGGAACCAGAAGCGTTTCGAGGTCACCGGAAGGGTTTAGGAGTTTATCGGGCAATACCGGGTATTACTGATAAATAATATATAGGTGGAAAATGTTTTCGAAGGTGTTAAATTAAATATAAAAGGCTCTAGTAATTGTGTATTTAATTTAATATCAACGGGCCTTAGAAGGCCAAGTAGTGGAAGGAGTATTGCCACCATGGCCCAATTGGAAGTGCCCCCCTTCCTTGTAGGGGTGCCGAATTGGAGTGGGGGACGAGTTGCCCTTGGCTGGCATCCCAAGGAGGGACTTTCCCTCCTTGGTGGCTGCCCCTCTCTTCCCCTCTAACCTATATATAGTGGAGGTATTGGCCCTTTTCTTCATACAAATTTTAGGTGCCTCCTCTGGCCCAATACTCGTGATGAATAGTCGTGATGAATTGAAGAAGGAGCTGGAGGATCTCGTCGCCCAGCGATCCAACAAGGAGTAGAGACTATAGTTACCCAAATCGTTGTCTATGATTTCCTTCTTCTCTTGCCCCCGTGTCTTTCGCGCGTTGCCGCATGTGGCATTTTATATTATCCGGACTATGTAAGATAATTATTATCCACTCCATTATAACTTTGTCGTCATATTATCCGTTGCCATTTTATTTTTTCGTTGTATTATCCAGTGCCGCATGTGGCATTTTAAATTATCTAGAATACAAGTTGAAAACACGAACAAAGCAAATGCTAACGTTGAGCGGGGCCATGGGATCACAAGCAAACACCCTCTGTCCAGGTGCTTTAATTAATAGAATGTTAAACAGCGGCTCGGCCACCCTTAATGGAGAAGTTGTGAGCGAAGCGGGCGGCTGGTGGATGGAGGTCAAAGATATCACTTCTCAGTGAGCATGTGTGGCAGACTGCTAGCACGTGTCTTGTTTAGCATGCACGACGGACAGGTCGTACGAGTCTCATCGAGCCTGTGAAGTGGACAGGTCGCACGCATCCTATCGACCCTGCACGGTGAACTGCTCGCACGCGTCTCGTCGAGCCTGTACATCGGACTTCTCGCGCTCGTCCCATCTAATCAAACAGTTGCACGCATGCCACCTACTATGGTTAAATTTTGGCACAAAATGCAAAGAGAACCAATGAACCATGACCGAGGTAGTACTCTCCCATAAAAAGAGGGACGCATGGACGCGCTAAATGGTTACAGGAACACACAGGTTCAAATAATACAACCGTTTGTGATATTAACGTGTCAGCTATTTGTTCCAAAAGTACTTCGCTGGCTATTAATATGTGCGCCTTGTCTCAAACTGGACAATTTTTTTACCACGACATATATGTGCCATGTCATCAAACCATACCAAGTTTCATGATTTTTGGGTGAGTTTTCGATTTACTGGGATTTAAAAATGGAGATTCTCAATGTTTCATCGCGACGAGACGTTTCTAATTCATTCTCATTCCTTCACTGAGACCTAAACATGCACCCAAGGACACATGTACAATTTTCCACCCATTTTGTTGCACTAAAGCATGCACTTGTAGTTTGAATTAGAATTATGGACATTTAATGCCTAGAAAACTCAAATAATATATAAAATGGCCAAACGAACCCTGAATAGTTTCAAATTTCAACACAAAACTCCTGTTATTCTATGTTGCATGTAGAAAACAAAATACAAGGCGAGAAGAGGCAACGGTTAACGTTTCACCCACAAGAGGGGCATGTTTCCCTACCAGAACCACGAGGGTTGCGAGCAGCTCCAGTTTGTAAGAGGCTTGTAATAAAGCTTGGCTCAAAGTAGACAATTGTTTTACCACGACGTATATGTGCCATGTCATGACACCATGCCAAGTTTCATTATTTTCTGGTGAGTTTTGGATTTACGGAGATTTAAAAACCGAGGTTCTCAATGTTTGAGGCCGAGCCAGGACACCTTAGACGGTTGAATTCATTCCCATTCATTGCATGGGACCTAAACATTCACCCAAGGACACATGTACGATTTCTAGCCATTTTGGTGCACTTGAGCATGTATTTGTAGTTTAGATTCGAATTATGGACATTAAATGGCTATAAAACTCAATTAATGTACTCCCTCCATTCCATAATGTATTGCATATAGATTTTTACAAAAGTAAAATATTACAAAATTTGACCATGTGAAAAGTAGGTAGATCTAGGATACCAAATGCACACCATTAGATACATCATGAGTTATATTTTCAAAATGTACATGTTTGGTATTGTAGATGTAGACAGTTTTCTCTATACACTTGGTTAAAGTTGGCAAAGTTTGACTTTCACAAAAATATATAGGCACTACATTGTGGAATGGAGGGAGTATAAAAAGGCCAAACGAAACCTGAATAATTTCAAAGTTCAGCACGAATCTCCCGTTGTTCCATGTTTCCTGTAGAAAAAAATACAAGGCGGGAAGAGGGATCGATTATTGTTTTGCCCACAAGGGGGACAGATTTCCCACGAGGGTTCTTGCGAGAAGCTCCGGTTTGTAATAAAGCTTGGCCCAAATTGGACAATTTTTTACCATGACTTATATGTGCAATGTCATGACACTATGCCAACTTTCATAATTTTTTGGTGAGTTTTGGATTTATGGGGATTTAAAAACTGATATTTCCAATGTTTGAGGACGAGCCAGGACGCCGAGATGGTTGTAATTCATTCCCATTCCTTGCATGGGACCTAAACATGCACCCAAGGACACATGTATGATTTTTCGAGCCATTTTGGTGCACTGGAGCATGTATTTGTAGTTCAGATTTGAATTATGGACATTAAATGCCTAGAAAACTCAATTAATGTATAGAAAGGCCAAACGAACCCTGAATAATTTTAAATTTCAGCATGGATATCCGATCGTTCCATGTTGCCTGTAGAAAACATACAAGCCGAGAAGAGGCAGCTATTATCGTTTTGCCCACAAGGGGGACACATTTCCCTATCGGAACCACGAGGCTTCTTGAGAGAAGCTCCGATTTGTAAGAGGCTTGTAATAAAACTTGCCCGAAAATAAACAATTTTTTCGGTGACATATATGTGCCATGTCATGACACCATGCCAAGTTTCACTATTTTCGGGTGAGTTTTGGATTTACGGGGATTTAAAAACCGATATTCTCAATGTCCGAGGCCGAGCCAGACGCCAAGACGATTGTAATTCATTCAAATTCTTTGCATGGGACCTAAACATGCATGCAAGTGCATCTAGTGCCCCTTAGTGATTTTGGAGTATTGAAGACTTATAGGTTAAGGGATTAATATGGTTGTGAGTGTACACAGGCTCTATAAGTCTATGAGAAGTTTCATATCTACGATGAAAGTTGACCCCTAAAAATGTATGTCTTCAACTGAAGACTTTGGTTCTCCTGAAGATTTTGTAAGTGAAGAAATTGATGTGACCTAGAAGACTTGGATATTCATGAGGATTATGAAGCGTGAAGACTTTTGTTTTCGTAGTTTCATTTTCTCTCTCTTGAGTCATAGGAAACATCATACTATTAAAGGGGGTTGAGGTAATACTAAGGAAACTGATTTCCAAGTGATGCTCATCTCAAAATCCTACACCTAACCAATCCTTTTGAGTGAAGCCATTGGAAATCTCATATCAGTTCAGTCAATTTCGTCAGTGATAGAGACGAAGATCTTCTGGTCTCTAAGGAATTTGTTTTGACTGAGGAGTTAGGAATTCGCCAGTGTGGATTGTATACACAGTGAGGAACATGATAGCCCTGAGAAATTTAAACCTCAAAAATCTGACCGTTGTTGTGCTATGCGCCAGCTGTCCCAAAATATCTACCCACCTAATGGTCATATCATTGAAGGGCATTTATGTCTTATCATGTCAGGCTGGTCCCTAGGCTATAAATAGCCGCCCCCCTACAACCACTAGCTGGTTGGCTGCTCCGAGAGAAACTGATACTTGTCATTCAGAGCATCCCATCCTCCGAGGAATTTGAGCGAAAATCATCAAGTGAGGAAAACCCAAAAAACCCAAACCCAAACACCTACAAACCTAAAGTGATTGAGCACCACTGAAGAGATTGTTCCTGTGTGGAACCGACACTTGTTACCTTTGAGGACTGTGTATCCTCCAAACGATTAGGCGTCATGGTCTGAGCATCCAAGAGGAATTGTGGATCGCCGAGTGACCAAGTCTGTGAAGGTTTGGAAGTCACCTGTGAAGACTTACCACGAGTGTTGGGCGAGGTCTGTGTGACTTTAGCTCAAGGAGAATACAGTGAGGATTGTGTGTCTGGGACTGTGTGTCCTCGAGTTTAAATACTCAGTCACTCCAACTAGATGTACAACTGTCACAGCAGTTGGACTGGTCTACCAAATCATTGTTTTCATCAAGCCAACTGGTTCTATTTCCTCAACCCTTTCATTTCCTCATTCATGTGTTGATGAACCTGATCATTACTATTTGAAGACTTTGACTGAAGACTTTCTCTATTTCCTCAATCCAATTTCTTCAGTCACATAGTAAACAAAATTCTGTGAGATTCGGAAAAAATCAAAATGAACTGCAAGCAGCGGGTACAACACGGATGAGGGAGGTGCTGGAGCCATGGCACAGCGACGGGCGGGGATCTTGTGTTGGGGAGGCTGGCCACCAGAGAGGAGGGAGGAAGTAGTGGGAGGGAGGCCTGCGCTCGCTGGTGGTGGACGTGTCAGGTGTTGGGGCAGGTCCGACGGAAGAAGGGGAATGTGATCCGACGGTGGAAGCTCGGTACAGCGTGGATCTCGCCGGATCCGTAGTAGTCCACACAGAGAGAGGTTGAGGACCATGGGGAGGGGCGGCCCGGCTAGCCGGGAGGGGGCACAGCGGCTCGATGCGCCACGAGGAGTGGGATGGCGAGCTCCGCATCGCCGTGCCATGGGCGGCTAACGGCGCTTCACTTTTGGGAAGTCGGCGGTGGATGTCGAGGTGGTGGTGGAGTCCATGATTCTGCCGGCGCGTGGAGTGCAGGGAGCCTATGTGGTGAAGAAGGTGAAGGTGCATAGGTGGTGTAGGGGCAGCGAGGAAGATAGTGGGTGCGGTGGCTCCGGTGGGGAAGGTGGGGATCAGCGGGGAAGGTGGAGGGAGGTGGGAGTTTGGATCGGGGGAATAGGGACCTGGGTGTCGTGTGGGCCTTTATTGCGGTTTGGTTCGGTTCGGCAGACGATAAATGGTCAGGTGTTAGCAGAATAAGACTCTTAAGGGGTGTTATTAGAATAGACCCACCCTATATATATATATATATATATATATATATATATATTTGAGTTTTTCATGTCCTCTACAGCATTCACTTATGGCTAATTCTTCAAGTTGCTTTTTCATCTAAGTGAATGCGATCGGACCCGTTCCCCCTCTATGCTATACTCAACCCAGTCTGTTCACAAATTCTTCATGTGCGTTCTATTTGTAACCCATTCAAAATCTTCACTGTGTCCTTGATAGCTGAAGAATTTGCGAATGAAACGTTAAAATTTTCATATCTATTTTTTCAGCTTTTGCCACTCAAATCCTTCCGCATCCCACGACTAGATTAAACAACTCACCCACGATCTCCACCTCTCTATACATGGGTGACTGATACGTCTCCAACGTATCTATAATTTTTTATTATTCCATGCTATTATATTACCCCTTTTGGATGTTTATGGGCTTTATTTTACACATTTATATCATTTTTGGGACTAACCTACTAACTGGAGGCCCAGCCCATATTGCTGTTTTTTTGCCTATTTCAGTATTTCGAAGAAAAGGAATATCAAACGGAGTCCAAACGGAATGAAACCTTCGGGGGCGTTATTTTTGGAACAAACCTGATCCGGAGAGCCTGGAGTGCTAGTCAAGAAAGCTCCGAGGGCCCCACGAGATAGGAGGGCGCCCCCCCCCTATAGGGCGCGCCCCCTGTCTCGTGGGCCCCTCGAGTGGCCACCAACGTACTTCTTCCTCCTATATATACCTACGTACCCCGAAAACATCGAGGAGCACCACGAAACACAATTTCCACCGCCGTAACCTTCTGTATCCGTGAGATCTCATCTTGGAGCCCTTGCCGGCACTCTGCCGGAGGGGGAAGCAACCACGGAGGGCTTCTACATCAACATCCTTGCCCCTCCGATGAGTTGTGAGTAGTTTACCACAGACCTACGGGTCCATAGTTATTAGCTAGATGGCTTCTTCTCTCTTTTTGGATCTCAATACAATGTTATCCCCCTCTCTTGTGGAGATCTATTCGATGTAATCTCTTTTTGCGATGTGTTTCTCGAGATCCGATGAATTGTGGGTTTATGATCAAGTTTATCTATGAATAATATTTGAATCTTCTCTGAATTCTTTTATGTATGATTGAGTTATCTTTGCAAGTCTCTTCGAATTATCAGTTTGGTTTGGCCTACTAGATTGATCTATCTTGCCATGGGAGAAGTGCTTAGCTTTTGGTTCAATCTTGCGGTGTTCTTACCCAGTGACAAAAAGGGTTGCAAGACACGTATTGTATTGTTGCCATCGAGGATAACAAGATGGGGTTTATATCATATTGCATGTGTTTATCCCTCTACATCATGTCATCTTGCTTAATGTGTTGCTCTGTTCTTATGAACTTAATACACTAGATGCATGCTCGATAGCGGTCGATGTGTGGAGTAATAGTAGTAGATGCAGGCAGGAGTCGGTCTACTTGTTATGGACGTGAGGCCTATATACATGATCATGCCAAGATAATCTCATAACTATGCGCTTTTCTATCAATTGCTCGACAGTAATTTGTTCACCCACCGTAATACTTATGCTATCTTGAGAGAAGCCTCTAGTGAAACCTATGGCCCCCGGGTCTATCTCTTATCATATTTGCTTTCCATCTACTTTTATTTGCATCTATATCAAAAATACCAAAAATATATTTATCTTATCATACTATCTTTATTAGATCCCACTTTCGCAAGTGGCCGTGAAGGGATTGACAACCCCTTTATTGCGTTGGTTGCGAGTTCTCAGTTTGTTTGTGTAGGTGTGTGGGACTTTTGAGGAGCCTCCTACTGGATTGATACCTTGGTTCTCAAAACTGAGGGAAATACTTACGCTACACTTTGCTGCATCACCCTCTCCTCTTCGAGGAAAACCAACGCAAGCTCAAGACGTAGCAAGAAGGATTTCTGGCGCCGTTGCCGGGGAGGTCTTCGCTCAATTCAAGACATACCAAGTACCCATCACAAACCCATCTCCCTTGCATTTGGATTATTTGCCATTTGCCTCTCGTTTTCCTCTCCCCCACTTCACCCTTGCCATTTTATTCGCCCTCTCTTTCCCAGTTTCCTTCTCTCTTTTCGCTTGCCGTTTTTCTGTTTGCTTGTGTGTTGGATTACTTGTTGCCATGGCACAAGATAATACCAAGTTGTGTGCCTTCTCGAATACCAATAATAATGATTTCCTTAGTACTCCGATTTCTCCTCTTAATGATGTTGAGTCTTGTGAAATCAATACCGCTTTGTTGAATCTTGTTATGAAAGATCAATTTGCCAGCCTTCCTAGTGAAGATGCCGCTACTCAACTAAACAATTTTGTTGATTTGTGTGATATGCAAAAGAAGAACGATACGGATAACAATATTGTGAAATTGAAGTTATTTCCATTTTCACTTAGAGATCGTGCTAAAGTTTGGTTTTCGTCTTTGCCTAAAAATAGTATTGATTCTTGGAACAAGTGCAAGGATGCTTTTATCTCTAAGTATTTTCCTCCCACTAAGATCATCACTCTTAGGAATGATATTATGAATCAACTTGATCATGAGCATGTTGCCCAATCTTGGGAAAGAATGAAATTGATGCTTCGCAATTGCCCTACTCATGGTTTGAATTTATGGATGATCATACAAAAATTTTATGTCGGTTTGAACTTTGCTTCTGGAAATCTCTTAGATTCGGCCGCGGGAGGCACCTTTATGGAAATCACGTTAGGAGATGCTACAAAATTGCTTGAAAATATTATGGCTAATTATTCTCAATGGCACACCGAAAGATCTTCTAGTAAAAAAGTGCATGCTATAGAAGAAATCAATGTTTTGAGTGGAAAGATGGATGAACTTATGAAGATGTTTGATACTAAAAATACTCCTCTTGATCCCAATGATATGCCTTTATCTTCCTTGATTGAGAATAATAATGAATCTATGGATGTGAATTTTGTTGGTAGGAATAGTTTTGGAAACAATGCTTATAGAGGAAATTTTAATGCTAGACCGTTCCCTAGTAATCCCTCTAATAATTATGGAAATTCCTACAATAATTCTTATGGTAATTTTAATAAGATGCCCTCTGATTTTGAGAATAGTGTGAACGAATTTATGATTTCTCAAAAGAATTTTAATGCCTTGCTTGAAGAAAAATTGCTCAAAGTTGATGATTTGGCTAGGAACGTTGATAGACTTTCGCTTGATGTTAATTCTCTTAAACTTGGATCTTCTTCTCCTAAGCATGATATCAATGAGTCTCTCAAAGTAATGAGAATTTCCATTGACGAGTGCAAGGAAAGAACTGCTAGATTGCGTGCTAAAAAAGAAAGCTTTATAAAAGCGTGTTCTTCTAATCTTCATGAAAATAATGATGAGGATATTAAAGTTATTGATGCGCCTCCGATTAGATCTATGTTTTGCAATATGAATCTTGATGATTATGGGAGTAATGATGAATCAACTTTGCCTAGAAGGCGTCCCAAAAATTCAGAGTCTTTAGATCTTGATGTTAAATTTGGTAAAGGTGAGATTGGAGAATCCTCAACTTCTAATAATATTGAACTTACTATCTTGGATTTCAAGGAATTTGATTATGATAATTGCTCTTTAAAAGGTTGTACTTCCTTGTTGCAATCCGTTATTAATTCTCCTCATGCTTATAGTCAAAACAAAGCTTTTACCAAACATATTGTTGATGCCTTGATGCAATCTTTTGATGAAAAACTTAATTTGGAAGTTTCCATACCTAGAAAACTTAATGATGAGTGGGAACCTACTATAAAGATTAGAATTAAAGATTATGAGTGTTTTGCTTTGTGTGATTTGGGTGCTAGTGTTTCCACGATTCCGAAAACTTTATGTGATATTCTAGGTTTCCATGATCTTGATGATTGCTCTTTAAATTTGCACCTTCCGGATTCCACCGTTAAAAAGCCTATGGGAAGGATAGATGATGTTATCATTGTTGCAAATAGAAATTTGGTGCCCGTAGATTTTATCGTTCTTGATATAGATTGCAATCTTTCTTGCCCTATTATTCTTGGTAGACCTTTCCTTAGAATGATTGGTGCGATTATTGATATGAAGGAAGGGAATATTAGATTCCAATTCCATTAAAGAAAGGCATGGAGCAATTTCCAAGAAAAAAAGTTAAATTACCTTATGAATCTATCATGCGTGCTACTTATGAGTTTAGTGCCAAAGATGGCACTTGTTAGATCTATCTTTGTTTTTATGCCTAGCTAGGGGCGTTAAACAATAGCGCTAGTTGGGAGGCAACCCAATTTTACTTATGTTTTTTGTTTTTGCTCCTGTTTAGTAATAAATCTTGCATCTACCTTCTGGTTAGATGTGTTTTTATCTTTTAATTAGTGTTTGTGCCAAGTAGAACCTATAGGATAACCTACGATGATAGTTGATTTGATTCTGCTGAAAAACAGAAACTTTGCGCGCACGAATATAATTTTGTTAAATCACAGGAACATGCTTTTGCGTTGATTCTTTTTGGTGCTGTTCAATAAACAAATTGTCCAGGAATTCTTATTTTGGTAGGATTTTTAGAGTTCCAGAAGTTTGCATTAGTTACAGATTGCTACAGACTGTTCTGTTTTTGACAGATTCTGTTTTTCGTGTGTTGTTTGCTTATTTCAATGCATCTATGGCTAGTAAATTAGTCTATGAACTATAAAGAAGTTGGAATACAGTAGGTTTAACACCAAATTAAATAAATAATGAGTTCATGGCAGTACCTTAGGTGGTGGTTTTGTTTTATTTCACTAACGGAGCTTATAAGATTTCCTGTTGAGTTTTGTGTTGTGAAGTTCTCAAGTTTTGGGTAAAGCTTTTATGGACTATGGAATAAGGAGTGGCAAGAGCCTAAGCTTGGGGATTCCCATGGCACCCCAAGATATTCAATATTAGCCAAAATCCTAAGCTTGGGGATGCCCCGGGAAGGCATCCCCTCTTTCGTCTTCGTTCATTGGTAACTTTACTTGGAGCTATATTTTTATTCGCTACATGATATGTGTTTTGCTTGGAGCATCGTGTATTATATTAGTCTTTGATTTTTAGTTTACCACAATCATCCTTGTTGTACACACCTTTTGGGAGAAGCCTATTTGATTAAAATTTGCTAGAATACTCTATGTGCTTCACTTATATCTTTTGAGCTTGATAGTTTTTGCTCTAGTGCTTCACTTATAACTTTTAGAGCACGGTGGTGTCTTAATTTTGAAGAAATTGCTAGTATCTCATGCTTCACTTATATTATTTTGAGAGTCTTTTAGAACAGCATGGTATTTGTTATGGTCATAAAGTTGGTCCTAGAATGATGAGCATCCAAGTTGGGTATAATAAAAACTATCATAGAAAAGTGAATTGGATGCTATGATCAACTTGATACTTGATAATTGTTTTGAGATATGGAGGTAGTGATATTCAAGTTATGCTAGTTGGGTGATTATGAATTCAAAGAATGCTTGTGTTGAAGTTAGCAAATCCTGTAGCATGCACGTATGGTTAAAGTTGTGTAAAAAATTTGAAACATGAAGTGTACTTGGCTTGTGCATCCTTATGAGTGGCGGTCGGGGACGAGCGATAGTATTTTCCTACCAATCTATCCCCCTAGGAGCATGCACGTAGTACTAGAGTTTTTGATGACTTCTAAATTTTTGCAATAAGTATATGAGTTCTTTTTACTAATGTTGAGTCCACGGATTATATGCACTTTTACCTTTCCACCTCTGCTAGCCTCTTCGGTATCGTGCATTGCCATTTCTCACCTTGAGAAGTTGGTGCAAACTTCGCCGGTGCATCCAAACCCCGTGATACGATACACTCTATCACACATAAACCTCCTTATATCTTCCTCAAAACAGCCACCATACCTACCTATTATGTTATTTCCATAGCCATTCCGAGATATATTGCCATGCAACTTTCCACCGTTCCGTTCATCATCATCATGACATACTTTACTTTTTTCATATTGTCATTGCATGATCATGTAGTTGACATAGTATTTGTGGCAAATCCACCAAGCATTATTTTCATACATGTCTCTCTTGATTCATTGCACCATCCCGGTACACCGCCGGAGGCATTCATATAGAGTCATATCTTGTTCTAATTTCGAGTTGTAATCCTTGTGTTGTAATCAATGGAAGTGTGATGATCATCATTATTAGAGAATTGCCCAAAAAAAAGAGAAAGGCCAAAAAAAAAAGGCCCAAAAAAAGAAAAGAAAAAAAAAGAAAAAGAAAAATATATATATATAAATAAAAAGGGCAATGTTACTATCTCTTTTTACACACTTGTGCTTCAAAGTAGCACCTTGTTCTTCATGTAGTGAGTCTCATATTTTGTGCTTCAAACTAGCACCATGTTTTTCATATAGTGAGTCTCATAAGTTGTCTTTTTCATACTAGTGGGAATTTTTCATTATAGAACTTGGCTTGTATATTCCTACGATGGGCTTCCTCAAATGCCCTAGGTCTTCGTGAGCAAGCAAGTTGGATGCACACCCACTAGTTTTCTTTTGTTGAGCATTCATTTATAGCTCTAGTGCATCTGTTGCATGGCAATCCCTACTCCTCATGTTGACATCAGTTGATGGGCATCTCCATAGCCCGTTGATTATCCTCGTCAATGTGAGACTTTCTCCTTTTTTGTCTTCTCCACACAATCCCCATCATCATATTCTATTCCACCCATAGTGCTATGTCCATGGCTCATGCTCATGTATTGCGTGAAGGTTGAAAAAGTTTGAGATTATTTAAGTATGAAACAATTGCTTGGCTTGTCATCGAGGGTATAGAAGTTGGGAACATCTTTGTGTGACGAAAATGAAGCATAGCCTAACTATATGATTTTGTAGGGATGAACTTTATTTTGCCATGTTATTTTGAGAGGACATGATTACTTTGAGTAGTATGCTTCAAGTGTTACTATTTCTTATTCAATATGAACTTTTATTTTGAATCATTTGAATCTGAACATTCATGCCACAATAAAGAAAATTACATTATGAATTATGCTAGGTAGCATTCCACATCAAAAATTCTCTTTTTATCATTTACCTACTCAAGGACGAGTAGGAATTAAGCTTGGGGATGATTGATACGTCTCCAACGTATCTATAATTTTTTATTGTTCCATGCTATTATATTACCCCTTTTGGATGTTATGGGCTTTATTTTACACATTTATATCATTTTTGGGACTAACCTACTAACCGGAGGCCCGACGCATATTGCTGTTTTTTTTGCCTATTTCAGTATTTCGAAGAAAAGGAATATCAAACGGAGTCCAAACGGAATGAAACCTTCGGGAGCATTATTTTTGGAATAAATCTGATCCGGAGAGCCTAGAGTGCAAGTCAAGAAAGCTCCGAGGGGCCCACGAGATAGGAGGGCATGCCCCCCCCCCTTGTAGGGCATGCCCCCCATCTCGTGGGCCCCTCGAGCGGCCACCGACGTACTTCTTCCTCCTATATATACCTACGCACACCAAAAACATCCATGAGCACCACGAAACACAATTTCCACCGCCGTAACCTTCTCTATCCGCGAGATCTCATCTTGTAGCCCTTGCCGGCACTCTGCCAGAGGGGGAAGCAACCATGGAGGGCTTCTACATCAACATCCTTGCCCCTTCGATGAGTTGTGAGTAGTTTACCACAGACCTACGGGTCCATAGTTATTAGCTAGATGGCTTCTTCTCTCTTTTTGGATCTCAATACAATGTTCTCCCCCTCTCTTGTGGAGATCTATTCGATGTAATCTCTTTTTGCGGTGTGTTTGTCGAGATCCGATGAATTGTGGGTTTATGATCAAGTTTATCTATGAATAATATTTGAATCTTCTCTTAATTCTTTTATGTATGATTGAGTTATCTTTGCAAGTCTCTTCGAATTATCAATTTGGTTTGGCCTACTAGATTGATCTTTCTTGCCATGGGAGAAGTGCTTAGCTTTGGGTTCAATCTTGCGGTGTTCTTACCCATTGACAGAAACGAATGCAAGACATGTACTGTATTGTTGCAATCGAGGATAACAAGATGGGGTTTATATCATATTGCATGTGTTTATCCCTCTACATCATGTCATCTTGCTTAATGCGTTGCTCTGTTCTTATGAACTTAATACACTAGATGCATGCTGGATAGCGGTCGATGTGTGGAGTAATAGTAGTAGATGCAGGCAGGAGTCGGTCTACTTGTTATGGACGTGATGCCTATATACATGATCATACCTAGATAATCTCATAACGATGCGCTTTTCTATCAATTGCTCGACAGTAATTTGTTCACCCACCGTAATACTTATGCTATCTTGAGAGAAGCCTCTAGTGAAACCTATGGCCCCCGGGTCTATCTCTTATCATATTTGCTTTCCATCTACTTTTATTTGCATCTATATCAAAAATACCAAAAATATATTTATCTTATCATACTATCTTTATTAGATCTCACTTTAGCAAGTGGCCGTGAAGGGATTGACAACCCCTTTATTGCGTTGGTTGCGAGTTCTCAGTTTGTTTGTGTAGGTGCGTGGGACTTTTGAGGAGCCTCCTACTAGATTGATACCTTGGTTCTCAAAACTGAGGGAAATACTTACGCTACACTTTGTTGCATCACCCTCTCCTCTTCGAGGAAAACCAACGCAAGCTCAAGACGTAGCGGTGACACATGTTGCTAGGATGGCAAGGGTCAGGGGCATGTTCATCCAAATTCTTCGGATGAACAATTTTTCACTACCTTATAAATACCCCTCCCCTTGCACCTCAGTTCATTTACTCCGCTCGACCTCTCCCTCTCCCGCTCGAGCTCTCTAACCTAGCGCCGCCGCTTATCTCCATCGTCGCCAGTGAGGAAGAGCTTAGCTACCTCGACCTCGTTGATGTCGTACTCGCGCCGATCACGGAAATCTTCACCTCCACCGCCGATGTAGTTGTCTTCCTCCGCCAAGTTAGGGCGCGGAATATCTAAACGGACGGGCTTCTCTAGTTCATCTCTCTGTTCGTCGTGTTCTTCGTCAAGGGTAAATAAAACTCGCTTTTACTGCCCTTGTTGATTCTGATGATTTACACAAAATATTCAAAAGGTGATTATTCTTCAATCTTCACATTCTTAAACACCACAGTTGCATCTGTTCTTGATCTGTCTCTCTAAAATGTACTTTTCTTCAAGATTCCTCAATTGTGTTGATTTCCAATCTATAGAACTCTGGAACCTAAGACAAGAACTCTTAGTGGAATTTTTCAAGACTCTCTGGTCAAATTCCTCAAACTTTATTCCTTTTACAAACAAATTCTGAGAACGCATATGACCTCTTCCAATTCTTCGCACCTATACTCTGTTCACAGGTACACATGTCTGCTGTTGAATCAGTAGGTTCTCATCAACTTAACTCATTTGCAGCATTCCTTGAAGAAAAACTGGATACTTCCTCAGAGACATCCATTGTTCAGAATCCTCAGCTGAAGAAAATGGCTGAAGAAAAGCATCCTCAGAAGGGAGGCAAGAGGCCTGAGACAAACACAACGTTCGAAGTCCCTGAAGATATCTATGTAGATTATTGCACTGCTGATGAGGCCACTCATGGCAAGGAAAATAAAAATCAGCGCATTGTGCGCATTTAGCAGATTGAACGAAGATGGGCACAGGAATGGAGGAATTACCGCTATGTAACTACTAAATACATGAAGAAATTCACCGTAAATCCTCCATGCTGAAAACCTCCTCTGGCACCAGGCCAAGAAGCCGATCCCTCTAGCATCAAAAGAGGTGAGGAATTTCCTAAAGAATGGGCCAAGTGCCAAAGGAAATTGGCTAAAGTAGCAAAGGAGGCAGTGAAGAAATTCAATGAAGATTCTGCTGCTGCTGCTGAAGCATCTGCTAGTTAGCCTAAAAAGGCTATGAAAAAGAAATCTACAGTAAAGCCGTCTTCCTCTGCAATGCCCTCACGGCCCAGCTCCTCAATGCCCTCATAGCCAAGCTCATCAAAACTCTCAGGATCTTCTGCTCAAGCAAAGCCCTCAGCTGCACCTTCAAAGTCCTCAGCACCAATGCATCTTGCCACGTGCCAATGGACCAAGGGTTTTTCAATTACTTCAGGAGCTTCAGCAAGGTCCTCAGCACAGCCGCAGCTGCGGAAGAAAAAGGTCACTTCTGGACGCGACACAAGGCCAAGTCCTCATAGAAGGCAGGTTGCCTTTGAAGTTCCGTCATCTAAAGACGAGGCTGATGATGAAGAGCTAGCTCAAATCATCGGAGACAGACAAAGCCAGGCCGCTAGTGCCAAAGGCAGTGTTGTGCCGCTCTTGCTGGATCCAAAGAAGATCCTTGACTACATTGATCTTTGGCATAAAGGTCCCAACACACCCCTTCCTGATATGAACCTCACAGCAGGCCAAAGTCACGTGTAGACTTCTTTCATTGCTGAAGAAAAATGGAAGTTTGAGAAGGCCAGATCAGTGAATAAAGCTCAGTACAAAAAGGAGCATTATTTGAAGAAGAATGTGTTGAAAATGGCAACTGAAGAAATTGTGACTATACAGTCAGAAATCAAAGCTCTCAGTGACAAATTTGACGCCTACGAAGCTGATTGGCTAGGAGCCAAAGTCAGATTCGTCAAATTGGCTAAAGGCCTCAAACCCAATGTTGTTGTTGAAGCGCAACAAGAAATTCCTCAGGGTGAAACATCTGCTTAGCCCACTGAAGAGCATGCCAGCACCGCTGATGAAACTCAGGCTCCTGTGAGTACCAGGGTTGTTGATGATATTCCAGCTCCTGATGAAACTGCCAGGGAACCATTAGTGTTGCGCTTGAAGAACAAGACAGGCCAGCTGAAGCATCTATCACTGCGCCTGAAGAATCTGAACAAGTCAGGACAACTGCATCAGTTGTGCCTGAAGACTCTGTGCCTCTTTCATCTGCTCCCCCTGCACAATCTTCATAGATGAAAAACACCATCCTTCCTTCTGCATCAGAAGCGAAGAAAACAAAGGTTGCCAAAAGGGCAGCAGCTAGAAGAGGAAAGCATCTGCCGCCTTAGAGTCAACACCAAAGAAAATGAAGACTTTGAGGAGCTCTTTTGAAAATCCAATAGATGTTGTCCCTGTTTCAAGCATGCAATCAAAGGAAATTGTTCCCTTTGGTGAGGATTATGAAATCCCAAATGACTTAGATGAGGATGATCCTTCTGCCACTTTGACAAAGCAGTTGGATGAGGAAATTGAAGTTGACCATGCCATTTTGACTCCACTGGTATCATCGCCCATGCCTCAGTTCACAACTCAAGAGGCAGGCGATGAGGAAGTTGATGAAGATGATGAAGACATGGACATTGGGTGTTCCACTCCTATTATGAATGATGACTTTTGGGAAAGTCATCACCCCAATTCACCACTATTCACTCCTCTGCAACAAATTCCTCAGTCCCCGGTTCAGACAGAAGAAATTCATACGGGCTCTGAAGAACATCAAGCTTCACTTCACTCCATCCCCGAAGAAATTCCATCCACTAGTGCTGATGAAACTAAGAAGACTGCAGAAGAAACTACTCCAGAGATTCCTCACCTGTTGTTCAAGAGGCTGCGCCTGAAATGACTGTGAAGACTTCAACAATCAATCTTCAGCCCAAGCCACAGAATCCTCACTCCAAGAAGCAGAAGTTCAAGGCTGATGACTTCTTTGCTGAGCATCATTTCTTCTCAGACTTCAATCCTTATGACGCTCCTCGTCTTCACCGCAAGCGCTTCTGGATAGCTTCTCAGATGAACTTTTATTCCTCGCTGCCGTTTGATAAAGACAAAGTGTTTGACCATGAGCATCTTCCTCGTGTAAACATGGAGTCACTTTCGTGTTTTACTCTAGTCCTTAGTGTTCTTCATGATGCAGGACTGCTCAACTTTTGCATCGACATCTGCGATTGGAATGAAGAGCTAATTCTTCAGTTCTATGCCACTCTGCATCCTGACAGGCAATGTTGACAATGTGAACTCATGGGTTTTGTACTGGATGACTGACAATACTCATCACAAAGCTCCGGCATCTGAATTGCTTCATGCCTTCCCAGTCAGTCCGCCCCCTGAAGGAGCCCTGAAGCTTTATGAGGAACCTGAACTATCAAACCATCTGATGCAAGTGCTGATGAAGCCTTCGAAGGCTGGCCAGGCGCTAAGAACAAATTTCCTCGTCAAGGAATTGTTGTATGTGCCAAGGACTGTCTGTCGCATCTTGGCCAAAACCCTCAGCCCGATCAAGGGCCACAACTCTGAAAAAGAAGAAGAGATTGTTGGCATCATGAAGAATCTGTTGTTCAACATCATGCATGGTATTCCAATCAACTACCATGATTTCTTCATGAGGACTTTGGCCAATGCTGCTTTGTCACCGTTTGAATTGAAGCCTTATGCTCTCTGGATCATGAAATTCATCAGATCAAGGACTTCAATTCACTACAAGGATGATTTTCAAAATCATCTCAGTTATTTGCCCCCAATCAAAGTCCTTGTCGGTGTCAAAACCGGCGGATCTTGGGTAGGAGGTCCCGAACTGTGCGTCTAGGCGGATGGTAACAGGAGACAAGGGACACGATGTTTTTACCCAGGTTCGGGCCCTCTTGATGGAGGTAAAACCCTACTCCTGCTTGATTGATATTGATGATATGGGTAGTACAAGAGTGGATCTACCATGAGATCAAGGAGGCTAAACCCCAGAAGCTAGCCTATGGTATGATTGTTGTAATGGTTGTTCCTCCTACGGACTAAAACCCTCCGGTTTATATAGACACTGGAGAGGGCTAGGGTTACACAGAGTCGGTTACAATGGTAGGAGATCTACATATCCGTATTGCCAAGCTTGCTTTCCACGCCAAGGAAAGTCCCATCCGGACACGGGACGAAGTCTTCAATCTTGTATCTTCATAGTCTTGGAGTCCGGCCGATGATGATAGTTCGGCTATCCGGACACCCCCTAGTCCAGGACTCCCTCAGTAGCCCCTGAACCAGGCTTCAATGACGATGAGTCCGGCGCGCATATTGTCTTCGGCATTGCAAGGCGGGTTCCTCCTCCGAATTAATTCATAGAAGATTGTGAACACCAGGATAGTGTCCGGCTCTGCAAAATAAGTTCCACATACTACCGTAGAGAGAATAATATGTACACAAGCTCAATCTGCTGACGTATTTTGCGGCGTGACGTCACACCACTTCCAAGCCTTTACTTGAATCGTTTTTACTATACCACCTCAGCGCGTTTAGCGAAGCGGTTTCCTTGGCACGTCTTGTCGAAGCAGAGATCGTGTTCCCCTTATTCCGGGATTCCCATCAATACGGACGTGGGTAACCCAACCGCGCCATTGATTGTGGCGCTTGGGAGATAGGCGAGTCTTACCAGGCTGGTGGGGACGCATAGTCTTCGTCCGCCCATATATAAGGGGATAAGGATCCACCTTTTTTACCTACGCCTTCTTCCTCCTTTGCCTTATCATCTCCGTGCACTCGAGCTCCAGCGCCCAAGTCCGCACCTCTCGCCTCAACCTTCTCTAGCCATGTCCGGAGCGGGAGGCAAGTGGATGGCTTCCTCCGTTACGGAGGGGCACATCGAAAAACTGCGCGGCGCCGGATACTTGTCCAGCGACATTGCGCATCGGCTGCCCGACGAGGGGCAGCTCATCCCCACCCCCAGGCCTCATGAGAGGGTCGTATTTCTTCCCCACTTCCTCCGCGGACTGGGCTTCCCACTACATCCCTTTGTCCGGGGGCTCATGTACTACTACGGCCTAGACTTCCACGATCTGGCGCCAAACTTCATCCTCAACATCTCGGCGTTTATCGTCATGTGCGAGGCCTTCCTCTGCATCCAGCCTCACTTCGGCTTGTGGCTAAAGACCTTCAATGTCAAGCCGAAGGTGGTGAAGGGCTTTCAAGCGGAGTGCGGAGGCGCCATGGTGGGCAAAATGCCCAACGTCATCTGGCTCGAGGGTGCCTTCGTGGAGTCCATCAAAGGGTGGAAATCGGGGTGGTTCTACATCACCGAGCCGCGTGACCCTAAATGCGCAGTGGCCCCCGAGTTCAGATCTGGTACCCCCATGCAGCTCACCTCCTGGAAAGAGAAGGGCTTGCTACGGGGCAGTTCGGAGGAGCTGACTGGACTCTAGTCCTGTCTCCAGACCCTGGTGAACAAGAAGCTTAAGCTTGTCAACATGATCCAGGTCATGCTCGTCCGCCGGATTCTCCCCTGCCAACAACGGGCCTTCAATCTGTGGGAGTTTGATCCGGCACAGCACCGGACCCTTAGCGGGCTCTTCGACACAACGTACGAAGCGGCCTAGAGGGTGCTGTTCAAGGGGGGAGAAGCCCCGGGATCCACAACTGAAGATCGCGGATTCAGCACGCAGCTCCCGGCCGGCGCGGTAAGACTCTATGGGACATTCATTTCTTTCATAGTGTGACTCTATGTGGGATCTAAAACTCCCAATGCCTTTAACAGGACTGACAGAGGATGTCCGGACAGGTTAACTGTCCGGCTCCCCTCCCCGAAGACCCAGCGGATACCCGTTTGACGGGGCTGCTAGTCCCGGCACTTTATGTTGTGCCGGAGAAGAAGGCCAAGAAGAAGGCCACGGGAACCCGAAGAAGTTCCTGGCGCCAGGTGGTATCGGACTCGTCGTCCGATGGCTCCAAGGCGGACTCCTCCCCCGAAGACGAGGAGGAGAAAGAGGCCTCTCCCCAAGAGGGGGAGAGAAGAAGAGGAAGGCTTCCCCAACGGGGGAGGCCGAAGGGTCCAAGAAGGGAAGGACCCTTCCTCCGGACTGCTCCGCCAACGCCGACGACGGCGACGAGGAGTGGCCCTCAAGGGCCAAGCCTCTGGCAAGATCGTAAGTATCCGGATTCCTGAATGATCCATAATTTTTCTTTTTCACACGGTGTCTTTCTAATGCCGGATAATACCTGTAGTCCGGCCGAGGATGATCTTCCCGCTTCATCGAGCGGGTCCTTAGCTCCGTCGGATGTGGATTCCCTTCCGACCGCCTCCACTCCCCGTGATGCTGACGACGCCGTGGTGGGATCCCAGGAGGGGACCCATCAGGAGGAGGAGGCTCCGGAGGTGCCGCAAGGCAGCCTCCCGGACTTTGCACCAGACTCCGCACCGGAACCTGCAATGGTTCTGGAGTCCGGCAGGCGGCCCCTTTGTAAGAAGGGCAAGACTGTGACACCGGCGGCCTCCGTCCAACCGGAGGCACCGGATAGCTTGCTGGAGGTGCTCAACGGCGCTTCCATTAAGGAAGAACACCACACTATCATGAGTGCGGTGATTCAGAAGGTTCAGCTCGCCAAGAGCAGGCTGACCGAAGCCTGCAGCAGTCTTCTAACGGGCTTTGAGGTAAGAAATTTAAAATATGTAATGTAATACCGCATAGACAGTAGCCCCTGATGCTCGGTTCGGTGTTCGAAAAGAAAAGCCGGACTGAGGATCTAAAAAGATATACGCAGGAGGTCTAAAAATTATGAAAATATGGGATTGCAGGCTATGCTGCTGACCTCCGCCGCACTGACTGCGGAGGTCGATGCTTTGAAGCAGAACCTCGAGCGGTCCGAGAGTGAGCTCGGCCGTGCTAAGAAGCAGCTCGAGGACAGGGAAGGTGAGTAACACCATATTGAATTTGTACCTTACAGAAAAGGATTTTGGTTGCAAGAAAAATAACAAGGATAACGTGGGTACTCCAGGGGCCACGAACGAGGTGGCGACCCTGAAGAAGGCGGTGTCTGCGGCCGAACGCAATGCGGCCGCGGAGCGAGCTGAGCGGGAGAAGCAGGTGGCGAGGGTGGCGGAGGTGCAACAAGAGCTCTGGGCTCTCATGGAAAAACATGAGGGTTTGGAGCGCGACTCGAGGACTCGAGAGTCCGAGCTTGCATCGGCTCTTGAGGGCGCAAAAGCCGCTAAGCCGAAGCCTACAAGGCCCTCAAGGAGGTCGAAGATTTGAAGAAAATAGCAGGGTGTAAGGCTTTTTCATGCAGAGCAAGCATGTGAAAGTGAATTACCTGTTACTTACCCGAATTCGGAGCTCTCCAGGAGCGTTTGCAGATCTGCCTCGCAGCTTGTCCGATGCTGCCGCATTCTACCAGGCCGAGGAGGGGAGCTCGACGGAGAAGGTCTTCTGGTCTCAATATGTTGAGGCCGGACATCCGGTGCCCCTTAGCGACCAGCTGAAGCAGCTGGTCGAGCTCCACAAGGTAACCGAACAGGCCATGAAGGGCCTCATAGTTCGGCTGTGGCCCCAGGAGGCCATGCCTGGGAGCTACTTCGGCCTGGTGCGGCGGTTGGTGGATGCATGTCCCTGGGTGGAAGTCGTTAAGCGCTCTGCCTGCATTGAAGGTGCCCGTCGGGCCCTTGCCCGTGCAAAAGTGCACTGGGGCAGGCTGGATGCAGAGAAGCTTCTAACGGACGCGCCGCCGGCGGGCAAGGAGTATCGCACGCCCGTAATGTACTATAAGAGTGTCTTGAAGGGTGCCCGCAAGATTGCAGATGAGTGCTCCAAAGATGTAATATTTGATTAGACTTGCAATGTGTTATCCTGTGCGCTGAAAACTTTGTTCATATGCGCTAAGCAACGCTTATTGATTTAAAATATTACCTTCTGTGCGGCCGTTTATCAAATCTGAGAGATGGCAAGTCGTCGGCTTCAGCCCCCATGCCACGAGTGCTGGGGTGTTCGGGATAAACTTGAGCGCTCTTGTTCCCATTTTTGGGTCCATCTAGGGAGGCGCTCAACACGACGAACAAGGCAACCGGACTTATAATGCTTGAACACTCTCACTTAGCCATAGAATTCTATAATTTTAAATTTCGGCGAAGCCCCTAGTATTTGGAAGACCGAGTTCGGGGCGCTATCCACGCCTGGGCCGGACAAAGCCGGTTCCTCGCTCTAAACGGCATAAGTCTTTAGGGACTCGAAAAGACCTCTCGAACAATGACCAACTCTCGCCTTATCATGATGGTCAGTTTTAGCTTTCTCCACTGAGGTGCTCGCCTAGCTCAACCGGGGCGCAATCGCAATGGTTCTCTCGATGCTACATTAGCTGATAAAACGGAACGTAAGGTACCAAAAAATGGGAGCCGGGCAAACCCAACTATTGACCCAAGACATGATTCGGAGCCGATGCATATAATGCTATAAGTTCGGGGTGCCGCACTTGGGAAAGTGTTCGGACTTATCACACCATAATGCGGGGAACTTAAGCCCCTGGTGTATTCGGCCGTACGAAAGTGTACGGATGCAGGATGTCGTAAATGAACATATATATATAAAGAAAGAAATGCGGCTGTAAGCAAGAAGCGATGCATTGTTTATTCAGAAATACTGTTATGAATGCAGAGCGATACAAATAGTGCGGTAAGCAAGGGGTTGGACTATTAAACATGTCCCCCTCCAGGGGTAGGCTACGGAATGGTATATTAAACAGATTTAATGCTCGTAATGGAGACCACCTGAGTGTTCGTCGTAGCCTTTCTCCTTCCCTGGCTGTTGCATCGTTAGTTCGGCAGGTCTGCTACCGGACAGGGCCTCTGGTGAACGGAGTCCTGTGGGTAAGAAAAAGAAAAAGGAAAAAGAGCGACACACTTGGGAGCCCCTGGTGTGGTTGAGCCGCACTCTGGGCCTGTCATGGTCGTGCCCCTCCCCCTATTCCCATGGTATCTCTAGAGCGTAATGATGTACGCGAAGGACTAGTCTTGCAATCATGCAAGGGCTGGGGTTGGGGCCGCATTGCTACGCGTGCTCGGAACGTGCCAGGTGGTCTTGATGTATGTTACTCCGGGCAAGCTTGGCCATGTCTGGTCGCTTAACGGCCGGACTTGAGAATTGCCTTAAGAGGCTGCTCTGTACTTCTGCCGCGAGAGCCGCTGTGTGTTCCTCCGTTCGGAGGGAGCGTTCCGTGTTTCCGTTGACTGTGATGACTCCTCGAGGGCCTGGCATCTTGAGCTTGAGGTATGCATAATGCGGCACCGCGTTGAACTTTGCAAACGCGGTCCGTCCGAGCAGAGCATGATAGCCACTGCGGAACGGGACTATATCAAAGATTAACTCCTCGCTTCGGAAGTTATCCGAGGATCCGAAGACCACTTCCAGTGTAACCGAGCCTGTACAATTGGCCTCTACACCTGGTATGACGCCTTTGAAGGTCGTCTTTGTAGGTTTAATCCTTGAGGGGTCTATGCCCATCTTGCGCATTGTGTCCTGATAAAGCAGGTTCAGGCTGCTGCCGCCATCCATCAGGACTCTGGTGAGGTGAAATCCATCAACGATTGGGTCTAAAACCAATGCAGCGAATCCGCCATGGCGGATACTGGTGGGGTGGTCCCTTCGATCGAAAGTGATCGAGCAAGAGGACCATGGATTGAACTTCGGGGCGACTGGCTCCATCGCATATACATCCCTAAGTGCACACTTCCGCTCCCTCTTGGGTATATGGATTGCGTATATCATGTTTACCGTCCGCACTTGTGGGGGGAAACCCTTCTGTCCTCTACTGTTTGGCGGCCGGGTCTCTTCCTCGTCATCGCTATTCAGCCCCTTGTCGTTGCTTTCGGCAATTAACTTGCCTGCCTGCTTGAATACCCAACAATCCCTGTTAGTGTGATTAGCTGGCTTTTCAGGGGTGCCATGTATCTGGCAAGAGCGGTCGAGTATTCGGTCCAAATTGGACAGACCTGGAGTGGTTCTTTTGAATGGCTTCTTCCGCTGACCCGGTTTAGAGCCACTGAATCCGGCACTGACTGTCGTATCCTCAGTGTTATCGCCGTTAACGCGGCGTTTGTTTTTGTTTAGACGCGACATGCCATTGCGGTCCTTAGTATCCGGACTGCCAGCATTTTTGCTGAGGTTGTTACTGCGGGCTAGCCAGCTGTGCTCCCCCACACAGAAGCGGGTCATTAGTGATGTGAGAGCTACCATGGATTTTGGCTTTTCCTGTCCTAGGTGCCGGGCCAGCCACTCATCGCGGATGTTGTGTTTGAAGGCTGCGAGGGCCTCTGCATCCGGACAGTCGACGATTTGATTTTTCTTTGTTAGGAACCGTGTCCAGAATTGTCTGGCCGATTTGTCTGGCTGCTGAATTATGTGGCTTAGGTCATCGGCGTCTGGTGGTCGCACATATGTGCCCTGGAAGTTGTCAAGGAATGCAGCTTCCAGGTCCTCCCAACACCCAATTGACTCTGCTGGCAAGCTGTTAAGCCAATGCTGAGCTGGTCCTTTAAGCTTGAGTGGGAGATATTTGATGGCGTGGAGATCGTCACCGCGGGCCATATGGATATGAAGGAGATAGTCTTTGATCGAAACCGCGGGGTCTGTTGTGCCATCGTAGGATTCAATGTTCACGGGTTTAAACCCTTCAGGGATTTGATGATCCATTACTTCATCTGTGAAGCATAGTGGGTGTGCGGCGCCTCTGTACTGGGCAATATTGCGACGTAGCTCAAGAGAGCTTTGTCTACTGTGTTCGGCCCGACCGGAGTTGCTGTATGCGGCGCGACGGTAGTCGTCGCGCATCATGGGGTGCCCACGTGATCCGTAGATCGATCTTGATTGTCTTGCCTTGTCCTCCAATATGTCTCGCAAGTCCGGCGCATTCCCCCGTGGCTTCGCACTTTTCGAGCGGTGCCGGGTACGGTTCTGGTGGAGGGCCTAGATGCCTCTCTATCGCGGCCACGAGGTGGTCGGTCTGCCGTATTGTGCGCTGGTGATGAGGTTTTATACTCCTCCTCCTCTAATTGGGGGAGCAACTTGCATTTTGGGTAGCTTTTGGAGGGGCGTTCGAGTTCATGCTCTTCGGCTGCGAGGACTTCGGTCCATCTGTCGGCCAGCAGGTCTTGATCAGCTCTGAGTTGTTGCTGCTTTTTCTTTAGGCTGTTTGCCGTGGCCATAAGCCTGCATTTAAAACGCTCTTGTTCGACGGGATCCTCGGGCACGACAAATTCGTCATCGTTGAGGCTTGCCTCGTCTCCGGAGGGAGGCATGTAATTATCATCCTCGACCTCTTCGTCTGCCGCTCTCTCGTGAGGGCTGGCTTCTCCGTCCTCCTGCGCTGAATCTTGCTGGAGGGGTTTGTCTTCGGCACTTTCTGGGGTGTTATTATCTCCTGTGCCGGAATCTCCATTCTTGCTGTGGCGGGATTTAGAGCGGCGCCGCTGACGTCGGCGCTTGGGCTGTTTCTTAGGGGAATCTGCCTCCGCTGCTTCTTCGTCGTTCCCATCCTTTGGGATGTCCACCATGTATATGTCGTATGACGAGGTGGTCTTCCAGTGCCCCATATGTGCTGGTTCTTGGTCGTTTCCGGCATTGTCGTCCATACCGTTGATGTCTTCGGAGTCATAGTTAGCATGTCGGTTAGATCGTCGACAGTGGCTACAAAGTGGGTGGTGGGTGGGTTTCGAATTTCTTCATCGTCCGCATCCCAACCGTCCTGACCGTAGTCCGGCCCGGGCTCTCCTGATAACGAGAGATGTTTTAGCGAATTTAGGATGTCGCCAAAGGGCGAGTGCTGAAAGATGTCCGCGGCAGTGAACTCCATGATCGGCGCCCAATCGGATTCGATTGGTAGGGGCGCAGGAGGTTCGGAGTCCGGCGAGGAGTCCAGCACCTCAGAGTCACGAGCTTTATGAGGGACAAGGTCAGTATTCGGCTCCATCGCCGTAGAGATTGTAGCTCCCGAGGCGATGTCCAGCCACCTGTCCTCGATCTGCGTGGTCGGCTCCGAACTAGGGGTCGGAGCGGACTCATGTGCAGCTTCCAGGGCACTGTCCGGCGGCAGAGCTAAATCATGCCCATCGTGACAGTGCGGCGCGCTCGGCTGTGGCTCGAATCCATCGAAGATCAAGTCTCCGCGGATGTCGTCCATGAAGTTTAGGCTTCCAAATCTGACCTGACGGCCAGGGGCGTAGCTTTTGATCTGCTCCAGATGGCCAAGTGAATTAGCATCCTACTCCACCAATGATGACTCTGCCACACATGATACGGCTGCAATAGCTCCACGTGTGATGACTGATCGTGAGCTGCTTCTAAGTCTTCATCAGAAGGTGGACAGAAATCACAAGTGGGTCAAGCGTCAGTTTGGTGCTATTCTTCACAACATAACAATCACTCAAAATACTATGAAGAAGAATCACTATTATCTGCATCAAGTCTTTGACCGCACATGGGATATTATTTCACATGTCTACACTGATGATGAACTCAAGAAGATGGACTTCCAACAGGACTTTGACTGGTCTCAGCCACCTTCGAAGAAATTCAAGAAGGTCAACCACTGGTCGGCAGCTCATATTCTTCATCGCGCGAGACGGACGAAGCTGAAGATTTGGACGACACTGCAGCAGGCCCTACGACAACGGACGACCCCAACAATGCTGGCGCTCCTCCATCGACATCATGAAGACATTCTTCAGGGGCGTTAGTCCTCACTCTTCGTCCCTTTTGGTCATTTGATGACAAAGGGGGACAATTTTGAGTTAGTCCTCAAGCAGGTCTATATATGGGTGTTTTTTTGCTACGTTGCAACTCTCGCTCTTCTGAAGTATTTGCTGGATCGAGTTGTAAACTTAAGTCCGATGGTGACCTGATACTTTTGCTCTGCTTTTCTACATGTTATTTCCTCATATATGTTAATGCACGCATGTTGAATTACATCAGTCACAATATTTCATCGTGCATTTAAAATTCTTCATTCGATAAGTTAAATGCGTGTATGAATTACAAGATATAGGGGGAGATCTCCATGATACAACTCTACAATGTGCATTGCTTTTTGAAAGCAAATTCCTCACATATGCACATCTTCAGGGGGAGTTCTTCTATATCTTGCAATCAAATTCCTCAATATTGAGCACTTTCAATTGATATGTTTATCCCCGTTGAAAACTTAACCTATTTGTCATCAATCACCAAAAAGGGGGAGATTGTAAGTGCGTCTAGTGCCCCTTAGTGATTTTGGTGTATTGAAGACTTATAGGTTAAGGGACTAATATGGTTGTGGGTGTACATAGTCTCTATAAGTCTATGAGGAGTTTGATATCTACGATGAAAGTCGACCCCTAAAAATGTATGTCTTCAGCTGAAGACTTTGGTTCTCCTGAAGATTTTGTAAGTGAAGAAATTGGTGTGACCTTAAAGACTTGGATATTCATGTGTGGATTATGAAGCGTGAAGACGTTTGTTTTCGTAGTTTAATTTTCTCTTTCTTGAGTCATAGGAAACACCGTACTGTTAAAGGGGGTCAAGGTAATACTAAGAAAACTTATTTCCAAGTGATGCTCATCTCAAAATCCTACACCTACCCAATCCTTTCGAGTGAATCCATTGGAAATCTCATATCAGTTCAGTCAATTTCTTCAGTGACAGAGACGAAGATCTTCTTGTCTTTGAGGAATTTGTTCTGACTGAGGAGTTAGGAATTCGCCAGTGTGGATTGCCTACACAGTGAGGACCATGATAGCCCTGAGAAATTTGAACCTCAAAAATCCGACCGTTGTTGTGTTACGCGCCAGCTGTCCCAAAATATCTAACCACCTAACGGTCATATCATTGAAGGGTATTTATGTCTTATCATGTCTATCTGCTCCCTATGCTATAAATAGCCGCCCCCTACAACCACTAGCTGGTTGGCTGCTCCAAGAGAAATCGACACTTGTCATTGAGACCATCCCATCCTCCGTGGACTTTGAGCGAAAATCATCAAGTGAGGAAAACCCAAAAAAACCAAACCCAAACACCTACAGACCCAAACTGATTGAGAATCACTAAAGAGATTGTTCATGTGTGGAACTGACGCTTGTTACCTTTGATGAATGTGTATCCTCCAGACGATTAGGCGTCATAGTCTGAGCATCCAAGAGGAATTGTCGATCGCCGAGTGACCAAGTCTGTGAAGGTTTGGAAGTCACCTGTGAAGACTTACCATGAGTGTTGGGTGAGGTCTGTGTGACTTTAGCTCAAGGAGAATACTGTGAGGACTGTGTGTCTGGGACTGTGTGTCCTCGAGTTTAAATACTCAGCCGCTCCAACTAGACGTACAACTGTCACAGCAGTTGGAACTAGTCTACCAAACCATTGTCTTCACCAAGCCAACTGGTTCTATTTCCTCAACCCTTTCATTTCCTCATTCATGTGTTGATGAACCTGATCATTACTGTTTGAAGACTTTGACTGAAGACTTTCTCTATTTCCTCAATCCAATTTCTTCAGTCACATAGTCTTCAGCCTGTTTATCCTGTTATCACGCTATCTGTACTCTGTGCTTGTTTTCATTTCATCATGATGACTATGTTGTTGCTCTGTTATGTTTATACCCGAGTACTTATTCCGCTGCTAGTGTGTCATTTCTTAGGTATTTCTTCACCTAGAAATTCCTCAGCTACGAATTTGTAAAATTTGCCTATTCACCCCCCCCCCTCTAGTCAATATAACGGACTTCCAATGCACCCCAAGACACATGTATGATTTTTGTAGCCATTTTGGTGTACTAATTTGAATTATGCACATTAAATTAATGCTTATAAAACTTAATTATAATGTATAAAAAAGGCCAAACGAACCCTGAATATTTAAAGCGGTTCTGGTCAACTGTCTGGCACCCGTGGGTAAGCATTGTGCGCATGCGTCATGCTAGCTTGCGCTTCCTACTTTACTAACTTCTCCATATTAATGGTGTTATATATCCAAACACGCTATCATTTCCCGTCACTCCTCCCATCGGTTTCCCGCCTCTTCTCCCATCGGTTTCCCGCTGCAATGTCAGTGCTCATAGAAGGCTAGGCAACGACACACCGGCCATGTAAAGATTGCACACAGTTTCTAAAAGCACAAACATGTGTGATACTAGGGAGTAGGTCCCATACGGTGACCAATGTGAAACGCCTAAAGCAAGGAGGCAAGTCTAATCAGCAACGGGCGGCTTCCCATCCAATAGCCGAGTCGAATAGAAAGCAGAAGTTAAGCATGCTGGGGTTGGACGAGTCTAAGGATGGGTGACCCGGTGGGAGGTTTCATATCTCAAGCTTCATTAATGTGCCATGATATGGTCATTACAGACATTTATCATCTAAATGTGTCAGTAGTGACCTGTCAGGACGATTATATAAACCTTGGGACCCTTGTTTTGGTCATTTGTAGAATTTTTTTTGTTATTTCTTGTTCTCGAAAATCGAAGAATGATCGAGATTTGTAGGCCCACACAATCTATCCCTTTGACCCAATGTATGAGAAGGGTTTGACCATGACGGTTTCCTTGCTCTGTGTGCCATGTTAGACAAAATAAAGTTTGAGCACATGCGTTGGATGACACCCCTACCCCTCACCCCCCACCCGCCTCGAAGTTGCGGAACCAACATCATACGTCTTTAACCTGGCTGGGGGTACGGTGTTCACTTTGTAATGTTACTAATGTAGTTGGTGCCCATCAAAGTTGTGCATTGGGGATTTGAACAAATCACACACCACCCATACATTTTTTCGGACCGCATGGAGGGTATAGGGAGTCTTCTGATCAAGCACACCTCCCTTGTGTGGTTTATAGACGACACACATATATGTGGGCTCCCTGAGGTCTATATATATCATCGTTAACCAATAATGAGGGGGGCATTCAATCTATCCCTTTGACCCAACGTACAAGAAGGGTTTGACCATGGTGGTTTTCTATTGCTCTGTGTGCCATATTAGACCAAATCAAGTTTGAGCACATGCATTGGACGACCCCCCCTGGCTCGAAGTTGGGGAACCGGCATCGTATGTATTGAACCTGGCTTGGGGGTATGGTGTTCGGTTTGTAATGTAGTTGGTGCCCCATCAAAGTTGTGCATTGGGGATTTGAACACATCACACACCACCCATGAATATTTTTGGGCCGCATGTAGGGTATAGGGGGTCTTCTGATCGACCATGTCTCCCTTGTGCAGTTTTTGTGATGGCACGCATATCTGTGGGCTCCTCGGGATCTATATATATCATCCCTTTGACCGATATCGAGGGGGGTTTGGCCATGAATGGATTCCTCCTAGTTCATGTTAGAGCGGGTCACCATGACATGTTCGAGAAAAGTTCGAGCTCATGCGTTCTCAGGATTCCCTCCCACACGCTCAGATTGGTGGGTTGGACCGACACCATACCCTACGTATCTCGTCCTTAATTACCTGGCTTTCATGGTGGTTATCTATATTAAGAGGCAGGCGCTACATCTAAATTGTACATTATTTGATATTGAAAACACATCACCCTTCCAACGTACATCATTTTTGGGCCGCATGCAGGCGGTGCCAGTTTTGTGGCCCCTCTCGTGCGATTTTTTATGATGGTCCAATCTATTGGCCCAAGCTGTGTGTGTGTGTGTGTGTGTGTGTGTGTTATCTATTTTTTATCGACAACAACAGTGGTCGTTTGTCACGCCCAATATGCGACCCTATCCAAAAGGAACTCGAAGGTCCCACCAAGGATCATATTGAAACGCTTTTGCAAGGTGGATATCATTACATCAACACTACATAATAGATAGGGATACATACAAAAGGCATACAATGCCACATGAATACAACAATACATCATACATAAGAGCACCATCCGACTACGGATGAAACACAAACAGAAACTCAAACGACATCCACCCTGCTAGCCCAGGCTACCAACCTGGAACCTATCCCCTGATCGAGGAAGAAGCAGAAGAAGAACTCCAAAGAAGCAAACATCGCTCTCGCATCATGATCATCGCATAACCTGTACCTGCAACTGTTGTTGTAGTAATCTGTGAGCCACGAGGACTCAGCAATCCCATTACCATGGGTATCAAGACTAGCAAAGCTTAATGGGAAAGGAAGGGGTAAAGTGGTGAGGTTGCAGCAGCGACTAAGCATAATATGGTGGCTAACATACGCAAATGAGAGCGAGAAGAGAAGCAAAGGAACGTCCGTGAAGCTAGCAATGATCAAGAGGTGATCCTGAACTCCTACTTACGTCAATCATAACACAGAAACCGTGTTCACTTCCCGGACTCCGCCGAGAAGAGACCATCACGGCTACACACGTGGTTGATGCGTTTTATTTCGGATCTGGTGTCAAGTTATCTACAACCGGACATTAACAAATTCCCATCTGCCACATAACCACGGGCATGGCTCTCGAAAGTTTAAACCCTGCAGGGGTGTCCCAACTTAGCCCATGATAAGCTCTCGCGATCAACGAAGGATATACCTTCTCCTAGGAAGACCCGATCAGTCTCGGAATCCCGGTTTAGAAGACATTTTGACAATGGTAAAACAAGACCAGCAAGACCGCCCGATGCGCCGACATCCCGATAGGAGCTGCACATATCTCGTTCTCAGGGCAACACCGGATGAACACTACATACAACTAAAACCAGACCTCAAGTTTCCCCGAGGTGGCGCTGCAAGTGGCTCTAGTTCGGACCAACACTTAGACAAGCATTGGCCCGGGGGGGTTGAATAAAGATGACCCTTGGGTTAATTACTCCCAAGGGAAAGGTAGGTGGTGGTGAGGCAAATGGTAAAACCAAGGTTGGGCCTTGCTGGTGGAGTTTTATTCAAAGCGAACTGTCAAGGGGGTCCCATAAATCACCCGACCGCGTTAGGAACGCAAAATCCGGGAACATAACACAGGTATGACGGAAACTAGGGCGGCAAGAGTGGAACAAAACACCAGGCATAAGGCCGAGCCTTCCACCCTTTACCAAATATATAGATGCATTAATAATATAAGAGATATTGTGATATCCCAACATAACCCTGTCCACCATGGAGCAATCTTCAACTTCACCTGCAACTAACAACGCTATAAGAGGGGCTGAGCAAAAGCGGTAACATAGCCAAACAACGGTTTGCTAGGAAGGGTGAAAAGGTTAGAGGCTGACATGGCAATTTGGGAGGCTTGAACAACAAGAGATAGGTAGCGCGGCAAAGCAATAGAACGAAACAACTAGCATAGCAATGATAGTAGTGAGATCCAGGGTAGCGGTCATCTTGCCTGAAATCCCGCTAGGAAGAAGAACGAGTCCATGAAGAAGACGAACGGACGTAGTCGAACGAATCCTCACAATCGCAACATTACCGGAACTAAGAAGCAACACCAGAAAGAAACAAACAACATGGTAAACACACAAGCATAAACATGGCATGATGCACAAACAAGTATGATGCATGTCCGGTTTAATGAGGCATGGCATGGCAAAGTGCACCAACAATACTACAAGTTAAGTGGAGCTCAATATGTAACGAGTTGCATATTGACAAAACACCATGTTGACATTTTTAGTTTAATCTCGTATAAGCTACCAAACAATATTAAAGGTTGTTAAACATGGCAAGAGGTGAAGCATATGGAAACTAACTATTTAGGCAAGTTTAAATGAGGCCGGAACAACAAACAACAATTCCGGAAAATCCTCATGTCCATATGTCAAATTTGGTATTGTTCTGTCCTAAAACATATTTTAATGTTGTTAAATAGTAAAACAAAGTGCACCATCTTAAACTAGGCATTTTCCCACCCCATTTACGTATAAAGAACATTTAAAACCGAGCTACGGTTATCTAGTTATGAAATAAATCATTTTGACATGGCATTTGAGCAAATTAAATCAAACAACAAGTTTAAACATTTTAACATGGATGAAAGTGGCATATTATTAATCTACACAAAATTCTAAGCATTTTACATGTTTGAATCATTTTAACCCAATGCACGTTTCATGAGTTATTATATGCATGATACTTAGGGGTTTTTCTGCAAAACTGCAGTCTCTGGAAATTAGCTAAATTCGCAGCGCATGGAAAAAAAATACATGGGCCGAATCTGGCTGGAGCAGGCCCAACAGAAAGAAAAAAAAGGAGGTGCTGGGGGCCACACCCATGGGCTTCGGCCCGGTCGGTGGAGGAGGTCTAGCAGGCCGGTTGAGGAGCTGGAGCAGGCTGGGCCTGCGAGGCAGAGAGGCGCCCAAGGCGAAGAGGCCACGCGCGCGAGACGACGGGTCAACGGGCACGGGCACTGCTCATGCGCTCGTCTTCAGAGATGGGCGGGCGAGGCAGAAGCAGGGCACGACGGCGCTGCTTGATGGGAGGTTCGACAAGATGGGACTTGCAGGCGGCGGATGGCGCGGGGATCCTCCGGATCTGACGAGGGGAGCCAGTTCCCGAAGGTGGGAGTCGAATAGGACGATGACGACTCGGCTCCTGCGAAGAAATACAGAGAGCAGTTGAGTTCAGAGAAGAGGACAGGGAGAAGAAACGGGAAAGGAGGGAAGAACGGGAGCGGCTTGGCTGACCGGAGCTTCGCCAGAGGCGTGCGGGCACGGCGGCGCTGCCGGAGGAGATGCAGACAACGGGGAGGGTTCGGCGCCTTGAGCTCCTAGTGGCCGACAGGTTGTTGGTACCTGTCCATGGCGGGGAGAGAGACACGGACATGAGAGAGAGGCGGATCAAGAGCAGGTAACAGAGGAGACAGGGGGAAAAAGGAGGCACTGGGACCTGCTGGTCACCGGTGATGGAGGAGCTCCAGCTAGGCAGCAACGTCGGGGAAGAGGAAGTCTTGAGCGCGGGAGCAGAGACAGGGGCTCGGTCTTGAGGATGCACGCCTCCATGGGTGCTTGGGCGGCTGCGGGAACTAGGAGGCGTCAGGGTGCGCTGCTCGGGAAGGAGCACGGGCGACGGGAGAGAGCCTCGATCCCGACGAGATCGAGCAGGGATGTGGCTGGAATCGAGGAGAGGTGGGGATCGATGGATTTGGAAGTTTCGGTGATGGCTGGTTGGAGCGAAGGGGATCTAGGAGGATCCCGAGGGGGGATTTGGTGGGGAGTGCGGCGGCGGGTGAAGGGACAAAGTCCCTAGATTTTAGGGTTAGACAGTATATATAGCAAGGATTTTGGTTAGGCGCTAATCAGACCATCCGATTAAAATCAAACGGTCGAGATAAATAGGCTACGGGGTCCAAATAAGAAAACGGAGATGTTTTAGTGATGATTGGGGATGATCCGGACTCATTGGTAACAACAGCCCGGATCGGGTTCGGGACAACTTTCGGGCGCGCACACAAGGGGGTCTGTGGTTGGCAGAGAGGTTAGGTGGTTTGACAAGAGGGAATCAAAAATACACGGTTGGTCTCGGAACGGTCAACCAACGCAACGGAGATAAGCGAGGAGCGACAACTACGAGCGGATGCAAGTTTAAGAAAACAATGTCGATGCAATGCGCATGATGCTATGAGATGAAATGCAAGACATGAACAAAAAGCAAAACAAAAACAAAAACCCAACCACGGAGGAAATAACATATTGCATCTCCGGAAAAGGCAAGAGTTGGAGTTACGAATATGGAAAGTTGTATCCGGGGCGTTACAACACTCCACCACTACGAAAGGATCTCGTCCCGAGATCTAGGATGGCACTGGAGAGAAACGGAAGAGAAAGAGAAGAGGTAAAACTAATTTGCTTCTTTGACGAACGAGTGAAACCATGAACCTTGAGAGGTTGAGCAAAATGAAAGAAAGAAAACAATGAAGATGAACAAAGTTGAAAACACTCCGTTAGAAAAGAGGAAAAAGGGATACGACGAGAACCAAGAGGTTTAGTGATAAGATAGATATTGACGCCACTCCGGTTAAAACTAGATAGAGAAGGAATAAGATTGATATAATTTTGGCAGCACTCCAAGTGAAAGAAGAAGGAAAACTTGATAAGATGAAAAGCACTTGAAGAGACGACACAACACTCCGGTTAAATGGATAAGCACGAAAAGAACACGATCCTCACAATTCGAGATGATGAATGAAAAGAGCAACATCACAATGCCTTCGGAAGAAAGAATAGAAGATAGATCATTGGAATAACAGAATGGAGAAGAAATGCCAACTTGTGCCACAAATGAGCTTGGAAAGCACCCTTCCAAGATGGTTTGAACGGAACTGTTGGAAAACCAACAGCGAAACGAATAAGCTTGTAGTGGGCTTATGGAAAACTTATCAAAATTATGAGGTGACAACCGGCCACTAATGGAAACCATTGATTTGATTGAGAGCACCAAAAGATGAAGAACTTCTTCACCGAGATGAAAAGGAGAAAATTGGATCATAGATACGCACCACAAATAGCAACATTCCTTAGGGAAGGTTTTAGGTGAAATATGACACAAGATAACTCCAACAAAGGGATTGATGGATTTAAAATACCTCATTCTTGACAACATATGAATCCTGAAACATGAAGGAAATTGTCAAGAGTGACATAACACCACCTCAGAAGACAAGGTAGAAAGATGGATGCAAGATGAAGAATGCTTGAACTCCTCAAAACAAAACATGTGTTGAACACCATGTTTATTTTTGAGTATAGCCTGGCGGATCATCACCTCGAGAGAAGTCTTGAAGAACAAATGAAGAATGAAAGGGATCCTTGACGAACCACCATGTAGATCCTCCATGAAGAACTCCGGTAATAAAAGGATGATAAAAAGGAAGAGAACTTGAAAACACAAGGTGAAGCCTTGCGATGATTTAGATGGAGCTTCGTGACGAGATAATGCGGAAAACTTGGAACTCCGGAAAAAAATAGATGAAACACTAGAAACGAGAATTACTTCATCATGAACAATCTCTGGAAGAAAAGAATTGAATCACCTCGCGGAAATAAGAATAAGATTTATTGTATGCTTATCCTTCATCAAATTAAATTGATGACAAGCAATGGATTTGTCATACTACTTATTCTTCTTGAAAAGATTGAAGAGAGAAATAGCGCAACTTGAAGAAGTCTTCGACGAATCACCGAGAGGATTGGAAAGGACGAATGAAATGATATGGTAATAAAGGGGGAGGAATCTTGAACAGACCACCGTAAAAATTGGAAAAGAGAGTAGCAAGAGCACAATTCACGAGAAAGAGTTTGAAAACGAATGAAGATACTTGAAGGGATTTAGAATACATGAGAACGAAGAGAACATGAACTGATTAGAGGATATTTGAACGATTCACCGGTAAGATTATGAGAACGGTAGCTACACGCTGAGAATGAAGAATTATGACATGATGGCCTTCGGAGGAAAGAAACAGAAACAAATCATGAAATGCTCCGGGTGGTAAGAAAAGAATTGTCACAATCAAAACAATTATGAGGATAGCATGAAGCTAGAACCATGAATCTTCAAGAGAATGGACCAAGATTTAAGAGAAACTCTTCTTCGGTCTTCAGATGACGACAAGAAACACCACCAAAATTACTGAGATACTCCGGGAGAATGAAAAAGAGGAAGGGTTGAACCAAAGATGAAAAGGATTTGAAAGAGATCTTGGAGAACATCTGACTGATGAAATTCATTCTTACGTCAAACCTCAAAAAGAATTTGGGAATGGCTCCGGGAAAATTAGGAGAGTCAGGTAAGATCCTGGGAAAAGACCTGTGGGTTAGGGCCCACTCAAAAGAAAACACCGTTGAACAATTTTAAAGAGAGGTTGCACCGGTTGAATTAAATGGCTAGAATGAGATAACAACCTCAAAATATCTTGAATGGATTGAGAATGGAAACACAAGTCTTGTGAGATATCTTCAGCACTCCAGAACAAATAAATAAGAAGAAGTGAATGATTAAGAGGTGCATCGGCATGAGAAAGCAATAGAAACGAGGAAAGGAATATGATGAATATCGAAAGCTTGAATTGGATCCACCGGAGAAGAAAAAAAAGAATGGAGGATGATGAACTTGAAACTGTTGAGCATCTTCATGGGAAATCGCCGGGTAAGAACATTGATTGAAAAGAGTGAAGAGACTTCACATGAATAAATGGATACTTGATTAAGAAATCTGAGTCCTTGAAGAAAAAGGGTGGGAGGGCGGGGGAAAACAAAGACAACCTGGGATGAACAAAGCAAACACCGTTGAGAAAACTTAGAATTGATCTTGCGGGTGGGGAGAATGATCGGATCCACTTGAAGAGAAGCAACGCCGGTAGGAAAAGAATTAACATGACAACCTCGATGAATACGAAGGATTAGTATTCCCATAGAAATATGAGAACACCATTTAGGGAAGGTATGGATTCAACACTTGACATCGAAGCAACTCGAATACCACAAATAAAACAAAACAAAGGATTTGGCTTGCAGAATAAGCCGGAACAAATACATATGATAGAGATTTACCCAATCCCATATCAGGCATCTGTCGGAAAGATATTCTAGGATCTACTTGAATTCCCACCTATAAACTCCCGAAACTTTCTGGTTATGCAATCTGGTGTTGGGGATACAGGGGAAGCAATATATCTCACCCAAAGTAACAATCCCTACATCCAGCTGTATCCATCCGTCAACACATAACCAAGAAAACTCCGGAAATCGTGTACCTCAACCTTCGAAAAGCATCCGTTATACGAGCTATGGCAATACTCCCGAACTCCCCAGTACTGGGTGGCGTCGAGGTTATCTCACCATCAACTGCATAAAAGAGATTTTCGATGTCGGCAAAACTCAGGTATTCCAGAACTGCAACGATAAAATTATGACGACAACACCTCGGAGCTCAACTCCCCGGGACACTGCCACAACCCCTAAATGACAGGAGGCACCAAGAACAATGTTCTCGTCATAAGAATATCGGAACGATCCCAAGATACCCGCGTGATCCTAAAAAAAATTTAGTGAAATCTGAGGCGAGGAAAAACAAAACATCTACGTCAGGAGACCTCACCAGAGCGACGAAGGGGGCTGAGGAGTAAAAGGAATCCTACTCTCCAATATATATAATCCTAAGACTCAAAATAGTTTTCTTCTAGACTCAACAACGGCCAACAATCAAGGGGGCTCCTATGGTCGGTCGAGGCTCTGATACCAACTTGTCACGCCCAATATGCGACCCTATCCAAAAGGAACTCGAAGGTCCCACCAACGATAGACCCGCATATTGAAATGCTTTTGCAAGGTGGATATCATTACATCAACATTACATAATAGATAGGGATACATACGAAAGGCATACAATGCCACATGAATACAACAATACATCATACATAACAGCATCATCCGACTACGGATGAAACACAAACAGAAACTCAAACGACATCCACCCTGCTAGCCCAGGCTGCCGACCTGGAACCTATCCCCTGATCGAAGAAGAACTCCAAACAAGCAAACATCGCTCTCCCGTCATGATCATCGCATAACCTGTACCTGCAACTGTTGTTGTAGTAATCTATGAGCCACGAGGACTCAGCAATCCCATTACCATGGGTATCAAGACTAGCAAAGCTTAATGGGAAAGGAAGGGGTAAAGTGGTGAGGTTGCAGCAGCGACTAAGCATAATATGGTGGCTAACATACGCAAATGAGAGCAAGAAGAGAAGCAAAGGAACGGTCGTGAAGCTAGCAATGATCAAGAGGTGATCCTGAACTCCTACTTACGTTAATCATAACACAGAAACCGTGTTCACTTCCCAGACTCCGCCGAGAAGAGACCATCACGGCTACACACGCGGTTGATGCGTTTTATTTCGGATCTGGTGTCAAGTTATCTACAACCGGACATTAACAAATTCCCATCTGCCACATAACCGCGGGCACGACTCTCGAAAGTTTAAACCCTGCAGGGGTGTCCCAACTTAGCCCATGATAAGCTCTCGCGATCAACGAAGGATATACCTTCTCCCAGGAAGACCCGATCAGTCTCGATATCCCGGTTTACAAGACATTTTGACAATGGTAAAACAAGACCAGCAAGACCGCCCGATGCGCCGACATCCCGATAGGAGCTGCACATATCTCGTTCTCAGGGTAACACCGGATGAACACTACGTACAACTAAAACCAGACCTCAAATTTCCCCGAGGTGGCGCTGCAAGTGGCTCTGGTTCGGACCAACACTTAGACAAGCATTGGCCCGGGGGGCTGAATAAAGATGACCCTTGGGTTAATTACTCCCAAGGGAAAGGTAGGTGGTGGTGAGGCAAATGGTAAAACCAAGGTTGGGCCTTGCTGGTGGAGTTTTATTCAAAGCGAACTATCAAGGGGGTCCCATAAATCACCCGACCGCGTTAGGAACGCAAAATCCGGGAACATAACACCGGTATGACGGAAACTAGGGCGGCAAGAGTGGAACAAAACACCAGGCATAAGGCCGAGCCTTCCACCCTTTACCAAATATATAGATGCATTAATAATATAAGAGATATTGTGATATCCCAACATAACCCTGTCCACCATGGAGCAATCTTCAACTTCACTTGCAACTAACAACGCTATAAGAGGGGCTGAGCAAAAGCGGTAACATAGCCAAACAACGGTTTGCTAGGAAGGGTGAAAAGGTTAGAGGCTGACATGGCAATTTGGGAGGCTTGAACAACAAGAGATAGGTAGCGCGGCAAAGCGATAGAACGAAACAACTAGCATAGCAATGATAGTAGTGAGATCCAGGGTAGCGGTCATCTTGCCTGAAATCCCGCTAGGAAGAAGAACGAGTCCATGAAGAAGACGAACGGACGTAGTCGAACGAATCCTCACAATCGCAACATTACCGGAACTAAGAAGCAACACCGGAAAGAAACAAACAACATGGTAAACACACAAGCATAAACATGGCATGATGCACAAACAAGTATGATGCATGTCTGGTTTAATGAGGCATGGCATGGCAAAGTGCACCAACAATACTACAAGTTAAGTGGAGCTCAATATGTAACGAGCTGCATATTGACAAAACACCACGTTGACATTTTTAGTTTAATCTCGTATAAGCTACCAAACAATATTAAAGGTTGTTAAACATGGCAAGAGGTGAAGCATATGGAAACTAACTATTTGGGCAAGTTTAAATGAGGCCGGAACAACAAACAACAATTCCGAAAAATCCTCATGTCCATATGTCAAATTTGGTACTGTTCTGTCCTAAAACATATTTTAATGTTGTTAAACAGTAAAACAAAGTGCACCATGTTAAACTAGGCATTTTCCCACCCCATTTACATATAAAGAACATTTAAAACCGAGCTACGGTTATTTAGTTATGAAATAAATCATTTTGACATGGCATTTGAGCAAATTAAATCAAACAACAAGTTTACACATTTTAACATGGATGAAAGTGGCATATTATTAATCTACACAAAATTCTAAGCATTTTACATGTTTGAATCTTTTTAACCCGATGCACATTTCATGAGTTATTATATGCATGATACTTAGGGGTTTTTCTGCAAAACTGCAGTCTCTGGAAATTAGCTAAATTCGCAGCGCGTGGAAAAAAATACATGGGCCGAATCTGGCTGGAGCAGGACCAACAGAAAGAATAAAAAGGGAGGCGCTGGGGGCCTCACCCATGGGCTTCGGCCCGGTCGGTGGAGGAGGTCTAGCAGGCCGGTTGAGGAGCTGGAGCAGGCTGGGCCTGCGAGGCAGAGAGGCGCCCAAGGCGAAGAGGCCACGCGCGCGAGATGACGGGTCAACGGGCACGGGCACTGCTCGTGCGCTCGTCTTCAGAGATGGGCGGGCGAGGCAGAAGCAGGGCACGACGGCGCTGCTTGATGGGAGGTTCGACAAGATGGGACTTGCAGGCGGCGGACGGCGGCGGAGATCCGCCGGATCTGACAAGGGGAGTCGGTTCCCAAAGGTGGGAGTCGAACAGGACGATGACGACTCGGCTCCTGCGAAGAAATACAGAGAGCAATTGAGTTCAGAGAAGAGGACAGGGAGAAGAAACGGGAAAGGAGGGAAGAACGGGCGCGGCTTGGCTGACCGGAGCTTCGCCAGAGGCATGCGGGCACGGCGGCGCTGCTGGAGGAGATGCAGACAACGGGGAGGGTTCGGCGCCTTGAGCTCCTAGTGGCCGACAGGTTGTTGGTACCTGTCCATGGCGGGGAGAGAGACAGGGACATGAGAGAGAGGCAGATCAAGAGCAGGTAACAGAGGAGATAGGGGAAAAAGGAGGCGCTGGGACCTGCTGGTCACCGGCGATGGAGGAGCTCCAGCTAAGCAGCAACGTCGGGGAAGAGGAGGTCTTGAGCGCGGGAGCAGAGACAGGGGCTCGGTCTTGAGGATGGACGCCTCCATGGGTGCTTGCGCGGCTGCGGGAACTAGGAGGCGTCAGGGTGCGCTGCTCGGTAAGGAGCACGGGCGACGGGAGAGAGCCTCGATCCCGACGAGATCAAGCAGGGATGTGGCTGGAATCGAGGAGAGGTGGGGATCGATGGATTTGGAAGTTTCGGTGATGGCTGGTTGGAGCGAAGGGGATCTGGGAGGATCCCGAGGGGGGATTTGGTGGGGAGTGCGGCGGCGGGTGAAGGGACAAAGTCCCTAGATTTTAGGGTTAGACAGTATATATAGCAAGGATTTTGGTTAGGCGCTAATCGGACCATCCGATTAAAATCAAACGGTCGAGATAAATAGGCTACGGGGTCCAAATAAGAAAACGGAGATGTTTTAGAGACGATTGGGGATGATCCGGACTCATCGGTAACAACAGGCCGGATCGGGTTCGGGACAACTTTTGGGCGCACACACGAGGGGGTCTGTGGTTGGCAGATAGGTTAGGTGGTTTGACAAGAGGGAATCGAAAAAACACGGTTGGTCTCGGAACGGTCAACGAACGCAGCAGAGATAAGCGAGGAGCGACAACTATGAGCGGATGCAAGTTTAAGAAAACAATGCCGATGCAATGCGCATGATGCTATGAGATGAAATGCAAGACATGAACAAAAAGCAAAACAAAAACAAAAACCCAACCATGGAGGAAATAACATATCGCATCTCCGGAAAAGGCAAGAGTTGGAGTTACGAATATGGAAAGTTGTATCCGGGGCGTTACATCGTTTGACCAAGTGATAGATTCACTGGTCCATCTTATGGTAGTTCATGGCGACATGCATGCATGACCAAAGTATCAGTGCGTGCATCCGTCGCGCGGACACGAAGTGGGAGGTGGGGAAAGCACCCTAGCTAGGTAGCTACGACCATATGTCATTATAGACATATCCAAGGGGGCTTTCCGGTTTGCGAGGCAGGTGCCACCAAAGTTGTGCATTGTGTATTTAAACATCACACCCTATATTACTACATATATTTTGCCACTTCCATGTGGTTGTTGACTTATGGCACCTCTCATCGATCTTCGACGACGTGCCCAACCATGGTCCCGCACGGTCAAAGTTATGCATTGGAAACTGGAACATCACACACCAGCCTTTTCATTGATATATATTTGGGACACATGCTAGTGTGGTTGTCTTCTAACCCTCTTTTTTTGTCAAATGGTGCTATATATGAAGACTCGGATGATGCTCAACGGACATGGGTGCACTAGCTTAACCGTGTGCGATGCTAGTGCATTGTGAAATCACCACGGCTGCACAAGCGCGGGCAATGGTGGAAGTACTGGCTTAGCCGTGCGCGATGCTGTGCGCTATGAAATCACCACGACTATGCAAGCGCGGGAAAGGGTGGAGGTAGTGGCTTAACCGTGCGCGATAGTAGTATGCTATGGAATCACCACCTGCGCAAGCTAAAGGCAGGTTGTTTATTGAGGATGACTTCCACGTCCACGTCTGAAAATTAGGACGAACCGTGTGCGATAGACCAGCTACCTAGAAATCTAAAAACAAACTACCCGCCTTGAGCGATGTAAAAATCGGCAGTTCCACCGCTTTTCCTTATTGTCATACAAGCATATTCTTATTAGACCGTGCGCGATCTTGGGTGCTCCCACTCCGCCTCAATTCCTTTACCCAAATTTTAGTACCCGTGGTATTTCAACCATCGCCCCCACTCCTCCACCACCAACCTTATAGTAAAATTCCAGTAGCCGAGGCATTTGAACTGTCACCCTCCCTCGTCCACCACCATCTCCACCCACCATCTCCACCCACCATTACTAAAATTTTCAGAAGCCGCGGCGTATCCTCAAACACCACACCAACCACCTCCACAGCCCCCCTCCCCCTACCCCCCCCCCCCTGCGCGCTCGAACCCTAGCTCACCACTGCCGCCGCCAACCCCTACCGGTCTGCCGATGCCTCCTAGCTTAGATAATAAAGTTCAGGTTACCCAGCGATTCAATTACCATCGCCCCCCTGAGTTTTTAGATGAGGCCTGCAGTGTCCCTCCCAGCTAGATCCACATCCCCTACTCCCGAGAGTCGCAACCTAAGCCCGACCACGTATCCTAGGGAGCCTGACGAGCGATCGGCCAAAAAGAGGTTTATCATGGCCTCTCCGGCGGACGTTGGGGAGGTGGTCGCTGTTTGTCCTGACCTGTCGATCCCGAAGAAACACCTCGCCATAGAAGCCGGCAAGGACGTTGACTACGTTGCCATGCCAAAGGCGTCACGTCAATGGGCTAGCGTATTACTATATCTCGGGAAAGCTGGCTATGACATCAAGCTCGTCGATAGCGATGGCTTCATGCGGGCCATGTCATAGGTTAAGCGGTCCATCCCCAACCCCTTTGGTTCAACCGCGGTCGATCTCTTCGAAGGCCCTGTGTCGGTGTACTAAAGTAGGGGTACCTTAGTATCCCGAACTTGTACACGGGCAGTCGCAGCGCCCCGTGGCAAGGCTTGCCGGGTGACCGCCAAGGTCCTCCGTGGTTCCTCTGGAGCCATTCAAGAACAAAGCGTTCAAGCCGAGAAGACAAGGCCCCGGCAAGAGGAGCTTTCCGGGAAGGACAAGGCCCCGGCAAGAGGAGCTTGCCAGGAAGGCCAACCAAGGTATTTCAAGGAACTTGCCGCGACGCGCCGCGCATCCCGGCAAGAGCCGGCAAGCGACAAGCTTCCGGGAGCGACAAGACAACAACCGTGGCAAGGCGCTTGCCGCGGCAAAGCTACCACTCTGTACCTGCGCTCCAGCACATCCGCCAATGTGTCGCCCTGGGGCCTTTCCAGGCGCGTGTGGCAAGAGGCTGTGCAGCTAGCGGTGCAAGGTGGCAAACGGAGATGACAAGATGACCATCGTGGCGAGCGGTGGCGCCCCTAACGGTCACTTTTCTGCACTATTTGGGCGACGCAGACGGGCATTTAATGCTTTTGTCCCCTACCGTCAGGGTTAGGTACGATACACTGTAGAAGCAGTTGTACCCACCACATCTTTTACGTTTTTGCCCTCGCCTACGTTGCCACCTGTCGGTGACCCCTTGAGCGTATAAAAGGAGGCCCATGCGCAACATAGAGGAGGTTCGAAGCATTCGAGACCAGAAAACACTCACGCTCTCGAGTAAGAGCGCAATACAATACCACAAAGCAGCAGTAGGAGTTTTACCTCTCCGGAGAGCTCCGAAGCTGGGTAAATCGCTTGTGTGCTTCGCCTCGATCCGCTCTTCGTGCGATCTCTGCCCCCCGCCGGACCGAAAGGGGCCCTGCCCCATAGGTGTTCGTTCCCACGACATCTTTGGCGCAAGTGTAAGAAGGCGAAGGCAGCTCCACCAGAGACCAAGAAGGTGCCCGCCAAGGAGGACGGCACTGGTGGTACCTTCACCATCAGTGCCACGCTTGACCCTAAATAGGAAAGCGCGCTCGTTGCTTTCCTGCGGGCGAATGTCGACGTGTTTGCGTGGCAACCGTCTGACATCCCCGGTGTTCCCAGGAAAGTAATTGAGCACCATCTTGCCGTTTGTCCTCATGCGCGGCCCGTCAAGCAGAAAGTCAGGAAACAAGCAGTGGAGCGCCAAGAATTCATAGCAGAAGAAATCAAGAAGTTGGAAGCAGCAGGCCTTGTCAGAGGAGTGCTCCATCCCACATGGCTGGCCAATCCTGTAGTCGTGCGCAAGGCAAACGGGAAATGGAGGCTTTGTATCGACTTTACTGATGTTAATAAAGCCTGTCCCAAAGACCCATTTCCCTTGCCGTGCATTGAGCAGATTGTCGACTCCACAGCCGGATGTGATTTGCTTTCATTTCTCGATGCATACTCAGGATATCATCAGATCTTCATGGCAGAAGAGGATGAGGAGAAGACCGCATTCATTACTCCGTGTGGCACCTGCTGTTTTGTACGGATACCTTTCGGATTAAAGAATGCTGGTTCGACATTTGCAAGGGTAGTCCATGACGCTTTTGAGCCACAGTTGCACAGAAATGTGGAAGCCTACATGGATGACATAGTGGTCAAGAGCAAGGACAGGGCAACTCTGGTTCAAGATGTAGACGAAACATTTGCAAATCTGCGCAAGATCAACCTCAAGCTCAACCCCGAGAAGTGCGTGTTTGGAGTCCCCTCCGGCAAGCTTCTTGGGTTCTTCGTGTCTCAGCGAGGAATTGAAGCCAATCTCGACAAGATTAAGGCCATTGAGCAGATCGAAGCACCAAAGCGCGTCAAGGATGTACGAAGACTTGCCGGTTGCGTGGCTGCTCTCAGTAGGTTTATCTCTAAGTCTGCTGAGCGCGCCCTGCCATTTTTCAAAATATTGAAAAAGGCAGGTCCAATGAAATGGACTCCGGAAGCGGAGGCTACGCTGCAGGACTTGAAGAGATACCTGTCCTCCACTCCAATACTTGTCGCCCCTAAGCCACAAGAGAAGTTGCTGTTGTATCTAGCGGCAACCAATCAAGTGGTTAGTGCTGCGTTAGTAGCGGAGAGGGAGGCGGATGATGAGCCAGCAACCGCGACAAGTGCATCCAGCGATAAGCAGGGGGCTTCACCGACAAGCTCTGGTCCCGACAAGGGTGGATCTACGTAGGCACATGAGGAGGTGCAGAGGAAAATGGTGCAGCGCCCAGTTTACTTTGTCAGTTCCCTTCTGCAAGGGGGCTAGGTCAAGGTATTCTGGCGTGCAGAAATTGCTTTTCGGCCTTCTCATGGCCTCGAGAAAGCTGCGCCATTACTTCCAAGCACATGAGATCACAGTTGTCACTCGCTTTCCGCTGAAGAGGATACTGCAGAATCCAGAAGCAACAGGCAGGATTGTCGAGTGGGCACTGGAACTGTCAAGCTTTGGCCTCAAGTTTGAGAGCACTTCAACTATCCAAAGCAGAGCATTGGCAGAATTCATAGCAGAATGGACGCCAACACCAGATGAAGAAATTCCAGAGACGAGCATCCCCGTCAAGGAAGCAAGCAAAGAGTGGCTGATGTACTTTGATGGTGCCTTCTCGCTGCAAGGCGCCGGTACGGGCGTACTGCTTGTCGCACCCACCGGAGAGCACCTCAAGTACGTCGTCCAGATGCACTTTCCCAAGGAGAAAGCAACAAACAATACTGCAGAGTATGAGGGTTTGCTTGCCGGCCTCAGGATCGCGGCAGACCTTGGGATCAAGAAGCTCATTGTCAGGGGTGACTTGCAGCTTATTGTCCGCCAAGTGAACAAGAATTACCAGAGTCCATTGATGGAAGCTTACGTTGATGAGGTGAGAAAGTTGGAAGAGCATTTTGACGGCCTGCAGATGGAACATGTTCCGAGAGCTCAGAACGACATTGCTGATGGCCTGTCAAAGTGCGCTGCACTAAAGTTACCTGTGGAACCAGGGATCTTTGTGCTCAAGCTGGCTCAACCGTCTGTAATGCCATCAACTGGACAGAGCAAGAAGAGGAAGTTGGTTTCTGGTGACAATTTTCCGGCAGAGCTCCCCGAAGCCGCCGCCAAGAAGGTCCTCAAGATCAACACCAAGGGTGCTGAGGAGCAGTCTGCTCCGACAAGCCCTAGGGTTTGTTCCGTTGAAGCAGACGCTCCCGACAAGTTTTGCTTCGGCAAGCTTGCCGGGGAACATCAAGCTCCAGCTGAGCCGCAGGTTCTTGCCGTAGAAGCGGATGTTCCCGCAGCGGCATATGTGCCTTTAGTCCTTGTTGTCGAGCCGCAAGCTCCAACATGGGCACAGCAGATTGTCCGTTTCCTTCAGACAGGAGAACTTCCCGAAGGGCAAGAAGAAGCGGAAAGAGTAGCCCGGCAGTCGAGTATGTACCAGTTTGTCAATGACACACTATACAGCAGAAGACTCAACGGTGTGAAATTGAAGTGTATTCCCCAGGAAGACGGACAGAAGCTGTTGGCGGAGATACATGGAGGCATATGTGGTCACCACATTGGCGCAAGAGCACTTGCCGGCAAAGCATTCCGGCAAGGTTTCTTTTGGCCAACAGCCCTCCAGGATGCAACTGCACAAGTAACCAAGTGTGAAGCGTGCCAGTTCCATTCCAAGCAGATACACCAGCCAGCTCAAGCTCTCCAGACGATCCCTTTATCCTGGCCATTTTCGGTCTGGGGGCTCGACATCCTCGGCCCCTTTCCCCGAGCTGTCGGGGGCTTTGAGTACTTGTACGTTGCAATCGACAAGTTCACAAAGTGGCCGGAAGTGGAGGCAGTGAGGAAGGTGACAGCACAGTCAGCAGTCAAGTACTTCAAGTCGATTGTTTGTCGTTTCGGAGTACCTAATAGGATCATCACCGACAATCGCACGCAGTTCACGAGCCGCACCTTCATGCAGTACGTCCAGGATCTTGGCGCCAAGGTCTGCTTCGCTTCTGTTGCTCATCCGAGAAGCAATGGTCAAGCAGAGAGGGCAAATGCTGAAGTGCTGCGCGGGCTCAAGACCAGGACTTTCGACAGGCTGCACAAGTGCGGAAAAAATTGGGTCGAGGAACTGCCGGTGGTTCTTTGGTCGATCAGGACGACGCCAAATCGAGCCACTGGCCAGACACCTTTCGCTCTAGTCTATGGAGCAGAGGCAGTTCTCCCCACGGAACTCGTGTACGGGTCGCCTCGAGTGCTCGCTTATGATGAGCTTGAGAAAGAGCAGCTGGGACAAGATGACGCGCTGCTCCTTGAGGAAGATCGTCTTCAGGCTGCTGTACGAGCTGCTCGATACCAGCAAGCTTTGCGCCGCTACCATAGCCGCAAAGTTAATGCCAGAAGTCTCAAGGAAGGCGATCTTGTTCTTCGGCGCGTTCAGTCTGCCAATAATTCCAACAAGTTGACGCCGAAGTGGGAAGGCCCTTACCGGGTGAAACGAATCACTAGGCCTGGCGCTGTCCGCCTTGACCCGAAGATGGCTTTCCGATGAGCAACTCCTGGAACATTGAGCATCTTCGTAAGTTTTACCCGTAAGGTGCGGTTGCCGGAACCTGTTCCGGCAACCACCTTTTGTACAAGTCTTGCTGTTGTTGCATGTAATCCTTTGTACAAAGCCGGGCGCAGACCCCGTGCATAAATAAAGCTCATGTGCTCCGCATATCTTGTCAACTTCATGCTTTCTATTATTTTGCATCTGTTATCTAACACTTTGTGCAGCACTTACCCCGGTAAGCAATAACGAGCCATAAGGCTCCACATCTTTATTTTCTCTTCTTTCTTTCCTCAAAGAAAGGGAAGGTTCCCTCGCCCACAAGTTTGCCGGGGGGGAAGGAGAAGATAATGGTGTGGACCAGGCGTCGTTCAAGAAAGTTTCGCCTTCCCGGGAAGCAAACGACAGAAAAGCTAAGTTGCCAAAGTTTGAGCAATTAGTTTTAAAAAAAATTAAGTTATTTTCCTTGAACGACCGTGCTTTGTATGGAAAACCTGTGCGCGGAGGAACCAACTCGTAGCTAGTTGCACCCTTACTTTGTTTCGAGTCCGTTCAACAACTTAAGTGAGCTGCGACTAGTTGCGACAAGGTTTCTTGTCGGTGGCGGCACCGCCAGCAGGCTGCTGACGTCCCGCACTCAGCGCTCGCGGCAATGGTACCTGCACCGGCAAGTTCCCTAAAAGCGCAGGGTAAAAACATACAAAGGAAGGAATCAAGTAGAGGAAATAACATAGCGAATACTGCCCAAAATAATGTTATATTACAAGGTAACTTGTCGCGGCTCTAATAAATTGTTCTCGCAACATGATCAGCAGCGGCAAGAAAAGGAGGAAACGGGCGGCCTAATCTACGCGGCCACCATCAACCCTCCTGACCTCATTCACCTTGTCCACAATGGGTGCAACAAGGGCCTTGAGCACTTCCAGATCAGCGTCTGCCGGCAGCTTCTTGAGGACGTTGGTGAGGTTGAGGCCTGGGTTGCGGAAGGCCACCTTCACCAGCACCTTTTCCAGAACTCTCGCGCAGATCGTGCGCGACTCGTCGGCCAGCTGCTTTGGGATCCTTTCCTGGAGTTTCTGGAGGGCCGTCGCCACGCCCTTGAAGAATAAAGTGAGCTTGGCACTGGGTTGGAGGTTCTCGTCGGAGGAGTACCCGAGATCCTCCACCCCCAGCTGCACCAGCTCCTCGTCAATGACCGAAGCGATGTTCACGAGGCCCTCTGTCCAGAGCTCCACCGTCTCCCTAAAGGTGTTCTGGGTTTCGGTGGCCCTCGTCAGCAGTATTTCGTTGCCCTTAATCTCCTCCTTCAAGGCCACCTCCCGCTCCTTGGCGTCGTTCAGCGTCTGGGTCAGTGTGGCCAGCTTCAACTCAAGATCAGCGTTGGAGTCCTTGGCGGCGCTCAGCTCCTTGCCCTTCTCGACGAGACGACCCTGCAGCTCACCATGGGCGAGGGCGTCCTTCTCGCGCTCACGCTGGAGCGCGGCAAGCTCTTCACCCTTCGCCTTGAGATCGGCCTCTAGCTGCGCCACCTTCCTCTCCAGCTCCTTCTTGGAGGCCTCAGCAGCTGCGGCAGCATCCTTTGCTTCCTTGAGAGCCCCGCCAAGTGTTTGCTCGCGCGCGGCAAGCTCCTCCTCGTGACTATCGAGGTTGACCTTCCGCTGCGTCAGCTCACCCTCCCGCGCAAACAGCTCCTCGGCGGCAAGCCGCTGTTGCTCTTCAGCTTCTGCCTTCTCGAGAAGGAAGGCTTTCCGCGCCTTGACGAGCTGCGCCCGCTCCTCTGCAATGGACCGGAGAGCTTCCTGATTGCGTTCCCGGAGCTCCTCCGCGCGCTTCTCAATATCTGCTCCCGCCTGCGCGACAAGCGCTTCCCGGGATTCCACTTTGGCTTGTCGGGCGCGGTAGAGCGACACCAGCTTCCGGAGCAGCTGCTCCTCCTCAGACTCGCCGCTGCTGCTGCTCGGCGCGTCAACCAGTGTCAGCCCAGCGGAGGCGAGCACTTCTCCATCAAAGGTCTCTCCTTCAACCGGCGCCCTGGAGCTTGAAGCCCAGGGGAGCTTGATGAAGACACCGTCGCCGGCCTTCAAGTAGGCGCCGGGCTGGGGCTCTTCGGAGCCTGGAGCTGCATCAGCGGCAGAGGGATCGGCGGTCGGCGTAGCGCCTTGCGCTCCTGCGGCCTCAGGGTCCTTAGTGCGATCACTGGACCCCTCGCCAGCTCCTGCGCCAGCAGCTTTGGCGGCCTCCTCGCCGGCAGGATCATCACCGCCGGCCTCTTCTTCGGTGGCGGCGGCATCGTCAGTGTTGCCACGCGCGTTCTCCTCGCCGGTGGCGTCGGTCTCCATCGGCTCCGTGGAGGGCGGATCTGAAGGCCGGAAGAGGGAGAAAAGTCAAGCAAATGTCCAAAAAGAAAATCAGAAGAAGAACCCAAGGGAAGTTTCAGGCAAGAAGGATTACCTGTGCTGGGATCTACAGTCATGGGCTCCGCAAACGGGGGATCGCTGGTGCTGCCCCTTGCCGGAGACTCCTCCCTTGCCGGAGACTCCTCCCTTGCCGGGGACTTCTCCCTTGCCGGAGAACTCTCCCTTGCCGGGGAATCCTCCCTTGGCGGCGTAGTCGAAGCAGATAGCATCCCAGGGGCGGCTTCCGGAGGCTCTTGGTGAGGCTGTTCTGCTCCTACACAAGCAAACCAACAGTCAGATGTCAGCAAAGAAAGAACACCCATGCGCGCCTAACAGCGGGAAGTAAATCATATACTTACGCTGGGGGCTGCTTCGGGGAGTAGTTGCCGGGTCCGGCAAAGTGGTCTCGGGCGCGCCCCCTGCTGTCGCGGTGGGCTCGTCCTCGATGACAATCACCAGAGCCTTAGCTCTCTTCGCCGCTCTCTGGGCCAGGGTCCTGAAAAGGAATCAGTTCGGAGTAAAGCAGATCAGATACAAGACAAAAACAGCAAGAATTGAAGAACTACAAATACAACAAAGAAGCTTACTCTTCTTCTTCCTCGTCGGAGCTGAGTGCGGAGTGGTCGAAGTCAGGCCCACCTTCGGCGCGACGAGGCGGAGGAGTAGGTTCCCTTGGCCGCTTGGCGGGGGCAGCGGCGGTGGTCCGGGACGACCCCGCTCCAGTCGCCGCAGCGGCGCGAGGCGCTCCCGCGGCAACAGTGCTTGTTGCGGCGGAGCGTGTCGCGCGGCGCGACGGCTGTTGACCCGTCTGCCACCCTGCAACATCCCTGGCCTTGCGGAGACGCGTTCTTGGTGGAGCTGGGGGCTGCGCTGTGGGCTCCGCTTGCGGCAAGCTACCTGGAGACGGCGGGCCGCTCGCACCCTCAGCGGGCTCGCTCGACTCGGCGTCAGGCGCGGCAAGCTCTTCCTCGCCGTCAAGCCATTCTCGCTCGGCAAGGCTTGCCGCCTCTGCTGCCTCTGCCTCCTCCACGGTAAACCCGAACTCGCCCGCGGCAGCGGCTGCCGCCGCCTCTTCCGCCCTGGTGGCGATGCGCTACATCCCCTCCTCAGTGGTGTCGCGGGTGAGGCTCCTCTGTTCGTCGGCGCGGACCGCTACCTCCACCAGGCCGTCGAAGAACTGCTGCACGACGTCGTCCGCTGGCTCTTGCCAAGTTGGAACGATTCCATGCGAATCGCACTGCAGCATCATCGCGCGGATGTGATCCAGCGAGGAATTGTTGCACAACGGGACGACGCCCTGCGGCAGCCTGAACCATTCGGGATGCTGAGGGTCGTGCTTGAACAGCTCCTTGATCATCGTGTCCAATTCCAGCACAGTGAAATTGAAGTTGAGGCCCGGGCGCAGCCTCATGATATCCGCCGGACCCCCGAACTCCCAGGCGGGTCTCCTCCTCTCTTGCAGGGGGGCGATGCGGCGGCGGAGAAAATCCACACCAACAGCGCCCACAGTAAGCCCGGCAAGCCTGAGCTGCAAGATCCGGGTGATGGCAATCTTCAGCTTGTCGTCATCCGCGGCCAGGGCGCTCCAATCGTTCTCGCGCACCACTGGGGCTTGGCGCTGGGCGGTAAATGGATGCGGGTTCTCCTCAACAATCCAGCACCATTCCGCTCTCCACTCCTCCCACTTGCTGCGAAGCTCTCCTTCCAGATACGACTCCTTCTTGCCGGCTCTCGAGATCCAGGCGATCCCGCCGGATAAAGGCTCTCCTCTCTTGACCCGGGGCATGAAGTAGTGGCGGAAGAGGGCTACATTTGGGTGGACTCCGACAAAGTTTTCGCAGAGATGTGCGAAAACTGCCATGGTCAGAACGGCATTGGGGGTGAAATCAAGGAGGTGGAACCCGTATGTGTTCATGATGTCGTAGAAGAATTCAGAGAAGGGCGGGCAGAGCCCGCAGTAGAAGAATAATACGAAGAAGGGGTATCCGTTTGGAGCCCGTTTCGAAGCGGCGGCGGAGAGTACCTTCGTGCGCGGATGTGCCCGCGTCTCCATCGACCAGAAGAGGCAGTACCACTCCCTCAGCTCCGCCGCGGCGAGCTCGGAGGGGAAAGTTGCCCGCTCCTTCCGCAACGCCTCAAGCCGCAGTGCCTCGGCCGACTTCACGCCCTTCCCGGTTTTCGGAGCCATGGCGGAGGTGGTGTGGGAAATCGAAGGCATTGGTGGCGACGGCGACGATGGGGGGCGGAGCGCTGCTCTCTTTCGGCTTAGGAAGCGGAGGGGAGCGGCGGAGATTTCTGAGATGGGAACAGCAACTGGCAAGATGGGGGGAACTGCCCCTGTTTCCCCTGCTTATAAAGAGGGAGGAGGCGAACGTTACGCTTTTTCCGAATAAAGAACCATCCACGATCTCTCCCACGACGCCGCATTCGACGCGTGCTGTTAAGGGAGAGCGCGGTGGATACGGAGTGAGATTCGGCGTTACCCAGGCCGCGCGTGCCCGTGCCCTGTTTTGGGCCTGGCCCAACAGCGCTCGGCACCGTGTGTGGCCCAGGCCCGGGGGCTCCTGTCGGTGTACTAAAGTAGGGGTACCTTAGTATCCCGAACTTGTGCACGGGCAGTCACAGCGCCCCGCGGCAAGGCTTGCCAGGTGACCGACAAGGTCCTCCGTGGTTCCTCTGGAGCCATTCAAGAACAAAGCGTTCAAGCCGAGGAGACAAGGCCCCGGCAAGAGGAGCTTGCCGGGAAGGACAAGGCCCCGGCAAGAGGAGCTTGCCGGGAAGGCCAACCAAGGCATTTCAAGGAACTTGCCGCGACGCGCCGCGCGTCCCGGCAAGACCCGGCGAGCGACAACCTTCCGGGCGCGACAAGACAACAACCACGGCAAGGCGCTTGCCGCAGAAAAGCTACCACTCTGTACCCGCGCTCCAGCACATCCGCCAATGTGTCACCCTGGGGCCTTTCCAGGCGCGCGTGGCAAGAGGCTGTGCAGCTAGCGGTGCGAGGTGGCAAACGGAGATGACAAGATGACCATCGTAGCGAGCGGTGGTGCCCCTAACAGTCACTTTTTTGCACTGTTTGGGCGACGCAGACGGGCATTTAATGCTTTTGTCCCCTGCCATCAGGGTTAGGTACGATACACTGTAGAAGCAGTTGTACCCACCACATCTTTTACGTTTTTGCCCTCGCCTACGTTGCCACCTGTCGGTGACCCCTTGAGCGTATAAAAGGAGGCCCATGCACAACATAGAGGAGGTTCGAAGCATTCGAGACCAGAAAACACTCACGCTCTCAAGTAAGAGCGCAATACAAAACCACAAAGCAGCAGTAGGAGTTTTATCTCTCCGGAGAGCTCCGAAACTGGGTAAATCGCTCGTGTGCTCGCCTCGATCCGCTCTTCGTGCGATCTCCGCCCCCCCCCCCCCCCCCCCCCGCCGGACCGAAAGGGGCCCTGCCCCATAGGTGTTCGTTCCCACGACATCCTCGCCACGCGGTCAAGGATTAGCGATCCTTGTACTCCATCAAGCCCATTTTGTCATTTCTGAAGGACATGTGTCTACGGCGGTGGCTGATAACCCACATGTATAGGGGATCGCAACAGTTTTCGAGGGAAGATATTCAACCCAAATTTATTGATTCGACACAAGGGGAGCCAAAGAATATTCACGACTATTAGCAGTTGAGTTGTCAATTCAACCAAACCTGAAAGACTTAATATCTGCAGCAAAGTATTTAGTAGCAAAGTATGTGCAAGTAACGGTAACAGTGGCAAAAGTAACAGTAGCAGTTTTGTAGTGATTATAACAGTAGCAACGGCAAAGTAACTTAGCAAAGATCAAAAAGCTCATAGGTATTGGATTGGCTATGATAATTTTGTTGGATAATATTCATCATGTAGAAGTCATAACCTAGGGTGACACGGAACTAGCTCCAATTCATCGATATAGTGTAGGCATGTATTCCATATATAGTCATACATGCTTATGGAAAAGAACTAGCATGACATCTTTTGTCCTACCCTCCCGTGGTAGCGGGGTCCTAATGGAAACTAAGGGATATTAAGGCCTCCTATTAGTAGAGAACCAGACCAAAGCATTAGCACTTAGTGAATACATGAACTCCTCAAACTACGATGATCACCGGAAAGAATCCCAATTATTGACACCTTGGGGTATGCGGATAATAACTCATAACAGGTGTCTACAACTTTCAAGATAGGATCAAGAACACAAATATATTCATGAAAACATAATAGGTTCAGACCTGGAATCATGGCACTCGGGCCCTAGTGACAAGCATTAAGCATAGCAAAGTGATAGCAACATCAATCTCAGAACATAGTGGATACTAGGGATCAAACACTAACAAAACTAACTTGATTACATGATAAATCTCATCCAACCCATCACCATCCAGCAAGCCTACGATGGAATAACTCACTCCCGGCGGTGAGCATCATGCAATTGGTTATGGAGGAAGGTTGGTGATGATGATGGCGGCGGATCCCCCTCTCCGGAGCCCCGAACGGACTCCAGATCTGCCCTCCCGGTGAAGAACGGGAGGTGGCGGCACCTCCGTATTGTAAAACATGATGAATCCTTCTCTTTGATTTTTTTCTGCGCGAATAGGTACTTACAGAGTTAGAATTAGGGTCGGAGGAGGTCCAGGGGCTTACAAGCCTGGTAGGCGCGCCCTAGGGGGTAGGCGTGCCCCTAGGGCTTGTCGCCTCTGGGTGGCCCCCCTCTGGTTGATTCTTGCGCCAGTATTGTTTATATATTCCACAAAAATTCTCCGTAAATTTTCAGGTCAATCCGAGAACTTTGATTTCTGCACAAAAATAACACCAAGGCAATTCTGCTGAAAACAATGTTAGTCCAGGTTAGTTCCATTCAAATCATGCAAATTAGAGTCCAAAACAAGGGCAAAAGAGTTTGGAAAAGTAGATAGGATGGAGACGTACCAGGGGCTTCGGATCCTCAATTGCCAAATCAGATCCGATCAACCACGACCACGAGGAGGGCACCCTGATACGTCTCCAACGTATCTATAATTTTTGATTGTTCCATGCTAATATACTACCCATTTTGGATGTTTATGGGCTTTACTTTACACATTTATATCATTTTTGGGACTAACTAACTGGAGGCCCAACCCGTATTGCTGTTTTTTTGCCTATTTCAGTATTTCGAAGAAAAGGAATATCAAACGGAGTCCAAACGGAATGAAACCTTTGGGAGCGTGATTTTTGGAACGAACGTGATCCAGAGGACTTGGAGTGCAAGTCAAGAAGCAATCGAGGCGGCCACGAGGGTGGAGGGGGCGCCCACCCCTACAGGGCGTGCCCCCTATCTCGTGGGCCCCTCGGGCAGCCACCGACCTACTTATTCCTTCTATATATACCCACGTACCCCGAGAACATCACAGGAGCCAATGATAACCTAATTCCACTGCCATAGCCTTCTGTATCCACGAGATCCCATCTTGGAGCCTTCGTTGGCGCTCCGCCGGAGGGGGAATCAACCATGGAGGGCTTCTACATCAACACCATAGCCCCTCCGATGTGTTGTGAGTAATTTACCACAGACCTTCGGGTCCATAGTTATTAGCTAGATGGTTTATTCTCTCTTTTTGGATCTCAATACCATGTTCTCCATGATCTTCTTGGAGATTTATTCGATGTAACTCTTTTTGCGGTGTGTTTGTCGAGATCCGATGAATTGTGGGTTTATGATCAAGCTTATCTATGAGAAATATTTGGATCTCCTCTGAATTCTTTTATGTATGATTGAGTTATCTTTGCAAGTCTTTTCGAATTATTAGTTTGGTTTGGCCTACTAGATTGATCTTTCTTGCAATGGGAGAAGTGCTTAGCTTTGGGTTCAATCTTGCGGTGTCCTTTCCCAGTGATAGCAGGGGCAGCAAGGCATGTATTGTATTGTTGCCATCGAGGATAAAAAGATGGGGTTTATATCATATTGCATGAGTTTATCCCTCTACATCATGTCATCTTTCTTAATGTGTTACTCTGTTCTTATGAACTTAATACTCCAGATGCATGCTGGATAGCGGTCAATGTGTGGATTAATAGTAGTAGATGCAGGCAGGAGTCGGTCTACTTGTCGCGGACGTGATGCCTATATACATGATCATGCCTAGATAATCTCATAATTATTCGCTTTTCTATTAATTGCTCGACAGTAATTTGTTCACCCACCGTAATACTTATGCTATCTTGAGAGAAGCCACTAGTGAAACCTATGGCCCCCGGGTCTATCTTTTATCATATAAGCTTTCAATCTACTTTTATTTGCATCTTTACTTTTCCAATCTATATTATAAAATACCAAAAATATATTTATATTATCATACTATCTCTATCAGATCTCACTTTCGCAAGTGGCCGTGAAGGGATTGACAACCCCTTTATTGTGTTGGTTGCGAGTTCTTTGTTTGTTTGTGTAGGTGCGTGGGACTTTTGAGGAGCCTCCTACTGGATTGATACCTTGGTTCTCAAAAACTGAGGGCAATACTTACGCTACTATTGCTGCATCACCCTTTCCTCTTCAAGGAAAACCAGTGCAAGCTCAAGACGTAGCACACCCACAAAGGGTCTTCCAAGGTGAAACGGCCCATCTGCGACATCAGAGAGCGCACCATGGGCATGTGCTCTTCCAACTGGAAGGATCCCATCCATGACAAGTGAGGCAACATCCTATCAGCAAATCTTACCTTTTCTAGCTAGCCAACCTGTATCATTTGTTGTAGTAGCTTTTGCCATGTGGTGTATTAACTATGTCGTGTTTAATTATTTTAGTTATGCAAAAATGTAATGTTCAATAGGGCTATGTGATGTTTAAGTATGAATTGTGCACTTTAGTTTCACGAATGGCTATATTTGGTTGTTTATAGTGAATAGATGCCTTGTTTATCTGTATTTGGTTGTTGGGTCGGTTGCAGTGAGCATTTGTCCAATTATCAAGCAGATGCCTTGTTTATATGTATTTGGTTGTTAGGTTGGTTGCAGTGACAATTTGTCCAATTTTCAAGAAGATGCCTTGTGTAACTGTATTTGCTTGTTAGGTTGGTTGTAGTGAGCATTTGTCCAGTTTTCAAGCATATGCCATGTTTATCTGTATTTGCTTGTTTCGTTGGTTGCTGTGAGCCTCTGTCCAGTTTTCAATGGCTATATGTGGTTGTTATACTGATCATTTATGCCTTGTTTATTTCAGTCATTCACAATGTGATGTCCATTATGTGCAAGTCGGAACTGTGCAGCTCGATTTTATCAATGCCAGTTTAAACGCTATATTTGGTTCCAGTTATGCCTGGTGTAGTTAACACATGCCCTTTATTTCAGTTTTACACATTTATCTAGTGTGATGTTTAAGCATGAGCTACGTTCTATTCATTTTCAACAATACTAGTTTGAATTGCAATTGGTGGCTGTTAAGCCTGTTGTACATAACATTCCCTTCCATTTTATATCCGCTTTAATAGCATGCTGAAACCAACACATTCAAGCTATCATTTGGAGATGATGTTGTTTACCTTGGCTATATTTGTTTGATGTTAAGGTTGATGTACTTATCATGCATTTCCACTACTTATGCAGGACAACAACGGGAGTGGCTAGCATTTCCTGCCGAGGTTAGTTTCATCCCTCGGCTTGTACTCCCCCCATCGTTCCTTAATGTAGTGCATATAGATCCAGGCCTGGACACTTTTCAGCTTCTAATATTGAGTTGTTGCTTGTAGGTATGTATGTCCTTGGCAAAGATCCATGCATCGACCCTTTTTGCGTATCGGGCAATGAGATATTCATGAACCAACATCAAGTGAGGAAACTGAAAAGGATTATTAGCAAAATGATACGAATGGTGGCAATCAAATTATTTGTTTACGCTCTATCCAACAGAACAGTGAGCTGTAGGATGGTAACTATAAACTCTGTAGCCTTCTCTTTCTAGCTATTGCCTATAATGAGTTGTTAGACAACAATGTCTGGATCTTTTTTGTTTGTAGTGGTTCCCAAAGTAGTTTACTCAAGATTACCTCACAAAGTACATGATTGGTGGACACGCAATGAAGGTTAAAGTATTTCGTCGAGACTACAATGAGCATCGAGAAGTCCTAATGAAGACAGTGAAGGATGGGCGGGCAACCATCACAAGGGGTTGTCCTAGAGTCGTGCGCGTGCATTAAGCATGGAGGAGGGCAAAATATGGGCATTCCGCTTCACCTTCTCTAGCAACCAGAATGTCTTTCGCCCCTCTCTTTACAGTCTTTAGTACAACTGTGGTTCATCATTCTTTACTTGGTGCTTCTGTAGTTCTTCGGTATATGTACATGTGCATCGAATTATGCATTCATGCCTGAACCTATATTTGTAATAAACATGGTTCGATATGAAATAAATTATTGGCTACTTTCAAATTCAAAATCTGTGATTATTAAATGCAGGGATTAAATTAGGGATAAATTAGGTTCTGCAAGCCAGTACACTTCACAAGGTTTGTGAAAGAAAAACGTCTGCGATAAACGTGGAGATCAGACACGTTTCTCAAATCCCCTACGTGTGTGATGAATCTCTACTGCACACACGATCAGCCAAGAAAAAACGTGTGAGATTAACAATAGCAGCACACACAGTTCCTTATTATTAAATGTTTGTGAAAGTCACCTTATCACACACCACTACTAGGGAAAAGCCTAGCAGTTGCACACGTATTAGGTGTATCAGTAGCGCGGGGCACCGCGCTACTGATACGGCGCTACAGCTAACATGTATCAGTAGCACGTGTTGACCCACGCTACTGCTATACATGGCTAGCAACAGCGAGCTTTAACACAACACGCTACTGCTAATATATGCAGCGCTTTTATCTAGGGCGCGCTACTGGTAAGAGCACGATGCTGCTAACTCTACTCCCCTCGCTACTGTTAGTTTTATTAGTTTTTGTTTTTTCTGCATATTTGTTTTGTATTTGAACAGCCTTTATACAATAATCTTTAGCATATCATACACATACAAATGTAATCATAGCATCAAATCATGTCATCATCATAATCATCATCCAACACAAAGTGGTCTCTCATCATCATCTCGACAATGATATACGCAAGAAGAGCTATCACTATGAGTGAGAGCGGAACTATGTAGTACATGAGTTTGTATCCCTCTCTCACACTAGCGTGAACCTAAACTAACTATTGGCTGTCGCTCGGAAACCGGAAATCGGTACACCTGGGCCTGACACTCCAGCCACTCATCGTATACTCCTGGCGTAGCACTTCTTCTCCATCGATGATCTATGCACCTGCATCGTCACATGAGTCGATGATATGCAACATATATAGTTGAGCAACAAAAAGAGACAGACTTGGCAAAAATAGAAGCAACATATCATAAGCATAAATAACAAAGTTCATCGTACCCAAAATGCCCTAACTAGAGTGATCTTCCCTACTCAAGGAGGACGGTTTAACTACATCACAAATAAAGTTTCGTCGTGAATAACTCAAAGTTTCGTCATACAGAAAGTATGGACTAAACGGACACATTGTCATATATCGACAATCACTCAAACATGTGCCATCCATCCAAGTCAGGGAGATAGTCCCCGAGCTTAGTGAAAGGCTTTAGGTCGAGACGCTGACCGGCTACGCGTGTTCGGACGTCTTCCCGCGACATTTTCCCTTCCTTGTAGAACATCCCAGTTTTGTCGAGGACCTCCTTCGTGATGATTTGGGCAAGTTCACACTGGATGTGATAGAACTCAGCTCAAAGCCGATGATCCTCAATATCTCCTACGTTCCTTGCCCATTGCAGAATCTGGGCATCCCAGGATGTAGGTGACATGCAAAGGTTCTTCTGATCCCGTCTGTACTCCAGCATGTGGTGTAGGACATAGAATCCATCACTAAGAGTATCACTCGGTTGCTGGATGCAGCAGAAGTCGGTCTTATGGCTGAAGGCAGGCCTGCCATTCCTCTTCTTCTTGGTCTTGGTCTCTCCACCCCGTACACCATACAAAAAGATAGCACTATCGAGAACAGACTTGATGTGGGTGTAATCCTTTTTGTTCATGTTCTTTGATGAGTCCAAGTAAAGAGCGTGGGAGTATCAAGGGTAAAGGATGATGAGGACGGCACGCCCGTGGCTGCGCAAAATAAGTACACCTCAAATTAATTAGCCTCCATCATGCAAATGAATGATTGAAATTGAAGGAAGGATATCCGCACGGATGATGTCGGCGTTCTGGGAACGGGGGTCCCCAGACTTGCCTGCCTGCAGCCTGCGGCGTGGCTCAAAGGGGGACCAGCACAGCCCATCTCCATCAACACAAGCTCAAGACCCTCGCGAGGGGCCAAGCCTTGCGGGGCGGATGACAGGGAGCTTCCTCAGGCACGGCCTCATCAGGCGGGCTCACGAGGAGGCGGAGAGTTCAAGGCAGGGTACCTCGCGAGGTTCCCATGACGCAAGCCATGACGACCAAGGGCGCCAGTCGGGCGGCAGCTCGCGCAATGTCCTCCTTTCCTCTTTGGTGCAAAGGGAGCAAGCGCAGGCGAGAGCATCAAGCAAAGGCATCCATTTTGGTGCAACAAGACCAAGACCAGCCCAACGGCAGGGACGAAGTCATTCTGGAGCCCAAGCAGGCGTCACCACCATAGCCTTTGGCAGGCGAGGACCAACTTTAGTCGGGATAGGTGTACCCGTTGTTCCCCTTCAAAATGGCCAATTGTTGGCGCCCTTCCCGCTCAAATATTTGGGGAGAGGCCCATGGCCTTTGCCTATAAATAGGACTAGCCACCCCCAGGGTAGAGGCATCTGGATCCTCACCAAGAAACCAGTAGATAGAGCGACCGGACTCCTCCTAGCAGTTCATCGCATCAGTCAAGAACAGACCCTCGTGAGGCTGTTCTTCCTTGTATTGTTCATCATCAGCCCAAGAGGCAATCCACCACACCACACACTGGAGTAGGGTATTACACCACGATGGTGGCCTGAACCAGTATAAATTCCGTGTCTCTTGTGTTGTTTCTTTTGTAGTTTAGATCCTAGCGATTCGGCGAGGAGAAGGTAGATAGAGGGCGAAATCTCCGTGCGCACCCCAGTGTTCGAATCTCAAGGGTCTGCCGGAACCCGAAATCCGACATTTGGCGCGCTAGGTAGGGGTGCGCCGGAATTCGCCTCCCGTCGCCCTGTTCTTCTCCGACCATCGCGCTCATGTCTGACGCTCGTCGGGCCCGCACCGAGCGCCAAGCCGCCCTCGCTTCCCGCGTCGCCCAGACGGCGCCGTCGGCGGGTGCCCCCGTCGTTCCCCGGCACCTGCCGTCAACGCCGCCACCGGCCCGGCGGGGAACGACCAGCAAGCATCGTCCCAGCACCCATCCATGAGGCAAGACGGCCGCACTGCTACACCCTCGCTCACCCCTGCTGGTTCTTCGTCTCGCGCGCCCCGCACGGCCATGGAGGCTCGAGCTGCGCTCATCGCGGCAAACGAGCTCCTACGCTACCGCCCAATCGACGATGTCTACGAAGAGTGGCTCGACCGAGTCGCCGAGCTCGTCCGCGCCGCTGGGGGCTCCCCCGCGCCGTCCTTCTCGCTGCACCGCGCCCCGCCCTGCGCGGGCAATGAAGCTCCTGGGGCGCCTCAGCCGCCTCCCCCTCAAGAAGGCGCCCTGGCCCCAAGGCGCGCGGCCCCTGGGCGGAACCCGCTCTATCAGGTGCCAGCGCAGCAGGAGCAGAGCTGCCAAGAAGTCCCTCGCCCTCGAGAAGCTGCCCGAGCGCTCCCTGCTCCAGCACGTCAAGACCCCGCGCTGCTCCCAGCTGCAGCGCATGAGGCCCACAGGACCAAGCTCTTCGTCGCCCAAGGCCTCCCGTGGCCACAGCGGGCTGCCACGCCTTCACCACCGAGCTACGCAGCATCGCGTGGCCCGGCAAGTTCAAGCCAGACCTGCCTCCTCGCTACGACGGCACGGCTGACCCTGCAGAGTTCCTCCAGCTCTACGAGCTGGGCATCGAGGCCACCAACGGAGACAAGAAGGTCATGGCGAACTGGTTTCCCATGGCGCTCAAGGACGGGGCCCGCACCTGGCTCCTGAATCTGGCTCCAGGCACGATCTCCTCCTGGGACGAGATGCGCACCCGCTTCATCGCCAACTTCCAGGGTACTCGCGACCGGCCACCCACCGTGAGCGACATGCGCCGTATCAAGCAGCAACCAGGGGAAACCCTGCAGAAGTATATCCAGCGCTTCAACAACGCGCGCCTCAAGATCCCCAAGGTGACCGAGTAGGCCATCATCTCAGCCTTCTCCGACGGCGTGCGCGACGTCAAGATGAAGGAGGAGCTGGAGATGCATGAAGACCTGTGCACCTCCTTGGAACTGTTCAACTTGGCGACCAAGTGCGCCAGGGCTGAGGAGGGGCACCTCTCCCTCCTCGAGCTGCCTGCCGCAGACCCAGAAGAGAAGAAGCCCAAGGCCAAGGACGTGAAGCGCAAGGGGGCTGCCGTGCTCGCGGCAGAGCCAGACACCAAGCGGGGCAGAGATCAGCCCGAACCCTCCAAGGGCAGTCGGTACTGCGTGTACCACGACCTCCACACCCACAACACCAATGAACGCCAAGAGCTCCGGGCCGTGCGTGAAGGAAGGGTCGGCCGACGTCCCGACCACAACGACCGGGGCTATGGTTCGGGAAGAGGAAGGAATGCCGGACGCTGGGAAGACCGCGGCCCGCGCCAAGGGTGGCGCGACCAACCTCGCAAGGATCGCTGGCAGGACCCGCCTCGCGAGGGAGGCTGGAGGGATCAGCCTCACGAGGATCGCCCACAAGGTAACGCAGGCCTCCCTCCGCTGCCGCCGCAGCCAAGAAGAAATGAAGACCGTCATCAGGACGAGGGGTCTGGGGGCTTCCAGGAACCACATGCGATCGCTTGCATCCTGGGCGGAGCCCAAGCCCCAGCCTCTCAGCGCATCTTCAAGCAGTTCGCCCGCGAAGTGAATGCAGTCCTCCCCAAGCTCGAGGCCACGCGCCCTCTCAGGTGGTCGGCATGCGCCATCACATTCAGCTCAGCGGACCAGCTCAAGTGCGCGGCCATAGCCAGAGTCCTCCCGATGCTTTGTTCCCCAATCATCAGCAACGTGCTAGTCACCAGGACCCTCATCGATGGCGGGGCAGGGCTCAACGTCCTGTCCGTGGTAACGTTCAACAATCTCCAAGTACCCTACAATTAGCTTCAGCCAACCAAGCCTTTCTCCGGAGTCACCGACGGCTCCACGGTCCTGATCGGGCAGGTTCGCCTCCCTGTCACCTTTGGGGCACGCGACAACTACCGCACCGAGCTCATTGACTTTGACGTCGCCCACATTCGCCTGCCGTACAACGCCATCCTCGGGTACCCAGCGCTGGCCAAGTTCATGGTCGTAACCCACCACGGCTACGACGTCCTCAAGATGCCAGGAAGTGGCGGAGTCATCACGGTGCCCTGCGAAGAGAGAGACGCAGTGTGCTCCTTGGAGCGAGCCTTTCAGGCTGCATCACTGGAAGACCCGGATCGCGGAAGCAGGAGGCTTCCCGAGGCCGCCCCCAAGAAGAAGAAGACATCGTCCGGCCCGGCCCCTCAGGAGGCAGGCCCCTCAGGGCCCGCGCCTGCTCAAGGGGAACCTCCTTCCATCGCATAGGGAAGCGCGCCCAGCGCCCTCCTCAGGCAGGGCTCGGGGGCTCTCCCCTGGAGGGCCGCCGACCTCGCCAAGGTCACGAGGGAGGCGCTTGGGCACCACGTGGAGGCGTGTTTCGAAGCATGTTTCCCTCAAGAAGGAGCAAGGCAAGGAGGGCCAAACCCTCAGGAGTTCGTCAGCAAGGCCATCCAAGAGCTACAGGAGTCAAGAGTCATGAGAGGCGGCCGCCGCTTACCCGCTGTGGCCCCCATCCAGGCAAGGATGATGGGCTGCGCGTCTGCATCGACATACCAGGGCTCAACCGAGCCGCATCTCAGGAGCGCCTCTGGCCCTCACAAGTGGGACGCTGCGAGGGTCCGCCCCACAGCTACGTTCGCATGCCTTATGGATTGCCGAACGCGGCTGCCGCGTACCAGCGCCTCACGAGGGCCATCCTGGAGGCTCAAGAGGTCAGGCACGCCGCAGCCCTGGCGGAGATGGAGATGGTCCGCGAGGAGCCACCAGCGCCTCCGGGGCCTCCCGAGGCCCCTGGGCCTGGGGGCTAGTGAGAATCGGCTCCCGCAACCCACTGAGTCTGCTACACCAACACCCCTTCGTCCCCAACATCATTAGGTGACATCTTTCAAGTTTCATTTCCAGCTGGGAGCGCCTCAGGGCCGCATTATTCCCAGGCCGCGTGGGTCCGTCTGTCATGGGAACGAACACCTATGGGGCAGGGCCCCTTTTTGGTCCGGCAGGGAGCGGAGAGCGCACGAAGAGCGGATCTAGGCGAAGCACACGAGTGGTTTTACCCAGCTTCGGAGCTCTCCGGAGAGATAATACTCCTACTGCTGCTTTGTGATTGTATTGCGTTCTTGCTTGAGAACGTGAGTGTGTTCTAGTTTCGAATGCTTTGAACCCCTTCTACGTTGCGCATGGGCCTCCTTTTATACGCTAAAGGGGTCACCGACAGGTGGCAACGTAGGTGGGGGCAAAAATGTAAAAAGAGTGTTTGGTACACCTACTTGTACAGTGCGTCCTACCTAACCCTAACGGCAGGGGACAAGGGCATTAAATGCCCGTCCGTGTCGCCCAAACAGTGCAGAAAAGCGACCGTTAGGGGTGCCACCGCTTGCCACGATGGCCTTCTCGTCATCTCCGCTTGCCACCTCGCACCGCTAGTTGCACAGCTTTTTGCCACGCGCGCCTGGAAAGGCCCCCAAGGCGACACGTTGGTGGATGCGCTGGAGTGCGGGTGCAAAGTGGTAGCTTTGCCGCGGCAAGCGCCTTGCCGCGGTTGTTGTCTTGTCGCGTCCGGGAGCTTGTCGCTCACCGGGCCTTGCCGGGACACGAGGCGCATCGCGGCAAGTTCCTCGAAATGTCTTGGTTGGCCTTCCCGGCAAGCTCCTCTTGCCGGGGCCTTGACCTTCCCGGCAAGCTCCTCTTGCCGGGGCCTTGTCTTCTCGGCTTAAACACTTTGTTCTTGAATGGCTCCAAAGGAACCAACGGAGGACCTTGGCGGTCGCCCGGCAAGCCTTGTCGCGGGGCGCTGCAACTGCCCGTGCACAAGTTCGGGATACTAAGGTACCCCTACTTTAGTACACCGACAGGAGCCCCCGGGCCTGGGCCACACACGGTGCCGAGCGCTGTTGGGCCAGGCCCAAAACAGGGCACGGGCACACGTGGCCTGGGCACGCCGAATCTGACTCCGTATCCACCGCGCCCTCCCGTAACGGCACGCGTCGAATGCGGCGTCGTGGGAGAGGTCGTGGGTAGTTCTTTATTCGGAGAAAGCGTAATGTTCGCCTCCTCCTCTTTATAAGCAGGGGAAACAGGGCAGTGCCCCCACCTTCGCCATTTGCTGTTGCAATCTTGGAAATCTCCGCCGCCCTCCTTCGCTTCCAAATCCGAAAGAGAGCAGCGCTCCGCCCCCCATTGCCGTCGTCGCCACCAATGCCGTCGATCTCTCTCCGCCACCTCTGCCATGGCTCCAAAGACCGGGAAGGGCGTGAAGTCAGCCGAGGCGCTGTGGCTCGAGGCGCTGCGGAAGGAGCGGGCCACCTTCCCCTCCGAGCTCACCGCGGCGGAGCTGGGGGAGTGGTACTACCTTTTCTGGTCAACGGAGACACGGGCGCATCCGCGCACGAAGGTACTCTCCGCCGCCGCTTCGAAACGGGCTCGAAGCGGATACCCCTTTTTTGTGTTGTTCTTTTACTGCGGGCTCTGCCCGCCTTTCTCCGAATTCTTCTGTGACATCATGAACACGTACGGGTTCCACCTCCTTGACTTCACCCCCAACGCCGTTCTGACCATGGCGGTTTTCGCGCATCTCTGCGAAAACTTTGTCGGAGTCCACCCAAACGTTGCCCTTTTCCACCATTACTTCATGCCCCGGGTCGAGAGAGGAGAGCCCTTGTCCGGCGGGATCGCCTGGATCTCAAGAACCGGCAAGAAGGAGGCATATCTGGAGGGGGAGCTCCGCAGCAAATGGGAGGAGTGGAGAGCGGAGTGGTGCTAGATCGTCGAGGAGAACCCACAGCCGTTCACCACCCTGCGCCAAATCCCAGCAGTGCGCGGCGGCGATTGGAGCGCCCTTGCCGCGGACGACGACAAGCTGAAGATCGCCACCACCCGGATCTTGCGGCTCAGGCTTGCCGGGCTCACTGTGGGTGCTGTTGGCGCAGACTTTCTTCGCCGCCGCATCGCCCCCTTGCAAGAGAGGAAGAGACCCACCTGGGAATTTGGGGGTCCAGCGGACATCATGAGGCTGCGCCCGGGCCTCAACTTCAATTTCACTGTCCTGGAGTTGGACGCGATGCTCAAGGAGTTGTTCAAGCACGACTCCCAACATCCAGAGTGGTTTAGGTTGCCGGCGGGGGTCGTTCCGCTGTGCAACAACTCTTCGCTCGACCGCATCCGTGCGATGATGCCGCAGTGCGACTCGCATGGAATCGTCCCCACTTGGCAAGAGCCTGCGGACGATGTTGTGCAGCAGTTCTTCGATGGCCTGGTGGAGGTGGAAGTCCACGCCGACGAACAGAAGCTCCTCACCCTCGACACCACTGAGGAGGAAGAGGCGGCGGCAGCCGCAGCCGCGGGTGAGTTTGGGTTTACTGTGGAAGAGGCCGAGGCAGCAGAGGCGGCAAGCCTTGCTGACCGAGAATGGCTTGACGGCGAGGAAGAGCTTGCCGCGCCTGACGTCGAGTCGACCGAGCCCGCCGAGGGTGCGAGCGGCCCGCCGTCTCCGGGTAGCTTGCCGCAAACGGAGCCCTCAGCGCAGCCCCGAGCGCAGCCCCCAGCTCCACCAAGAAGGCGTCTCCGCAAGACCGGGGACGTAGCAGGGCGGCAGATGGGTCAGCAGCCGTCGCGCCGCGCGACGCGCTCCGCCCCGACAAGCAATGTTGCCGCGGGAGCGCCTCGCGCCGCTGCGGCAACTGGAGCGGGGTCGTCTCGGACCGCCGCCGCTGCCCCCGCCAAGCGGCCCAGGGCGCCTACTCCTCCGCCTCGTCGCGCCGAAGGTGGGCCTGACTTCGACCTCTCCGCACTCAGCTCCGACAAGGAAGAAGAAGAGTAAGCTTCTTTGTTGTATTTGTAGTTCTTCAATTCTTGCTGTTTCTGTCTTGTATCTGATCTGCTTCACTCTGAACCTTGTTCTTTTTCAGGACCCTGTCCTAGAGAGCGGCGAAGAGGGCCAAGGTTCCGGTGGTTATCATCGAGGACGAGCCCACCGCGACGGCAGGGGGTGCGCCCGAGACCACCTTGCCGGACCCGGCAGCCACTCCCCGAAGCAGCCCCCAGTGCAGCCCCCAGCGTGAGTATATATTTTTTACTTCTCGTTGTTTGGCGCGCATGGGTGTTCTTTCCATTGCTGGCATCTGACTGTTGGTTTGTTTGTGTAGGAGCAGAAGAGCTTCACCAGGAGGGCACGGAAACCGCCTCCGACGTGCCGTCTGCTTCAACTACACCGCCAAGGGAGGATTCCCCGGCAAGGGAGCGTTCTCTGACAAGGGAGAAGTCCCCGGCAAGGGAGGATTCTCCGGCAAGGGAGGAGTCTCCGGCAAGGGGCAGCACTAGCGACCCCCCGTTGGCGGAGCCCATGACTGTGGATCCCAGCACAAGTAATCCTTCTTGCCCGAAACTTCCCTTGGGTTCTTCTTCTGATTTTCTTTCTGGATATTTGCTTGACTTTTCTCCCTCTTCCGGCCTTTCAGATCCTCCTTCCACGGAGCCGATGGAGACCGAGGCCACCAGCGAGGAGAACGCACGCGGCAATACTGACGATGCCACCGAAGAAGAGGCCGGCGCTGATGATCCCGCCAATGGAGAGGCTGCAAAGGCTGCTGGCGCAGGAGCTGGCGAGGGGTCCGGCGATCGCACTGACGACCCTGGGGCCCCAGGAGCGCAAGGCACTACGCCGACCGCCGATCCCTCCACCGCTGATGCAGCGCCAGGCTCCGAAGAGCCCCAGCCCGGCGTCTACTTGAAGGCCGGCAACGGGGTCTTTATCAAGCTCCCCTGGGCGTCGAGCTCCAGGGCGCCGGTTGAAGGAGAGACTTTCGACGGGAAGGTGCTCGCCTCCGTGGGGCTGACGCTAGTCGACGCGCCAAGCAGCACCGGCGGCGAATCTGAGGAGGAGCAGTTGCTCCGGAAGCTGGTGTCGCTCTACCGCGCCCGGCAAGCCAAGGTGGAATCCCGGGAAGCACTTGTCGCGCAGGCGGGAGCGGATATTGAGAAGCGCGCGGAGGAGCTACGGGAACGCAATCAAGAAGCTCTCCGGTCTATTGCAAAGGAGCGGGCACAGCTCGTCGAGGCGCGGAAAGCCTTCCTTCTCGAGAAGGCTGAAGCTGAGGAGCAACAGAGGCTTGCCGCCGAGGAGATGTTTGCGCAGGATGGTGAGCTGACGCAGCGGAAGGTCAACCTCGATAGCCACGAGGAGGAGCTTGCTGCGCGCGAGCAATCACTTGGCGGGGCCTTCAAGGAAGCGAAGGACGCTGCCGCGGCTGCCGAGGCCGCCAAGAAGGAGTTGGAGACGAAGGTGGTGCGGCTAGAGGGTGATCTCAAGATGAAGGACGAAGAGCTTGCCGCACTCCAACGCGAGCGCGAGAAGGACGCCCTCGCCCATGGTGAACTGCAGGGTCAACTCGCCGAGAAGGGCAAGGAGCTGAGTGCCGCCAAGGACTCCAACGCTGATCTGGAGTTGAAGCTGGCCACCCTGACCGAGACGCTGGACAGCGCCAAGGAGCGGGAGGTGGCCCTGAAGGAGGAGATCAAGGGCAACGAAGCACTGTTGACGAGGGCCGCCGAAACCCAGAACACCTTCAGGGAGACGGTGGAGCTCTGGACGGAGGGCCTCGTGAACATTGCTGCGGTCATCGACGAGGAGCTGGTGCAGCTGGGGGTGGAGGATCTCGGGTACTCCTCCGACGAGAACCTCCAGCCCAGCGCCAAGCTCACTCTGTTCTTCAAGGGCGTGGTGACGGCACTCCAGCGGCTTCGCGAGAAGATCCCAAAGCAGCTGGCTGACGAGTCGCGCACAATCTGCGCCAGAGTTCTGGAGAAGGTGTTGGTGAAGGTGGCCTTCCGCAACCCGGGCCTCAACCTCACCAACGTCCTCAAGAAGCTGTCGGCAGATGCTGATCTGGAAGAGCTCAAGGCCCTTGTCGCACCCATTGTGGACAAGGTGAATGAGGTCAAGAGGGTTGACGGTGGCCGTGTAGATTAGGCCGCCCGTTTCTTTATTTCCTTGTCGCTGCTGTTCATGTTGGGAAACAATCCATTAGCGCTGCGACAAGCTATTTTGTAACATAACTTTATTTTGGGTATCGACTGCTATGTTATTTCCTTTACTTGATTCCTTCCTTTGTATGTTTTTGCCCTACGCTTTTAGGGAACTTGCCGGTGCAGGCAGCCTTGCCGCGAGCGCTGAGTGCGGAACGTCAGCAGCCTGCTGGCGGTGCCGCTTCCGACAAGAAACCTTGTCGCAACTAGTCGCAGCACACTTAAATTGTTGAGCGGACTCGAAACAAAGTAAGGGCGCAACTAGCTACGAGTTGGTTCCTCCGCGCACAGGTTTTCCATACAAAGCACGGTCGTTCAAGGAAGATAACTTTATAAATTTTAAAACTAATTGCTCAATCTTTGGCAACTTAGCTTTTGTGTCGTTTGCTTCCCGGTAAGGCGATACTTGCTTGAACGACGCCTGGTCCACACCATTATCTTCTCCTTCCCCCCGGCAAACTTGTGCGCGAGGGAACCTTTCCCTTTCTTTGAGAAAAAAGAAAGAAGAGAAAATAAAGGTATGGAGCCTTATTGCTCGTTATTGCTTACTGAGGTAAGTGCTGCACAAAGTGTTAGATAATACTTGCACAAAATGGAAAGCATGAAATTGACAGGGTGTGCGGAGCACATGAGCTTTATTTGTGCACGGGGTCTGCGCCCGGCTTTGTACAAAGGGTTACATGCAACAGCGGCAAGGCTTGTACAAAAGGTGGTTGCCGGAACAAGTTCCGGCAACCGCGCCTTACGGGTAAAACTTACGAAGATGCTCAATGTTCCAGGAGTTTCTCACCGAAAAGCATCCTTCGGTCTCAAGGCGGACAGCGCCGGGCCTAGTGACTCATTTCACCCGGTAAGGGCCTTCCCACTTTGGCGTCAACTTGTTGGAATTCTTGGTGGATTGAACGCGCCGAAGAACAAGGTCGCCTTCCTAGAGACTTCTGGCATTAACTTTGCGGCTATGGTAGCGACGCAAAGCTTGCTGGTATCGAGCAGCTCATACAGCAGCCTGAAGACGGTCTTCCTCAAGGAGCAGCGCTTCATCTTGTCGCAGCTGCTCTTGCTCAAGCTCATCATAAGCGAGCACTCGAGGCGATCCGTATACGAGTTCCGTGGGGAGAACTGCCTCTGCTCCATAGACTAGAGCAAAAGGTGTCTAGCCAGTGGCTCGATTTGGCGTCGTCCTGATCGACCAAAGAACCACCGGCAGCTCCTCGATCCAGTTCTTTCTGCACTTGTGCAGCCTGTCGAAAGTCCTTGTCTTGAGCCCGCACAGCACTTCAGCATTCGCCCTCTCCGCTTGACCGTTGCTTCTCGGGTGAGCAACAGAAGCGAAACAGACCTTGGCGCCAAGATCTTGGATGTACTGCATGAAGGTGCGGCTCGTAAATTGCGTGCCGTTGTCGGTGATGATCCTGTTGGGTACCCCGAAACGGCAAACAATCGACTTGAAGAACTTGACTGCTGACTGTGCTGTCACCTTCCTCACTGCTTCCACTTCCGGCCACTTTGTGAACTTGTCGATTGCAACGTACAAGTACTCAAAGCCCCCGACAGCTCGGGGAAAGGGGCCGAGGATATCGAGCCCCCAGACCGAAAATGGCCAGGATAAAGGGATCGTCTGGAGAGCTTGAGCTGGCTGATGTATCTGCTTCGAATGGAACTGGCATGATTCACACTTGGTTACTTGTGCAGTTGCATCCTGGAGGGCTGTTGGCCAAAAGAAACCTTGCCGGAATGCTTTGCCGGCAAGTGCTCTTGCGCCAATGTGGTGACCACATATGCCTCCATGTATCTCCGCCAACAGCTCTTGTCCATCTTCCCGGGGAATACACTTCAATTTCACACCGTTGAGTCTTCTTCTGTACAATATGCTGTCGACAAACTGGTACATACTTGACTGTCGGGCTACTCTTTCCGCTTCTTCTTGCTCTTCGGGAAGCTCTCCTGTCTGAAGGAAAAGGACAATCTGTTGTGCCCATGCTGGAGCTTGTGGCTCGACAACAAGGACTAAAGGCGTATATGCCGCTGCGGGAACATCTGCTTCTACGGCAAGAACCTGCGGCTCAGCCAAAGCTTGATGCTCCCCGGCAAGCTTGCCAGAGCAAAACTTGTCAGGAGCGTCTGCTTCAACGGAACAAACCCTAGGGCTTGTCGGAGCAGACTGCTCCTCAGCACCCTTGGTATTGATCTTGGGGGCCTTCTTGGCGGCGGCTTCGGGGAGCTCTGCCGGAAGGTAGTCACCAGAAATCAATCTCCTCTTCTTGCTCTGTCCAGTTGATGGTGTTACAGACGGTTGAGTCAGTTTGAGCACAAAGATCCCTGGTTCCACAGGTAACCTAAGTGCAGCGCACTTTGACAGGCCATCGGCAATGTCGTTCTGGGCTCTCGGAACATGTTCCATCTGCAGGCCGTCAAAGTGCTCTTCTAACTTTCTCACTTCATCAACATAGGCTTCCATCAATGGGCTCTGATAATCCTTGTTCACTTGGCGGACGACAAGCTGCGAGTCACCCCTGACAATGAGCTTCTTGATCCCAAGGTCTGCCGCAATCCTGAGACCGGCAAGCAAACCTTCATACTCTGCAGTATTGTTCGTTGCTTGCTCCTTGGGAAAGTGCATCTGGACTACGTACTTGAGGTGCTCTCCGGTGGGCGCGACAAGCAGCACGCCCGCACCGGCGCCTTGCAGCGAGAAGGCACCATCAAAGTACATGAGCCACTCTTTGCCTGCTTCCTTGACGGGGATGCTCGTTTCTGGAATTTCTTCATCTGGAGTTGGCGTCCACTCTGCTATGAATTCTGCCAATGCTCTGCTTTGGATAGTTGAAGTGCTCTCAAACTTGAGGCCAAAGCTTGACAGTTCCAGTGCCCACTCGACAATCCTGCCTGTTGCTTCTGGATTCTGCAGTATCCTCTTCAGCGGAAAGCGAGTGACAACTGTGATTTCATGTGCTTGGAAGTAATGGCACAGCTTTCTCGAGGCCATGAGAAGGCCGAAAAGCAACTTCTGCACACCAGAGTACCTAGACCTAGCCCCCTGAAGAAGGGAACTGACAAAGTAAACTGGGCGCTGCACCATTTTCTTATGTTTCTCCTCCTGTGCCTGCGCAGATCTATCCTTGTCAGGACCAGAGCTTGTCGGGGAAGCCCCCTGCTTGTCGTTGGATGCACCTGCCGTGGTTGCTGGCTCATCATCCGCCTCCCTCTCCACCACTAACGCAGCACTAACCACTTGATTAGTTGCCGCTATTTACAGCAGCAACTTCTCTTGTGGCTTAGGTGCGACAAGTATTGGAGTGGAGGACAGGTATCTCTTCAAGTCCTGCAGCGCAGCCTCCGCTTCCGGAGTCCATTTCATTGGACCTGCCTTTTTTAAAATTTTGAAAAACGGCAAGGCGCGCTCAGCAGACTTAGAGATAAACCTGCTGAGAGCAGCCACGCAGCCGGCAAGCCTTCGTACATCCTTGATGCGCTTCGGCGCTTCAGTCTGCTCAATGGCTTTGATCTTGTCGGGATTGGCTTCAATCCCCCGCTGAGACACGACGAACCCGAGAAGCTTGCCAGAAGGAACTCCAAACACACACTTCTCGGGGTTCAGCTTGAGATTGATCTTGCACAGATTTGCAAAAGTCTCATCTAAATCTTGGATCAGGGTTGCCTTGTCCTTGCTCTTGACCACTATGTCATCCATGTAGGCTTCCACATTTCTGTGCAACTGTGGCTCAAAAGCTTCGTGAACTACCCTTGCAAATGTTGAACCAGCATTCTTTAGTCCGAAAGGCATCCGTACAAAACAGTAAGTGCCACACGGAGTAATGAACGCGGTCTTCTCCTCATCCTCTTCTGCCATGAAGATCTGATGATATCCTGAGTATGCATCAAGAAATGAAAGCAAATCACATCCGGCCGTGGAGTCAACAATCTGGTCAATGCGCGGCAAGGGAAATGGGTCTTTGGGACAAGCTTTATTAATATCAATAAAGTCGATACACCTCCATTTCCCGTTTGCCTTGCACACGACTACAGGATTGGCCAGCCACGTGGGATGGAGCACTCCTCTGACAAGGCCTGCTGCTTCCAACTTCTTGATCTCTTCTGCAATGAATTCTTGACGCTCCACTACCTGTTTCCTAACTTTCTGCTTGACAGGCCGCGCGTGAGGACAAACGGCAAGGTGGTGCTCAATTACTTTCCTGGGAACACCGGGGATGTCAGACGGTTGCCATGCAAACACGTCGACATTCGCCCATAGGAAAGCAACGAGCGCGCTTTCCTATTTGGGGTCGAGCGTGGCACTGATGGTGAAAGTACCACCAGTGTCGTCCTCCTTGGCAGACACCTTCTTGGTCTCTGGCGGAGATGCCTTCGCCTTCTTACACTTGCCGGTGGAGCTCGATGGTGCGTCCTCGACGGTAGCGCAGCACTCTGAAGAGGTGCGCTTGCCGGAGTGGGCATCAGAGCTCTTGCCGGACTTGGTCTTCTTCTTCCCCCCGGGAGCTTCAGCGGCAAGTGTCTTGCGATCAGCTGCGGCTGCTGCTTCCCGGTAAATCTTGTCAGTGCAGATAAGAGCATCTTTCTTGTCGCCAGGGACAAAAATAACACTTATCGGACCCGGCATCTTCAGTATGTTGTATGCATAGTGAGAGGCTGCCATGAACTTGGCGAGTGCTGGACGGCCGAGTATCCCATTGTAGGGCAACGGGAAATCGGCAACGTCAAAAGTGACCCTCTCAGTCCTGAAGTTCAGCTCGCTGCCAAATGTTACTGGCAATGTGATCTTCCCTTTCGGCTTGCTCTTTCCCGGGTTGATTCCTTGGAATGTGCCGGTTTCTTCGAGCTCGCTGTCAGGGATCTGGAGCTTCTAGAGTACCGCTGAGGAGATCAGGTTCAAGCCGGCCCCACCGTCAACTAGCATCTTTGTGACCCTGAGGTTGCGGATAGTCGGTGAGACCAACATCGGCAAGCACCCGATCGCAGTTATGCGATCAGGGTGGTCCTCAATATCAAAGACGATAGGCGTGCTGGACCACTTCAGAGGCTTGCGTGACTCAACTGGTGGTTCTGCTGCATTAACTTCCCGCACCCACTGTTTGAGCTGGTGGTGCGAAGTATGCAGAGAAGCACCGCCGTCAATGCACAGAACCTCTGTGGCTTTCTGAAACTCCTGCTCGTCGGCCTCGTCATCATCCATCTCTTCATCATCATCTTCATCTTCATCCTTGTCGCGGCCGCAGGGAGGCCTGTCTCCTTGCCGCTGCTTGGCCTTGCCGCGGCGTCCTCCCCGGCCGGGACGCTTCTTGCTGGATCCCCCAGTACCTTCTTGGGCCCTCTCCTTGTCGCGTCGCTCGTACTCAGCTTTCTGCTGCTCGACGAGCTGCTCAACTTTCTTGCAGCTCTGGAGATCATGACCCTTGGTGCGGTGGATCTTGCAATACTTCTTGTCGGAGCCGCCCTTCTTGTCGGCGGCAACCACAGCCTCGCCGGAGTTACCAACTTTGGCTTTCTCGGCGCCACCTCCGTTGCCGGACTGCTCAACGACTAACACATCTTTTCCTTTCCTCTTCCTGTTGTTGCGCCGCCGGTTTTTTCTTGCTGGGGCGACATCTTCGTTGTCAGATCCTCCTGCTCCTGCATTCTCTCCGGGGAGTTTCCTCTCTTCCTCAGCGCGCGCACACTTGTCGGCCAGGGCATATAGCTTGCTGACGTCTCTAATCTTGCACATCGCCATCTCCCCCTCATCCTGCGGTTTCGCACATTCTGATGGAACGCGCTGATGACCGCGGCAGGGTGGACATCTGGGATGTTGCGCTGTACTTGGCTGAATCTCTGAATGTACTTGCGCAGGGGCTCTCCTTCCTTCTGGGCGAGCAAATGAAGATCACTCTCTTGGCCATGAGGCTTGTGGCCGCCTGTGAAGGCGCCGACAAACTGATGGCATAGATCTGCCCAGGAGGATGTGGACTTGTCCGGCAAGTGCATGAGCCAAGATCTGGCATAGGGTTTGAGCACCAGCGGGAAGTAGTTGGCAAGGATCTTGTCGTCTCGTCCCCCGGCAGCCTGCACCGCAATGGTGTAGATGCTGAGGAACTCTGACGGATGCAACCTGCCGTCGTACTTCTCTGGTACATCTGGCTTGAAATTTTTTGTACTGGGCCACTGGACTTGCCGCAGCTCACGAGTGAACGCAGGACAACCTACCGCGTACGGCAAGTCGCCTGGTTCCCCTGGCGCATGCATGTCGACAGTGGGCCCAGCGCGCTGGTCTGATTGACGCCGCGCTTCTCTTCGACGCTCGATGCGGGTACGAGCATCTTCTTGTTGCCGTTCCTGAAGAACTTGGCGCTGATCGCGACGAGCTCGCGGATCCGACGATGCGGTGGAGTCGCTGTCGAGGTTGACCCGGCGAGTCGGTGATCTTGGCCTTCGGGGTGGAGAGTGCACGGTGGTTGCACCCCCACCAGTCTTGTCACCATCGGCTCGCGCCTGGGCGTCTTGCCGCGGCTTCGATGTGCTCGGTTGCCGGGGAGTGTCGTCGTTGGCGAAGCCGATGAGACTCTGAATGGTGGCCCTCCAATCGTCGATCTTGTCCGGCGCTGGAGGGTAATCCAGGAGCAGCTGAGCCCGAGCCAACGCTTCTTCTGGAGTCTTGGGTGGCGGTGGCGAACGGTGCGAGGAGCGGGATATGCTCGAACTTCTAACTGTGTTAGAAGGAGAAGCATCTCGTCCAGGCGACCGTGCCGCGCTCGTGCCAGCATGTTGGCGTGCACGCTGGTCTTGAGCGTCCCGAGATCCACCAGCGTGGCCTTGGCCCAGTGAACGTATGGTACCGCGTGTACCATGACGCTGTCGATCCCGCGCCTCCTGAGATGGGCGCGGTGCATGTACGGACGCCGAGGTCTGCGCCGCCTTGTCCTTGGACCTGGCAGCACCGTGAGCTACCTCGTCGGCGCCCGTTCCTCCGCCAGCGTCTACCCCACCACCCGTTTGCTCCGGTGGCGGTGGGATCGACGTGGACGGAGCGGCCACCTCCGAAGCCTTCTTCTTCGGTGGCATGTCGATGAAGATGACGAAGATCTGGCTCGCCTGAACGCCGAATCGGGTTCACACAATCTCGATGCCCCCTCCCTGGCGCGCCAAAGATGTCATGGGAATGAACACCTATGGGGCAGGGCCCCTTTTTGGTCCAGCAGGGAGCGGAGAGCACACGAAGAGCGGATCGAGGCGAAGCATGCCAGCGGTTTTACCCACCTTCGGAGCTCTCTGGAGAGATAATACTCCTACTGCTGCTTTGTGATTGTATTGCGTTCTTGCTTGAGAACGTGAGTGTGTTTTAGTTTCGAATGCTTCGAACCCCTTCTACGTTGCGCATGGGCCTCCTTTTATATGCTAAAGGGGTCACCGATAGGTGGCAACGTAGGTGGGGGCAAAAATGTAAAAAGAGTGTTTGGTACACCTACTTGTACAATGCGTCCTACCTAACCCTGACGGCAGGGGACAAGGGCATTAAATGCCCGTCCGTGTCGCCCAAACAGTGCAGAAAAGTGACCGTTAGGGGCGCCACCGCTTGCCACGATGGCCTTCTCGTCATCTCTGCTTGCCACCTCGCACCGCTAGCTGCACAGCTTCTTGCCACGCGCGCCTGGAAAGGCCCCCAAGGCGACACGTTGGTCGATGCGCTGGAGCGCGGGTGCAAAGTGGTAGCTTTGCCGCGGCAAGCGCCTTGCCGTGGTTGTTGTCTTGTCGCGTCCAGGAGCTTGTCTCTCACTGGGCCTTGCCGGGACGCTAGGCGCGTCGCGGCAAGTTCCTCGAAATGTCTTGGTTGGCCTTCCCGGCAATCTCCTCTTGCCGGGGCCTTGACCTTCCCGGCAAGCTCCTCTTGCCGGGGCCTTGTCTTCTCGGCTTAAACACTTTGTTCTTGAATGGCTCCAAAGGAACCAATGGAGGACCTTGGCGGTCGCCCGGCAAGCCTTGCCGCGGGGCGCTGCAACTGCCCGTGCACAAGTTCTGGATACTAAGGTATCCCTACTTTAGTACACCGACACCGTCCCTGCGGCTTGTATCCCTTTTATTTCATGTTCTTAGCTTATCTTATTGCGGGCGCCCCTTGAGTTGCATCATCCCCAAGTCGCTCGGGTCTGACCCAGCGGCGTGTACCCTTCTTGCATTTATCTTAGGGTCATGCTTTCGACCCATCATGTTTGTTATTTGGCGCCTATCCGTGGCACCTTTTCTTCTTGGATGTCGCAAGCTTGCGCGTTAAAGGGGGGTGCCTGAGCATCGCGACTCAGGGCTCCTACCGGCTCTCCAGCCCTCACCCTCTGGTCTTGTCCATGGCATCGCGACCTGGCATGCCAGCGACGGCTGAGACCAGCTCGAGGGCCGGGACCCGAGGACGTAGAGTTTCGACATCTAACCCAGCTTGCACGTTAAAGGGGGGGTACCTGGGCATCGCGACTCAGGGCTCCTACCAGCTCTCCAGCCCTCACCCTCTGGTCTTGTCCATGGCATCGCGACCTGGCATGCCAGCGATGGCTGAGACCAGCTCGAGAGCCGGGACCCGAGGACGTAGAGCACCAACATCTAGCCAAATTTGCAGGAACACACTCCAAGATAGGGCCTAGTGCCGGGCGCAACCCGCCTTGGGGTCGAGCCCCGTGAGTCCCGCACTGGCTCACGGGTGCCCCAATGCACCTCGCCAGGCCTTTCGTGCCTCGTCGCCTCTCCAAAGCAACTAACGGCTAACTATCGATTGTCACGGCGAACTATCGTTCCTTTTGTGATGAGCCTGCAGGGTCCCTCCAAGGAGCATCGTCAGGCGAGGCCCTCACGGTGTCTTCTTCACTCTCGCCCGCACAAACCGCTTGCACATTAAAGGGGGGTGCCTGAGCATCACGACTCTAGGCTCCTACTGGCCCTCCAGCCCTCACCCTCTGGTCTTGTCCACGGCATCGCGACCTGGCATACCAGCGACGGCTGAGACCAGCTCGAGGGCCAGGACCCGAGGACGTAGAGCAGAAAGGGGAGCGAAGGCGAGAGGGGAGGAGCACGCGAGGACCTCGCCAAGCAACCCCTCGCCAGCCAAGGCACGGACCTAGCGCCCCACCAGGAAGCGTTTCCTGACCCTCGAGATAAGTCATCCTACGAGAACATTAGCTATCGCAACACCATCCCCGCACCTAATGCAATTCCGTGTTGGCAATGTTGCTCTCCTTTCTCACCGAATGATGGCTGCTTGAGCGCTAAGGGGGACCTCCTGAGCATCGCGACTCAAGGGCTCTTACCGGACCTCGGGCCACTCACCTCCTGGCCTTGACCACGGCATCGCGACCTGGCATACCAGCGACGGCTGAAGCCGCCTTGGGACTGGGACCTGTCGGCGCAGAGCATCAAGCCCTCACGAGATCCGAAAGGAAAAAACTAAGCTGAGACGGGATAAGCACCTCGCACTGCTTCTCAATGGGGATCATATTGACAAACGAAGCTACAAACATCTTACAAGCCCCCGTGGGGTATATTCTTGGCCCCTTGCAGGAACAAAAGACGCGAATCCTAAGGAGTCCTAACTACAGGGGCCATCACGGCAGACGCCATCATCAACAGTGGGCCGCCCAGCACCGGCGCCAACCCCATCCAGATCAGGGGCGGCGACGGCCTGACGAGTCCGCCCTACTCCGGGAGCGGCGCAGGCTCGGGGGCTCGTAGCTGTCGTCGCTCGTCTCCGGAGTCGCGAAGAGCTCGGCGGAGTCGCTGGATCCACCGGCGCCTCCACCGCCTGAGGAGCTGCCAAGGGAGCGATTGGCCGGCCTCTGTCTCCCCGCGGCAGGGTCCTGACCGCCTCTTCCGGGGCAGCACTCCAGCCGGCGACCCTCTGCATCGAAGACCTTGAAGGACATCACCGAAGCACCGTCGTACTCCAGGTGGATCGCGAGGGCGCCCCTTGTCCTGCAGACCCGGGCGACCTCGCCCCAGCCTCGAGTCATGAAGACCTCGCCCGGGGCAACGACCGCAACCTCTGCCCCGGTCGTGAGGGTGCTGCAGCCGGCGTGCTGCAGCCAAAGCCCCAGGGGTTCCCCCTGCGGGATGACGGAGGCGAAAAAAGGGGGAAGGCGAATCCAAGACTTAGGAGGCGTGGCGGCGCGAAGCACGAACTCTCGGCAGGAGCCTTCTGCGTGGACTCCAGGGGGGAAGACGCACACCTTCGTGACCCGCCGGCGCCGACGGCGGCGCCGCCATGGCGTTCGGCATCGGCTCCTTCAGAGCCCTCGATATGGGCGTACAAGGGAAGTGGGAACCCTCGTGGTGGCCGCTCACACCAGGGTCTTGGCGCTTCCTGGCGGGTGCCCTCACCCCGGTGCCAGAGGGCAAGCCGTTTCTTCGGTGGAAGCGGGTCAGGATCCTCTTGGGGAGCTTTTCCCTTCTCTTCCGCGGAGAACCGGCGGATCGGAGCCATTGCAGCAAGATGGAGCAAGGACCAGGAAGAAGGAGAAGCGAGGAGAGATAGACTGGAAGGGCGCGTGTCGTTCCGTACTTATAGCCGGCGAAGGCCAACCGTCGACCACCACGATCGCAGGTAATCATGACCCGCTTTGCATGCAGGGACTTGTCGAATCCGTGCAGTTGCCGAGGCATCATGGGGAAGCGGAGGCGCCCACGTCCAATCAACCGCCACGCGGCGCCCAAGGCCGCAGGCTGTTAGGGCCCGCGACACTTCGCACTTGCCCTTTCGCCTCTCTGCTCGGCCAAGTCCGGGCGCGCCGTGGGCCCGGGGGCTACTGTCGGCGTTCTGGGAACGGGGGTCCCCAGACTTGCCTGCCTGCGGCCTGTGGCATGGCTCAAAGGGGGCCCAGCACAGCCCATCTCCATCAACACAAGCTCAAGACCCTCACGAGGGGCCAAGCCTCGTGGGGCGGACGACAGGGAGCTTCCTCAGGCACGGCCTCATCAGGTGGGCTCACGAGGAGGCGGAGAGTTCAAGGCAGGGTACCTCGCGAGGTGCCCATGACGCAAGCCATGACGACCAAGGGCGCCAGTCGGGCGCCAGCCCGTGCAGTGTCCTCCTTTCCTCTTTGCTGCAAAGGGAGCAAGCGCAGGCGAGAGCATCAAGCAAAGGCATCCATTTCGGTGCAACAAGACCAAGACCAGCCCAACGGCAGGGAGGAAGTCATTGTGGAGCCCAAGCAGGCGTCACCACCATAGCCTTTGGCAGGCGAGGACCAACTTTAGTCAGGATAGGTGTACCCGCTGTTCCCCTTCAAAATGGCCAATTGTTGGTGCCCTTCCCGCTCAAATATTTGGGGAGAGGCCCAGGGCCTTTGCCTATAAATAGGACTAGCCACCCCCAGGGTAGAGGCATCTGGATCCTCACCAAGAAACCAGTAGATAGAGCGACCGGACTCCTCCGAGCAGTTCATCGCATCAGTCAAGAACAGACCCTCGCGAGGCTGTTCTTCCTTGTATTGTTCATCATCAGCCCAAGAGGCAATCCACCACACCACACACTGGAGTAGGATATTACACCACAATGGTGGCCTAAACCAGTATAAATTCCATGTCTCTTGTGTTGTTTCTTTCGTAGTTTAGATCCTAGCGATTCGGCGAGGAGCAGGTAGATAGAGGGCGAAATCTCCGCGCGCACCCCAGTGTTCGAATCTCAAGGGTCTGCCGGAACCCGAAATCCGACAGATGACTTATAGGGGATGAGAAGGCACGAGAATCGTCTCCTTGTACTTATTGATGACCATGAAATCGATGTTGTAGTCCCTAACGTATTCACGGTGCTTTGCGCAGACTGCCAAGAAGCCCTCGTGCATGAAGTACGGGTCAGCGACACATATATAAGGTATCTGCTCAATCCCGATGATGTAGTTCATGTACAGGGCATAAAGGTGGACAAATGTAAAATCCAACTTCTTCAAGTGAAACATGTCGAAGATGTAATCAAATCGAAGGAAGAACTTCTCCGTGGGGAATGAGTCGACGTACAACCTTTGTCGCAGCACGTTAACCACGTAGAGTGGGTATCCTGGATTTTTCGAGGCGATTAGGCTTTTCTCTCTCCGCAGCACATTGTCATGAAGTCTCCTTAGATCGCCGTGTATGGCCTCTACCGATGCCTTAGATAGGATTGTTTCACTGGGGATATGGTATTTCGCCGCACCGCGGACAGGTATACGGTCTTGAACCCGAGGCTGCGGAGGCGGCTAGATCATAGCAGCAGCTTTATTGTTGCCTTTCCTCGCTCTCTTCTGATGCTTCTTTGGTGGAAGGCCGTCTATAATACGTTCAGGCTCTGGAGGTGCAATTCAGGCACCAACTCATGACGCTCAAACCCTGAGTACTCATACTGCTGAGCCATCAATCCTCCGTCATCAATGGCGCCAGTACTAAGATACTGTTGAGTGTCATCGTCATCCTCATCCTCATATATGGCAATGTCATCAACGACTAATGGAGCCTCTTCCTCACCCCGTCCGCTATCACCCAGCACGACAGGCGGCGCTAATTAGGTAGGTGGGGTGTTGATGTTCATACCTTGCGGAGGCCACGTGGTCGTGGGTGTGCTCCCGGCCGCCTCCAGAGGAAGCTGACTCTTTAGCCACAATAGGACCCATGTCTTGCAATCGCCAATCCACCATGGGGTCTCATCATCATCTCCCCCTAGTACAGGAGGAGCCAAATTCTCGTGGCCTGGTTTGACACTGGCCATGGAAACCTTGAAGATGTGAGGGGGGATCGGCCGGCTATGGAACAATTGTTCCTTCGGCTTCATTATCGTCGCCTTCCCCACGTCCACCTTCTGGCCGTTGATGTCGTACAATATGGTACACCAGGCGTCAGCCTACAAAGACATGTCTGCGACGTGAGACATCCAAAAGGCAACGAAAACGGGAGGGCCGGTGTGACAGGTACTGTGAGGGCGTCGAGCTCAGCCAAAGACAGAGCACCGCCGAGCACGTCCGAGACGGAGGACGGGCTACTATGAGTAGGTGCGGGAGCCGGTGCAGGAGCAGGTGCTGGTGCTGGTGCATGTGTTGGTGCAGGTGCTGGTGCAACGCTAGTCGAGCTGCCCCCGAAGAAGTCAGCAAGGGGAAAGTCCGCTGCATCTTTATTTGGATTTTGCCTCCTCCAACTGACGATAGCCGGAACCAAGACACCACACGTAGCTGCCAGCTCCTGTTTTGCGGCAGCTACCGCTGTTGCGACTGCCTTAGCTGAATTCTTCTCAACCGCAATCTCAACCTTCTTGTCGATGTTTTCTTCAGTTAACCTCCGTCTTAACTTTCTCTCCTTCGTGGTCTCACTGTAGTACTTCTTCCACGTGGCGCTGTCTCTGACGCCATGCACGCGCCCATACGACGGCAGAATATCCACCGGGAGTCGTTTCAATATGTTCGACCACCGATTGAATGGGTTGTCCCACTTGGGCCTCACCTCAGACGGCGAGTCGCTTTCGGCCGCAATCCTATGCTGCTCTCTCTGTAAAAGGAACAAGGATCGTTTACAAATATGACTAAGCGTGCAGTCGAATTGATCAGAAACTAAAATTACCAACAGTCTCATGAACTCCGTCGTGACCGGGTCCGTCTCGAAAACCTTCTTGACTGGGTCCCAATGGTACCTGGCCCTGAGGACGTCATGCTCCTGCGGGACGATGAACTCCGCCAAGGGGTCTGGGATGCCCAGACTATCGTGTTTCGCGTCCTCCTTAGCCCATATGGACCTCTTCCCCGCGTAACCACGGCTTCCGAGGTGGTGGCACCCCACATTCCTCTGCTGAAGCCCCTTCATGTACTTCGACTTTTCTTTGGCATCTTAGGCATTGCAAGCCGCCTTGAATATTTGAAACTGCTCTTTCGTGATTGTCGGATTATCCTTTACAATCTCGGAGTAGGGTTCCATTTTGTCGATGGCGTGTTTCACCCTTACTTTCCAGGCGGCCAATGCATCGCTAAACTTGGTCATTCCGTGTTTGTTTATCTTCATCATTATTGGGTCTTTCTCTGGATCAGTATATTGGATTTCATCCTGGCCCGGGAACAAGAATATCTGCTGCAGCAGGGTTAGGAGGGAGTGCTTCATATTTGTTCTCTTATTTAGTTTCTCATCTTTGATGGTGGCGCACGCCCGTATGATGCAGCCTATTTGATTGTCGTAGCAGGAGCGCGCTTCCATAGGCAGTTTTAGCTCAAAATTGTTGTCGTCCACCTCCGTGACCACTAGTCTAGTAGTGAGGAGCTGGTTTGGGCATCGACATCTCCTCTTCGGTTTTGGTTCTATGGCTTTGCCAGTCTCGGTGCTGGTCTCAGTGCTGGTCTGGGTCTCAACGCCAGTCTTGGCGCCAGTCTCGATGTCGGTCTCGGATGTGACAGGTGGGCCCAGCAACAACAACCGTTGATCATTGGCAAGGTTCAAATATTTGTCTGTCGCCAGGTAAACGTCGTCGCAATCACAAGAACCATGTCCTTCATTGTTTCTAGCCATGTTTCCTATGATTAAATCTAGTCAATTAATTCTAGACCTAATAAAATGAATAATGACATAAAATAAGGCCTATGTTTTGCAGGAATGTTGATTCCTTCCCGGTATGGCAAATCCTAGGCACTCGATATGTCCTAGTTTGTAGCACAAGTCATCCCGAAATTCACAAAAAAAAATTGGCATGACCTTTGCTAAAAAGTGGACAAATCGAGCACCTAAAATTTGCCGGGACGGAGATGAATCAACATTCCGGCAAAACATAGGCCACTCGGCTTCATTCCCTGGAACCAACAAAAGGCCACTTGGGCACAATCGAGGAATTTTCATACATCATGACCACTTCAATGTTTCACACTTCAAGAAAATCTACACAAATTTCAAATTATGAACCCTAGAATTCAATTCAAATAATGTCCTACTGCCCTAACCCTACTGCCCTAGTACTTAAGCATCTACAAGTACTAACTAATTAGATGAAGCCTAGCTAGCTACTTAAGCATCTACAACTACTTAAGCACCCATTGATGAACAGTACAAATTATACAATTACTTAAGCATACATTGGGTGCACAACAACTATAAGTACTTAAGCAACTATATATACAACCCTATAATATATTCAGTTAACTACTTAAGCATATACAAGTTTGTCCTAAAAATAATATTTAGTTAAGTACTTAAGCATACATAAATTTGCCCTAAAAATTCAGTTAACTACTAATTTCATTTGTTTAGGTCATTCATTTAAATTCACCTAATTAACCTAGTAAAACCCTACTTCCCTAACTAAAAAACATCTAATTAACATCTACTAGTACCACTATTGCCCTAACATAATTAACCTAAGTTAATTCCTAGGGTCCTGTTATATGCTGCTGCTTTACTTCCCTAATCTAATTAACCTAAGTTAATCTAATTAACATCTACTAGTACCACAACTGCTAATTCCTAGGGTTCATAACTAAATTCACCTAAGTCAATTAACCTAGAGAGGAGGGTTTATTCGCCCTAGTAGAGAGAGGGAGAGAGAGAGAGGAGGGTAGGAGAGAGGAGAGGAAGAGCCTTATGGTCGGCAGCGAGGGTAGGCTCGGGCTCGGGCGGCGGAGGTCCTGGGCGGGTTCGGGGGGCAAAGGTCCTAGGCGGGCTTGGGCGGCGGCGGTGAGGTCGAGGGCGGGCGAGGACGGCGGCGGTGAGGTCGAGGGCGGCGGCGGCGATGAGGTCGACGACGGCCTCCGGCGGCGGCGGTGAGGTCGAGGGCGGCCTCGGGCGGCGGCGGTGAGGTCGAGGGCGGCAGGGCGATCGACGGTGGCGATGGAGGAGTTGGGGGAGAGGGGGAGAGGGGGGAAAGGACTTAGCAAAATTTTGAGCCCGCGTGGCCGGGGTTAAGTCAAAATAGCAGCAACGTGTTTTGGCAAAACGTGCTATAGCTAAGTTAGCTATAGCACTTTTCACCAAAACGCGATACTACTATGCCTTTCTCTTTCATTTTTATTTTTCTTTACATTTTCTTTTTCCATTTCTCCTTTTTCTATTTCTTTGATTTTCATTTACTTTTCTACTTATTTTTTTTATTTATTTTCTTTCTCATAGAAGTAGCGCTCTACACCAGAAACGCACTAGTACAAAGCATTTAGCAGTAGCGTGCTTTAGGAAGAACCGCTACTACTATTCCTAGCCTACCGGCAACAGCTTGGGAAATTTATTAGTAGCGCTTTTTCCTGTAGGCGCGCTACTGCTATGACCATATTTCTAGCGTGATTTATTGGCACACGCGACTACTAATTATCAGTAACGCCCTTCCCTTCCCAGACCCGCGCTACTGCTATACCTCTGTGTATAAGGTTTTCCCTAGTAGTGCATGCTTGGCAAATATGGACTGCTTATGATGTCGTGCGCATTGTAAACATTTGCTCATAGAAGAACGTGTGTGATAGGCCCTCATCCGACGCGGGTACGACGGATGAATCGTGTGGGATATATTCAAGCTTCGCATACAGTTTTATAGGGATAACTGTATGCACTCTTACATAGAATCGCATACAGTCGAGGAAAAGTAAATGTGTGTGATTGTCTGTTTATCATACACATTCTATAATGGTGAAATATTTGTGATGGGGTGCGCATCGTAAATATATTACCACGGAAGACCGACTGCGATGGTAATGCAAGCACAAATGAGAAGCAAGGATGGAGCGTTTGGGATATGCGAGATATCACAAACAGTTGTCCGAAGACTCGTGTTTGGGATACATGCCGGCAATGCATACGCTTAGTTATGCAAAACGTATGAAGTCTCGTGTTTGGGATACATGCCGGCAACGCATAAGCTTAGTTATGCAAAACGTATGCATTGCTACTCCCTATCCCTGACGGTTTCTGGGTCGTGTGAGAAGGACCCACCTATCGCACACATTGTCCTGGCGATGGTTTAAAACACCGTCACGGAAAGGGGTTAAAAACCGTTTGTATAGCAGCTCGATGTACCAGTGGTTGGTCCTAGGTCTGTGCTAAATGACACCTGGAGTTGTGTGTGGGGAGGATCTAATTTCAGGGTTTGGAAATTCTATAACTACTGCTTTAGTGAGATGCAAGTGGATGAAGCATTCGGGTTGATCTAGAAGTCCAAGTGTACCATGCAGTGGAAGGTTTTTCTTTCACTGCTTCTAGCTAATTGTTTGAACACCAGTAACATGCTTAGACGAAGACACAACAGAGTTGTTGGTGATGATTACAATTGCTTGGCCGGATAGTGCTTGTAGACTGCATATGATCCACCCCGGTAAGGTGGCTTGGAACAAGACAATGTTCATGGAAGTGTTTGCAGTTGCTGCATGGGGGATTTGGAAAGAGCGCAATGATAAACTCTTCAGAAGTATGCCTCCATCACATGATTCTTGGCTGACTAGCTTTAAGAGAGACTTTGCTTTACTAGTTCACATGACAAACTAGAGGCTCGAACCTTTCATCCTCTCTTTTGTTCATTCTCTCTGACTTCCACCTATGCATTGCCTATCCTTAGTTCATAGGTTTATTCTACCACGCCCCCATGCCAACCCCTACTCAATGTACAAGTGATATTGTTTGAATTTTTAATATAAAGGTCAGTGTGTAACACCCCGGATTCGATGCGCCAGGTGTCCTTCAGTTATTCATCGTCATTGCCATGTCATTTGCTTGCGTGTTGCATTTTATCATGTCGTCATGTGCATCTCATTTCGCATTCGTGTTCGTCTCATGCATCCGAGCATTTTCCCGTTGTCCGTTTTGCAATCCGGAACTCCTATGTCCCCCGGCGTCCCCCTTTTGTCTCCTGTTGTGAGTGGGTGTTAAACTTTCTCGGAATGGCCTGAGGTTTGACAAGCGGCCTTGGTATAGCACCAGTAGACCGTCTGTCAAGTTTCGTGCCATTTGGAGGTCGTTTGATACTCCAACGGTTAACCGGGTAACCGCAAAAGCCCTCTTTTGTTGCAGCCCAACACCCCTTCCAAAGTGGCCCAAAACCCAGCAAACTCCTCTCCATCCTCTCGGTCGTTCGATCACGATCGTGTGGGCGAAAACCGCTCCTCATTTGGAGTCTTCTAGCTCCCTCTACCTATATATATGTGCCCCTCCCCGAAATTTCGGATCTAACCCTAGTCTTCTTCCACCTCCCGCCGCCGGACGTGTCCGCCCCACGCCCGGACATGTCCACCCGCCATCTCGGCGAATCCCACCTCACCACGTCAGCGCTGCCACTTCTCTCTCCTCGCGCCCGCAGCCGCCGAGGCCCGCTGGGCCCGCGCACGGCCCTCCCCGGCCCGACTGCGCCGCCGCCCGGCCCGGCCGCCGTCATACGCTCACGCGGAGCCGCGCGCCTCCCGCGCCGGCGTCCCGCGCTCGCCGCGCCGCCCGAGCCCCTGGCTCCGCCCGCGCCGCCCGGGAGCTCCCCGCCGGAGCTCCGCCGCCCCCGCGTCCGGCCTCCTCCGCCGTCGTCCCGCGCCGGATCCGGCCAGATCCGGCGGGGCCCGTCCTCCCCGGCCTCGCCGGCATCCTCTCCGGCGCCCTCCCTCCGGCCGCTCTCCGGCGAGCTCGCGCCGCCGCCTCGGGGTCCGTGCCCCGGATCTGGATCCGAAATCCCGAAGGTTGACTTCCCCCCCCCCCCTCCGTTTTTCACAGTCCCTGTCATTTTCATGCCCTGTTTGACCTGTCATATCTTTGCACCCATAGCTCCATTTCGTGCGTGTAATATGTCAAATTGTTCGTCTCAATGAGTACTTAATTTCATTCCATTGCATCATTTTCATTTGAGCTCGTATTGATGCCCTAATCATCGTCGTAAGAGTGCTATGTGATGTTAATCTGCTGAAACTGTTATAACATGCTCATTTGTCATTTTTGCCATGTTTGATGTGTGCATCCTATGAGGTTGAGCTCTACATGTGTTTTGATCTATGATATGTCATCTTTCCAGAGGTGCAAACTACGTATTTTTGTGAGTTGTGTGCTGAGTGCATCGAGCTTGTTAAGTATGGTACTTGCTGTTGCTGTTTTCCTGACAGATTCTGTTATGTTTTGATGCTATGTAAACCTGCTTCCACAAGTCATTCCATGCATAATCTGGAGATGTTCACTAAATATGTTTTGTTATACATGTCTTGATCTATCCATTCATGCCCCTGGTTGCATTTATAGCCTGCTGTAACATGTTGTAATCTTGCTCCAAACTTGCTAAATAATGTTGCTGTCAGCCTGTTAACATTAAGTTCAGTTTTGGTCATGTGTTTTGCTAGTGATCCATGCACCCTATGAACTTGCTCTTGCCATGCTTAACTTCATAAACATGTATTCTTGCTGTTGGTTGTCTTGCCATGCCATGTATTGCTCTGTGGTGAGTGGTTCAAGCTCACCAACATGCCTACTTATTGTTGTTCCTGCCATGTTTGAATCTGTCATATAACTTGCCATGTTTACATGGGTGCCATCATATTTTCTGTGCCCTTTTGGCTCATGTTCAGTAAGGGACTTTTGTTCTATGTATTTAGTAGATTCATGCCATGCCTTTGTTTGCCAAGATATGTTCCTGTAACATGTCGTTTGCTTGCTCTAAACATTGCAACCTGATCTTATTTCCTGGTAAGTCTGAAACTGTTATTATTTGCAATTTTCCATGTGTGTTTGAGCATGTTCTAGTGATTTCTGGAGATAGCTCAGTGTTCATCTTTTGTCATGCTTTACCAGTACTTCATGCCCATGCCTTTTGTTATTACGTTGAGATGCTGTAGCATGTTGTTTTGGTGCTTGCAATATGCCTAGTTGCTGTTTTGGACAGATTGTTATTATGACTTGTATAGAGTATGTGTTGAACCGTTGCTCCGTTTTGAGTGTGCTCTATATGAAACTTGCTTAGAATTGCATGTTGTTTCATATTATCATGTTGCATCCTTATTTTAGTGTGTTTGCTTGATGTTTGTATGCATTTTGCATCAATGCCATGCTTGACTTGTTTTGCACATATCTTCTAGACCGTAGCTCCGAATCTAATGAACTTTATATGTAACTTGACTAGAATTTCGTGTAGATCATCTTGGTGCATCTTAACTTGCTATTTAACAACTTGAACATAAGGTTTATTCAGATCTGGACCAATTTCGAAACTTGCATATGAGGACTTACCGGAATTGTTATATGTTGTTTCCGGCCTCATTTAAACTTGCCTTGATGTGTTGTTCTTGTTTGCATCATCTCTTGCCATGAGTAGCTTCATGTAGCCTTGTCATGCATCATGCTTGTTGTGCATCATGTCTTGTCTATGTGTGGTGTATTCACCATGTTGTGTGCTTCTTCTCGATAGTTCCTGTTTCGTTGCGATCGTGAGGATTCGTTCGTCTACACTTGGTTCGTCTTCGTGGCTTCATCTTCTTCATGGACTCGTTCTTCTTCCTAGCGGGATTTCAGGCAAGATGACCGTTACCCTGGATCTCACTACTATCATTGCTATGCTAGTTGTTTCGTTCTATCGCTATGCGGCGCTTCCTATCACTTGTTCCTTAAGCCCCCCAAATTGCCATGAACCTCTAACCTTTGACACCCTTCCTAGCAAACCGTTGTTTGGCTATGTTATCGCCTTGCTCAGCCCCTCTTATAGCGTTGTTAGTTGCAGGTGAAGTTGAAGATTGCTCCATGGTGGACAGGGTTATGTTGGGATATCACAATATCTCTTTTATATTATTAATGCATCTATATATTTGGTAAAGGGTGGAAGGCTCGGCCTTATGCCTGGTGTTTTGTTCCACTCTTGCCACCCTAGTTTCCGTCATACCGGTGTTATGTTCCTGGATTTTGCGTTCCTAACGCGGTCGGGTGATTTATGGGACCCCCTTGACAGTTCGCTTTGAATAAGACTCCTCCAGCAAGGCCCAACTTTGGTTTTACCATTTGCCTCACCTATTACCTTTTTCCCTTGGGAGTCGCGCATCCCAAGGGTCATCTTTATTTTAGCCCCCCCCCCCCCCCCCGGCTAATGCTTGTCTAAGTGTTGGTCCAAATTAGAGCCACTTGCAGCGCCACCTTGGGGAAACTTGAGGGCTGGTTCTAGTTGTACGTACTGCTCATCCGGTCGTGGCCTGAGACGAGATACGCGCGACTACTATCAGGATGTCGGCACGCCGGGAGGTCTTGCTGGTCTTGTTTTATTACTGTTGAAATGTCTTGTAGCCGGGATTCCGAGACTGATCGGGTCTTCCCGGGGAGAAGGAATATCCTTCGTTGATCGCGAGAGCTTATCATGGGCTAAGTTGGAACACCCCTGCAGGGTATTATCTTTCGAAAGCCGTGCCCGCGGTTATGTGGCAGATGGGAATTTGTTAATGTCCGGTTGTAGATAACTTGACACTAGATCCGAATTAAAATGCATCAACCGTGTGTGTAGCCGTGATGGTCTCTTCTCGGCGGAGTCCGTGAAGTGAACACGGTTTCTGGGTTATGTCTGACGTAAGTAGGAGTTCAGGATCACTTCTTGATCATTACTAGATGACGACCGTTCCTTTGTTTCTCTTCTCGCTCTCATTTGCGTATGTTAGCCACCATACTTGCTTAGTCGCTGTTGCAACCTCACCACTTTACCCCTTCCTTTCCCTTTAAGCTTTGCTAGTCTTGATACCCATGGTAATGGGATTGCTGAGTCCTCGTGGCTCACAGATTACTACACCAACAGTTGCAGGTACAGGTTATGCGATGATCATGACGCGAGAGCGATGTTGCTTGTTTTGGAGTTTCTTCTTCTGCTTCTTCGATTAGGGGATAGGTTTCAGGTCGGCAGCCTGGGCTAGCAGGGTGGATGTCGTTTGAGTTTCTGTTTGTGTTTCATCCGTAGTCGGATGGTGCTCTTATTTATGATGATGTTGTATTCGTGTGGCATTGTATGCCTTATGTATGTATCCCCATCTATTATGTAATGTTGATGTAATGATATCCACCTTGCAAAAGCGTTTCAATATGCGGGTCTATCCTTGGTGGGACCTTCGAGTTCCTTTTGGATAGGGTCGCATATTGGGCGTGACAAGTTGGTATCAGAGCCTCGACCGACCCTAGGAGCCCCCTTGATTGATCGTGTAGTTTGGCTGTTGTTGAGTCTAGAAGAAAACTATTTTCGGAGTCTAGTTATATCGGAGAGTAGGATTCTTTTTACTCCTCAGCCCCTTCGTCGCTCTGGTGAGGAATCTTGACGTAGGTATTTTGAATTACTCATCTTCCCATTTAAATTTTTCTTTGGGATCACGCAGTTGGTTTTCCGATCGTTGGTTCTCAGCTCTTTTCATCCGGTGAACCTCTCTTCGAGTGGTTTCGATCCTCGTCATCTTCTGCAGGATAAATCCTCTGCTCTTTTCGATCGATGTTGTTTCCCTGTCCGAAGTTGCCCTTGTTTTTTCCCACCCACCCACCCTTTTTCTTCTTGGAACCGGAGTCCCTAATCGAGTATCCATCCTACTCGTGCGAAGTCTTTGCTTTCTTCACTCAATGATTTCAACCGGTGTTTTCTCTTCTAGATATTCGTCGGTTTCCCTCTCCAAGTTGCCTTTGTTTTATCCCGCCCTCCCACCCTCTTCTTCCCGGAGTCTGAGTCTCTTTCGACCATCAACTTCATTCGTGTGGAGCCTCTTCAGTCTTCCCTTAATTATTTCAACTGGTGAATTCTCGTCTCGTTCGTCATTCTTCATCTTTTTTTTTCTTTTCCGGTGGACTCAATCCAAGTTTTTTTTCGGGTTGACCATATTCTTTTCCTTGGATCATGTGTTCTCCTTGCTCATTTGCCTCTCGCCAGATTATCCTTCCGGAGTGTTCAAGACATCTCAGGAGATTTGTCTGTGTTTGAATTAATTCGAGGTTGTCACCTCATTCAAATATTTTAATTGTTCCGGTGCATCATCTACCTCTTCAACAACCCTTTCCAATGGTGTTTCTCTCTGTAGTGGGCCCTAACCCACAGGTCTTTTCCCAGGATCTTACCTGACTCTTCTAATTTCCCCGGAGTTATTCTCAATTCTTTTCAAGTGTGATGTAAGAATGGATCCCATCAGTCACTTGCCTTCTCCAAGGTCTCTTTCAAATCATTTCATTGTTGGCTTAACCTCTTCGCTTTTTCATTCTCCCGGAGTATCTCAGTAATTTTGGTGTTGTTTTCCATCGCCATTTGAAGACTGAAGAAGAGTTTTTCCTCTAAATCTTGTCTGTTCCCCGGAGGTTCGCGGTGCTAGCTCGATGTTATCCTATCATCCATCCGGAGCATTTCAGGAGTTGCTTTCTCGCTCGATCATCCGGAGCCCATCTTTTCGGAAGATTTCTTCGTTCTAAGTTTTCAGATTCGTTCTCCAGTTATTCTATATCCGTGCCCTTTCGTTCATCTCAATATTCTTCCGGTGCTTCGTTCAAGTATTCTTCAATCAGTTCGCGATCTCTTCGTTCTTTTGCATCAAAATCCCCTCAAGCATATTTGTTCTTCTAATTCTTCCCGGTGATTGAGTCTCTTTCATCAGTCATTTTCGAATTCTCACAGTGGTTCTTTCAGATTCTTTTCCTTGTTTATCATATTAATTCATTCGTTCTTTTCAATCCTACCGGCGGTTCATGAAGACCTTCTCAAGTTTGTAATATGTCACTTCTCAATCCTTTTCAAGAAGAATAAGTAGTATGCAAAAATCCATTGATTGTCAACAATTTAATTTGATGAAGGATAAGCATACAATAAATCTTTTTTCTTATTTCATCCAAGCGAGTAATCCCTTCCTTCAGAATTTGTTCTTGAGGAATAAATTCTAGTTCCAAGTGTTTTCATCTTTTCTTTTCCGGAGTTCAAATGTCCTCGGCCATCTCATCGGAACTTCCATCTAAATCACTGCAAGGCTCATCTTATTCTTTCATGCTTCATTCTATCTCATCATCCTTTTGTTACCGGAGTTCTTCATGGCGTTCTTCAGGATTTAATTCACTCCTCAAGTGTTCATCAAGATTCTTCTCGAAGGAGCTCAAGTATCTTTCTTCTTGCATATCAAAGTGCAATTAATTCTCCATATCCTTTTGAAGTGGAGTTGTGCATTTCTTCGTTCTTCTCAGCCATTCAATCTTTTCCGCTTGTGGTCGGAGATCACCTCATAATTTTGAGATGTTATCTATAAGTCCACAACAAGCTTATTCTTTTCGTTGTTGATTTTCTCAACAACTCCATTTAAACCTTCCTTCTAAAGATGCTTTCAATTTCATTCATGGCACAAGTTGTCATATTCTTATCCGTTCTTTTCATTCAACTCTTTCAATTCTTTCCGGAGGTTTTGTGTCATGTCTTCATCAAGTATCATTTTGTCCTCTCAAGCTCGTGTTCTATTCTTCCATGTTCAGCCGGAGTGCTGTCTAAATCCTTTCAGTCTTATCCGTTTCTTATCTCGTTCTAACCGGAGTGGTTTCATAGTCTATCTGATTCCGTGAGCTTTTGATTCTCGTCATTCTCGTCGGTCCTCTCTTATTCTCGAGTGCTCTCGATTCTTGGCTTCTTCTCTTGAGTTCTTGTTTCACCTCATCCCTTTTTCCTTCCGTCTCGGTCCTAAGATCTCGGGACGAGATCTCTTGTTAGTGGAGTGTTGTAACACCCCGGATTCGATGCGCCAGGTGTCCTTCAGTTATTCGTCGTCATTGCCATGTCATTTGCTTGCGTGTTGCATTTTATCATGTCGTCATGTGCATCTCATTTCGCATTCGTGTTTGTCTCATGCATCCGAGCATTTTCCCCGTTGTCCGTTTTGCAATCTGGCACTCCTATGTCCCCCGGCGTCCCCCTTTTGTCTCCTGTTGTGAGTGGGTGTTAAACTTTCTCGGAATGGCCCGAGGTTTGCCAAGCGGCCATGGTATAGCACCGGTAGACCGCCTGTCAAGTTTCGTGCCATTTGGAGGTCGTTTGATACTCCAACGGTTAACCGGGTAACCGCAAAAGCCCTCTTTTGTTGCAGCGCAACACCCCTTCCAAAGTGTCCCAAAACCCAGCAAACTCCTCTCCATCCTCTCGGTCGTTCGATCGCGATCGTGTGGGCGAAAACCGCTCCTCATTTGGAGTCTCCTAGCTCCCTCTACCTATATATATGTGCCCCTCCCCGAAATTTCGGATCTAACCCTAGTCTTCTTCCACCTCCCGCCGCCGGACGTGTCCCCCCCACGCCCGGATATGTCCACCCGCCGTCCCGGCGAATCCCACCTCGCCACGTCAGTGCCGCCGCTTCTCTTTCCTCGCGCCCGCAGCCGCCGAGGCCCGCTGGGCCCGCGCTCGGCCCTCCCCGGCCCGGCTGCGCCGCCGCCCGGCCCGGCCGCCGTGATCCGCTCCCGCGGAGCCACGCGCCTCCCGCGCTCGCCGCGCCGCCCGGGACCTCCCCGCCGGAGCTCCGCCGCCCCCGCGTCCGGCCTCCTCCGCCGCCGTCCCGCGCCGGATCCGGCCAGATTCGGCGGGGCCCGTCCTCCCCGGCCTCGCCAGCATCCTCTCCGGCGCCCTCCCTACGGCCGCTCTCCGGCGAGCTCGTGCCGCCGCCTCGGGGTCCGTGCCCCGGATCTGGATCCGAAATCCCGAAGGTTGACTCCCCCCCTCCGTTTTTCACCAAGTCCCTGTCATTTTCATGCCCTGTTTGACCTGTCTTATCTCTGCATCCGTAGCTCCGTTTCGTGCGTGTAATATGTCAAATTGTTCGTCTCAATGAGTCCTTCATTCCATTCCATTGCATCATTTTCATTTGAGCTCATCTTGATTCCCTAATCATCATCGTAAGAGTGCTATGTGATGTTAATCTGCTGAAACTGTTATAACATGCTCATTTGTCATTTTTGCCATGTTTGATGTGTGCATCCTATGAGGTTGACCTCTACATGTGTTTTGATATATGATATGTCATCTTTCCATAGGTGCACACTATGTATTTTTGTGAGTTGTGTGCTGAGTGCATCGAGCTTGTTAAGTATGGTACTTGTTGTTGCTGTTTTCCTGACAGATTCTGTTATGTTTTGATGCTATGTAAACCTGCTTCCACAAGTCATTCCATGCATAATCTGGAGATGTTCACTAAATATGTTTTGTTATATATGTCTTGCTCTATCCATTCATGTCCCTGGTTGCATTTATAGACTGTTGTAACATGTTGTAATCTTGCTCCAAACTTGCTAAATAATGTTGCTGTCAGCCTGTTAACATTAAGTTCAGTTTTGGCCATGTGTTTTGCTAGTGATCCATGCACCCTATGAACTTGCTCTTGCCATGCTTAACTTCATAAACATGTATTCTTGCTGTTGTTTGCCTTGCCATGCCATGTGTTGCTCTGTGGTGAGTGGTTCAATCTCACCAACATGCCTACTCATTGTTGTTCCTGCCATGTTTGAATCTGTCATATAACTTGCCATGTTTACATGGGTGCCATCATATTTTCTGTGCCCTTTTGGCTCATGTTCAGTAAGGGACTTTTGTTCTATGTATTTAGTAGTTCATGCCATGCCTTTGTTTGCCATGATATGTTCCTGTAATATGTTGTTTGCTTGCTCTAAACATTGCAACCTGATGTTATTTTCTGATAAGTCTGAAACTGTTATTATTTGCAATCTTTCCATGTGTGTTTGAGCATGTTCTTGTTCATATTTTGTCATGCTTTACCTGTACTTCATGCCCATGCCTTTTGTTATTACGTTGAGATGCTGTAGCATGTTGTTTTGGTGCTTGCAATATGCCTAGTTGCTGTTTTGGATAGATTGTTGTTATGACTTGTATAGAGTGTATGTGTTGAACCGTTGCTTCGTTTTGAGTGTGCTCTATATGAAACTTGCTTAGAATTGCATGTTGTTTCATATTATCGTGTTGCATCCTTGTTTTGGTGTGTTTGCTTGATGTTTGTATGCATTTTGCATCAATGCCATGCTTGACTTGTTTTGCACATATCTTCTAGACCGTAGCTCCGAATCTAATGAACTTTATATGTAACTTGACTAGAATTTCGTGTAGATCATCTTGGTGCATCTTAACTTGCTGTTTAACAACTTGAACATAAGGTTTATTCAGATCTGGACCAATTTCGAAACTTGCATATGAGGACTTACCGGAATTGTTATATGTTGTTTCCGGCCTAATTTAAACTTGCTTTGATGTGTTGTTCTTGTTTGCATCATCTCTTGCCATGAGTAGCTTCATGTAGCCTTGTCATGCATCATGCTTGTTGTGCATCATGTCTTATCTATGTGTGGTGTGTTCACCATGTTGTCTGCTTCTTCTCGATAGTTCCTGTTTCGTTGCGATCGTGAGGATTCGTTCGTCTACACTTGGTTCGTCTTCGTGGCTTCATCTTCTTCATGGACTCGTTCTTCTTCCTAGAGGGATTTCAGGCAAGATGACCGTTACCCTGGATCTCACTACTATCATTGCTATGCTAGTTATTTCGTTCTATCGCTATGATGCGCTTCCTATCACTTGTTCCTTAAGCCCCCCAAATTGCCATGAACCTCTAACCTTTGACACCCTTCCTAGCAAACTGTTGTTTGGCTATGTTATCGCCTTGCTCATCCCCTCTTATAGCGTTGTTAGTTGCAGGTGAAGTTGAAGATTGCTCCATGGTGGATAGGGTTATGTTGGGATATCACAATATCTCTTTTATATTATTAATGCATCTATATATTTGGTAAAGGGTGGAAGGCTCGGCCTTATGCCTGGTGTTTTGTTCCACTCTTGCCATCCTAGTTTCCATCATACCGGTGTTATGTTCCCGGATTTTGCGTTCCTAACGCGGTCGGGTGATTTATGGGACCCCCTTGACAGTTCGCTTTGAATAAGACTCCTCCAGCAAGGCCCAACTTTGGTTTTACCATTTGCCTCACCTATTACCTTTTTCCCTTGGGAGTCGCGCATCCCAAGGGTCATCTTTATTTTAGCCCCCCCCCCCCCCCCCCCCGGGGCCAATGCTTGTCTAAGTGTTGGTCCAAACTAGAGCCACTTGCAGCGCCACCTCGTGGAAACTTGAGGGCTGGTTCTAGTTGTACGTACTGCTCATCCGGTCGTGGCCTGAGACGAGATACGCGCGGCTACTATCAGGATGTCGGCACGCCGGGAGGTCTTGCTGGTCTTGTTTTATTACTGTCGAAATGTCTTGTAGCCGGGATTCCGAGACTGATCGGGTCTTCCCGGGGAGAAGGAATATCCTTCGTTGATCGCGAGAGCTTATCATGGGCTAAGTTGGGACACCCCTGCAGGGTATTATCTTTCGAAAGCCGTGTCCGCGGTTATGTGGCAGATGGGAATTTGTTAATGTCCGGTTGTAGATAACTTGACACCAGATTCGAATTAAAACGCATCAACCGTGTGTGTAGCCGTGATGGTCTCTTCTCGGCGGAGTCCGTGAAGTGAACACGGTTTCTGGGTTATGTCTGACGTAAGTAGGAGTTCAGGATCACTTCTTGATCATTACTAGATGACGACCGTTCCTTTGTTTCTCTTCTCGCTCTCATTTGCGTATGTTAGCCACCATACTTGCTTAGTCGCTGCTGCAACCTCACCACTTTACCCCTTCCTTTCCCTTTAAGCTTTGCTAGTCTTGATACCCATGGTAATGGGATTGCTGAGTCCTCGTGGCTCACAGATTACTACACCAACAGTTGCAGGTACAGGTTATGCGATGATCATGACGCGAGAGCGATGTTGCTTGTTTTGGAGTTTCTTCTTCTGCTTCTTCGATCAGGGGATAGGTTCCAGGTCGGCAGCCTGGGCTAGCAGGGTGGATGTCGTTTGAGTTTCTGTTTGTGTTTCATCCTTAGTCAGATGGTGCTCTTATGTATGATGATGTTGTATTCGTATGGCATTGTATGCCTTATGTATGTATCCCCATCTATTATGTAATGTTGATGTAATGATATCCACCTTGCAAAAGCGTTTCAATATGCGGGTCTATCCTTGGTGGGACCTTCGAGTTCCTTTTGGATAGGGTCGCATATTGGGCGTGACACAGTGGGAACCTTTCCCACTGTCATTGAGTTTAAGAAAACATTTAGCAGGCCCTCAAAAAAATAAATATATAATTGTCCTAAGTAATTTGATAATTTACCTAAATAAATATATAAACATTTAACTGAAAACAAAGTGAAACTTGTGGGCTAACCTTTTGTCTGTGAAAAGTGAAAGTGTAAGTGCCAAATTTATTACCCTCTCCAATGCATTGCTGCGTATTGTGCTTTAACATTTCTTTCAATAACTTTCAAAGCCTTTCTCCTAGCCATGTAGGACTTGGTCTTGGGTATTTCCACCCCATACTTCTCCTTTACATTTTCCAAAATTGTGTCCAACCTTGGCCCCGAAATCTGTTCTAATTGCATGCTCACATTCCTGGGCAACCTAATCTGTTGTAACTTTTGTGTTCTCACTATCCGCGGGACATGTATGTGGCATTCTCAATTTTCTGATAACAAATGTCTGCTCATTCTTGACTTGTGAAGTTGTCATCATAAAGGGACATTCAGCCACCTTGCAATATATAATTATCATGTCTTTGCGATTCCTTCAATAAGTAAGTTCCTCAACTGAACTACATGGAGTTGTGTTAGAGCTCTTGTGAATTGGTACACATTTTCAAAACATAAGTGCTCACATATCTGGTCATGAGATTTCTTTTATGCTTTCTCATCATACCAAATCTTGCCTTCTTTCTTGTTAGGCCTTCTTTTACTCCTGCCAAATAAAATTACACTCCTTTTAACATCACCATCATAATGTTTGTCATTAACATCAGATGGATTGCCCAATTCATCATTGGAATGCACCCAGTCATGAAAGGGAAGAATTTCTTCTTCATGGCATGTTCTGCTAGTTGGGCCAACTCTTTTAGGTTTCTTCTTTGGAGGAGAAGGCTCAGGGTCACAATCTTTCAATTCCTCTTCCTCGAGCAGATAAACTTCTTTCACATCTATGTCTCCTTCATAATGATCCCAAGGATCCTCTCTTTGCATCTTCTACTTCTCCAATCTATGAAGTAACTCCATGTCTTCTTCATCAACACCCAATGTTCGAGGATCATAACCAAACTCAATTGGCCAAATAAAATCAGCACTAAAACCCCTTTCTTCCTCTTCATCTTCACTCTTATCCTTATCTTCTTTAGACTCCAAAACAAACTTTGCTCTTATGATGGATATTATTGCTCTGCTCTGTGTTCAAAACCCCTTGGTTGTCAACTGCATATATAACACTCTCCCCTATGATAGTGATGGGGATCTGCTCTCACATATTTGTGATGCTCTGTCAACATCACGTGGTGTTGGGGCATCTCCTTTAAGCACAATGAACTTAACACATTTACTGTGCTCAAACTCTATGAGTATTTCCTCAACCATTGCATTGTTGTCAAGAAACTCTAAACCTGCTATGTCAGTTTCCTCTTGCAAATATAATATGTACTGTTGAATCCCCCCCAAATCAAGAATAGCTAACAGATTGGCGTATGTAATTCGAGAGCTACACATTGTCATGTCAAGGTTATCCCTACCATAGAGTTGGAACCTCACGTTGTAAATGTCACCATGATCCTAACTACAAATGGAAAGTATAATAATAGTCAATTAGCAATTGTAGATTAAGATTAATATTGCATCAACATTTCTAAATGAGTACTCATTCCAAAGAAACATTCAGAAATTAAAAAATCCAGACAAACAGAAACCCTAAATTCAGAGCAACATTAAGTAACTCAGCACAATAGACAGATAAGAACCCTAAATTAAGAACAACACTCAGTACATTCAGAAAGACAGAAACTTGAAATTTGAACAAATGAAACACCCTAAAATATCCAGACAACATAAGCTAATAGTAAATTCAGCCAGACAAGACAGCAACATTCAATTAATTCAGAATCCTAAATTATAGAAACATTCGTAAACTCGTATTAATTAGCTAACGAGTAATATTTCATAATCATGACTAATTATTAATATATTTGCAACTTTCGAACCCTACATTCCAATCTAGAACCTTAAATTGCAGCAACGAAATGAATATATAGAGAGGGGGCGCTCTAGAGGGGAATGTAGCTCACGCATGGGGCACATTTGCAGTGGGTGACTCCTCCACCACCCCGCCGGCGACTTCCGCCGCCCCCGACAGTGGCGACGATGAACGGAATATGCTACTGCCGCAACAGTCCTCCTCCTCGCTGCGGGTGCCCCCTGCCATGCCGCCATCCGCACTTGATGCTCTGTACCCACCACGCCATCGTCAATGGATCCGACACGGCCTTCAACAGATGTCGCCGCCGCCACGCCCCGCGAGAGAGGTGAGAGAGTGTGGGGTGGGTGTGGGGGAGAGCGCTCGGGTTCGTTCCGACCCATCAACTTCCGATAGAGCAGTTAACGGTCGTTTACGCCGCACCGTTGCCGTTGTCGGCTCACGAGGGATTAGACACGGATTAGACACGTCAAAACGTGCCCAGAAAATAGGACAATGTTTTTTGGCACTGTTAAAAATTCGGTGCGATCCAAAATGCCACATTTCGTAAAGTGATGGTTTTTCGCGTTTCGAAGTGATGGTGTTTCGCTAATTGTGACATGATTGTGGTGATTTTGTGCATTTAATCTCAGAAAAGTTACGGATTTCAATGCGGGTTAAAGGTGGAAATTATAAGGTACTCTTTCTATCAAAAGAATAATAGTGTTTTGTGTTGAAATATATTGCCCTCCAATCCAGTATTAAATAAAACGATTCTGTGGCCTACATCGATCCCACGTCCAAGGACCAAAATAGCCTAGACGTGAGGGGGAGTGTTGAAATATATTGCCCGCCTCTTTCCATTAGTTCGGATTTTTGGAGTAACTGGCTGAAGCATGAATTTAATATTTTATACCCAAATCAATATAATCAATCAAAAAAATATTCAATCAAAAAGTGGAGACTAACGTTTACTTTCTGAGTTGTCTTTCGAATGGAAGGAGTTGCATAACCAGGCCAACTCACACCGTGCAAAGCTTTGCACAATGAAAAGTGAGGTTAGACTCTTACAACAGTAAACACTCATAAGCTTAGCTCCATGTCGCAATCACATCCTAACAACTATTATGTTCATACCTATGAATGCCCACACCCGACCTAACAATTATCGGCAGGCTGCCAACTGCGGCATCCTAAATTTCAAGCGAACATCAGTAATTTAGTTTAGTTTGCCACGGTTCCGCGCTTGTTCAAGTACTCTATCGCCACAGCAGCATGGAAGGCCGCTCCCACCGGGAGCACACCCTCATCGATCACAAAGTTGGGGGAATGGAGTGGATGCACCGCGGTTGCCAGTGTCTCGTCGCGGGTTCCTATCATGAAAAATGCCCCTGGGAATCTCTGCGTGTAGAAAGAGAAATCCTCCGCGGCCATGATTGGGCCACCTATCTTGACGTGGCCTTCTCCAAACATAGCCGCTGCCACTGATCTGGCATGATCATACATCCCTTCGTCGTTGACGGTGGCTGGGTATGGCCGGCGCTCCTCATCCATGAAGTCGACGCTGGCAGTGCAGCGGCTCACGACGCCGTGCGCTTCCACAATCTTCCAAAGAAGCATATAAGTTACCGGTTGCAGATCTTTATTTTAAGCTCGGCTTCTGAGATATGTTGGAGATGGAAAGTGTTTATTTGATTGATTTACCTCCTTGATCCTCTTCTTAAGATATGACAGACCTTCTGTTGTCAAGCTCCTGAAGGTGCCACCGAAGCAAGCTGACTCAGGAATGACATTGTAAGCATCACCTCCTTCCATGAATGTTACTGAGACCACCTGAAATACGTAAGCAATACCATATCATTCACCAAGGAACACCTCTTATCTGATATAACAGATTAAGATAAATGTACATAGGCTGGACATTTGAGACAGTATAATGCAAGCTTGTACACGCATTCTATGCGCATCACATACCGCGGCTTCGAGGGGATCGATTTCCCGAGCTACGATTTGTTGGAGGCTGATGATGGCAGAGGATGCCATGACGATGGGGTCGACAGCATGGTGAGGCATTGCTGCGTGACCGCCTTTCCCGGTGACCGTTATCGAAAACCGTCCCGATGCTGCCATGAATGGCCCTGGCCTGGAGACGACGGTACCCACTGGAAGACTTGGGTCGACACGCAGACCAAAAATGGCGGACACATCATCTAGAATACCTTCTTCTAGGACATGGTAAGCCCCGGCATATCCTTCTTCTGCTGGCTGAAAGACAAGCTTGACGGTACCCTGACGAAAACAAAAAGCAACTATCGTGAGTTAGGTGAGACCTCCTATTGGACAGGATGCCTGTACGCGTTGTCAACTAGGGAGGCAACGCCTGAAAAGCAAGGGCAAATGGGCCAACCCACTCTGAAGTTAGCGGGTTTTTCTCCTCTGAGATTAAAAAAGTTAGTGTATACTCCCTCCGTTCCTAAATATTTGTCTTTCTAGAGATTTCAACAAGTGACTAAATACAGAGCAAAATGAGTGAATTTACACTCTAAAATATGTCTATATACATCCGTATGTGGTAGTCCATTTGAAATCTCTAAAAGACAAATATTTAGAACGGAGGGAGTACTAAAAATATGCTCATTGTATATTAAAAAGAGTTGACCGTATATTATGAAAAAGTTTAGTGCGTGTTAAGAAAATGTTCAACATATGTTACAAAAATGTTTACTGTGTATTCAAAAAATGTTCACCGTATATTAAAGAGTCGTTCACCATGTATTCAAAAAAAGAACAAAGAAAAGAAAAAAATATACAGACAAAAAACCGTAAAAAAACCCTGAAAGAATAGGAAAGGAAAAGTCTTGCAAAACAACAACATAAACGAACAAAAAGACGAAGCCAGCGAACGAACGCAGCGCGCGCTGCTGAATTGGGTCAGCCCACCTCGATCGGCTACGGGCGCTGCCTCCCACCTAGTTGACGCGGGCGTCAACTAGGATTTACCGAGTTACTCCCTCCGTTCGGAATTACTTGTCTCGAAAATGGATGTATCTAGAACTAAAATACATCTAGATACATCCATTTCTACGACAAGTAATTTCGAACGGAGGGAGTAGGTTACAGAAATATGGTGTTAGGAGGACCACACAATGGCTAATACCTTGATGTGATCCTTCCAAGAATGAAGTAGCTTAGCAGCTCCGAGAAGCATTGATGTGTGAGCATCATGTCCACAAGCATGCATTTTCCCACTCTCCTGGCTTTTGTATTCCCAATCTACCAATTCCTGTGAAGTGGTGAGAGAAGTATAATTGTTAAGTGTGTGATGAAGGGCACTGTCAAAGGTGTATAAACGGCTGACGAAACGATATGCAAAATCCTCGTTTAACGGAAATACGGATAGTAGTGCTTCAATGTTTCACTCCTTCCGTCTAGGTATACGATTCTTGTCGGAAATAGCACCAATAGTAGAATACTATTCCTTCATAACCATTCTAAGATGTTCAAATTTGGCTGTTACTTATCTCCAACATTCTGTTTTGAATGTTGCTCCCTCTGTTCCAAAATTATTTGAACTAAAACCATGTCAAGTATTTTGGAACGGAGGGAGTATCTTTTAATATAGATATGTTAGCAATGGATAAATTATGACTTGCTCAAAAAAGTAAAAATATTATGATGTTAAGGAAATATTTTTCATGATAAGTATAATGATATTCGAGCCAATCATCTCAGCAATGACCAATATTATATATAGGTCTCAAAGTTACATAATTTTGACTAAACGCTTTCTATCACCTATATTTACCAGTGGAGATAATATTTTTGTTTTCTCCATGGTCATGCTTACAATATTTGCCCCACTTCTAGATTAGTTAACATTCATTCAATTCTATGATGACATGATGGATATGATGTAGGATTGCTATAGGCTATTGTCCGGATTGGTTTCTTAGTTAGTGTAACCAGTTCACCACCTAACAGAACAACAATGCAAATATTTTAGTTAGAACATTACTGGACGAGATACATGTTGCAACTGGCCAATAACTGTTGCCAGGATTTAATTAGAACACTAATATACAATTTGATGCATATAATCGAGATGGTAAAACCGGATAATGATCAAGGAGGTTGATCGATTGAGTATGCCTACCGTTTTCTAGAACATATGCACGTATAATTCCATAGCAATACAAGGCAGAACGCCAAGAAATTGTTGTTTCTACTGTGTCCCATGCAAGTAGGAGCCGTCCGCTCATCCCACAATATCCGTGCCCAAAAAAGACCAAAAATGCTATTTACAATTATTCGTACTTCCTATACTGTGTCAGATAAAATATATTTCCCTCCCCTCCACCCACTTAGTTTACTCTATGATATGTGGGGTACTTGGATAGTGGCCCACCTGTAAATGAGCAGTTGGCAGGGTGTGTTTTGGAGTAGAAGGTGCAATACTGGCCTACCCACCCTTTTTTTTTCAAGTGATTCCAAAGTTTGTGTCAATTTTATCTTTTGATCCAAAATTTCAGTTTATGATTTGTTTGCATATTGGGTGCCAGGGGATAGAGGAGACAGGTCATAACTGGAGTAGGTCATAAAATTGGACTCTCTGATTCAAAAATAAAATAGATTGAAGCTTCAAAATTATATGAAAAAGTATGGGTGGTGAGGTACTGTTGGGTGCCAGGGGATAGAGGAGACAGGCTACCACAAACTCCTTTCTCAGAACGCCACAGGCTGATAAGCATGATCTTTTCAGTTTACCTCTTCTTTGGATTGGACCTGTCTTCTTTCCCTGATTACAATTTTCTCATCTCTTTCTCATTGTGGCAAAATCATGGAGTGGTGATCAAGTGGCATACTTAATGTTGTGCCAATTCGCAATTGATCAAACTGTTGGAAAATAAACTTGCGACCCTAGTTCAAAGAAAACATCTCAGAACCGGGTAGCGTGCATACCTGCAAGGGGAGCGCGTCCATGTCCGCCCGGAGCGCGACAACGGGCCCAGCGCCGCCGCCGCCGACGATCGTGGCCACCACACCGGTCTGGGCGACGGGCCAGGAGTAGGACACGCCGATCGTGTCCAGCTCGGCGCGGACGAGCTCGCTTGTGCGGTACTCGTGGAAGGACAGCTCCGGGTGCTGGTGGATGCGCCGCCGCACGCTGCGCAGCCACGCGGCGAACCCCGAAGCGTGGGCCGCGTCCAGGAGGTCACCCGCCAGAACCGGCTCCGCCGCCGACGACGCGTGGGGAGAGAGGTGGGCCAAGAAGAGGAGGAGAGAGAAGAGAGGGAAGGAGGCCATGGCAGTACGGAGATGTGGCTCAGCTTTCTCCTACGAAGCTTACCACCCACCAAGATGCCATCGAACCATACTTCGATGAGGACGTGGATGAAAAATTGAAAATATTATACGTCGTTGCTATGAATTGAAAATTTAAACTAAAAGAGCATCTGTAACCATGGTTACCTAATTTGGGGCTCCATGCTCCGCGGATGCGTTCGGGTGTGTCCATAGACAATGATCAAACATCTCCGCAATCGTGTTTCTCAAATATCCGCCTCAAATTCATACAGATTATGCAAACTACATAGATCATCATACACATATAAAACACACAATTTCGACACAAATAGGGTATTAAGTTTAGTACAATCTTATTCAAAAGAGTCAGCCGGAGTTCATCACTTAACTAAAACCCTATATTAAAAGTAATTAAACTGACAAAGCCAACTGGAATTCATCACTTCCTCGCCGGCTGCCCCATTGGGGTCTCGGGTGTCTTAGCATAGGCTATCAGAGCTAAATTTAACAGACCTCTCGATAGGGTATCCTAAGTAGGCTTGGCGGGATGATAATAAGGACAAGGGTTTTTACCCAGGTTCAGGCTCTCACGGTGAAGATAATCTCCTACACCCTGCTCTTTGCTTTATTGTGTTGGGGTGTACACAAAATACAAAGTACCGAGAGATTCTAGTGTGTTCTACGACGAGCTCGGCCCTCGGCTTATATAGCATACCAGGGATCCTAGGGTTAGACAACTAGGACGACTACGTCTAAGGTGGTAGAACTCTCTACGAGTTCGTCTTCTTGTCTTGTACGTCAAGCCTTGCAGAGTCACCGTGTATTTCTCCATAGGCCGCCCAAAGTGGCCCAGGACGGAACCGACAAAAGGTCCCTCAGCCCGGCCTCCCAAGCCGGGAACCATCGTCATGAGAGGCCCCTTAGCCGGGACACCATCAATAGCCCATGAACCAGTCTTGAAACGGCAACACCTCGTTCCTTCCAAGCTGCTTCATTGTCTTCAGTCGCCCATCTTGAAACTAGTTTAACAATAGTCTCCCGATTAATGTCTTCATCCAGCTGACGTCCACTTGTCGAGGTGCCTTCCAAGGTGAATTGAACCACATCGGCTTTAGAATTGTCTAAGAGAGAAAACTGAACTACACGCCCGAAGAGTTTCCCCGGTGTGGCCCGTCACGGGGCGGGACAAGTTTCCACACAGCGTCTCAAAAGTCCTCGTGCCTGGTTCTGACGAGTGAGGACGGTCTTATCCACGGGCCCACACAACCACGTGCTAGCTTTGACCTGACGGCCATGTAACATAAGGGACTGGGTTAGAGCATGGTTAATAGTGTAGCCAGCTGCTGGCTATATGATCTTGCCATGTCATCTATAGCCAGTCTTAAGCCAACTAGTACAGTAGATGCATATAAATTTATACTATTTTGTTGATACATGACCCACCTCACTCTCTCACAAAGTGTCTAGGAGCACGTGCAAAAATCGACTGTTAGGCTGGTCACAGTGGGGAGGAACTTAGGAGTAACATCACACACTCCAATACAACTTTGCTTATGTGGCACGTATTTAATGAAGAGAGAGGTACTTGTGGTAACTAGCTAAGTTACCGGAACATCACACACTCCAAGAAACAATGAGTCTATAACCTAATAAATACATCCTTGCATGACACTACATAGATGTTCCTACCCACTATAGAGGTAGTAACATAGTCTAGGGAAGTGTGAAGTTACTAGCTTATGTTCTTGCCCATTGTGACCAGCCTTAGTGAGTAGCATGCTTCTCTTCTCTCTCCGCCAACTCATCAGAAATATAATATTTAAATCCTTACAACCCGCATATGTCATTTTATTGTACTTGCTCTTAGGCTGGTTGTAATGGGAGTATCATAGGTAGTATCATGCATGCCAACTAAGCAATTTTGATGAGGTGGCATAGAATTAAATGAAGAAAGAGAGTCTTGAGTATCATATCATAATACCGTATCATATTAAATGATGTGCTACTTTATGTCATGCATGGCAATAAATGTAGTCATATATGATACCAACATATGATACCGTGCATTATGGATGTAGTATCATACACTAGTATCATATTCATAATACTACTATATGATACTTCCCGTTACAACCAGCCTAGAGCATGGTTAATAGGATAGTCAGCTGCTGGCTATAAGCCAGTGCCATGTCATCTACAGCCCATCTTATAGTCAACATGTACAATAGTAGATCAAAAGAGTATACTACTTTTTTATTATGTGGCCCACCTTTCATTCTCACAAAGTGCCTATGAGCACGTGCTAGAGCTGGCTCTTCAAAAGAGCCCGCTTACCTTCTCTCTCTTCTTCTCTTTCCTCCAACTAAGCAGAAATATACTAGTTTATTCCTTATAGCCGGCTGACTCAACTCTATTGTACTTGCTCTTAGGGGCCTCCAAAGCCACGTCCTATGGAGACGGGGTGTGCACCTCGAGATTTGTTGCCGCGTGGCAGCGCTAAGCTACCACCGCTCCATTTTCCCCACTTCCTATAAAAGGGGGAGGTAATGCGAGAGATAACTTTGCGCTCTCGTTTCCCCGCACTCATCTTCTTCCTCACCCAAAGCTCCAAGTGCTCCATTGTCGCGCCGCCAAGTGTTTCTCCTTTCACGCGCCACAACTTTCCACCATAGCCAAAGCGATGGCTAGCGAGCGACGCCAGGAGGAAGGCCGACCAACTCGTCGATACAGGCAAGGGCCCGGTCCAACACCCAAGGTGGCATCCGCGACTAGTGGAAAGTGGAAGGCCTCAAAGGTGGCACACGGTCAGCTGGACCGGCTCTCCACCGCTGGGTACTTGCCGCTGCCCGCGACCGCCTTCCCGTGCCCCAGGCTCACCACGGTCGACGATGTCATCGTGCAAGAGACCATCCCCCATCCCAAGCAGAACGAACATGTATGCTTCGTGCCCTTTGGGGTTTCCAGCAGGTACTGTTAGTTACCAAAAAAAAAAATCTATGGCACAGTTAGTGTAAGTTACCAAAATGTTAGTGCGTACCTACAACTAAAAGATCTGTTGCTTTTTTTTTCTGCCAGAAAACTCGTTTGCTCAAAATCCAGGTGCTATTTTTGAGCCAGAAAATTAGATTGCTCAAAAGTTTCGGGGGGCTGTTTTTGTGACAGAAAACCCAATTATGGATGAAGGCAAAAGATCCATGCAACAATCATGTAGGCTTATCAGGTGCACCAAGCACAAACGAAGGCATAAGATAAACAGAAGAAGAAACTACTCCCTCCGTCCCATAATATATATGAGCATTTTTTACACTAATGTAGTGTCAAAAATGCTCTTATGATATGTGACGGAGGGAGTACTACATAACATCAGATGCCACTTGCCAGTAACTGCACCCTGGCATTGGAAGTAACTGCCAGAAAAACAAATGTACGGGTACAAACTAAAAGAATGGATCATGTCGACAAAACTTGTGGTCAGCTCAACCTGTGCCACTTGCAAATGTTTTGCTAGTTTCGGTCGCCCTCATCGAAATACAAAGTCCCACATTTACTGCGTTGCTCACCACAAACCAATCATCTTCCACCAGAAACCTCCGGCACCAAGCCAGATGATGATGTTAACAACGGAGATGACAAATCCATAGCCCCACCAGTCGGCCAGCGGAACATAGCCGGCTCCATAGAAGACGGGGGCTGACCCTATGCCGTAATGGGTCAGGCCACCCATGAGGTTTGAAAGGAATGACATAACCATGGCAGCGAAAAGTGGAGGGGTGCCCAAGGCGCTCGCCACAGAGAGGAACGCAGTGAACATTGCTCCGATGTGTGCAGCACCACTAGCAAAGAAGTAGTGGGAGTAGAAGTACATCAGCACCAATACGCCGAATGAGAGTTGCCAGGACAGACCAAGACCTCCAACAAACTGAGGAAAACAGATCAAGATATCAGAAAATGAAAATATTGAAAACACTTTCCATCTAACTAGGTTGATGTTACTCTGGACTGGTAAAAATATTGGAATATCAGGTCTGGAATGATAAAGCCATCATATTTCAATTCACCAACAAACTAATGAGCCCTCATGTGACATGTCTTCCCTCAGATGTATATAACCAGGAAATAAATTTCTAGTTCAGATCTAACAATCTAACCCAGCCTATCAGTGGTAGGGTGCAGACATTGAGTACAAGCTGCAACGGACACCAGCAACGTTAAAAGAATAAAGTTCAGTGAGGTGCCAGCATATAGAAAATTCCGTGCTATCCAAATGCTAACAACATGGCATAGTACAGAAACGCACATCCATCATGCTCAATGTCTAGTAAGCAAGAGTAACTAAATAGGAACCACTATCATTTCAAGAGGAAACTGACGGAAATAGAATGGAGCCATACCTTAACAACAGTCTCGCTGAACCAAGAAATCAACCCATATTTGTTAAGATAGCCAGCCATCGCAATCAGCGCAGCAAACCAAGTAAGGGTATCCCATGCTACAGACTCCGCCAAACACTCTTTCCATGTAACAACTCCTGTAATTAGGAGGACAGATAGGCCAAGAATCGCTGCAGACACTGCATCTACACTCAGCATTCCTCCAAAGATCCAAAGTCCAACCTGGTGGCATGGACAGTACAATGTTTCAGTACGAAAAAGTTTTCCAGATTACATTCAAGCAAGATGCAGACAGGTGGATGTACCAACAGCCATGTTTCAACAAGGTTAGCCCACTTTATGCAAAATAAGGCATTCAATAAGTAACAGAGTGGTTTAAGCCATAAATTGTGCAATGCTCTAAATATGAACAAAAACACAACGGAAAACAACAAAACAGAACCCTAAGATATTTCAGACTGTCTACTGAAAATTTTCAACAGTGTAATTCTAGAGGTGCCACCTGTAGTTAAATGGCTCAATCCGTCAGTCACTAAACAACACTTGAAGACATTTTATATAAGTTCCAGTCAACGTACATCCTTATGTCTCTCTATCTACCTCAAACCTTCCCCCATCTTCACCAGTAACCCACCATGCACCACCTCCTCCACTTTCCAAGCGCCATCGCTGCCGCCAGATCTGTGTCAATCTCCCCCGCTTCCTAATCCTATCACCTCGCTGCCATATGCCAACTCCTCCTGGTCGACCAGCCCTCTGACAATGGCTGTCCTCCCTGCTCATGTCGTCACTGCTTCGCTGCACCGTCCTCACACATTGCTGTCACACTCACCAACCTTCCCTCTAAGCCCAGGGAGCACAACAAACCCCGGGCCCCTGCAACCCTAAACACTAAGCCAATGAGGTAAAGGGGAGGTCTCTGGCGAGGTCCGTCATCACGGGAGGAAGAAGCTGAACAGAAGCAAGACGCATGTCAACTGCATTAAAGAATACTCCAGGCAACTAGGCTCTTGCAGTTCGGTTTAAATCAAGAGTCCAGGCTCTTAGGCACTCCTAATCTAGACAAGGCCACCATGTTGTCATGCAGAATCTCTATTTCTAAACGGCTCTTTCAACTCCTCATCAAATACTAGAGGATCAAGTCCTAACACTGGATGACAGCGGCATACAAATAGCACTGAGCACAAGAGGGTATAGAAGTTACCTCATCACAATTATAACAGCAATTGCGAACTAATTAGGCATGGTTCAAACAGAACAGTTGCAAAAAAAGATAGGATGTACAAGTGGCATCATACCGTGAGCAGAAGCGTGCCGGCCATGATCTTCTCCTCCGTGCTCATGGGTCCCATCTTTGCCAGCCTCTCCTTGGCCAAGCGTGGTGCATCAGGGCTGGTCTTCACCTCCGGTGGGTAGATGACATAGAGGACCAGCGGCACAATCAGCAGCGACAGCAGCCCTGGCACAATGGCCGCCTTTGCCCACAGCGTCCACCCGATCCCCTGCCCGATGGTGCTGAGCGTCAGGTTCGCAGCAAGCGGATTGGCCGCCATCGCCGTGAGGAACATCGCTGACGAAATGACCGATGTCTGGAAGCATGTGAGCATGAGCCAGGCGCCGAGCTTTCGCTCTGTGCCGTCGTCAGTGCGCGATCCACAGGCCTCGCAGAGGGACTTCACGAGCGGGAGGAAGATGCCACCAGCCCGCGCCGAGACCGAGGGGATTGCCGGCGCGAGGAACGCCTCGGCAAAGACGAGTGAGTAACCGAGGCCGAGCGTGGAGCCCCCGAAGGCCGAAACGAACTGGTAGGCGACGCGGTTCCCGAGCCCCGTCTTGATGAAGCCCCGAGCGAAGAAGAAGGCGAGCGCGATGAGCCAGGGGATGGGGTCCCCGAAGGCGGAGAAGGCGGCGGCGAAGGTGAGGGTGCGGGTGAGCACGGCGGCGCCCAAGCCAAGCAGCGCGACGGCGCCCAGCGGCAGCGGTTGCGTGATGATCCCGACGATGGTGGCGAGGAACACGGCGAGCAGCTGCCACGCGTTGCGGGCCACGCCGGCGGGGGCAGGGATGAACCAGATGATGACCCCCGTGGCAATGGAGGCCAGCAGCGGCTTGATGGCCGCGCCCTGCAGGGCTGGCTTGGCCGGCGGCGAGACCGGCGCGGGGGGAGATGCCTGCGCCGCGGCGACGGGCGGGAGGAGGTGGCGAGCTGTGGACGGGGTCAGGGGCTTGGGGAGGGAATGGGAGTGGGAGTGGGAGAGGGAGAGGGAGATGGGCTTAGATGAGAGTGAGGAGGTGGAGCGGCGGCGGAGGGAGAACGAGGGGAGGTGGGGGCGGTGGCGGATGCCCAGGTGGTGGCAGGTGAGCGGCGAGGCCGCCGACGCGGAGGAGGCCATGGCGTCGACGGCGGCGGCGGGGAGGGAAGGGGGAGGGGGAATGGTGGAGATGGGAAGGGAGGTGGGGTTTAATTGGATGGACGGCGGCTATGGGGTTGGACGGGGAAGCGGCATTGGGCGTATCGGATCCAGAGATTGGTTCCTTCGCGCGTGCATCCGGTGTTCGTAGACCAGGTACTGGTGTCAACAACCGCTGCACCTGCAGAGAGGATACGCTCCTGCGAGCAAAAAAAAAATGTATACGCAAATGTAAAAGAAAATTGCGAAAAAAATTAGATATGCCGCCGGCGGAAATTCAAAAAGGATCCGTCGCCTTGCTGACCATTGGATTGATACATTAATGAACGTCAGATCTACAAAGGATCCGTCGCCTTGCTGACCATTGGATTGATACATTAATGAATGTCAGATCTACCAACGTAACGTAAGTAGCCGCAACAAGAGTGGTGTTTTTGCAATAGTCAGTTTGTTGCAATTACTCGAGCCTACATTTTTGAAAAAACTAAGAGCATTACTAGTAGAACCCTCAAACCCTCAAACCTTGTAGCAGTTTTAAGGGTTGAAAAGTGCCAGTTTTTGACACTTTTAAGGGTTGAAAAACAGGGGCAAAGACTAGAACCCTCAAACCCAAACCGTAAACTGCTTTAAGGGTTGGATTTGAGGGTTCTAGTCTTTGCCTCAACCCCAACCTTTAAAACTGTCATTTCATATATCACACATTTCATCACATTTCATCATATGACATATCACAAATTCCATCACAATTGACATAAAACAATAATCATTCTAGTTATTATTACAACACCGAATAAAACAATAATCATTCAAATTATTACAACAATGTTTGAGCAAATAACACTAATTGTTCGAATCAAATAGGACATAGGAAAGGAAAAAAAAAGATACATCATGGGCCAATGCGCCGCCCATCCAACTGCCAGTGGTGCTCTATTAGATCATCCCGGAGCTGACCATGAGTGGTTGCATCCTCAATCTGACGATGTGCTTGAAGAAAAGCGTGTATGCGAGAAGGGTTTCTTTCCGGTTGCACACGGGTACCAACATTGTCATAGAAACAAGGGAGGTTTAACCCTCTCTCGTCCTCTAGGATCATGTTGTGCAGAATCACACAACATTTCATGATGTTCATCAAGGTTTTTTTGTCCCAAAACCGAGCTGGACCACGAACTATGGCAAACCTTGCTTGCAAAACACCGAAAGCTCTCTCAATATCTTTGCGGGCTGCCTCTTGTGCCTTGGTGAAATGAGCCTCTTTTCTTGTTAAGGGCACCCCATTTTTCTCCTTGATGGACATCACAAGAGTTGCCCATTCGGGATAGATGCCATCGGTGAGATAGTATCCCATTGAGTACTCATTGTCCATGATTTTGTAGTTGCAAGCTGGAGCATCCCCAGAAATTAATCTTTTGAACAAAGGAGATCTATTGAGGATATTGATATCATTGAGTGTTCCTGGCAACCCAAAGAATGCATGCCAAATCCATGTGTCCTGAGATGCTACGGCCTCAAGCACAATGGTAGCATCACGGCTTTTACCGCAATACATTCCGTGCCATGCCTTTGGGCAATTTTTCCACCTCCAATGCATGCAGTCAAGACTACCTAGCATCCCCGGCCATCCCCTTTTTTCATTCATTTCCATTAATCTTTTTGTATCTTCCTCGTTTGGTGCCCGAAGATACTGCTCACCGTACAACTTGATCACCAACTTGGCAAACCTACGGACTGACTCCGTGGTTGTATCTTGCCCAATGCGAAGATACTCGTCGGTATAATCCGCGGGTAAGCCATAAGCGAGTACCCGCATTGCCGCCGATATCTTTTGATATGCACTAAACCCCATGATACCGGCGGCGTTTCTACGACGTTTAAAGTAATATGAGGCGGCCTCACAATCGGTGACAATCTTCACAAACAAACTACGCCGCATTCGGTACCTTCGGCGGAAGAGACGAGGAGGGTATGTAGGTACCTCCGCGAAGTAGTCTTCCATCAAATGCTCGTGTCTGAGAGAGCGGTTCCGGTAGATGGTGACTCGCCCCATCTTCGACCCTCTCCTCTGATCCATCAGCCTCACGCGGTTTTCAAAAGATTGCACGTCGATGAGGAGGCTCATCATCTCGACGTCGTCGTCTTGCAACAACTCGTCGATGTCCGAATCGTCGGATGAGGACCAACCCGACGAATCGGACAACGAGTCCATGTCGTTGTTGTTCACCTCCATCTACACAATACAACAAACAAAGAATTGTGAGTGCCAACAATGAATAAAAAGGAAAAAAAAGAAAAAAAGGAAGAACATGAAGCATACCTGCGGGTTGGGGGCGGGCGACGGCCGGCGTCGAGGGGAGGCGGCGAAGGGCGGACCGGTGCAGCGGCTCGAGGAGACCGGCCTGCCTCTGGCCTCTGGGGGGCGGGAGGCGGCTAGGGGCGGGAGGCCGGGGCCGGGTCGCCGGGGAGGGGGCGGGAGGCTGCGGGCGGGGCGCTGGGGGCCGATCGCCGGGGCGGGGGCGGGGGGCGGCGGCGCGGGAGGCCGGGGGCGGGTCGCCGGGGCGGGAGGCAGCGGCGCGGGAGGCCGGAGGCGGGGGCAGGGGGCGGGTCGGCCGGTGGCCGGGGCGGGAGGCGGCGGCGTCGAGGGGACGCGGGGGGAGGCGGGGAAGGGCGGATCCGGCGCGGCGGAGCCTGGCGCAGGGGCGGGACGGTGGCGGCGTCGAGGGGAGGCGGGGGGCCGGCCGGAGAGGCGGCAGGGCGGGCGCCGGCGGCGCGGGAGGCCGGAGGCGGGAGTTGGGAAGGGAAAATTCCCTCCCGCGCGATGGGGGAAAGGAGTGCGGGCTGGGGTCGAGCGCCCCCCTCCAGCCCTCACTTCTACGGTTCGAAATTGGGTTTGAGGGTTGGATCCTTACTTTTTTTTGAGGGTTTGAGGATTTAGGGGTTCTAGTCTTTGCGTTTTTTTTGTTGCAACCCGCAAAAAAGCGGTTATTTATGAAGGTTTGAGGGTTTAGGGGTACTACTAGTAATGCTCTAACGCCCACACGTGTGGGCGTTTGCATATCGCCCACAGCCTCCATCATCACTCATTTTGCCACGTATGAACAGATGACGTCAGGAGAAAATTTTTTGGTTTTTGGCTTAAAAATATTTTATCTCCTAATTAAAAAAGTGAATTAAAAATCCGTTTTCACCATTAAATCCGTCTCGACGAGATCTTCAAAACTAGACCCCATGTTGATATGTTTCGACGAAAAAAAAATTTGCCCAAAAATTGCCATGATGTTTACACTGTAGTTGCCATGGTCCTTAAACTAAAGTTGCCATGTGGCAATTTTAGTTTATAGATCATGGCAATTTTAGTTTTTGATGATGGCAATTCCAGTACTTTGACCGTGAAAATATTTTTTTGCATGAACCATGGCAATTTTTAGTGCATGTATCATGGCAATTTTAGTTTATGGTGCATGGCAAGTCTAGTTTCTTAATTCTCCATTTTATAATATGTCAAAATTTACTTTTTAATAAAAAAATAGTTGAAACATAACATGACAACTTTAGTGTAAACATCATGGCAATTCATGTGCAATATATTGATATGAGATAGTTTTGAAGATCTCGTCGCGAGGGATTTAATGGTGAAAACGGATCTTCAATCGGACTTTTCATTTAAAAACTGAAAATCCAAAAAGATTTTCACATGCATGCATGCGGTGACATGGCATAGTTTGTATGTTATAGGGCATGTGGACGGGTTTGGCTCACACCACGCGTGTAGACGTTAGCGTTGTCCTACATTTTTTTATTTTTTGCAACAGATTTTTACAAGACCCACCGCCTCGTGAGCCGTTCGATTGTGTGACACGAGCCGTTCAATTCTCTTGTCTAATTTCCCGCAATGATGCTTTTGTTGCAAGATCTGCTCTACTTTGATTTCCTGCAACAAGACCTTTGTTGTAAAACCTCATCTTCTATAATTTCCTGCAACAAGACACATGTTGCAAAATTTCTTCTTCTCTAATTTTCTGCAACAAAGTCTTTGCAAAAATTGCAATAACATCTTCCGCCACGTCTGATTTTCTGCAACAACATCTTCCGCCGCGTCGAATTTTCTGCAACAAGATCTTGTTGCAAAATTTGCAACAGCATCTTCCGTCGCGCCTAATTTTCTGCAACACGACCCTTGTTGCAGAAATTGCAACAGGACCTCCTGCGGCGTCTAATTTTCTACAGTAAGACCTTTGTTGCAAAAATTGCAACAAATCTATTGTTGCGTATGAGCTCGAGGAGGCGAGAGCCATGGACGTCGGCGCTCCTCCAGGACGGCGGCGACATCGAACGGCGAGTGACGGCAGATGCAGCTCCAGAGGCGGGCGGTGCTGTCCGGCGGCTTCCAGCGCAGGCATAGCCGGCAGGCAGCACCATGGTGGCCAGCTTCCAGCATCTACGCACCAGTCGCGGGTTGTTGCATCATTCACCGGCCATGGAGCGCCTTCTCGTCATGGACGAGGTCAATACTTCACTAGAGAGACGCATGGCATGGAGGCATGTTGTGACTACAGAGGTAGATGTAGAGGATGAATGAGGAGAAAAAGGGAAACGAGTGGCTCTCGGTGAAGATAAGAAGAAAAAAAGATACACGGTGATGGCCACATGGGACGCGTGGCGTGCGTATGAGGCAGCGGCTGGAGCACTATAATCGGCCGTGGTGATAGTTATCGTTTCCCTTCATTTTTTTATTAGTTTTTTGAAGTAATTAGATATGTTCATTGTCACACCCAAATGCTACTTGCAAAATTTTAGGTGAAAAGCCTAAGCATTTTGACCTGCGAAAGAAAAAGAAGTCAAACCTCAAATGTTACCTTCAAAAGTTGCACTTAATTTAATTCTATTCACCGACGAAGCATTGTTATCATGTTTCACATAAAAAATGTCAAGCCTGCTTACACTAACATGATATCCACACACAAAAAATTAATTTTATTTACTATTTTATTTTTATTTTTATTTGCGGGGTTATTTGCTATTTATTTTTAATTTAATATCCAAAACGGCTCTCCCTACAAATTGCAACTATATAAACAAGTTATGTGGATCCTAATATCTCAAGATGGTATCTCACAATAAAAATTCTCAAGCTGGAGGAATGGAAAGCCAACTGGATAAACTCGGTTGATCGCTTAATCGTGTTGTCATCTCTACAACCACAATGATTATCTTTGAGCTCATATTGGTAGACATGGCTAAGAGAATCATCAGATAATTGAGACATGCTTTTCCAAGTGTTGGTCCAGGTTATGTCAATGGCGGTAATTAGTGTCAAATGGTATCACCTTTGTTTCCTCATCCATTTTGATGGCCTTGTAATTCCCAACCTGCAGCTTGCAGCTGGAAGACAGAGCTCTGAAACCTAGATGGTTGTGGTAGAATGGCATTGAATCCTTGACATGGGTTGCCACCACCTATTGACAAGGAGGTTTGTGCATTATATGTTGCTTGCAATGTGATTCATATTGGTGATAGTAAATCCACGTTCTTTTGGTTTGGCCACTGGCTGGTGGCAGCACACCGACGATTGCATTCTCGGTTTGTACAAAACACAGTAGGCAACCGAAGATAATGGTGCACCAGACTGATAAACGAAAGATGGATTGGTCTTATTTAGAATAGCCCAACTCTGTTGGTGCTTAGAGAGTTTGTTCATCTCTGGTATCATGCTCAAGTCATCGCCCTTTCTCAAAAGCAGGAGTGGACCAAAAACCAATCTTATTCAACCAGCCCCGGATATCTCTGCCATTTCACCAGCAAGGTTGAAGCACCCTTCAAACATGTCGTTTGGAAGATAAATATCCTCCGACCAAAAAAATTCGTTTTTCTCTTGGCCCTTGATGTCTACTACACAACCTTCTTCTTGTAGACGTTGTTGGGCCTGCAAGTGCACAAGTTTGTAGGACAGTAGTAAATTTCCCTCAAGTGGATGACCTAAGGTTTATCAATCCGTAGGAGGCGTAGGATGAAGATGGTCTCTCTCAAACAACCCTACAACCAAATAACAAAGAGTCCCTTGTGTCCCCAACACACCCAATACAATGGTAAATTGTATAGGTGCACTAACTCGGCGAAGAGATGGTGATACAAGTGCAATATGGATGGTAGATATAGGTTTTTGTAATCTGAAAATATAAAAACAGCAAGGTAACTAATGATAAAAGTGAGCGTAAACGGTATTGCAATGGTAGGAAATAAGGCATAGGGTTCATACTTTCACTAGTGCAAGTTCTCTCAACAATAATAACATAGATAGATCATATAACAATCCCTCAACCTGCAACAAAGAGTCACTCCAAAGCCACTAATAGCAGAGAACAAACGAAGAGATTATGGTAGGGTACGAAACCACCTCAAAGTTATCCTTTCTGTTCCATCTATTCAAGAGTCTGTAGTAAAATAACATGAAGCTATTCTTTCCGTTCAATCTATCATAGAGTTCATACTAGAATAACACCTTAAGACACAAATCAACCAAAACCCTAATGTCACCTAGATACTCCATTGTCACCTCAAGTATCCGTGGGCATGATTATATGATATGCATCACACAATCTCAGATTCACCTATTCAACCAACACAAAGTACTTCAAAGAGTGCCCCAAAGTTTCTACCGGAGACTCAAGACGAAAACGTGTGCCAACCCCTATGCATAGGTTCATGGGCGGAACCCGCAAGTTAATCACCAAAACATACATCAAGTGGATCACGTGATATCCCATTGTCACCACGGATAAGCACGGTAAGACATACATCAAGTGTTCTCAAATCCTTAAAGACTCAATCCGGTAAGATAACTTCAAAGGGAAAACTCAATCCATCACAAGAGAGTAGAGGGGGAGAAACATCATAAGATCCAACTATAATAGCAAAGCTCGCGATACATCAAGATTGTGCCATAGAGAGAACACGAGAGAGAGAGAGAGAGAGAGAGAGATCAAACACATAGCAACTGGTACATACCCTCAGCCCCGAGGGTGAACTACTCCCTCCTCGTCATGGATAACACCGGGATGACGAAGATGGCCACCGGTGAGGGATCCCCCTCCGGCACCCCTCCGGCAGGGTGCCGGAACGGGCTCCCGAGAGGTTTTTGGTGGCTACAGAGGCTTGCGGCGGTGGAACTCCCGATCTATCTTCTCCTTCGATGTTTTTAGGGTATATGGTAATATATAGGCGAAAGAAGTCGGTCGGGGGAGCCTCAAGGGGCCCACGAGACAGGGGTGCGCGCCCAGGGGGGTGGGCGCACCCCTCCTATCTCCTGGCCTCCTCGAAGCTTCCCTGGCTTGTACTCCAAGTCTCCCGGATCATGTTCGTTCCAAAAATCATGCTTCCAAAGGTTTCATTCCGTTAGGACTCCGTTTGATATTCCTTTTCTTCGAAATACTGAAACAGGCAATAAAACAGCAATATGGGCTGGGCCTCCGGTTAATAGGTTAGTCCCAAAAGTAATATAAAAGTGTATAATAAAGCCCGTAATCATTCAAAATAGATAGTAAAATAGCACGAATGCTTCATAAATTATAGATACGTTGGAGACGTATCAGCATCCCCAAGCTTAATTCCTGCTCGTCCTCGAGTAGGTAAATGGTAAAAGAAAGAATTTATGAAGTGTGAATGCTAGAAGGTGCATAAGTTTGATCAATGATAATTTCAATCACCTTTTCTAGCATGATTATATGTCATAACAGTAGTTCATCTCATAAAACTTCTCACAAACAAGTAACAAGCAATTCACATGTTAAAGCATAGACCATAAACTTTCTTGAAAGCTAGCAAACTTCATTCTCAGTCATCAAACAATTACAATTCATCTTATTTTCAGGAAGAGTCTATGTCAGAGCTTTGATTTAGCAAACTCCACATACTCAACTAGCATATAGTCTTCTACAATTGCGAACACTCAGCAATACTAATGGTTATGGAATTTCAATCGGACACTGAGAAAGATAGGGGCTTATAGTGTTGCCTCCCAACGTATTCACCTTTGGGTGATGTCAACAATAATAGTTCATGCTAACTGACATCCAATTGGTTATATATATATCAGGATTTTTCCAACACGAGGTGCTTGCCAAAGGATAAAATGAAAAAGGAAAAGGTGAAGATCACCTTGACTCTTGCATAAAGTAAAAGACATAAAGTAAAAGATAGGCCCTTCGTAGAGGGAAGCAGAGGTTGTCATGCGCTTTTATGGTTGGATGCATAAAATCTTAATGCAAAATAACGTCACTTTATATTGCCACTTGTATATGGACCTTTATTATGCAGTTCGTCGCTTTTCTTGCTTCCATAACAAGATCGTATAAAGCTTATTTTCTTCACACTAATAGATCATATATATTTAGAGAGCAATTTTTATTGCTTGCACCGATGACAACTTACTTGAAGGATCTTACTCAATCCATAGGTAGGTATGATGGACTCTCATGGCAAAATTGGGTTTAAGGATATTTGGAAGCACAAGTAGTATCTCTACTTGGTGCAAGGAATTTGGCTAGCATGAGGGGGAAAGGCAAGCTCAACATGTTTGAATGATCCATGACAATATACTTTAACTGAGATGTGAGAAAATATAACCCATTACGTTGTCTTCCTTGTCCAACATCAAATCTTTAGCATGTCGTACTTAATGAGTGCTCACAATTATAAAAGATGTCTAGGATAGTATATTTATATGTGAAATCTCTCTTCCTTCAATATTCCTTCATGAATTGTTCAAATGACCAATACAATGCTTGCTAACCTTCAATAAATTCACAACCTCTATTTTTTAGATGTGAAGGCATTACTCCCCATGGGATAAGCAAATGAAACATATATAATTTCAGATTTACGACAATCAACTCATTCAACAATTTACTCATAGGATATAAGTGAAGCACACGAGCAAATGACAAACTACTCCAAAAAGATATGAGTGAAGATCAATGAGTAGCTAAATAATTATGTAACTATGTGAAGACTCTCTCTCTCATTTAAGAATTTCAGATCTTGGTATTTTATTCAAACAGCAAACAAAACAAAATAAAATGACATTGCAAGGATAGCACAACTCATGTGAAGAAGCAAAAACTTAGGTTCAACCGATACTAATCGATAGTTGTCGAAGAAGAAAGGTGGGATGCCTACCGGGGCATCCCCAAGCTTAGATGCTTGAGACATATTGGAATATTATCTTGGGGTGCCTTAGGCATACCCAAGCTTGAGCTTTTTGAGTCTCCTTAATTCCTTTTATATCTCGGTTTCCTAAATCTCAAAAACTTCATCCACAACAAACTCAACAAGAACTTGTGAGATAAGTTAGTATAAACCAATGCAAAAACCTTATTATTTTCTACTGTAACAAATCACTAAAATTAATATTCAACATTGCATAATAAATGCCTCTGCATATTTAATACTCCTATCCTCAAATAGAATCATTAAACAAGCAAACATATGCAAACAACGCAAACATAACAACAATCTGCCAAAACAATATAGTCTGTAAAGAATGCAAGATTCATCATACTTCCCTAACTCCAAAAATTATGAGAAAAAATACTACGCTGTAGAATATTTATCAGATCTAAATATGCAAAAAGTTTCAACATTATACCATTCTCTGACTTTTCTAGGGAATTTTTACAACAACGGTAAACTTTCTGTTTTCAAACAGCAACATGTATACTAGCAAAATAAGCATGGCAAAGGCTATCCTTGACATTTTTATTGAAAATAAAGATGCAAAACATTATCCTAAATAACAGAAAGCAAATACTAACAAGAGAAAATGATGCTCCAAGCAAAACACATATCATCTGGTGAATAAAAATATAGCTCCAAGTAAAGTTACCGATGAACGAAGACGAAAGAGGGGATGCCTTCCGGGGCATCCCCAAGCTTAGGCTCTTGGTTGTCCTTGGATATTACCTTGGGGTGCCTTGGGCATCCCCAAGCTTAGGATCTTGCCACTCCTTATTCCATAGTCCATCGAATCTTTACCCAAAACTTGAAAACTTCACAACACAAAACTCAACAGAAAACTCGTAAGCTTCGTTAGTATAAGAAAATAAAACCACCACTTAGGTACTATAATGAACTCATTATAAATTCATATTGGTGTAATATCTACTGTATTCCAACTTCTCTATGGTTCATACCCTCCGATACTACTCATAGATTCATCAAAATAAGCAAATAACACATAGAAGACAGAATCTGTCAAAAACAGAACAGTCTTTAGTAATATGTATCAAACGTATACTATGGAACTCCAAAAATCCTACAAAATTAGGAAGTTCTAAGAAATTTGTGTACAAATCCAGAGAAAAAATAATCAGATCAGAAGCACATTTCTGTGAATTATAAAAACTAATTTACTGGGTGCAAAAGTTTCTGATTTTCAGCAGGATCAACACAACTATCACCGAAAGCTATCCTAATGGTCTTACTTGGCACTTTATTGAAACAAAAGCTATAAAACATGATTACTACAGTAGAATAATCATGTGAACACACAAAAACAGTAAAGGTAAATATTTGGTTGTCTCCCAACAAACGCTTTTCTTTAATGCCTTTTCTAGCTAGGCATGATGATGACAATGATGCTCATATAAAAGATAAGAATTGAACATTACGGGAGCATCATGAAGCATCTGACTAGCACATTTAAGTCTAACTCACTTCCTATGCATAGGGATTTTGTGAGCAAACAACTTATGGGAACAATAATCAACTAGCATAGGAAGGTAACACAAGCATAACTTCAAAACTTTAAGCACATAGAGAGGAAACTTGATATTATTGCAATTCCTACAAGCATGTGTTCCTCCCTCATAATAATTTTCAGTAGCATAATGAATGAATTCAACAATATAGCCAGCACCTAAAGCATTCTTTTCATGATCTACAAGCATAGAAAATTTACTACTCTCCACATAAGCAAATTTCTTCTCATGAATAATAGTGGGAGCAAACTCAACAAAATAATTATCATGTGAGGCATAATCCAATTGAAAACTAAAATCATGATGAGAAGTTTCATGGTTATCATTATTCCTAATAGCATACAAGTCATCACAATAATCATCATAGATAGCAACTTTGTTCTCATAATCAATTGGAACCTCTTCCGAAATAGTGGAATCATCACTAAATAAAGTTGACACTCTTCCAAATACACTTTCATGTTCATCACAATAAGATTCAACATCCTCCAAAATAGTGGGATCACTACTTCCTAAAGTTGACACTCTTCCAAACCCACTTTCATCAGTATAATCATCATAAATAGGAGGCATGCTTTCATCATAATAAATTTGCTCATCAAAACTTGGGGGACAAAAAATATCATCTTCTTCAAATATAGCATCCCCAAGCTCGTGGCTTTGCATATCATTAGCATCATGGGTATTCAAGGAATTCATACTAACAACATTGAAATCATGCTCATCATTCACATATTTCATGCCAAGCATTCTATGTAATTCTTCTTCTAGCACTTGAGCACAATTTTCCTTTCCATCATACTCACGGAAGATATTAAAAAGATGAAGCGTATGAGACAAACTTAACTCCATTTTTTGTAGTTTTCTTTTATAAACTAAACTAGTGATAAAACAAGAAACAAAAAGATTCGATTGCAAGATCTAAAGATATACCTTCAAGCACTCACCTCCCCGGCAACGGCGTCAGAAAAGAGCTTAGGTGACGGGGTGTGAGTGCCGCTTACGTAGCCTCCCCGGCAAAGGCGCCAGAAAAAAGCTTGATGTCTACTACACAACCTTCTTCTTGTAGACGTTGTTGGGCCTGCAAGTGCACAGATTTGTAGGACAGTAGCAAATTTCCCTCAAGTGGATGACCTAAGGTTTATCAATCCGTAGGAGGCGTAGGATGAAGATGGTCTCTCTCAAACAACCCTGCAACCAAATAACAAAGAGTCTTTTGTGTCCCCAACACACCCAATACAATGGTAAATTGTATAGGTGCACTAGTTTGGTGAAGGGATGGTGATACAAGTGCAATATGGATGGTAGATATAGGTTTTTGTAATCTGAAAATATAAAAACAGCAAGGTAACTAATGATAAAAGTGAGCGTAAACGGTATTGCAATGGTAGGAAATAAGGCATAGGGTTCATACTTTCACTAGTGCAAGTTCTCTCAACAATAATAACATAGATAGATCATATAACAATCCCTCAACATGCAACAAAGAGTCACTCCAAAGCCACTAATAGCGGAGAACAAACGAAGAGATTATGGTAGGGTACGAAACCACCTCGAAGTTATCCTTTCTGTTCCATCTATTCAAGAGTCCGTAGTAAAATAACATGAAGCTATTCTTTCCGTTCGATCAATCATAGAGTTCATACTAGAATAAAACCTTAAGACACAAATCAACCAAAACCCTAATGTCACCTAGATACTCCATTGTCACCTCAAGTATCTGTGGGAATGATTATACGATATGCATCACACAATCTCAGATTCACCTATTCAACCAACACAAAGTACTTCAAAGAGTGCCCCAAAGTTGTTGCGGAACGTAGTAATTTCAAAATATTTCCTACGCACATGCAAGATCATGGTGATGGTATAGCAACGAGAGGGGAGAGTATTGTCCACGTGCCCTCGTAGACCGTAAGCGGAAGCGTTATGACAACGCGGTTGATGTAGTCGTACGTATTCACGATCCGACCGATCCAAGCACCGAACGTACGGCACCTCCGAGTTCAGCACACGTTCAGCTCGATGACGATCCCCGGGCTTCGATCCAGCAAAGCGTCAGGGATGAGTTCCGTCAGCATGACAGCGTGGTGACGATGATGATGTTCTACCGGCGCAGGGCTTTGCCTAAACTCCGCGACGATATGACCGAGGTGGAATATGGTGGAGGGGGCACCGCACACGGCTAAGGAACGATCCGTAGATCAACTTGTGTGTCTTAGGGTGCCCCCAGCCCCTGTATATAAAGGAGCAAGGGGGGAGGCCGGCCGGCCCTAGAGGGCGCGCCAGGAGGAGGAGTCCTCCTCCTAGTAGGAGTAGGACTCCCCCTTTCCTACTCCTACCAGGAGGGGGAAAGGAAGGGGGAAGGGGAGAAGGAAAGAGGAGGCGCCTGGATGCCCATATTGGCTCCTACATATGACCTAGAACTATTCTCGGTCAATAACCAATAGCGGAACCTGGATGCCCATATTGGCTCCTACATATTCTACGAAGATCTTTATCGGTCAAACCGCATAACAACATACGTTGTTCCCTTTGTCATCGGTATGTTACTTGCCCGAGATTCGATCGTCGGTATCCAATACCTAGTTCAATCTTGTTACCGGCAAGTCTCTTTACTCGTTATGTAATGCATCATTCCGTAATTAACTCATTAGTTACATTGCTTGCAAGGCTTATAGTGATGTGCATTACCGAGAGGGCCCAGAGATACTCTCCGACAATCGGAGTGACAAAACCTAATCTCGAAATATGCCAACTCAACATGTACCTTTGGAGACACCTGTAGTACTCCTTTATAATCACCCAGTTACGTTGTGACGTTTGGTAGCACCCAAAGTGTTCCTCCGGTAAACGGGAGTTGCATAATCTCATAGTTACAGGAACATGTATAAGTCATGAAGAAAGCAATAGCAATATACTAAATGATCAAGTGCTAGGCTAACGGAATGGGTCATGTCAATCACATCATTCTCCTAATGATGTGATCCCGTTAATCAAATGACAACACATGCCTATGGTTAGGAAACATAACCATCTTTGATTAATGAGCTAGTCAAGTAGAGGCATACTAGTGACGTTATGTTTGTCTATGTATTCACACATGTATCATGTTTCCGGTTAATACAATTCTAGCATGAATAATAAACATTTATCATGAAATAAGGAAATAAATAATAACTTTATTATTGCCTCTAGGGCATATTTCCTTCAAAAGTTTCTACCGAAGAGTCAAGACGAAAACGTGTGCCAACCCCTATGCATAGGTTCATGGGCGGAACCCGCAAGTTGATCACCAAAACATACATCAAGTGGATCACGTGATATCCCATTGTCACCACATATAAGCACGGTAAGACATACATCAAGTGTTCTCAAATCCTTAAAGACTCAATCCGATAAGATAACTTCAAAGGGAAAACTCAATCCATCACAAGAGAGTAGAGGGGGAGAAACATCATAAGATCCAACTATAATAGCAAAGCTCGCGATACATCAAGATCGTGCCATAGAGAGAACACGAGAAAGAGAGAGAGAGAGAGAGAGATCAAACACATAGCTACTGGTACATAGCCTCAGCCCCGAGGGTGAACTGCTCCCTCCTCGTCATGGATAGCGCCGACATGATGAAGATGGCCACCGGTGAGGGATCCCCCCTCCAGCAGGGTGCCGGAACGGGCTCCCGAGAGGTTTTTGGTGGCTACAGAGGCTTGCAGCGGCGGAACTCCCGATCTATCTTCTCCTTTGATGTTTTTATGGTATATGAGAATACATAGGCGAAAGAAGTCGGTCGGGGGAGCCTCGAGGGGCCCACGAGACAGGGGGCGCACCCAGGGGGTGGACGCGCCCTCCTATCTCCTGGCCTCCTCGAAGCTTCCCTGGCTTGTACTCCAAGTCTCCCGGATCATGTTCGTTCCAAAAATCACGCTCCCGAAGTTTTCATTCCGTTTGGACTCCGTTTGATATTCCTTTTCTTCGAAATACTGAAACAGGCAATAAAACAACAATATGGGTTGGGCCTTTGGTTAATAGGTTAGTCCCAAAAGTAATATAAAAGTGTATAATAAAGCCCGTAATCATTCAAAATAGATAGTAAAATAGCATGAATACTTCATAAATTATAGATACGTTGGAGACGTATCAGCCGCCAATAGAGGGGAACTGTTTGACAGATGATAATCTTGCAAAACGGGCATGGCTTCACAATCCAATTTGATGCCTCTGTAATCTCTATGAGGAACATGTTGCACACAGTTTTGCTCAATGCCTCTTCTCGACTGGAATTTGGGGATTTTGTTTTACCAGAATTCAGTTTCCTCCAAATAAAAAACCCAACACCGAACTAGGCAACCTAATTGATTGGTGACTAATGAGCTACAGGGCCGGGCCCACAGTGGTGCAAAAAGTGCGGCCTGCACAAGGCCCAAAATTCAGGGGGTGGGGGGAGGGGCAATTTTTTTACATAGGCCCAGTATTAAAAACAAACTTATGCACTACTGGGCTGCTGGGCACTGGAGTGGACTCTAGGATGGAGTCGAAGCAACGAGGGCGGTCGATCGGGGATCGTTCTCCAACCTAATCTCCTCGACTCGAGCGCTGAAACGGCGGCAACGACCAGTACTGAAATGAGAACTTCTCCTGAATCCTGGTCTCCTCGACTCCTCGTACTCGATCAGGCCTTTACTCCATGTCGCGATTGCTACAACCTACAGGGACCGGGAATTCGGGATCGTGAAAACTGAAAACTCTCGATCATGGGGCGACGGTCGTGGGCTCGTGGCTACAGGAAGGAAAGGAACGTCTCATCGCCTGGTCATTAGATCGATCAGATCATAGGGCGACCGGCCGCTGCCGTCGTTGCCTTCCTCGCCTCCTCTGTCCTCTCTCAAATTTGGATTGATCAGTGACCGACTCTAGCCTCCTGCCAGGTGCTTACTGCTTAGCGAGTCGTTTTCGATTAACTTTGGTTCCTACTCCTCATTCCTAATCTTGTAATTAACTATTGGCAGGGATCGTTACTTCATTAGAGATTGATTCTTACTTCTTACCTCCTCGGTTAAAGATCACATGAGCCAAAATTAGGTGAGTTAGACGGTTCGTCTAATTGGCATTTTTTTTCTACGAGATATATATGCTATAATTGCTCTTTAGTTCATTTTTTTTTGTGAGATAGGGCCCCATTTTTTTAGTTTCACACAAGGCCCCGGATTATGCCAGACCGCCCTGATGGGCTAATGGCACTGGAGCAACTACTAGAACGTCGTAGGAAGGCTTTCTCATACCTGGTATTATGAGATAAGGACTTGGTTGTGGGTTGGGATCAAAGTAGTCGGATGGATAGGCTAAATATAGGCTTTAGTTCTCTCGGGGTTTCTTATATCATGTACTCCTACCTGTAAACATGTATTTATGACAAAGTCTGAGTTAAGATGCTAAAAATGATTAGCTAGGGTTGAAATGCCCTAAAATTCCTAATAAATAAAATCCCAATGTCTGTTTTTTTTTCCTTTTTTGTGTTGTCTCCATATCTGCTCGTCAAAAAGCTCTTCGATTGTGATCTCCCAAACTAAAGTATGAGCATGAATAAAGTCAATTGGCCCAGAGCGTATAACACATACGATAGTTGGCAAGATCTAAATCATGTTGTTTAGGCATAATCAAACTAACTGGCAATAGGCTACATCATCAAATGCTAGTTTCCAAAATGTATTTGAAGTTTACATGAGGCAGTAATCCTGGCTTGTACAAAATATATTCTGGTGTTATCTTGCACTTGCAAAGTTTGATTTGTTTGTGTTCTTACAAAAAAAAAGTCTGATTAGTGAAACGTTTATTTTGGCTGAGAGACTTGTGAGGATAGGTCAGCGCATAAGTGTGTCAATTGTTTTCACAGATGCAAAGTTGGATTCGATTAGCACTCGCATAAAAGTGAATTAAGAGTAGCGCGAAGCCACTCATCTTCGTTTCCTGGCGCAGTGAACCGAGTCCATCCAATTTGTCCATGCACAAAAGAGCCCCACATGGACATAGAAATAGTGGCCGCGGCGGAGGCTCCGTCCTAGTGGACCTTTGTGATTGTGGCTTGGAAGAGAGGTCCGTCCCGATCGGGAAGGGATTGGACTCGCCTTGTCCGTCCGTTTGTGCCCGGCTCTGTCCGTCAGCCATGAGCCGTCAGGTCTCGAATAAGAAAGAAAGAAAATGTCTGCTGCCGAAGGGAACGCGCCCACAATTGGCCGACCAAGAAAACAACGCGCAGACGACCCAAATCTCCGTAACAGATATCGGGAGAAGTAGACAGCAGAGTTCAGCCGCAACCTGCTCAACTCACAGAACTGAATTGTCAGGTTTGGTGAAAAAGGCGCTGGACGCTAAATTTACTTGAGCATCGTGTCAAACATGGTTTGGAAGGGATTTCATGAACTCAATTGGTTGCCTTTCCACCGTCTAATTCTTCTCACAATATTAGTAACTGGCATATTTCATAGAAACATGTGTGCCAAAATGGTGCTGTATAATTTGTATCAAAACGGAAACAAAGTAAGGCAATATCTTTCATTCGCAAAAAAGCCGAGAGGCATCTACAGTATCATGATATTGCTTAGCACGACTAAAATGAGGGTCCGGTCCTGTTGGGTTGAGATACCACACGCCTGCCACACTGTCAAGTGAACAAAACCAACCAGAGAATCCCCTGACTCACATACATGGCAACTACAAAAGAGCCTCGATGTCAATCTCGACAAAGGTGCAGGGGTCCGGAATGCCAAATTTTCTTAGCACCTGCATGTAACAGACCAGGTCAAAATTATTGTTCACAGCTCATCATTCCATGGCATATCTTTTTGCGCATGACAGGAAAAATTACCTCAGCGTGGACAATTCCCAAGTAGCCAACCTGCTTCCCATCACTCGTAACAATTTTGCATTGTCTTTTAGTAAAGAACTCAGGTTCCTATAAGACGAGACAATCAGTACAGATGTTCATAACACCAAAGGAACCTTGGATGGAACACAAATGCATCGACAATTTCAAATGCTTACGCTTGAAGGAACATAGTAAGTCTGGCCGAATTTTATGCGTGGAGAACCTGCCACGATTTTGACAATCCTATCCACCAAACCCATAATTTCCTGGGTAATTGATAACATTTAGCCAAGGCCAACGACAAAGCACTTTAAATATTATTCCTGCAGAGGAAGTAATTGTGTATTACCTCAAATCCAGAATTACTATTACAGTACAAAGCTGCAAGCCGGCGATTATTGGAGGCACCAACATCACGTGAAGTATCCAATGACACTACATCCCCAACTTCAAAAATCTGCACACATAACAATGCTGGGAAATTATACTATGGTCAATTGGTCATTACCAATATAAGCAGCTCTATGAAAGCATTCCTTTTCGAAAATCATGATAAACATACTAACACACATATAACAATGCTGAGAAATTATACTATGGCCAATTGGTCATTACCAATATAAGCAGCTCTATGAAATCATTCCTTTTCGAAAATCATGATAAACATACTAACACACATATAACAATCCTGAGAAATTATACTATGGCCAATTGGTCATTACCAATATAAGCAACTCTATGAAAGCATTCCTTTTCGAAAATCATGATAAACATACCAACACACATAATTATAACAAACCAATATTATGTGTCAGCAAATAATTAGGGTGTTGTTATATAAAAAAGGGAGTATATGCACATTAGCCACATGAAAAGCACCTCAGTGACACTACTAACACTACGGAGATGAATACTATTGTTTGTTTTCATAAAGTACCTTTATGGGTCTTGGATGGTCTATATTATGCTTCAGTGTTTTCAACAAACATGACATCAGACTACTTCTTACAACCTGCAACATCACAAGCAAAACAAACATACATCACGTACTGGAATAAGCACATGTGAATTGTATAATTATATTTCAAAATCTTACATTAGAAACAAAATGTATTGATTTGTTTTGCAGTAGGTAAGTGAAGACAGCTAAATATGAAAGACCACATATACCAGGAGTATGATGACAATCTATTTAACTAATAGCATCCAAAAGGTATATTAATCAGAAAGACAGAACCATAACATTTCATCAACTATAATCAGTAAATAATGCGGCACCAGAGACTAGTTGTCCATGCATTCATGATTATACTAATTAATCAAAAAGACAGAACCATAACATTTCATCAACTTTAATCAGTAGATAATCCGGCACCAGGTGGTAGTTGTGCATGCATTCTTGATTTTACTTGTATGCATATGTAAATTATCTACAACTATTTTCGAAAATGAAGCTAATAAAGATACCAAGCTTAGAAGGCCAGGCCTCAATGAATGAATGCTTACACTGCTCGCTGATTAACATGCAATTAACAAAATATTCTTTCTAGAGATTTCAATATGGACTACATACGGTCCGTATGTAGTCCATATTGAAATCTACCGTATGTAGTCCATACTGAAATCTCTAGAAAGACTTATATTTAGAAACAGAGGGAATACTTTTTTCTACTGCAACCAGCAGTAACAAATAAATGAAAGATCCAATCATAAAGACACCCTTCAGTACTTGAGCAATTCACCTCAAATTCAGAAGTACGGGGGTTTGCAATAATGACTGCTTTATTTCCATCGTCTGTCCTGTTTAGCATATCAAAGTTTTCTTCGTGTGAAGTCAAAACAAATGTGAGCACCTCCATATAACCAGCTCTTGCAACCTGCCCCAAAAACATTGTCCTCCCAGTAAAATACCGATGAGTGAACATATGCATATGGAACACAACTGAAGGATCGCTACGAGGTACTGAATATCTTAAGCACATACCTCAGCACGAATTTTATCAGAGAAACGGTTTAGTGGTTGCCTTCCACCTATTGTCATAGACTTTGGCTTTGATTTTGGCACATTGTTGTACCCATAAGCTATAGCAACATCCTGTATGGAATGAAAATGAAAATCAAACCAAAAACTATCAACCAATTCTAAGTAATAACTACAAAGAAGACTTAGATAGGTAGGGAATTCCATATGTTACCTCTGCTAGATCACGGGCATGCAGAACATCACTTCTTGTAGGAGGGACAGACACCAAAATACAAGGCTCCCCATTTGATGAACAAAGTTTCGCTTGCAATTGCATTTTGTTCAAAAGGGAGATAACCTAAACTTTCAAATACTCAGTTGTATCATTTCACTTGCTCAAAGCTGCGAACATAAATTCAAAGAACTCAAGCAGAAAATATTGCCTTAAATAATTATCAAAAATGTTTGTTTAATTTAATTTTGAATACAGGTAGAACATTGCAATTTGCATCAGAAAAAACAGCTGTTCTACAGTAGAGATCAAAATCTATCACTTATTTCAATTATTATCCAGATATGTGGTCTGTGTTTCAGGCGAAAAGATATGCTGTACTTGATAAAATATACCTGCGTCTCATCCAGGGAGATTCCAATGGGTCCAACAATATCAGAGAGCGCAACTTCCATTTTATAACATGAAAGATCAGGGTAAATGGCTGTGCTTCCATCATAAGATACCACTTCAACTGGTTCCACTTCAAACTTATTTTCACAGTACTCCGAGAACATTGCAACCTAGAGACACATAGGTAACAAGTGCATCAACAAAATAAATCTAATCTTCATCCAAAAGGACAGCACTTTTACAATCTAAAAGATAGTAAGCATTACATTAAACCTACCATTGTATTCAGAACAATATTTGCTTTTGTAAGGTCTGTAGCAGTGCATTCGATAAACACATTCCTTGTCTTAAGGGTGATAGCAGAATGTGCACCATTGATGATAGGAGGTAACGATAATACAGTTCTGCAAGTATTAAAGTGTCAGCTTGCTGTATGGGCAGTACAAAACAAGGACCCAGAATAAGTACCAGAACAGCCCAGGTACAGACAATATATGCATCATAATATTAAGCGAAGTATTGAACTGGTAACCAAACGTGTGTCTTGCCTCTTATAACAAGATCATACACCTTGTAACAAAAACAAGTTGAGAAATGTAACCACAATACCATGAAATAGGTTTACCTGTTGCTATCATATATAACTGGGTAAACTGGAGAGTTCTCGATTATATGCAAAAACTTCTTCAACTTCATGTCCGACTGCCAAAAGAAAGTGTAAGCTATCAGTGACCAAATATATGTACAGAGAGAGTATTTAAGGAAAATCAGAACTAAGCACGAAGGGTATAGAACTGCAGAACTTCAGAAAATCATGGTTCCGGCGGTCATAAGTAGCAATATTAAGTGTACCAACGGCATTATAACCTGTGGCATTGCTACTTACTCTGTAGAACTCCATCAATGCATCCGCTCTGAAATTTTGCTCCTGAACCAATATAACCAAGCGAACGAAAAGAAATATAAGTCAAAACTGCTGTTTTCCTAGAAACCTGCACAAAATGCAGGAATGCTCTAACAGTAACTTGTAAAGTGGAGATATATATCGCTGGTTGAAAGTGGTGAATTTTAACCTGCTTTAGTGGGATAAAATTGATTTCCTGTGGTGGTAGAGCCTGAAAAGATTAATTAATATGTCAAATAAAGGATATAGGAATCAACAGGGACATTTGCATTGTCACATCATCAGCTATAAAGTTAAAATAATATTTGTGAGTTTTGATCAAAATGAAAAAAGCTTATCCGAAAGAGGCACATAAGAAGATATATACTATAGTCAAGAATTGCTTACAAGGTCGAAAATTCCCACAAAAATCTCTAAACATAAAGAAAAATAATATCAACTTATGGTACACTTGAAAAGCTCAGCACCTGATGTTTTTCTTTGTATTTACTTCAACTAGCCAAGCTATCAAAGAATATGGACAGTATAGGGTATAGCACTGCAATTGGGGAAGGCCCATCCAAACACCACAATTCAACACGTACATCAATTCAACAACTATAAACAAGAAACCAGCTATTCTAAAATGCTAGTGAAAAGGAGGTCCAGTTTATCAATACAAGTTGAGAGTAAGCTCCAGCTTGAAGACAGCCTGTTTAGAAGTATAGTTTGCTTCTGGTGAACTCAAGACAAACCTGAATCTCCCCCAAACAGGGCCAGAGGCAGCGGAAGGGAGCTTTTGGGGCCAATAAGCTATAGCCTTGAAGCTAGCTCCGTGGATACGTGCAAAATCAATTAAATGGACCACAGCATGTCCTGTGTTTCTATATCCCTAAAAAAGTTAATTACCCTTGAAAAAAATCTTTAGCAATGATCCTCGAACAGAAATATGGGCCCCCACCCATCAACCACAGAGAAGAACAGAAAATGCAGAACACGCACAGAATGAGCTGGCAAGGATGTGCCTGACGGAAATACAAAGCTCTCTGGGATGTTTGATGGAATTAATAAGGAGCGTCAACTAACCGTAGCTAATTGCAGCAAGGTCAAAAAATTACCTCGTATGAGAAGGGTCCTTGTAGAGTGTCCAAATCATGGGTACCAATAGCAACAAGAGTTCTCTTCCTGTTCTCCAGCACAGCACAGCAAAGCACAGTGAGTTAACTAAGGGTGGTGATCTTCAACTCAAATACAACAAAATAACACACCAATGCTAGCCAGACAAGTTATACCGGCAAATATTTTGATGGAGTTTGTCTTGAAGATCAATGAAGCTGTTGTATCTGACTTCATCAAAAGTTACTCCTCTTAGGACAGCACAAACTACATATGGTCTAATTTGTGAGGTCTGCAAAAGAAATAAAATATCAGCTGGTCAAGGCTTTGACTTTCCTTTAATAGATGTGTGCATACATAATCCATTTCTTTCTAGAGAAACAGGGTCAAGATTTTAAAAAATTACGTGATCAATGACATGTCATCTGCTGCTAGTGTCTAGAATGTAGAATCTCAAATGCATGGGCAAGTTAACATGGATTAAGCATGACAAACATATGTATAGAAAATTAAACTAGTGTGTTACGTCCTGCCTTTGTTTTATTTTTCCAAATCCCTTTTTTGTCATTCATTTAACTCACTGAGTCATTTCTCCTTTTTTTAAGTGTTTTTTATCTATAATACTCCCTCCGTCCGGAAATACTTGTCATCAAAATGGATAAAAGGGGATGTATCTAGACGCATTTTAGCTCTAGATACATCATTTTTTGTTCATTTTGATGACAAGTATTTCTGGACGGAGGGAGTATGCACTAACAATGAAGTTGTTCAAGAGAGTTTAAAATTGAGACGAGCACCAAACTCTTAGCTCTGTCTATTGATTTTATCCACAGACAATACAGAACCATTACACAGAAGTTAGCAAAACACCTAGGATACGCAACCTTTTTTATTTTTTCTCATATTTTTTCAAGTATATTAATTGAAAATTTAACGTATGTTGTAACATGGCAATAAGAAATTATAAGGATAAAATATATTATAATAAAGAGCCAGATGAGGGTAAAAATGAACCTTCCTGATCAACCCATTACCTGTGATCTAACATGCATCTGGAGCATTGAACCACGAGGGATTGAAGCAATTTTGAATATAGGGGTTGCTTCACTCCCAGTGAAAATGCGAAGAGATCTTGCTATTCCTTCAAGACATAACAAATCATATCTGCATGCATTGTAATGGACATCACACTGCATAAGAAATCTTTGCTAATTCTTTGTAGTTGTTTAACAACCAACAAGTCATCCAACTGAACTTAGTACATTAAGAAAACACATCGTGAAAGCATAAGACTAGCCAAGACATTTCCAGTGCATACTTGATGCCAGCAATACTAATAAGGTGATACTCCAATCTATAAAACCAGTGTAGACTATTTGAAAGTTCAACAATTTGAAGTCTTATTTCACATCAGACATATACGAGAAAGCAGTTCTTTTTCTTTTGCTGGGAAGAAAGCAAAAGTTCTGGATGAACACAATGTGCTGTGTGGAAGTTCAACTATTTGAAGTCGTATCTCACATCAAACATGTACAACAAAGCAAGTTATTATACTACATGCGTCTCACAGCACCAAATAATTTCTTACTACACCCAAAATGAACAAGAGAATAGAACTAAATACAAAAGTAGCAAGACAAAATAAACTACTTATTAAAACCCTACCAGTAACAAGACTTACTATCAAATATAGGAATGGCGCAGCCAAAGTTTATGTCAAAATAAATGAAAATCCGAGTGAACAAAACCTACACATGTTGGTTCCAAATTTGATGCCAACACCAAAAGAATCACCATAAATAATGCAGGTTAGACTTGAGCTGACATTAGTACGGATTAACAAGGTCAGTCTCCGCAAAGTCCAACCATTAAGTGGCACATGCACGACACCCATGTACACCAAAAACTTTTAACTGAATTGCAGAACAAAATTTGCTCGTGACACCAATTCATACACACATATTCAGTTAGCAGCTCAATGCAGACTAATTGAGCTAGTGATACCGAAGACGTACAGATATCTCACATGATAGCAACTCAAGTCAGAGCAGTTTAGCCACTTGTATAGACAATTCAGCTGGTAAAACCGAAATGCGATTACCTATTGGCGGCAACCTCAATCTTGTAGATGACTTCGTCATCGCCGTCCGCTTCGACGTCTTCCTCCAGGTGCTTCTCCTTCCGGATGATGGCCTTCTCTGTGGTCTACACAAACCCAAATGAAGCAAATCACATCAAACGAAATTAACACCCAAACACCAAAGCATGGGAGTATAGGAGAGAGAAAAAGGGCACAGATCCGAGCGGCTCACCACATCATCGAGTTCGATGCCGAAATCAAAGCAGAGTGCCTCGAATTCGTCTTGCGCTGGAGCATCCACAACAAAGAGACGAGATGAGTTAGGCGCTCTCGCGGCGGGTTAAGGGAGGGAGTACGCGGCGGGGTTCAGGGGGAGGCGCTTACTGTAGACCCTGCCGAGTGCGGCGAAGAGGCGGTCGCGGCCGACGCTGACCGTCGGCATCGCGAGCGGCGGTGTGTCGCTTGCTGGCGGCGGGACACGCGAGCGGCGGCTGCGGCTGCGGCGGGGAGAGGTGAACGCGCTGGCGAGAGGGGGTTTGGACAGACAGGTGGGGCGCGGGGCTCAGGGTACTATCTTTCTCTCCTTGTACGATGATGAACTGACGACCTGCTCGCGTACGGGATTGGGCACGCCACCACGATAAGGAAGGCACACACGGACTGCCGCGGCGCTGATCAGAGAGATGGTTTGGTTAGGGTTGGAGAGAAAGATCGATATCAGTGTGCTACAAATCTGAAACCTGTTCGCACACGAACACGTCACCGTGTACCTCCAACGCCGAGGGTGATGCACCGCAGCTCACGTCGAAGGAGACCCGCCGGAAGCGCAGTACGCAAGACAATCCGGCGGGTGCTTTTGTAGACCCGAAACCCCACACGTCCGGGAGGGACCTCGTCAGGGCGCGCGGCGGCTATGGGCTGCCCTAGGTCGACCTGATCGCCCCTAGGGCCTCGAGGTTCGCCGCCCTACAATGAAGAAGAACGAACGAAGAACGAGGAAGAAGAATAACAAGGGAGAAAGAAAAGTAAAGGTAAAAAGTGTAGATAGATTTGATCGATTGTGTGTTGTTGTTCAATCGGCCGTCACCTCTTGTCTATATAAGAGGCGGGTGGACTTCCCGTACAAGAAAAGGACTTGCCTAGCCGTCCAAATCATCAAAACCTAATAAAACACGGACTATTCACGACCCCCGGCCCGGATGTCCGGCTCAAAGCCCGGATGATCCGGCCTAGCCCAGTTTTTTGACAGCAGCTCACTGTTTTGGCTCTAGAATCCTCATACGACCTCGGATTTGGACGTTCTTTATATCCAAATCAACTGCCTCGACGAGACGCACAACTTTCATGTTGAACACTTTTTCATCCGAGGGCATCTTGAGGGTGTTTCGGGCCGTTTTCTAAAGTCTGCAGCAGAAAAACGTGTCCGGATACCCGGACGATTGCCCGAATTGTCCGGCCTTTACCCGGATTATCCGGGAGTTGATCCAGATCATCCGGCTTCAACTTTTAGCTTCTGTTGTTTTGGTCAATTTTTCGGCCCTCGGCCGGATGATCTGGACCTCGGTCCGGATGATCCGGCCATACAGTGTTGCAGCGCATAGTTTTGGCTGTAACTTTTGCATACGAACTCGGATGGGGACGATCTTTATATCGAAATCGTCCGTCTTGACGAGACGAAGAACTTTGTAGTTGTAACTTTTCCCATCCGAGGTCTTCTTAATTAGGTTTCATGCCATTTTTTAATCAGGTGTCAACACGGGTATCTCCGAAATTGTCATATCTTTTGCACTTGAGCTCCTTTTTGGTCCATCTTCATATTTATTTCGATCATCTTGACGAAGGCCATCAAATGGTGATGTAAACTCATAATTTTAACCTCATTCAATTATAGACTCAAGTCACTCTTTTCGATCATGCCATTTTTGAGCGTCAACACATGCCCCCCTGTTTTTCGGCAAAGGTAGTATGCCGAAAAATAACTTGTACCGTGTTGGTTCTAAGGACGATGTCAACACTCCATCGGCCACTTCGCATGTGCTTAGAGCGACAAATATATACTACCTCCGTCCGGGTTTATTAGGCCTAAAGACAACTTCTCTTAGACCAAAACACCTAGTAATTTGCTCAAATTAATTCTTCCATTCCACTCCCAATGCACTCTCTCACATGCATACAGCCAATAAAAAAGCACGCATGAAGTGTATTAATTTCCCAACCATGGCACCAACAACAATGGCTTTCAATGCAACCAATGAAATGGTTGCATGCATGCACCTTTCCAAAGCGAGGCCTTATAAAAAGGGACATGCTTGTGATGCTAAGAGGCCTAATAAACCCGGATGGAGGGAGTACCGGCCATTTATTTGAGGCGGATTCTTGATGCAAACTTGGGTGAAACCTTCTCAACTTCATTAACAATCCCATAGATACGTATCTCAAGATCATCCTCCAAACCATATTGCTCACCTTTTTGCTAGGATTTTGCAAATAATCAATAATAAACTTTCTTCAATCCTTACTTTTTGCCTGCATAAAAAATCATTAGTGGCCGAAGCGATGGACTTCGATTCAGCCTTACCTAGACGAGACTAAGCATCGGCTATTGAATGGAATACAATACACCATGATTAACATAGTAGCCGGATGCTTGCTGTGCCAACTCTTTTGAATTGTCATGCCTAGAAATATGAACAGTTTTAAAGCAACCAAGGTAAATTTTGCATCTAGACATACCTCAAGATAAACTATAAGTGATTCGTCAAAACATTGATAACCCTTAGATATTTGTTGCACTACTCATAACGAATCACTGAAAGCCTCAATATGTATAGCCATATAGCATGTAAAAGATTCAATCCGAATAACAATACATATTCGGCTTTGATTAATTGTGCAAAAAATATTCTAAGTGGCATGAGGCTTCATAAAATTGCACCATAAGGAGATATATAAACAACACCAACACCTTGGCCATTGTGAATTCAACCATCGAAACATAATATCCATAGTACTAGAGAGATAAGGTTAATATCACTTAACATGTACCTTGTCTCGGTTCCAATTGAACTAAGGACGATGTTAGAATTTCACACCGGCCATGATTGGATAGTTTCTTAGGACGATAGTTAAGTATCGGCCATTATCATGAGGTCCATGTAGAATTCATCCATTAAAGCATGTATAGCCGAAATAAACAAATAAAATAGGAATAAAATATTTCGGCCCCTTTGTCTTAGCAACAAAAATGTAACTAACTAAATGTATAGTGATTTGGTAATACTCTGTCATGATATAGAAAATTATGTTGCATCCATGGATCAAAATAAGTCCATGGAGGGTAACTGATCATACCTGTGATGAATTCTATGGCAAAGGCATCAATGGCATTGTTGAAGAAAATGGATGATGTGCTAACCGAAGATTTTGATGTTGTGATGCACACCTTCGGCTTAATTGTTTGTTTCTTCCATCCTTCTCTTTCTTCACTTTCATTGTACTTGTTGCAATTGAAGCATGCACATCGTTTTTGTTTTGATTGATCCTCTTGGGAACCCATGCCATGTTCCTCTTTCTCAGCTCTTGTGAACTAAGATTTTGTAATTCCTTCTTTTGCCAATACGATAAGCCGAGTAGGCATCTTGGCTGTGATTCTGTTTTGACCAATGACAATTCTTTCTTGGCCGTGTGCACTCTCAACTTCTTTTCTTCAGATTTGGCATTTTGCTTCATCTCATTGCCTTTAGTATCCAATGTCAACACTTTCATTGGCTCTTTTTCATTTGAGATCAAATCTGAAGTAGCACTCTTACGACCATCTCTTTTAACGCGGTAAACTTGTTTGACCACCTCTTTCTTCTTCCTTGAGCTCTGGACCGATTTCTTATGATTGAAACGGTCTTTAACATGTGATTGTTCAGATGTTGATCTTCTTGGAGCTGCATAATATTGGTGAGATGGTCTAAAATAAGATGGAGAATGTGCCCTTGTATCATACCTGTCCCATGATGAATATGTATCTATATGAGCATAGGGAGGCATCCACGGCATTGGCATTGGCGGCCCAAAATAAGGATATGAATATGTTGCATTAAAATTCGCACTTTGCCAATACCGATCCTCATATTTGTGCCTTGGGGGTGATCTTGGTTTCTTTGCATGATTTGGCCAATAAGCATTCTTCTCTTCACTCTTCTTTTGATATTTATCCAATAGTTCAGCGAAGGTGATTTTTGATCTCTTATACTTGCGCTTATTTCGGCCTTTGTTTTCTTTTGATTTGCTGTCATCGATCATTGGATTTGCTTGCTGCCCCTCAGTCCTTGGCATCTTTATTGTAGCTTCGATGGAATTCTCGCCCTCAAGATTATATTCGTTATGCTCTTCAACAACTTCTTTACTTGAAAGCTTGATCCCATCACCTGCAGCTTTTACATTCTCTTTAAGTGGATCGGCTTGAAGCAACCGATGCAAAAACTTTTTGCCGTCGGGACCAATCGGAATAGACTGGTCATCTCTTGGTGTTTCAACAAACTTCAATCGTCCTTTTTCAATGGCCGATTTAACTATTTGACGAAACATGTTGCAATCCTCAAAATTATGCTTGGACGAATCATGCAACTTACAATACATTCGTCCTTGGATTGATGGCTTAACATGGTGATCAAGAATTGTAATGTAATTATTTTTTAGCAACAAATCAAATATTTGATCACACATGCTTGAATTGAAGGTATACTTCTTGTTTTCTAGCCGATCTTGCTGTTTGAACGGCTTTGGAGATAAGCAAACAAATGGTTCGGATTTGGAATCTCCCCATTCGGCTATGCATTGTGTTTTCCACTCTATCTCCGATGTCTTTGGATAAGATATTATATTAGCATCGGATTTCTCAAAAGAAATTAACCTTGGCTTTAAACTTCTGAAACAAAAATATTTAGAACACACATGTCTCAATTGAGACCAAGTGCAAGCCAAGTAAGAAATAAGCAAAGCTACCCAACTAGATATGAAATTTAGATAAAGCAACGGGGAAAGCTTTGGCTGCAACAATAAGTCATTATCGGTCTTTATAAATTGTGCAATGGTTTGACCGATATGTTCCGTAACAATTTTATTGCTAACAAGTAAATTACCCTTCTTCATTGGTCTTTCAAAATTACTTATGAAGATTTTTCTAATAGATGTATCAACAATAAAGTTCTGACCAAATCTGAAAATAGGTAAATTACTTGCTAAACATACCTCTTCAAACATGTTGGGAGAGCATGATGGTGGTGTGACTTGAACAATATCTTGCTTCGCCTTTGGATGGCTCCCCAATGCCTCTTCATCATCTTTTTCTTGATTCCGTGCATCATTACCTTGAAGATTTTTGCCGGCCGAACTTTGTTCGACTACTTGTTCTTGTCCTTGAAGCTTGTCAATTTCTATGGCATGGAACTCATAGGGCAGGAAGTAGGTTCCATTAACTTCAGAAAAATCAAGCACCGTTGTTTTCCTATGCTTGCCATGCCCTTTCTCAATAATGCTTGCCTCGTTGGATTTGATGGATTCAGAATATATACTACTTGATTCGGCCTTTTCAACCGAAGCACTTTCATGTTCCGAATCATCCTTCTTTTCATTGATACTACAAATTGGCAATGCTTCTTTTATCTGAGCCAATTCTTTTTCTATTTGTTTCTGACGGCGAGCGGCAAAATTAGCTTTAAGCTTTTTCTCAATTTCAGCCCACTCCGGATATGATTGCCCCCCAATGCTTTTAGATTCTTTCGGCAATGACACACGGGTGTTGCCAAAATTTTGTAATTGTGTAGGGGGTGTATAATATGATGTAGTATTAGCTGAAGGCATATGCATTGTTGTAAGACCATACTTTTGCTCGCCAATTTTATCAATTGGCAAAGATTCATCTTCTTGCAAAACTCTAGCTTTTATTGCGGCATAATCAGGAAATAGCCCCTTTTCATGTTGTTCAAGGCAAAGAGCACTAATTCTCTTATTTTGGGCTAAACTCTTCAATGCAGCCACCACTACCTCATCTTCTACAATGTTGGGCACAACCGCTCCTGTAAAATTTACATTCATTCGGCTATAACCAAGAAGGTGTGAAGCCGAATTATGAGCATCTACAGTTGTGTATGGTGCCGAAGAATTAGTAACATGAGATGTAGCATATGACGGTTGAGAGTAACTGGCCGAATAGCCACTAGTAGCATGGCCAATTCTCTCATTCATCGCCATGGTTGGATTACTATATTGCACATTAGCTGTCGATGAATAAAAGGGTGAAACACTTTCTTGTATGCTATTGGAAATTTTAACATGAGGTGTTTCATATTGATTAACCAAACCCATCATGTTGTTCATCGGCATATGGATTTGTGGGGTTGCCGATGCATGAGAGTTTGGATGCATATGTTGTACGTTGCTAAAATCATAAGAATTTGAAGCATAAAGATTATTTTGCATCGGCCCTTGCGCATAATCAGATGCATGATTGATAAAACTAGGGCTAGCCGATACATTATGCTCATTAGGTAATCTAGCAACAACATATGAATTATTTGCATCTACAAAGGGGAATTGGGTGTTCATATTACCTTTGTAGATTGCAAACCCTAGATGACGATTCCTTCGTAGCAAGAACAGGCCGGAGACCGTTCAAAGCTTCGTCCCCAGCGGAGTCGCCAAAAAGTGTGTTCGCACACGAACACGTCACCGTGTACCTCCAACGCCAAGGGTGATGCACCGCAGCTCACGTCGAAGGAGACCCGCCGGAAGCGCGGTACGCAAGACAATCCGGCGGTTGCTTTTGTAGACCCAAAACCCCACACGCCCGGGAGGGACCCCGTCAGGGCGCGCGGCGGCTATGGGCTGCCCTAGGTCGACCTGATCGCCCCTAGGGCCTCGAGGTTCGCCGCCCTACAATGAAGAAGAACGAACGAAGAACGAGGAAGAAGAATAACAAGGGAGAAAGAAAAGTAAAGGTAAAAAGTGTAGATAGATTTGATCGATTGTGTGTTGTTGTTCAATCGGCCGTCACCTCTTGTCTATATAAGAGGCGGGTGGACTTCCCGTACAAGAAAAGGACTTACCTAGCTGTCCAAATCATCAAAACCTAATAAAACACGGACTATTCACGACCCCCGGCCCGGATGTCCGGCTCAAAGCCCGGATGATCCGGCCTAGCCCAGTTTTTTGACAGCAGCTCACTGTTTTGGCTCTAGAATCCTCATACGACCTCGGATTTGGACGTTCTTTATATCCAAATCAACTGCCTCGACGAGACGCACAACTTTCATGTTGAACACTTTTTCATCCGAGGGCATCTTGAGGGTGTTTCGAGCCATTTTCTAAAGTCTGCAGCAGAAAAACGTGTCCGGATACCCGGACGATTGACCGGATTGTCCGGCCTTTACCCGGATCATCCGGGAGTTGATCCAGATCATCCGGCTTCAACTTTTAGCTTCTGTTGTTTTGGTCAATTTTTCGGCCCTCGGCCGGATGATCTGGACCCCGGTTCGGATGATCCGGCCATACAGTGCTGCAGCGCATAGTTTTGGCTGTAACTTTTACATACGAACTCGGATGGGGACGATCTTTATATCAAAATCGTCCGTCTTGACGAGACAAAGAACTTTGTAGTTGTAACTTTTCCCATCCGAGGTCTTCTTAATTAGGTTTCATGCCATTCTTTAATCAGGTGTCAACACGGGTATCTCCGAAATTGTCATATCTTTTGCACTTGAGCTCCTTTTTGGTCCATCTTCATATTTATTTCGATCATCTTGATGAAGGCCATCAAATGGTGACGTAAACTCATAATTTTAACCTCATTCAATTATAGACTCAAGTCACTCTTTCCGATCATGCCATTTTTGAGCGTCAACAAAACCAAGAGGAGGAGGGGGGCGTTCATTCTCGCAAAAAGAAAGAGAGAGAGAGGAGGAGGCATCGAGCCGAGCGAAGGGAGACGGGGGCGCGATTTCACGCATTCTTGCGTCAAATTCTCCACGCGTCGCACACGCGATTTGAAAAAAATAACCGCGAATTAAAAATGTTCGGGGTATTTTCGAAAATGTTCACATTTTGACAAACTGTTCGTAATTTTGAAAACTATCCATGTTTTTAATTTTCTTTTCACAAATTAACAAAATGTTCGGGAATCTCAAAACATGTTCCAGCTTTTCCAAATTTGTTCACATATTCAAAAAATGTTCATGTTTTCAAAAAATTTGCAAATTAAAAAAAAGTTCAGGGAATTTTCATAAAATGATCAAGTTTTGAAAAGTGTTTGCATTTTCAAAAAAAATTCACACATTCAAAAAAGGTTCAAGCTTTGCCAAATTTGTTCACATATTCAAAAAGTGTTCATGCTGTGAAATTTTGTTTGCAAATTCAAAAATTGTTAGCGTTTTGGAAATTTTGTTCATAATTTTTAAAAATGTTCGCATTTAAAATAATCCCTATTTTTCAGAAAATATTTGTTTTTAAAGATTATTTGTGATTTCAAAAATATTCTCATCTTCAAAAATATCCTTTTTTTCAAGGAATGTTTGAGGAACCCAATTTTTTTTTGTGTTTTCACGAAATGTTTGTGTTTCAAAAAATATTTACATTTAAAAAAAAGGAAATATCGTTCGAAATTTCTAAAAAGTTTAACACTGTTGCGGCTATAGTTCATATGCACCGGGCTGCAATTTTAATTACAAATTCCTATGTGTTACAGTGGTTAATTTTTGGGGAATTTTGTGAATGTTTAGATTTTGTTGCTTTTGTTTGTTTCTTTAACAGCTGCGTTGCATACCTAGCACATGAGCTTGTCGGGCAGATTGGCTTTCTTTTAGGGGTCAGGGATGTCATGCAGATTGGCTAGCACATCATGCGCATCACCTCGAAGTCTCAGGTTTGAAAACCACCTCTAGCGCGCTAATTTTTGGCGTTTTTCCACCTCGCAAACGTGCCACTGCAAAATAGGCCGGCCCAGGTGAGCCACGCCCCTGCGCGAAACGCCGACTCTTTGACGTAGAGAGCCTCACAAAGGAGCTCCCGACGGGGGTCGGGGTGGCTCATTGGTTCGATGGTCGTTTCCTAGTCGGTCTTGAATGGTCCCGTGCGATAGCGAGGCCCAATTAACCACATGCATCCATTTTTGTGGTGGGGGCATTTGCCCTATACAACTCCGGTAATTGTTGCGCTCAGAGGTTTCACCAGACGGATAAAAACGCCTACAACTTTAGATCTGATGGCCGAAAATACTAACAGCGCAACAAAGTCACTTTGGTCACAGTATTCAGAGAATGGCGAGGCGTGTTACGGTTATTATACTTGTTGTCTGGGACTCAAACGGTCAATGTATTCGATTTTGGGATGAATTATGCTGTTTGTGACAATATTTGACTGATCCAAGCGCTGAGCTGGAGTAAAGCGCATTGAACCGCTAGTATTTTTTTAATAATCCCTCGTGTTACTTGACTATTGATCGTGCATCGGATGGTAAAGGGCTATGGCACGCGATGTCACTGACGTAGGCGATTTGGGGGTGGTGATCGTGTTGCGGATTGGGGGTCGCTCACCACATCATCTCCCGGCCAGGTGGGCCGAGCCAACGACCCCATACCGGTTCACCAGTGGGCCAGATCGAGGCGGTCCATGGCGTCTAAAAGAAAAGGCTCCCGAAGCCTTGGTGTATACTCCAAGATATTAGAAGTCCTCCGCAACACGTTCTCCTTATACGCAACCGACTTTGTTGTAATCTTAGACCCCCAGTACCTATATAAACTGAGAGGTAGGGCTTATAGACGACACACAACGATCTCGTGTTGATCACATGTTCTTTGTACTCCATCCCAAAATCAATACAACAAAAGCAGGACGTAGGGTTTCATCTCTTAGGAGAGCCCGAACCTGGGTAAAACTAGTTACCCTGTTACCATCGTGTCAAGGCTCCTAGCTCCGGACCCCCTACCCTAGATCTGTCGAAATTGACTCCATCATTGGTGGCCCATGCAGGTCCCGCTACGTAGTCGCGACATTTGATGGGGATCAAAATCCGCAAGCAGATCGTCGCTGACATGACCTTCGTGATGGGCCAGATCTTCGTCTTCGGCGGCATCACTCTTTTCGCCGCTTAGATCGACTGCCTGGGCCAGGTCAAAACCTTTGCTCCAGGAAGAATCATCAGGTTGGATAATCTGGAGCACACTGCGGATCTCCGCAGAGAGATGATCTTCTCAAACTGGGTGTCAGACTAGATTAAAGAGTAGCATGAGGCACTTGTTCCGGCGCTGATGTCAAATCCGGCCCTAGATGAGTGCTAGGAATGATCGTCCCACACGACCACAGGTCAAGATCCAACGACACACCTCGAGAGCTTGACAACGGATCTGGACACACACAAATATCTCGGACCCATGTCAGACCGAATCTCAGGGGAACTCCCCTGGTTACGATGTCAGATCAACCCTAGGAAGAACCCGGGAAGTCCCTTCTAAATGAGATGTTAGATCAGATTTAGAGGTTCACAATATCAGATGACTAGACCTCAAACTATGATCGGCTCTGGGACGCCTGGGGAAGGGTTGAAATTTTCACGCCACCCACCACCCACCTTGGCGCTAATGTCGAAGACCTGACCAAGGTCCTTGCAAGTGCATCAGACGAGTCGACGACATGTACAAGGAAGTTCGTGTTGGTGCTAAAACCGGCGGATATCGGGTAGGGGGTCCCGAGCTGGTGGTCTTGGCTAGATGTTAACATGGAGTAGATAAATACACGATGTTTACCCAGGTTCGGGCCCTCTCGAAGAGGTAAAACCCTACGTCATGCTCTTGTTATATTGATTGTGATGGAGCACAAAGTACATGATGATCTACCTCGACATTGTATGAATGAGTTCTAACTTGCCTCTATAGACTAAACCCCTCGGCTTATATAGGCATCAGGGGTATCTAGGGTTACAAGTATGTCGGCTACATCTAGGGATAAACATGCCGACCATTTAAATATGCCATGAAGTGTACGCCAAGTCTTCGGAGGATTCCATCTTGAGTACACCGAGGGCCACGGCTCGCATGGCCCATTCTTTGGTTGTCGGCGGGTCCTTAGCCCGGCCGATGAATGGTAGACCAACGTGGTGAGCACCCCCTAATATAGGATACCGTGGGTAGCCCATGAACTAGTCTTCAAGCGGAGGACATTGGTTCATTTCTCGGAATAGCATCATCTTCTGGTCTTCGGCTTGGTAGGCGAGTTCCATCTTCCACGCTGGCTCCTGGATCCGAGGACCCATTGGGGTCCAAAGTTCTTTTTATGTTCCATCATCACCTTCTCCTTTGATGGTGGCCACGCGTAAACTCGACTAGTGGCATACTCCAGGTAATTGAGGCATCTTTTAATAAGGCCCTTTATGAAAATTATGTAGTTTTATTGGATCCGAAGACTCCTCATTGAGGACTCCAAGCCCGAATTTTCTTACGCCGAGGTCGATTCCTTATGGGTGAAGTCTCACTCTCCAAGGACTCTAAATGACCCTTGGCGGTTTTATGGTCCCACGTCTTGACATACCCACTAAAAGGAGTCATAGTGGGCCTCGAGATCCGCTTTTAGCGACACTTTAACTTTCCTTCCTTCATTTGTGTTCTTAAACAAGGCATGATGCTTGGGAAACATGCAGATTAATTACCAGGGATTCAAGCGTCTGATCGCAACACGTCCCTCATCATGGTGGATATAAGGCCATGGGGGAAGTAAGTTTACCCTTCACCCGCATGCTTCTTCCTCGCGCCTGCACAACTCTCCCTCCCATCATCGCTTTTAGAGATCCAACAATGGCGAATGTTCCTGGCTAGTCGAAATGCCCCAACTGTCCCCTCGAAGGAGACTAGAGAGTTGTTATGTTACCCGCGCATAGCTTAATCGGCTTTCTATCCAAGGGTATTTGCATGATTCAGATTTCGCGTCGGCCTGCCCTAGGATGGTGGCCATATATAAAGGGGGTCTTAGTGATAATTATCCCACCCGGCATGGGGAGGAGCGGATTTGCTTCACCCCCTTCCTTATTCGGGGTCTTGTGCTACAAAAAACACTTTTGTGATGATATGTTTGTCATAGTAGGTCATGATTTCTGCCATGCATGTACATCCGAGACTATTTTATGACAAAATCAAGATAGTCATACCTATGGTGTCGTATAAGTGTTCCATGACAATACTTAAATTATCATCACATAAGTGACCGCTTTCATAACGATAAATGACACGCCATGGAAGTGTTTTCGTCAAGGGTAACCAACTTGTGGCATCCACCATAACTGGTCGTCGTTAAGCTAGCGGGTTTCGGTTTGGATCCAATAACCCGTTAACAGCCTGGATCAATGGTGATTTTCCACGTGTAAAATTCTCATTGGCCTAAGGAACCATGTGTTAGCTCGGTGTCGCGACAGATGTCAATCATCCAATGGACGTTACGAGCCTATGAAAAAGAGACACGTGGCACAGCCCAACAGTAGCCTATTTAGGTTAAAAAGGCCGCCCCAATCAAAGGCATGTATGATTTACTCAGGTACTAGTGGGCACTAATGGCCTGCTTAAACATGGCCAATTTATGGCCCACCGCCAGATCTGGCCCATTAATAGTTCGCTCAGTTTTTGGCCCCCAATACCGCCCACTGAGTTTTTGGCCTGTTAGAGGCCCGATGTAGACATGGACCCATTTTCAGCCTGGTGTGTCTTTCGGCCTGGAATGGCCCGTGCTACCCATGGGACATATATGGTTCGACGCGACATTCGGCCCATTAACGGCCTGTGATCATGGTGGCAACAGTTCAGCCCAACCTGACTTTGGGCCTGTTAAAGGCATGTCATACAATTCAGCCTGTTGATGCCTCTACTAAGCTTTCAGCCTCTTAAAGGCCCATGATATTAGTGGGCCAACCAAGGCCTGAGGTATGTTTCGTCCTGATATCGACCCATCATATAACTGGGCAATAATGGTCTGAGGTATATTTCAGCCTGCTAGAGGCCCATGGACGACTCTTGAAAATTGAGGCCCGGCATGCATTTTGGCCTGCTAAAGGCCCATGGTGTCTTCTCGGCCATAACAGGCCAGCAGAATAGCCAGCCTATTAATGGCTTGAAGCTACATAGGCCCAAATAAATATTGGGCCCACCAAAGGCCCATGTGAGTTATGGGCCTTGCTCACCGTATCCATGAAGGGCTGAGCAAGGCAGTGAGACCGGCATAGCATGTCGGTCATATCTTCCAGTTGTAGCTGTTTAGCAATGAGGTTCTGCTACCTCTTGAGCTTGCGTTGGTTTTTCCCTTGAAGAGGAAAGGGTGATGCAGCAAATTAGAGTAAGTATTTCCCTTAGCTTTTGAGAACCAAGGTATCAATCCAGTAGGAGACAACGCGTAAGCCACCGAATACCTGCACAAACAAACACCAACTTGCACCCAACACCATAAAGGGGTTGTCAATCCCTTCACGGTTATTTGCAACGTGAGATTTGATAGAGATGGATAAATGGCGAAATAAATTTTTTTGGGTATTTTTTGGCTTATGGAACGGAAAGTAAAAGATTGCAAAGAGAGTAAATAGGAAACTAAGACTGTAGATCGGAAACTTATATGATGGAAAAAAGACTCGGGGGCCATAGGTTTCACTAGAGGCTTCTCTCAAGATAGAAAATAATACGGTGGGCGAAAAAATTACTGCTGAGCAATTGATAGAAAAGCGCAAAGTTATGACGATATCTAAGGCAATGATCATGAATATAGGCATCACGTCCGTGTCAAGTAGACCGAAACGATTCTGCATCTACTACTATTACTCCACACAACGACCGCGATCCAACATGCATCTAGAGTATTAAGTTCATAAGAACAGAGTAACGCATTAGGCAAGATGACATGATGTAGAGGAATTAACTCAAACAATATGATGAAAACCCCATATTTTTATCCTCGATGGCAACAATACAATACATGTTGGTTCCCCTTCTGTCACTAGGATTGAGCATCGCAAGATTGAAGCCAAAGCTAAGCACTTCTCCCATTGCAAGAAAAACCAATCTAGTTGGCCAAACCAAATCGATAGTTCGAAGAGACTTGCAAAGAATCAAATCATGCATATAAGAATCTAGAGAAGATTCAAATAATATTCATAGATAAGCTGATCATAAATCCACAATTCATCGGATCTCGGCAAACACACCGCAAAATAGTATTACATCAAATAGATATCCAAGAACATCGAGGAGAACTTTGTATTGAGAATCAAAGAGAGAGAGAGAGAGAGAGAGAGAGAGAGAGAGAGAGAGAGAGAGAGAGAGAGAGAGAAGAAGGCATCTAGCTGCCAGCTATGGACCCGTAGGTCTGTGGTAAACTACTCACGCTTCATCGGAGAGGCAATGGTGTTGATGTAGAAGCCCTTCGTGACCGAATCCCCCTCCGGTAGGACGCCGGAAAAGGTCCCTAGATGGGATCTCACAGGTACAGAAGGTTACGGCGGTGAAAAAGTGGTTTCATGGCTCCCCTGGAAGGTTTTGGGATATTTGAGAATATATAGGTGGAAGAAATAGGTCGGTGGAGTCACGAGGGGCTCACAAGGGTGGGGGCGCGCCCTACCCCCTGGGTGCGCCCTCTGACCTTGTGGCCGCCTCGTGGCTTTCCTGACATGCACTCCAAGCCCTCTGGATGTCTTCTGGTCCAAGAAAAATCATCGCGAAAGTTTCATTCCGTTTGGACTTCGTTTGGTATTCCTTTTTTGCGAAACTCTAAAACAAGGAAAAAACAGAAACTGGCACCAGGCTCTAGGTTAACAGGTTAGTCCCAAAAATCATATAAAATAGCATATTAATGCTTATAAAACATCCAAAACAGATAATATAATAGCATGGAACAATCAAAAATTATAGATACGTTGGAGACGTATCAAGCATCCCCAAGCTTAATTCCTACTCGTCCTCGAGTAGGTAAATGATAAAAACAGAATTTTTGATGTGGAATTCTACCTAACATATTTATCAATGTAATTCTCTTTATTGTGGCATGAATGTTCAGATCCGTAAGATTCAAAACAAAAATTTAATATTGACATAAAAACAATAATACTTCAAGCATACTAACACAATAATTATGTCTTCTCAAAATAACATGGCCAAAGAAAGCTTATCCCTACAAAATCGTATAGTCTGGCTATGCTCCATCTTCATCACACAAAATATTCTAATCATGCACAACCCCTATGACAAGCCAATCAATTGTTTCATACTTTTGATGTTCTCAAACCTTTTCAACTTTCACGCAATACATGGGCGTGAGCCATGGACATAGCACTATAGGTGGAATAGATGGTGGTTGTGGAGAAGACAAAAAAAGGAGATAGTCTCACATCAATTAGACGTATCAACGGGCTATGGAGATGCCCATCAATAGATATCAATGTGAGTGAGTAGGGATTGCCATGCAACGGATGCACTAGAGCTATAAGTTTATGAAAGCTCAAAAAGAAAACTAAGTGGGTGTGCATCCAACATGCTTGCTCATGAAGACCTAGGGCATTTTGAGGAAGCCCATCATTGGAATATACAAGCCAAGTTCTATAATGAAAAATTACCACTAGTATATGAAAATGACAATATAGGAGACTCTCTATTATGAAGATCATGGTGCTACTTTGAAGCACAAGTGTGGCAAAAAGGGTAGTAACATTGTCCCTTCTCTCTTTTTCTCTTATTTTTTTGGGGCCTCCCTTTTTTTATTTGGCCTTTCTCTTTTTTTATTTCCTCACATGGGACAATGCTCTAATAATGAAGATCATCACACTTCTATTTACTTACAACTCGATACTAGAACAAAAATATGACTCTATGTGAATGCCTCCGGCGGTGTACCAGTATGTGCAATGAATCAAGAGCGACATGTATAAAAAATGATGAATGGTGGCTTTGCCACAAATACGATGTCAACTACATGATCATACAAAGCAATATGACAATGATGATGCGTGTCATAATAAACGAAACGGTGAAAATTGCATGGCAATATATCTCGGAATGGCTATGGAAATGCCATAATAGGTAGGTATGGTGGCTGTTTTGAGGAAGGTATATGTTTATGGTACCGACGAAAGTTGCGCAGTACAAGAGAGGCTAGCAATGGCGGAAAGGTGAGAGTGCGTATAATCCATGGACTCAACATTAGTCATAAAGAACTCACATACTTATTGCAAAAATCTATTAGTCATCGAAACAAAGTACTACGCGCATGCTCGTAGGGGGATAGATTGGTAGGAAAAGACCATCGCTCGTCCCCGACCGCCACTCATAAGGAAGACAATCAAAAAGTATCTCATGCTCCAACTTCGTTACATAACGGTTCACCATACGTGCATGCTACGGGACTCACAAACCTTAACACAAGTATTTCTCAAATTCACAACTAATCACTAGCATGACTCTAATATCACCATCTTCATATCTCAAAACCATCATAAGGAATCAAACTTCTCATGGTATTCAATGCACTTTATATGAAAGTTTTTATTATATCCCTCTTGGATGCCCATCATATTAGGACTAATTTTATAAACAAAGCAAATTACCATGCTGTTTTTAAAGACTCTAAAAATAATATAAGTGAAGTACGAGAGTTCATCAATTTCTATAACACCGCCGTGTCCTAAAAAGATATAAGTGAAGCACTAGAGCAAAATTGCCTAGCTCAAAAGATATAAGTGAAGCACATAGAGTATTCTAATAAATCACGATTCATGCGTGTCTCTCCTGAAAGGTGTGTACAACAAGGATGATTGTGGCAAACTAAAATGCAAAGATTCAAATCATACAAGATGCTCCACGCAAAACATATATCATGTGGTGAATAAAAATATAGCCTCAAGTAAAGTTACCGATAGACGAAGACGAAAGAGGGGATGACTTCCCGGGGCATCCCCAAGCTTAGGCTCTTGGCTGTCCTTGAATATAACCTTGGGGTGCCTTGGGCATCCCCAATCCCAATATTAGGCTCTTGCCACTCCTTATTCCATAGTCCATCAAATGCTTACCCAAAACTTGAAAACTTCACAACACAAAACTTCAACAGAAAATCTCATAAGCTCCGTTAGTATAAGAAAATAAATCACCACTTTTTGGTACTGTTGTGAACTCATTCTTTATTTATTTGGTGTAATATCTATTGTATTCCAACTTCTCCATGGTTCATACCCCCCGATACTACCCATAGATTCATCAAAATAAGCAAACAACACTTAGAAAACATAATCTGTCAAAAACAGAACAATCTATAGTAATCTGTAAACTTTGTATACTTCTGTAACTCCAAAATTCTGAAAAATTAGGAAAACAGAGGCAATTTGTATATCAATCTTGTGTAAAAATTTCAGGAATTTATCACATTCCACCAGCTCAGATCAATTCTGTTTCTGTGCGCAAAAGTTTCTGTTTCCCAGCAAGATCAAATCAATTATCACCATAGATCATCCCAAAGGTCTTGCTTGGCTCAAACACTAATTAAAACACCAAAATATAATTATTACAAAGGTAATAATGTGTATTTATTTCAAAATAGAACCAAAAACCAAAAACATAAAAATAAAATTGGGTTGCCTCCCAACAAGCGCTATTATTTAACGCCCCTAGCTAGGCATAAAAACATAGATCTAGGTATTGTCATAATAGTAAGGGAGATCATCCATGCTCATCTCATATTCCATTCTTTCAGTGGCAAGTTTCCTTTGTGGTAAGCAAAAGTAATCAAAAGGGCTAAATTTAATAGGATAAGGATCCCTAAGATCAAGTTTAGGAGGAATAGGTTCCTCCTTCGGCCCCCAATAATTTATAATCAACTCATCATTATAAGCGTTCCTTTGGTGGAACGTCATAAGCCTATCTCTTAACATGAACCCTAATCCATTGTTTTGTATAGCAAAATTATCATTAAGTTCAGAAATCTTATCAACTAAAACTTCGGTAGGGACCCTTTTTCTAAAATTTTCATTATAGGAAACATAATTGAGAGATTGCATCTCATAATTTCCTCTTGATTAAAAAGAATCTCCTCAACGGGGGAACAACCAACATTTATTTTGTAATGAGCAAAAATCTCGCTAGCTTCTTTCATGATGAATCTAAACTTGCGAGCTAGAAATATAGTGGCGGCGCGCTTAACGGAAGCATGCTGAATATTTGAGAACTCTAGGAAAATTCTTTGTATGCATGGATGCATATGAACAAATTGTCTTTCAAGTTCGATTATGAGAAAAGTTATTGCATCCGCAAGGCTATTAGTTTTATTAAGAATAGACCCTCCAAGTGTAGGTAGTGTACCGACACAAGTAAAGAAATCTTGAATAACGCCTTTTCCAATAATATTACCACTACCTATGCAAAGTTTTTAGTATGCATGATGGTAGGTTCTTTATCAGGATCATTATTAGCAAAGTCATCAAAATTTTCCTTAAGATTATTACTATCTTTTTCAACCATGACCTCCCTAGGTTCAGACATGGTGGCAAGAAACAAATCTAACAAACGAGCAAATAAAGAGCAAACGAAAAGACGAACGGAAGAAGGACGAATAAAAAGGCAAATCTTTTTGTGTTTTTTTAAAACGTTTTAGAAGTGGGGGAGAGGAAAACGGGAGACACATGGAAAATAATGTAATGCAAGAGATGAGAATTTATGGTGGGTACTTGGTAGGCTTGGTGTAGATCTCCCCGGCAACGGCGTCAGAAATTCTTCCTGTTACTTCTTGAGCTTGCGTTGGTTTTTCCCTTGAAGAGGAAAGGGTAATGCAGCAAAGTAGACATAAGTATTTCCCTGAGTTAAGAACCAAGGTATCAATCCAGTAGGAGATTCACACAAGTCTCCAATCTATGCATCTGCACAAACAATCAAACACTTGCACCCAACGCGATAAAGGGGTTGTCAATCCCTTCACGATCACTTGCAAGGATGAGATCTGATGGAGATAGATATAAAATATTACTAAAACCTAAAACAAAATAAAAGTAAATAGATTGCAACAAGGTATTTTTTGGGTTTTTTGGTTTATAGATCTGAAAATATATGATGGAAAATAGACCCGAGGGCCATAGGTTTAACTAGAGGCTTCTCTCTTGAAGGAAAATAACACGGTGGGTGATAACCCACAAGTATAGGGGATCGTTTGTAGCCTTCTTCGATAAATAAGAGTGTCGAACCCAACGAGGAGCTCAAGGTAGAACAAATATTCCCTCAAGTTTTATCGACCACCGATACAACTCTACGCACACTTGACATTTTCTTTACCTAAAACAAGTATGAAACTATTTTGCAAGAAAAAAACTACGAGTACTTTGCGAGAATAAAACTACGAATAAGTTGCAAGGTAATAAAAATGGATAGCTTTAGTCAACAAGAAAGTCATTTGTCCTTAGACAATCGATAACTAGACAGGTAATCATTCTTGCAATTTTATATGAGGGAGAGGCTTGAGCTAACATACTTTCTCTACTTGGATCATATGCACTTATGATTGGACCCCTAGCAAGCATCCACAACTACTAAAGATCATTAAGGTCGTGAAACCCAACCATAGCATTAAGTATCAAGTCCTCTTTACTCCCATGCACAACAACCCACTTACTCGGGTTTAAGCTTCCGTCACTCTAGCAACCCACCATAAGCGAATCATGAACATATTGCAACAGCCTACAGCGGGGCCCCCTCCGTTTGCGCGAAACAGAGCGCACCGTAGGACAACACCATAAATAAAATATACAATCATACCAACAAGATCATGATTAACCCATAGGACAAAATGGATCTACTCAAACATCATAGGATAACCACATATCATTGGGAAAAAATATATAGTGTTGAGCACCATGTTTAAGTAGAGATTACAACGGGGAGAAGAGGAGTTACGTCACTACATAGAGAGGGAGAGAGTTGGTGTTGACGGTAGCAAGATTGTTGATGTAGATCGCCATCATGATCCTTGCCCCGGCGGCACTCTTGCACCACCGGGAGAGAGGGGGAGAGAGCCCCCTCTTTCTTCTTCTTCCTTGGCCTCCTCCCTAGATGGGAGGAGAGTTCCCCCTCTGGTCCATGGCCTCCATGGCGGCGGAGGGGCAGGAGTCCCTCCGAGATTGGATCTCCCTATCTGTTCTCTTCTGTTTTGCGTTCACAGATCTGGCCGAAAACCGTTTCTTATATTCCCGGAGATCCGTAACTCCGATTGCGTGAGATTTTAACACGATTTTTTTCCGGATATAAGCTTCCTTCCGCCTGAAGTAGAGCTCCAACCGACGTACGAGGTGAGCACAACCCACCACCCCGCGCCTGGAGCCTAGGGCGCGCCCTGGTGTATGTTGCCCATGGCGAGCCTCAGTTTGCGTTGATTCCAACTCCCCAAAATCACATATATTCCAAAATAATTATCCGTAAATTTTTGTCGCGTGTAGACTTTGTTTGATATGGATATTCAGCGATATAAATGCAAAAAACAGGAACTGGCACTCGACACTGGATCAATAGTTTAGTCCAATAAATCATATAAAATGTTGCCAAAAAAATGTGAAAGTTTTATAATATTGGCATGAAACAATCAAAAATTATAGATACGACGGAGACGTATCAGCATTCCCAAGCTTAATTCATGCTCGTCCTTGAGTAGGTAAATGATAAAAAAGATAATTTTTGATGTGGAAGGCTACCTATCATAAACTTGATCATATGTCTAATCATGGCATGAATATTAAGACACTAGTGATTCAAAGCAATAGTCTATAATTTGACATAAAGACATCAATACTCAGGCATCCCAACAAACAATTATGTCTTTCAAAATATCAATGCTGAAGAAATCTATACATACAAAATCATATAGTCTTGTCATGCTCTGTCTTCTTAACACAAAGTATTTATCATCCACAACCCTGATGACAAGCCGAGCAATTGGTTCATACTTTTTAATAGGCTTCTGCTTCTTCAACCCTCACGTAATACATGAGAGCAAGCCATGATATAGCACTATAGGTGGAATAGAGTATGATGATAGGGATAAATATAGAGAAGACAAAAAAAGTAAGAAAGTCTCACATCGACGCGGCTAACCAACAGGCTATGGAGATGCCCATCAATTGATATCAACATGAAGAGCAGGGATTGCCATGCAACATATGCACTAAGAGATATAAGTGTATGAAAGCTCAATATGAAAACTAAGAGGGTGTGCAGCCAACTTGCTTGCTCATGAAGACCTCGGGCATTTGAGGAAGCCCATCATCGGAATATATAAGCCAAGTTCTATAATGAAAAATTCCCACTAGTATATCAAAGTGACTATAGGAGACTCTCTATATGAAAAACATGGTGCTACTTTGAAGGACAAGTGTGGTAAAGGATAGTAACAATGCCCCTTCTCTATTTGTTTTTTGTTTTCCTTTTTCTTTTTTTTCTTTTCTCTCTCTCTCATTGTCCGGAGTCTCATCCCGACTTGTGGGGGAATCATAGTCTCCATCATTCTTTCCTCACTGGGGAAATGCTCTAATAATGAATAATGATGGTCATCACACTTCTATTTACTTACAACTCAAAAGAAATAAAAATTACAACTCGATACCTAGAACAAAGTATGACTCTATATGAATGCCTCCGGCAGTGCACCAGGATGTGCAATGATCTAGCGTAACAATGATATCAAAAAATGGACAAGCCATGTAAATATCATGCTAGCTATCTTACGATCATGCAAAGCAATATGACATTGAAAGCTCAAGTCATCAAAACGGAGGCGGTGAAAGTTGCATGGCAATATATCTTGGAATTGCTATGGAAAGGTCATAATAGGTAGGTATGGTGGCTGTTTTGAGGAAGATATAATAAGGCTTATGTGTGATAGAGCGTATCATATCATGAGGTTTGGATGCACTGGTGAAGTTTGCACCGAGTCTCGAGGTGAGAAAGGGCAATCCACGGTGTAAGGGCATATTTATCCCCAAGGTGTTTTGGTGATTGATGACAATGCACTTGCGGATTAATCATGTGCATATGTTTTTCAGAGATTCATCCTTTGGCACGAGACAATTCCCTCCCCTCGGTGTTGTTTTCAAGACGGTGTAGCTCCTTCGTTTCTATGTTGGTGGACTAGTTTCATAGGAGTCACCGTACTATCAAGAGGGGATCCGCTTTGGTATGGCTAGGGTGGAATCAACACGTACACATCCTTATCGCACCCGCTGTTCCTTTCCGTTTCGATGGAGTTCCTTTTCCTCTCCTAGCTTGCCCTGACTGGTCCCAGCGGTAGTACCGCAATCCTCAGCGGTAGTACCGCTGAAGCACATCAAGCGGTAGTACCGCTCCTCAGCGGTACTACCGCTTGATGTGCTTCGGTGGTACTACTGCTGAGGCTGCGGGCTACTACCGCCTTGACTCGAGGCCTCGTTTTCTCGTGTCGGGTTGTGCGGAACTAGCCGCGGCAGTAGTGGCGGTAGTACCGCCCCAAGCGGTAGTACCGCCCTTACCTCCGCGGTAGTACCGCTCTGGGCCTAGGTCCTTGCTCCCCTTGTGTGCGCGGCAGTACCGCTGGGAGGGAACGGTAGTACCGCTGGTTCAACGGTAGTACCGCCCGCCCGAGCGGTAGTACCGCTCTGTGCGGGGCTGCTTGGGGGGTAACGGTTGGATTGTTCCCCCCACTATATAAAGGGGTCTTCTTCCCCAAAGTTGACCTACCTCTTCCCCCCAAAAGCTCCATTGTTGCTCCAAGCTCCATTTTCGCCCGATCTCTCTCCCTAGCCAATCAAACTTGTTGATTTGCTCGGGATAGGTTGAGAAGGCCCCGATCTACACTTCCACCAAGAGAAAATTGATTTCCCCACTAATCCCTAGCGGATCTTGTTACTCTTGGGTGTTTGAGCACCCTAGATGGTTGAGGTCACCTCGGAGCCATAGTCCATTGTGGTGAAGCTTTGTGGTGTCGTGGGAGCCTCCAATTAAGTTGTGGAGATAGCCCCAACCTTGTTTGTAAAGGTTCGGTCACCGCCTTCAAGGGCACCAATAGTGGAATCACGTCATCTCACATTGTGTGAGAGCGTGAGGAGAATACGGTGGCCCTAGTGGCTTCTTGGGGAGCATTGTGCCTCCACACCGCTCTAACGGAGATGTACTTCCCCTCAAAAGGAAGGAACTTCGGTAACACATCCTCGTCTCCATCGGCTCCACTCTTGGTTATCTCGTGCCTTTACTTGTGCAAGCTATTTGTGTTGTATCCCTTGCTTGCTTGTGCATTTATTGTTGTTGCATCATATAGGTTGTTCACCTAGTTGCATATTTAGACAACTTACTTTGAGGCAAAGTTTAATTTGGTAAAGAAAAGCTAAAAATTGTTAGTTGTCTATTCACCCCCCCTCTAGTCAACTATATCGATCCTTTCACACGGTACCGTAGAGGCTAGCAAATTGCAGAAAGGTAAGAGCGCATATAATCCATGGACTCACATTAGTCATAAAGAACTCATATACTTATTGCAAAAGTTTATTAGCCCTCGAAGCAAAGTACTTCTATGCATGCCCCTAGGGGGATAGATTGCTAGGAAAAGACCATCGCTCGTCCCCAACCGCCACTCATAAGGAAGACAATCAATAATAAATCATGCTCCAACTTCATAGCATAACGAGAGACTATACGTGCATGCTTCGGGAATCACAAACCTTAACACCAATATTATTACTAACCACAACCGTTTACTAGTACCTCCCACATATTCCATCTCTATATCGCAAAACTATTGCAAGGAATCAAACATATCATATTCAATGATCCACAAGTTTTATGTAGGATTTTATGACTAACCATGCAAATGACCAATTCCTGTTGACTCTCTAAATAGATATAAGTGAAGCATGAGGGTTTAATTTTTTCTACAAAAGAGCATGCTCTAATAAATATAAGTGAAGCAAAAGAGCATTCTACAAACAACGGTTTTCTATGTGAAGAGAAACAAGAAATCCAAACTTCAAATGATATAAGTGAAGCACATGAAGCATTCTATAAAGCCATACTCAAAAGATATAAGTGAAGTGCAATGAGAATTCTATAAATCAACCATGGACTATCTCATACCAGCATGCTGCATAAAAGAAAAGCGAAAACTAAACACAAAAGACGCTCCAAGATTTACACATATCACATGAACGAAATGAAGACGAAAACATACCGATACTTGTTGAAGAAAGATGGGATGCCTTCCGGGGCATCCCCAATCTTAGATGCTTGAGTCTCCTTGAATATTTACTTGGGGTGCCTTGGGCATCCCCAAGCTTGAGCTCTTGCCTCTCCTCCTTCTTCTCATATTGAGACCTCCTCAATCTTTGATCACTTTATCAACACAAAACTCAACAGAAACCTCATGAGATTCGTTAGTATAATAATGCAAATAACTACTCTAAGTACTGTTGCAAACCGATTCATATTTTGTTTTTGCATTGTAGGTACTGTAATACTCCCTCCATTCCTAAATATTTGTCTTTCTAGACATTTCAAATGGACTACCACATACGGATGTATGTAGACATATTTTAGAGTGTAGATTCACTCATTTTACTCCGTATGTAGTCACTTGTTGAAATGTCTAGAAAGACAAATATTTAGGAACGGAGGGAGTATAACTTTTCCATGGCTTATACCACCGATAAAAATCGATAGTTTCTTCAAAACAAGCAAAACAATGCATCAAAAAACAGAATCTGTCTTAAATAGGACAGTCTGTAGTAATCTGAACATCTACCATACTTCTGGTACTCCAAAAATGCATAAAAATTAGGACACAATAAACAATTTGTATATAAATACTGCGCAAAATGTTTCAAAAGCTTTTGACATTCCAGTAAAAAATGTAAAATCACGCACTACAGCCAAAGTTTCTGTTCCTACACCGCACATACCAACAAGCAATATAATCATCCTAAAGGCAAATCTTGGCACATTATTTTTATACTACAATGGATTTGTATAGGGGGATAATTATTTTTGTGAGAAACTTCATGAATTTTTTTTACATTGTTTTGCTGAGCATGAAGACAAGTGTACAAGGTCGACCCTCACTTCTCCAATGCATCACCTTTCAATCGGTTCTCTTTTTGAAAAAGATTTTAGGTTCTGATAACCCACAAGTATAGAGGATCGCAACAGTTTTCGAGGGTAGAGTATTCAACCCAAATTTATTGATTCGACACAAGGGGAGCCAAAGAATATTCTCAAGTATTAGTAGTTGAGTTGTCAATTCAACCACACCTGGATAACTTAGTATCTGCAGCAAAGTATGTAGTAGCAAAGTAGTATGATAGTAATGGTAACAGTGGCAAAAGTAAAAATAGCAATTTTGTAGTAGTTGTAACAGTAGCAATGGAGAAGTAAATAAGCAAAGCACAATATGTGAAAAGCTGGTAGGCATTGGATCAGTGATGGATAATTATGTCGGATGCAATTCCTCATGTAATAGTTATAACATTGGGTGACACAGAACTAGCTCCAATTCATCAATGTAATGTAGGCATGTATTCTGAATATAGTCATACGTGCTTATGGAAAAGAACTTGCATGACATCTTTTCTCCTACCCTCTCGTGGCAGCGGGGTCCTAATGGAAACTAAGGGATATTAAGGCCTCTTTTTAATAGAGAACCGGACCAAAGCATTAGCACTTAGTGAATACATGAACTCCTCAAACTATGGTCATCACCGAGAAGTATCCCAATTATTGTCACTTCGGGGTTGTCGGATCATAACACATAATAGGTGACTATAGACTTGCAAGATAGGATCAAGAACTCACATATATTCATGAAAACACAATAGGTTCAGATTTGAAATCATGGCACTCGGGCCCTAGTGACAAGCATTAAGCATAGCAAAGTCATAGCAGCATCAATCTCAGAACATAGTGGATACTAGCGATCAAATCCTAACAAAACTAACTTGATTACATGGTAAATCTCATCCAACCCATCACCGTCCAGCAAGCCTACGATGGAATTACTCACGCACGGCGGTGAGCATCATGAAATTGGTTATGGAGGATGGTTGATGATGATGACGACGACGAATCCCCCTCTCCGGAGCCCAGAACGGACTCCAGATCAGCCCTCCCGAGAGAGATTAGGGCTTGGCGGTGGCTCCGTATCATAAAACGCGATGAAACTTTAGATCCAGGGGGCCCATGAGATAGGGGCACGCCCAGGGGGAGGGGGCGCACCCCCACCCTCGTGGACAGGGTGTGGGCCCCCTGGCCTTGATTTTTTCGCCAGTATTTTTTATATTTTCCAAAAGTTATCTCCATGGATTTTCAGGTCATTCCGAGAACTTCTGTTTTCTGCACAATAAATAACACCATGGCAGTTCTGCTGAAAACAGCGTTAGTCCGGGTTAGTTTCATTCAAATCATGCAAGTTAGAGTCCAAAACAAGGGCAAAAGTGTTTGGAAAAGTAGATACGTTGGAGACATATCAACTCCCCCAAGCTTAAACCTTTGCTTGTCCTCAAGCAATTCAGTTGATAAACTGAAAGTGATAAAGAAAAACTTTTACAAACTCTGTTTGCTCTTGTTGTTGTAAATATGTAAAGCCAGCATTCAAAATTTTAGCAAAGATTATGAACTAACCATATTCACAATAACACTTAGGTCTCATGTTTACTCATATCAATGGCATAATCAACTAGCGAGCAATAATAATAAAACTTGGATGACAACACTTTGTCAAAACAATCATAATATGATATAACAAGATGGTATCTCGCTAGCCCTTTCTGAGACCGCAAAACATAAATGCAGAGCACCTTTAAAGACCAAGGACTGACTAAACATTGTAATTCATGGTAAAAGAGATCCAGTCAAGTCATACCCAATATAAACTAATAGTAATGCATGCAAATGACAGTATGCTCTCCAGCGGGTACTTTTTAATAAGAAGGTGATGACTCAACATAAAAGTAAATAGATAGGCCCTTCGCAGAGGGAAGTAGGGATTTGTAGAGGTGCCAGAGCTCGATTTTTAAAATAGAGATGAATAACATTTTGAGTGGTATACTTTCACTGTCAACGCAACAACTATGAAATCTCGATATCTTCCATGCTACATACATTAGAGGCGGTTCCCAAACAGAATGGTAAATTTTATACTCCCCCACCACCAACAAGCATCAATCCATGGCTTGCTCGAAACAACGAGTGCCTCCAACAAGCAACAACCCTGGGGGAGTTTTGTTTAATTATTTCGATTTGCTTTGATCCTTTTGATCATGGGACTGGACATCCCGGTTACCAGCCATTTTCTCGTGAATGAGGAGCGGAGTCCACTCCTCTTGAGAATAACCCACCTAGCATGGAAGATACAGACATCCCTAGTTGAAACATGAGCTGCTCGAGCATACAAAACAGAATATCATTTGAAGGTTTGGAGTTTGGCACATACAAATTTACTTGGAACGGCAGGTAAATGTTGGGGAACGTTGCAGAAAATTAAAATTTTTCCTACGGTTTCACCAAGATCTATCTATGAGTTCATGTAAGCAATGAGTGATAGGAGTGCATCTACATACCCTTGTAGATCGCGAGCGGAAGCGTTCAAGAGAACGGGGATGATGGAGTCGTACTCGCCGTGATCCAAATCACCGATGACCAAGTGCTGAACAGACAGCACCTCCGCGTTCAACACACGTATGGAGCGGATGACGTCTCCTCCTTCTTGATCCAGCAAGGGGAAGGAGAGGTTGAGGAAGAAGACTCCAGCAGCAGCACGACGGCGTGGTGGTGGTGGAGAAGCAGTACTCTGACAGGGCTTCGCCAAGCTCTTCAACGGAGGGGGAGAGGTGTTGGGGAGGGGAGGGGCTGCGCCTTGGATGTGGTGTGCAGCCCTCCCCTCGCCCCTCTATTTATAGGGGAAGGGGGAAGGGGGCCGGCCCCCTCTAGATGAGATCTAGAGGGGGGGCGGCGGCCAAGGGAGGGGGCTTGCCCCCCAAGCAAGGGGGGCGCCCCCACTAGGGTTTCCCCCCCAACCCTAGGCGCATGGGCCCAAGGGGGGGGGGGGTCGCCCAGCCCTCCAGGGGCTGGTTCCCTGCCCCTTACGGCCCATGAGGCCCTCCGAGAGAGGTGGACCCTCCCGGTGGCCCCCGGAACCCCTCCGGTGGCCCCGGTACAATACCGATATGCCCCCGAAACTTTCCGGTGACCGTATGGCAACTTCCCATATATAAATCTTCACCTCCTGACTATTCCGGAACTCCTCGTGACGTCCGGAATCTCATCCGGGACTCCGAACAACATTCGGTAATCACATACAAGTCTTCCTAATAACCCTAGTGTCACCGAACCTTAAGTGTGTAGACCCTACGGGTTCGGGAATCATGCAGACATGACCGAGACAGCTCTCTGGCCAATAACCAATAGCGGGATCTGGATACCCATGTTGGCTCCCACATGTTCCACAATGATTTCATCGGATGAACCACGATGTCGAGGATTCAATCAACCCCGTATACAATTCCCTTTGTCAATCGGTACGTTACTTGCCCGAGACTCGATCGTCGGTATCCCAATACCTCGTTCAGTCTCGTTACCGGCAAGTCACTTTACTAGTACCGTAATGCATGATCCCGTGACCAAACACTTGGTCACTTTGAGCTCATTATGATGATGCATTATTGAGTGGGCCTAGAGATATCTCTCCGTCATACGGAGTGACAAATCCCAGTCTCGATCCGTGTCAACCCAACAGACACTTTCGGAGATACCTGTAGTGCACCTTTATAGTCACCCAGTTACGTTGTGACGTTTGGTACACCCAAAGCACTCCTACGGTATTCGGGAGTTACACGATTTCATGGTCTAAGGAAAAGATACTTGACATTGGAAAAGCTCTAGCAAACGAACTACACGATCTCGTGCTATGCTTAGGATTGGGTCTTGTCCATCACATCATTCTCCTAATGATGTGATCTCGTTATCAACGACATCTAATGTCCATAGTCAGGAAACCATGACTATCTGTTGATCAACGAGCTAGTCAACTAGAGGCTTACTAGGGACATATTATGGTCTATGTATTCACACGTGTACTACGATTTCCGGATAATACAGTTACAGCATGAATAAAGAAAATTATCATGAACAAGGAAATATAATAATAATCCTTTTATTATTGACTCTAGGGCATATTTCCAACAGTCTCCCACTTGCACTAGAGTCAATAATCTAGTTACATTGTGATGAATCGAACACCCATAGAGTTCTGGTGTTGATCATGTTTTTCTCACGAGAGAGGTTTAGTCAACGGATCTGCGACATTCAGATCCGTATGTACTTTGCAAATATCTATGTCTCCATCTTGAACATTTTCACGGATGGAGTTGAAACGACGCTTGATGTGCCTGGTCTTCTTGTGAAACCTGGGCTCCTTGGCAAGGGCAATAGCTCCAGTGTTGTCACAGAAGAGTTTGATCGGCCCCGACGCATTGGGTATGACTCCTAGGTCGGTGATGAACTCCTTCACCCAAATTGCTTCATGCGCTGCCTCCGAGGCTGCCATGTACTCTGCTTCACATGTAGATCCCGCCACAACGCTCTGCTTGCAGCTGCACCAGCTTACTGCTCCACCATTCAACATATACACATATCCGGTTTGTGACTTAGAGTCATCCAGATCTGTGTCGAAGCTAGCGTCGACGTAACCCTTTACGACGAGCTCTTCGTCACCTCCATAAACGAGAAACATGTCCTTTGTCCTTTTCAGGTACTTCAGGATATTCTTGACCGCTGTCCAGTGTTCCTTGCCGGGATTACTTTGGTACCTTCCTACCAAACTTACGGCAAGGTTTACATCAGGTCTGGTACACAGCATGGCATACATTATAGATCCTATGGTTGAAGCATAGGGGATGACACTCATCTCTTCTTTATCTTTTGCCGTGGTCGGGCATTGAGCCGAGCTCAATCTCACACCTTGCAATACAGGCAAGAACCCTTTCTTGGACTGATCCATTTTGAACTTCTTCAAAATCTTATCAAGGTATGTGCTTTGTGAAAGACCTATGAGGCGTCTCGATCTATCCCTATAGATCTTGATGCCTAATATGTAAGCAGCTTCTCCAAGGTCCTTGATTGAAAAACACTTATTCAAGTAGGCCTTAATGCTGTCCAAAAGTTCTATATCATTTCCCATCAAGAGTATGTAATATGAGAAATGCTACAGAGCTCCCACTCACTTTCTTGTAAACGCAGGCTTCTCCATAAGTCTGCATAAACCCAAACGCTTTGATCATCTCATCAAAGAGAATGTTCCAACTCCGAGATGCTTGCACCAGCCCATAAATGGATCGCTAGAGCTTGCATACTTTGTTAGCATTCTTAGGATCGACAAAACCTTCCGGCTGCATCATATACAGTTCTTCCTTAAGATGTCCGTTAAGGAATGCCGTTTTGACGTCCATCTGCCATATCTCATAATCATAGTATGCGACAATTGCTAACATGATTCGGACGGACTTTAGCTTCGCTACGGGAGAGAATTCTCATCGTAGTCAACCCCTTGAACTTGTCGATAACCTTTAGCGACAAGTCGAGCTTTATAGATGGTAACATTACCATCCACGTCCGTCTTCTTCTTAAAGATCCATTTGTTTTCTATCGCTCGCCGATCATCGGGCAAGTCTGTCAAAGTCCATACTTTGTTTTCATACATGGATTCTATCTCGGATTTCATGGCTTCAAGCCATTTGTTGGAATCTGGGCCCGCCATCGCTTCTTCATAGTTCGAAGGTTTACCGTTGTCTAACAACATGATTTCCAAGACAGGGTTGCCGTACCACTTTGGTGCGGAATGTGTCCTTGTGGACCTACGAAGTTCAGTAGCAACTTGATCCGAAGTACCTTGATCATCATCACTATTTTCCTCCCCAGTTGGTGTAGGCATCACAGGAACATTTTCCTGAGCTGCACTACTTTCCTGTTCAAGAGGTAGTACTTCATTGAGTTCTACTTTCCTCCCACTTACTTCTTTCGAGAGAAACTCATTTTCCAGAAAGGATCCGTTCTTGGCAACAAAGATCTTGCCCTCGGATCTTAAGTAGAAGGTATACCCAATGGTTTCCTTAGGGTATCCTATGAAGACGCATTTTTCCGACTTGGGTTCGAGCTTTTCAGGTTGAAGTTTCTTGACATAAGCATCACATCCCCAAACTTTTAGAAACGACAGCTTAGGTTTCTTCCCAAACCATAATTCATACGGTGTCGTCTCAACGGATTTAGACGGTGCCCTATTTAAAGTGAATGTAGCTGTCTCTAGAGCGTATCCCCAAAATGATAGCGGTAAATCGGTAAGAGACATCATAGACCGCACCATATCCAATAGAGTGCGATTACGACGTTCGAACACACCGTTACGCCGAGGTGTTCCAAGCGGCGTGAGTTGTGAAACGATTCCACATTTCCTTAAGTGCGTACCAAATTCGTGACTTAAATATTCTCCTCCACGATTTGATCGTAGGAACTTTATCTTTCGGTCACGTTGATTCTCTACCTCATTCTGAAATTCCTTGAACTTTTCAAAGGTCTCAGACTTGTGTTTCATTAAGTAGACATACCCATATCTACTCAAGTCATCAGTGAGAGTGAGAACATTGCGATATCCTCCGCGAGCCTCAACGCTCATTGGACCGCACACATCAGTATGTATGATTTCCAATAAGTTGGTTGCTTGCTCCATTGTTCCGGAGAACGGAGTCTTGGTCATTTTGCCAATGAGGCATGGTTCGCATGTGTCAAATGATTCATAATCGAGAGACTCTAAAAGTCCATCAGCATGGAGCTTCTTCATGCGCTTGACACCAATGTGACCAAGGCGGCAGTGCCACAAGTATGTGGGACTATCGTTATCAACTTTACATCTTTTGGTATTCACACTATGAATATGTGTAACATTACGCTCGAGATTCATTAAGAATAAACCATCGACCATTGGGGCATGACCATAAAACATATCTCTCATATAAATAGAACAACCATTATTCTCGGATTTAAATGAGTAGCCATCTCGTATCAAACGAGATCCAGATACAATGTTCATGCTCAAACTTGGCACTAAATAACAATTATTAAGGTTTAAAACTAATCCCGTAGGTAAATGCAGAGGTAGCGTGCCGACGGCGATCACATCGACCTTGGAACCATTCCCGACGCGCATCGTCACCTCGTCCTTCGCCGGTCTCCGCTTATTCCGCAGCTCCTGCTGTGAGTTACAAATATGAGCAACGGCACCGGTATCAAATACCCAGGAGTTACTACGAGTACTGGTAAGGTACACATCAATTACATGTATATCAAATATACCTTTAGTGTTGCCGGCCTTCTTGTCCGCTAAGTATTTGGGGCAGTTCCGCTTCCAGTGACCCTTCCCCTTGCAATAAAAGCACTCAGTCTCAGGCTTGGGTCCATTCTTTGACTTCTTCCCGGCAACTGGTTTACTAGGCGCGGCAACATCCTTGTCGTCCTTCTTGAAGTTCTTCTTGCCCTTGCCCTTCTTGAACTTGGTGGTTTTATTGACCATCAACACTTGATGTTCTTTCTTGATTTCTACCTCTGCCGACTTCAGCATTGAAAATACTTCAGGAATAGTTTTCACCATCCCCTGCATACTGTAGTTCATCACAAAGCTCTTGTAGCTTGGTGGGAGCGACTGAAGGATTCTGTCAATGACTGCCTCGTCCAGGAGGTTAATGTCTAGCTGGGACAGGCGGTTGTGCAACCCAGACATTTTGAGTATGTGCTCACTGACAGAACTATTTTCCTCCATCTTACAACTATAGAACTTGTCAGAGACTTCATATCTCTCGACCCGGGCATGAGCTTGGAAAACCATTTTCAGCTCCTAGAACATCTCATATGCTCCGTGTTGCTCAAAATGCTTTTGGAGCCCCGGTTCTAGGCTGTAAAGCATGCCGCACTGAACAAGGGAGTAATCATCAGCATGTGACTGCCAAGCGTTCATAACGTCTTGGTTCTGTGGGATGGGTGCTTCACCTAGCGGTCCATCTAGGACATATGCTTTCTTGGCAGCTATGAGGATGATCCTCAGGTTCCGGACCCAGTCCATATAGTTGCTGCCATCATCTTTCAGCTTGGTTTTCTCTAGGAACGCGTTTAAGTTCATGTTGACATGAGCGTTGGCCATTTGATCTACAAGACATATTTGCAAAGGTTTTAGACTAAAGTTCATGATAATTAAGTTCATCTAATCAAATTATTTAATAAACTCCCACTCAGATTAGACATCCCTCTAGTCATCTAAGTGTCACACAATCCGAGTTGACTAGGCCGTGTCCGATCATCACGTGAGACGGACTAGTCATCATCGGTGAACATCTCTATGTTGATCGTATCTTCCATACGACTCATGTTCGACCTTTCGGTCTCTGTGTTCCGAGGCCATGTCTGTACATGCTAGGCTCGTCAAGTTAACCCTAAGTGTTTTTGCATGTGTAAAACTGTCTTACACCCGTTGTATGTGAACATAAGAATCTATCACACCCGATCATCACGTGGTGCTTCGAAACGATGAACTTTAGCAACGGCGCACAGTTAGGGGAGAACACTTTCTTGAAATTGTTATAAGGGATCATCTTATTTACTACCGTCGTTCTAAGTAAACAAGATGCATAAACATAATAAACATCACATGCAATTATATAGTAGTGACATGATATGGCCAATATCATATAGCTCCTTTGATCTCCATCTTCGGGGTTCCATGATCATCTTCGTCACCGGCATGACACCATGATCTCCATCATCGTGTCTTCATGAAGTTGTCACACCAACGACTACTTCTACTTCTATGGCTAACGCGTTTAGCAATAAAGTAAAGTAATTTACATGGCGTTCTTCAATGACACGCAGGTCATACAAAAAATAAAGACAACTCCTATGGCTCCTGCCGGTTGTCATACTCATCGACATGCAAGTCGTGATTCCTATTACAAGAACATGATCTCATACATCACAATATATCATTCATCATTCATCACAACTTTTGGCCATATCACATCACAAGACACTTGCTGCAAAAACAAGTTAGACGTCCTCTAATTGTTGTTGCAAGTTTTTACGTGGCTTCTATAGGTGATCTAGCAAGAACGTTTTCTTACCTACGTTAAAGCCACAACGTGATTTGTCAACTCCTATTTACCCTTCATAAGGACCCTTTTCATCGAATCCGCTCCAACTAAAGTGGGAGAGACAGACACCCGCTAGCCACCTTATGCGACTAGTGCATGTCAGTCGGTGGAACCTGTCTCACGTAAGCGTACGTGTAAGGTCGGTCCGGGCCGCTTCATCCCATAATACCGCTGAAGCAAAATAAGACTAGTAGCGGCAAGAAAGTTGACAACATCTACGCCCACAACAAATTTGTGTTCTACTCATGCAATAGAGAACTACGCATAGACCTAGCTCATGATGCCACTGTTGGGGAACGTTGCAGAAAATTAAATTTTACCTACGATTTCACCAAGATCCATCTATGAGTTCATGTAAGCAACGAGTGATAGGAGTGCATCTACATACACTTATAGATCGCGAGCGGAAGCGTTCAAGAGAACGGGGATGATGGAGTCGTACTCGCCGTGATCCAAATCACCGATGACCAAGTGCTGAACGGACAGCACCTCCGCGTTCAACACACGTACGAAGCGGATGACGTCTCCTACTTCTTGATCCAGCAAGGGGGAAGGAGAGATTGAGGAAGAAGACTCCAGCAGCAGCATGACGGCGTGGTGGTGGTGGAGAAGCAGTACTCCGACAGGGCTTCGCCAAGCTCTTCAACGGAGGGGGAGAGGTGTTGGGGAGGGGAGGGGCTGCGGCTTGGATGTGGTGTGCAGCCCTCCCCTCGCCCCTCTATTTATAGGGGAAGGGGGAAGGGGGCCGGCCCCCTCTAGATGAGATCTAGAGGGGGGCGGCGGCCAAGGGAGGGGGCTTGCCCCCCAAGCAAGGGGGGCGCCCCCACTAGGGTTTCCCCCCAACCCTAGGCGCATGGGCCCAAGGGGGGGGGGCGCCCAGCCCTCCAGGGGCTGGTTCCCTGCCCCTTACGGCCCATGAGGCCCTCCGAGATAGGTGGCCCCTCCCGGTGGACCCCCGGAACCCCTCCGGTGGCCCTGGTACAATACCGATATGCCCCCGAAACTTTCCGGTGACCGTATGGCAACTTCCCATATATAAATCTTCACCTTCGGACTATTCCGGAACTCCTCGTGACGTCCGGGATCTCATACGGGACTCCGAACAACATTCGGTAATCACATACAAGTCTTCCTAATAACCCTAGCGTCACCGAACCTTAAGTGTGTAGACCCTACGGGTTCGGGAATCATGCAGACATGACCGAGACAGCTCTCTGGCCAATAACCAACAGCGGGATCTGGATACCCATGTTGGCTCCCACATGTTCCACGATGATTTCATCGGATGAACCACGATGTCGAGGATTCAATCAACCTCGTATACAATTCCCTTTGTCAATCGGTACGTTACTTGCCCGAGACTCGATCGTTGGTATCCCAATACCTCGTTCAGTCTCGTTATCGGCAAGTCACTTTACTCGTACCGTAATGCATGATCCCGTGACCAAACACTTGGTCACTTTGATCTCATTATGATGATGCATTACCGAGTGGGCCCATAGATACCTCTCCGTCATACGGAGTGACAAATCCCAGTCTCGATCCGTGTCAACCCAACAGACACTTTCGGAGATACCTATATTGCACCTTTATAGTCACCCAGTTGCGTTGTGACGTTTGGTACACCCAAAGCACTCCTACGGTATCCGGGAGTTACACGATTTCATGGTCTAAGGAAAAGATACTTAACATTGGAAAAGCTCTAGCAAACGAACTACACGATCTTGTGCTATGCTTAGGATTGGGTCTTGTCCATCACATCATTCTCCTAATGATGTGATCTCGTTATCAACGACATCTAATGTCCATAGTTAGGAAACCATGACTATCTATTGATCAATGAGCTAGTCAACTAGAGGCTTACTAGGGACATATTATGGTCTATGTATTCACACGTGTATTACGATTTCCGGATAATACAGTTACAGCATGAATAAAGACAATTATCATGAACAAGGAAATATAATAATAATCCTTTTATTATTGCCTCTAGGGCATATTTCCAACAGTAAATACCGCATATAGGAAGGTATGGTGGACTCATATGGAATAACTTTGGGTTTATGGAGTTTGGATGCACAAGCAGTATTCCCGCTTAGTACAGGTGAAGGCTAGTGATACGTCCATTTTGCATCATGCTTTTATATCAATATTTATTGCATTATGGGCTGTTATTACACATTATATCTCAATACTTGTGGCTATTCTCGCTTATTTTACAAGGTTTACCATGAAGAGGGGGAATGCCGACAGCTGGAATTCTGGCTGGAAAAGGAGCAAACGTTGGAAACCTATTCTGCATAGCTCCAAAAGTCCTGAAACTCCACGAAACAACTTTTTGGATTTAATAAGAATTTCTGAGCGAAAGAAATAGGCCAGGGGGGCCACACCCTGTCCAGGAGACAGGGGGGCGCCCCCCCATAGGGCGTGCCCCTATCTCCTGGGCCCCCTGATGGGCATCCGGCGTCCATCTTCTGTTATCATCACTTCTACCTTGGAAAAAATCGTGGGCAAGCTTACGGGACGAAACTCCGCTGCCACGAGGCAGAACCTTGGCGAAATCAATCTAGGGCTCTGGCAGAGCTGTTCTGCCGGGGACACTTCCCTCCGGGAGGGGGAAATCATCACCAACGTCATCACCAACGATCCTCTCATCGAGAGGGGGTCAATCTCCATCAACATCTTCACCAGCACCATCTCCTCTCAAAACCCTAGTTCATCTCTTGTATCCAATCTTGTATCAAAACCACAAATTGGTACCTGTGGGTTGCTAGTAGTGTTGATTACTCCTTGTAGTTGATGCTAATTGGTTTACTTGGTGGAAGATCATATGTTCAGATCCTTTATGCATATTATTACTCCTCTGATTATGAACATGAATATGCTTTGTGAGTAGTTACATTTGTTCCTGAGGACATGGGTGAAGTCTTGCTATTAGTAGTCATGTGAATTTGGTATTTGTTCGATATTTTGATGAGATGTATGTTGTCTTTTCCTCTAGTGGTGTTATGTGAACGTCGACTACATGACACTTCACCATTATTTGGGCCTAGAGGAAGGCATGGGGAAGTAATAAGTAGATGATGGGTTGCTAGAGTGACAGAAGCTTAAACCCTAGTTTATGCGTTGCTTCGTTAGGGGCTGATATGGATCCATATGTTTAATGCTGTGGTTAGGTTTACCTTAATACTTCTTTTGTAGTTGCGGATGCTTGCAATAGGGGTTAATCATAAGTGGGATGCTTGTCCAAGTTAGGGCAGTACCCAAGTACCGGTCCACCCACATATCAAATTATCAAAGTACCGAACGCGAATCATATGAACGTGATGAAAACTAGCTTGACGATAATTCCCAATGTGTCCTCGGGAGATCCTTTATCATTATTAGAAATTGTCCAGGCTTATCCTTTGCTACATAAAGGACTGGACCACCTTGCTGCACTTTATTTACTTTATTTACTTGTTGCTCGTTACTATTTATCTTATCACAAAACTATCTATCACCTACAATTTCAGTGCTTGCAGAGAAAACCTTACTGAAAACCGCTTATCATTTCCTTCTGCTCCTCGTTGGGTTCGACACTCTTACTTATCGAAAGGACTATGATAGATCCCCTACACTTGTGGGTCATCAAGACTCTTTTCTGGTGCCGTTGCCGGGGAGTGTAGCGCTTTTGGTGAGTGGAACTTGGTAAGGAAACATTTATATAGTGTGCTGAAATTTTCTGTTACTTGTCACTATGGAAACTAATCCTTTGAGGGGCTTGTTTGGGGTATCTTCCCAACCAGAAGAGCAAAGAGTTGCTCCTCAACCTACTAAACTTTATGAAAATATTCACTTTGAGATTCCTTCGGGTATGATAGAAAAACTGCTAGCTAATCCATTTGCAGAAGACGGAACATTGCATCCCAATTTACACCTTATCTTTCTGGATGAAGTTTGTGGATTGTTTAAGCTTGTAGGTATTCCCGATGATGTTGTCAAAAGGAAGGTATTCCCTTTATCTTTGAAGGGAGATGCATTCACATGGTATAGGCTATGAGATGATACGAGATCTTGGAATTATAAGCGATTGAAGTTGGAATTTCACCAGAAGTTCTATCCTATGCATCTTGTTCATCGTGATCGTAATTACATATATAATTTTTGGCCTCGCGAAGGAGAAAGCATCACTCAAGCTTGGGGGAGGCTTAAGTCAATGTTATATTCATGCCCCAATCATGAGCTCTCTCGGGAAATGATTATTCAGAATTTTTATGCTCGGCTTTCTCTTGATAATCGCAACCCGCTCGATACTTCCTGTGCTGGTTCTTATATGCTGAAGACTATTGATTTCAAATGGGACTTATTGGAAAGAATTAAACGCAACTCTGAAGATTGGGGTTCCGACGATGGTAAGGAGTCAGGTATGACACCTAAGTTCGATTGTGTTAAATCTTTTATGGATACCGATGCTTTTCGTGGATTTAGCGCTAAGTATCGACTTGACTCTGAGATAGTATCTACTTTTTGTGAATCTTTTGCTACTCACGTTGATCTCCCTAAAGAGAAGTGGTTTAAATATAATCCTCCTGTTGAAGTGAAAGTAGTTGCACCTATTACAGTCGAAGAAAAGACTATTACCTATAGTGATCCGATTGTTCCTACTGCTTATGTTGAAAAACCTCCTTTTCCTGTTAGGATAAAAGATCATGCTAAAGCTTCGACTGTTGTTCGTAAGAGTAATACTAGGACTTATACACTTCCTGAGCAAATTAATGTTGAAGCTAGTATTGCTATGGTTAAAAATCTCTTGGATGAGGACTTAGATGGGCATTGAGGGAGTCCCGGACTAGGGGGTGTCCGGATAGCCGGACTATCATCTTCGGCCGAACTCCTGGACTATGAAGATACAAGATTTAAGACTTCGTCCGTGTCCGGATGGGACTTTCCTTGGCGTGGAAGGCAAGCTTGGCGATACGGATATGTAGATCTCCTACCATTGTAACCGACTCTGTGTAACCCTAACCCTCTTTGGTGCCTATATAAACCGGAGGGTTTTAGTCCGTAGGACGAACAACAATCATACCATAGGCTAGCTTCTAGGGTTTAGCCTCTCTGATCTCGTGGTAGATCTACTCTTGTACTACCCATATCATCAATATCAATCAAGCAGGAGTAGGGTTTTACCTCCATCAAGAGGGCCCGAACCTGGGTAAAAACATCGTGTCCCTTGTCTCCTGTTACCATCCGCCGAGACGCACAGTTCAGGACCCCCTACCCGAGATCCGCTGGTTTTGACACCGACATTGGTGCCTTCATTGAGAGTTCCACTGTGCTGTCGCCATCAGGAAGGATGCCCCGTCCCGTCTTTAAAGACGACACTGTGGCTAAAGGAGCTTTGGCTATCGGCCAAACTCTCCGGATAGGCGGTTTCCTTATGACCGCCTGTTCGGCCGCCGCGCCGATGATGACTTCTCGGGTCATCAAAAGCAATCTTCACATTAACTTGGAACTCGCCAAGCAGTTAGATCCGATGGAGTTCTCTTCCTTAAACGAGCTCTTGGATCGCATCGCCGCCCTGGGAGTCACTACAGACTACGATCAGATTGGGCTTAAACCCGATTTGAGAGAGATTAACTCTCCCCAGGTTACCCACCACATTGCTGTGGTAGAGGAACAATGCGGCGACCCTTCTTCTATCTTAAGGACTAGCTATGTCCGGATTCCTAATCTCTCCATGCCGGATTCCCACGGAGGGGAGGACGTCACTCAAGCCCTTAACCTAAAGTCAGGCAGCGGGCCAGATTCATTGGACAACATCCAAGAACCCAAGCTTCCAAGTTCGGAAACTTCTTGGCCCCCGAATTTTAGATTGGACGGGGTTCCGAATTTAATTCCACCCGCCCACCCAAACACAAGCGATCTATCCCAAATCCGGCAAGAGCCCGCAGAAACAGTACACCATTACTGGGCCAGATTCCTCCTGGTCATAAACAAGATAAAGGATTGCCGTGAGGAGGACGCGATTTAATTCTTCTGCAATAATTGCATGGACAAGGGAATCCTCAAGGCCGTAAGTCGTCGCAAAATCACACGCTTCGCCGACTTAGCGTCCATAGTACGAAAGTACTATGCGATGGAAAGCGCCTGGAAAACCGAAATAAATTTTTGGGATAATCCGGCCCTGAATACAACCCCAGTCCAAAATAAAAGGGTGCATTATCGCCAGGCACCTGGGTTAAACACCAAAAAGCAAAAACCCTCTATAGGGCATGGAACCGCACTGGAAGGATGGCTCAATGGACCCTGCAAAATTCATAGTACAGAGGGTGCCACTCCAACTCATAGCCTTAGGGCATGTTGGATACTACGGCAGGTAGCCAAAAGTGGCGAAGAGCTTCTAACTCCAGAATACCAACCCAAGGATACCAGTACGGTATTAACAGTCTTCGAGACTTTCGCATCAAATAATATGCGGAAATGAACACTCCGCAGCCTTGCCGAAGTCTACCAAGTAGCAACAATAAACCCATGGAATGACATGGCTATTACTTTTAATGCCAGTGACGAACCTAAATTCCGAACAGCCCGAGCACCAGCCGCATTAGTCCTCAGCCCAATAGAGGACGGCTTTCGCCTTACCAAGGTACTCATGGACGGTGGCAGCGGACTGAACCTTAGTTACGAGGAAACCCTCCGAAAAATGGAAATAGACTGGAGCCGCATTGAGCGAAGCAGCACAACCTTTAGAGGAAATCCCCAGTCGGGAAGCATGCTGTACAGGAAAAATCACACTGGATGTGGTGTTCGGCACGTCGGATAACTACAGGTCCGAGGAGGTCACGTTCCAAGTGGCCCCGTTCAGTAGTGGATATCACGCTCTACTAGGGCGAGAGGCATTCACAATTTTTCAAGCTATACCCCATTACGGGTACATGAAGCTCAAAATGCCCGGGCCCAATGGAATCATCACTCTTGCTAGTGACCCGGACATAACACTCCGCGCCGAAAATAAGACAGCCGCACTGGCCCTGGAGGCACTATCCGAAGCCCTAGCGGTCGAGGAACTCACTACGCTGCGCTCCACGGTGAATAGGGACAATGTGATACTTGATAAGAGATCCAAGTCCACCTCCTTTAAACCAGCGGACGAAATAGTCAAATTCCAAGTCCATCCAACGGACCCTACAAAATCGGCCTCCATTGGGGCACAATTAAACCCTGATGTAGACGCCGCACTACGAGAATTCCTACGCGAAAATTGGGACATCTTTGCCTGGCACCCTTCAGACATGCCAGGAATCCCACGCCGGCTGGCCGAGCACAACCTAAACATCATAAAAGGATTCAAGCCAGTCAAACAGGCTCTTCGGCGTTTCTCCGAACCCAAAAGACAGGCCATGGGAGAGGAACTAGCCAAATTATTGGAGGCCGGATTCATCAGAGATATAAAACATCCGGGCAAACCTGGTGATGGTACCAAAGAAGGACAAATCCTGGCGCCTATGCGTTGATTTTAAAGACCTCAACAAGGCTTGCCCAAAGGATCCCTTCCCCCTCCCCCGCATCGATCAAATTATCGATGCTACCGCAAGAAACGATTCATTGTGTTTCCTCGACGCATACTCCGGCTACCACCAAATTAAGATGGTAGAGCCCGACCAGGCCGCAACGGCATTCATCACCCCATACAACCCATTCTGCTTCAACACAATGCCCTTTGGGCTCAAAAACGCTGGCGCAACATATCAATGCATGATTCAGACATGTCTGGCAAACCAGATCGGCAAAACAGTGGAGGCATACATAGACGATGTGGTCGTCAAAACCAAGCACGTCGAAACTTTAGTAGACGACTTGAGGCTCACGTTCGATAATCTCCGAACATATGACATTAAGCTTAACCCGGAAAAATGTGTTTTCGGCGTACCAGCCGGAAAGCTCTTGGGCTTCATTGTATCCGGTAGAGGAATTGAAGCAAACCCAGCCAAGATCCGAGCTCTGTCACAATTGGATATCCCAAAGGACCTCAAGCAAATACAAAAATTGACGGGATGCGTGGCCGCTTTAAGCCGCTTTATCTCCCATTTAGGAGAAAAGGCATTACCCCTTTATCGCCTCCTTCGACGCACCGAACACTTCGAGTAGACGGATGCCGCCACGGCCGGACTCGAAGAAATAAAAGCCATATTGGCAACAAACCTGGTCCTGGCCGCGCCCAACATAGGGGAACCAATGCTATTATATATCGCGGCAACTCATCAAGTGGTGAGCGCGGTGCTCGTTGTCGAACGAGAAACGGACGGACACAAGCTCCCCCTTCAAAAACCAGTTTACTACGTGTCCACTGTCCTGACTCCATGCAAGTCACGGTACCCGCATTATTAGAAGATAGCGTACGCGGTGTTCATGGCATCCCGGAAGCTGCGACACTACTTTCAAGAGTGTTCGATAACAGTAGCCTCCTAAGTACCTCTTAATGACATTATAAACAACCGCGACGCGATGGGCCGGATTGCCAAATGGGCCATTGAGCTCCTCCCATTCGACATAACCTATAAGCCACGACGAGCTATTAAGTCGCAAGTTTTGGCCGACTTCATCACCGAATGGACTGAAGCCAAACTCCCTAAAGAGTATGGCGCATATTCCAACTGGATCATGCACTTCGACAGCTCCACAATGTTGGCTGGTCTGGGGGCTGCGTCGTCCTGACGTCCCCAGCCGGAGATACGGTTCAATACGTACTCCAGATAATGTATACGGAATCCAACAATGCAGCCGAATACGAGGTCCTTCTACATGGCCTCCGGATGGCAGTCTCCATGGGCATTCAACGCCTAGAGGTGCGCGGGGATCCGAACCTCGCGATATCCCAAATAAATGGAGACTTCGATGCCAAGGATCTGAAAATGGCAGCTTATCGCAACGCCGTCCTAAAAATGTCAGCTCGGTTTGAGGGGCTCGAATTTCACCATATAGCCCGGGATAACAACCAGGCAGCAGACGTATTGGCACGCATTGGTGCAAAGCGCGATGCCGTCCCTCCCAACATCTTCCTAGAGAGGCTGTTTAAGCCATCTGTACTATGGGAGGGGGAATCCGGAAATAATAACCCGGACCCAGCCGCACTGCCCGACACCGAACATTCTGACACAATCGGCGGTTCTGCCAACGAAGTAACATCCTCAACCCACGTAATAATGGCAGTCATTGCCCCGTGGACGGAACCATTCCTAGCCTACCTAACCAGGCAGGAACTTCCCGTGGACCAAAACGAGGCCCGCTGCATAGTGCGGCGATCTAAAGCCTATAAGGTCCATGAGGGAGAGCTTTACAAGAAAAGCACAACCGGAGTCCTTCAAAGGTGTATCTCCGAAGAGGAAGGGCGGAACCTTCTGGCTGAAATTCATGCTGGACTCGGCGGGCACCACGCCGCAGCCCGGGCCCTTGTAGGCAAGGCCTTCCGTACAGGATTTTATTGGCCGACGGCCCGGGCAGATGCTCAGGACTTAGTCCAACGATGCGTCGGTTGCCAGCTCTTTGCTAATCAAAGCCACATGCCACCCACCGCCCTCAAAACTATACCCATAACCTAGCCCTTCACGGTCTGGGGGCTTGACATGGTTGGACCCCTTAAAGGAGGAACCCACAAGCAAAGATACCTACTGGTCATGGTGGATAAGTTCACCAAATGGATAGAGGCCAAGCCTGTTAAGACGGCCGAATCCGGACCGGTGATAGACTTCATATCAGGGGTCGTACACCGTTACGGTGTCCCCCATAGCATCATCACTGACAATGGCACGAACTTTACGGCCAACGAGGTTAAACTTTGGTGCAAAAACATGGGCATCAAACTCGACTATGCTTCAGTCTATCACCCTCAAACTAACGGTCAAGTCGAGCGAGCAAATGGTCTAATCATGAACGGCATCAAACCACGATTAGTGCGGTCCCTTAAGGAATCTAACACGCACTGGGTAGAGGATCTCGACTCCGTACTCTGGGGGCTGCGGACCACTCCAAACCGCACCACCGGATTTACACCATTCTTTATGGTATACGGCGCAGAGGCAGTTCTGCCCTGTGACATAATTCATGACTCACCTCGCATGTGCATGTACAAAGAAAGAGAAGCTGAGCTCGATCGGCAGGATAGTTTGGACGCATTGGAGGAGGAGCGTGACGTGGCAAAAGCCCGTCCTGCATTCTATCAACAGCAAGCTCGAAGTTATCAAAGCAGAGAAATACAAGCCAAAACTTACAACGTTGGCGAGTTAGTTCTACGCTTGCCGGACAAGAAAAAGGACAAACTCAAGCCCAAATGGGAAGGTCCATTTATCATCGACCAAGTCCTGACCGGTGGAGCGTACCGTCTGCGAGATGCATCGGACAACCGACTCGAGCCGAACCCATGGAACGCAGCCTGTCGGGGGTTGGGTGCGACATATGCCAAAGGATGGCTTATCATGGTGGGGGCGAGTAGAACGTCGCCGGTGCCTGAAAATGGGATGAGGTGCAGACATGCACGCTGGCGAATCTTACCCAGCTTCGGGGCTGAGGGAGTCCTGGACTAGGGGGTGTCCGGACAGCCGGACTATCAATATCCGCCGGACACCAAGACTATGAAGATAGAAGATTGAAGACTCCGGCTCGTGTCCGGAAGGTACTTTCCTTGGTGTGGAAGGCAAGCTTGGCGATACGGATATGTAGATCTCCTACCATTGTAACCGACTCTGTGTAACCCTAGCCTCTCTGGTGTCTATATAAACCGGAGGGCCTTAGTCCGTAGGACAATATACATCTCAACAATCATACCATAGGCTAGCTTCTAGGGTTTAGCCTCCTTGATCTCGTGGTAGATCTACTCTTGTACTACCCATATCATCAATATTAATCAAGTAGGACGTAGGGTTTTACCTCCATCGAGAGGGCCTGAACCTGGGTAAAAACATTGTGTCCCTCGTCTCCTGTTACCATCCGCCTAGACGCACAGTTCGGGACCCCCTACCCGAGATCCGCCGGTTTTGACACCGACATTGGTGCTTTCATTGAGAGTTCCTCTGTGTCGTCACCGATAGGCTCGATGGCATCTTCAACCAACAACGCTGTCGTGGGTGAGGCTTTTCTCCCCGGACAGATCTTTGTATTCGGCGGCTTTGCACTGCGGGCCAATTCTCTTGGCCATCTGGAGCAGATCGAAAGCTACGCCCCTGGCCGTCAGGTCAGATTTGGAAGCTTAAACTTCACGGCCGATATCCGCGGAGACTTGATCTTCGACGGACTCGAGTCACAGCCAAGCGCGCCGCACCGTGACGATGGGCATGATCTAGCTCTGCCGCCGGACAGTGCTTTGGTGGCCGCACTCGGATCCGCTTCGGCCACTAGCCCGGAGCCGATTGCCCGTATCGAGGGCCGGTGGATAGACGCCGCCCTGGGGGCTTCAACATCCACGGCGATGGAGCCGAATACCAATCCTGTCCCCTGCGAAACTTGTGATCCCGAGGCGCCGGACTCCTCGTCGGACTCCGGGCCTCCCGCGCCCCTGCCGATTAATCCAGATTGGGCGCCGGTTATGGAATTCACCACCACGGACATATTCCAGCACTCGCCTTTTGGCGATATCCTGAATTCCCTGAAGCATCTCTCGCTATCAGGAGAATCCTGGCCGGACTATGGCCAGGACGGTTGGAGCGCGGACGATGGAGAAATTCAGAGCCCACCCACCACCCACTTTGTAGCCACTGTCGAGGATCTAACCGACATGCTAGACTATGACTCCGACGACATCGACGCTATGGACGACGATGCCGGAGACGAGCAAGAGCCAGCGCCTACAGGGCACTGTAAGGCCACCTCGTCATATGACGTATACATGGTGGATACCCCAAAAGAAGGGGATGGCGAAAAAGCAGCGGAGGAAGATTCTCTAAAGAAGCAGCCCAAACGCCGACGTCAGCGGCGCCGCTCTAAATCCCGCCACAATAAGAATGGAGATTCCGGCATGGGAGACAATAACACTCCGGAGAGTGCCGAAGACGATCCCCTCCCGCAAGATTCAGCGCAGGAGGACGCAGAAGCAAGCCCTCACCACAGGGCGGCAGACGAAGGGGTTGAGGATGATAACTATATGCCTCCCTCCGAAGACGAAGTAAGCCTCAACGATGATGAATTCGTCATACCCGAGGATCCCGTCGAACAAGAACGCTTCAGGCGCAGGCTCATAGCCACGGCAAATAGCCTAAAGAAAAAGCAGCAACAGCTCCAAGCTGACCAGGATCTGCTGGCCGATCGATGGACCGAGGTCCTCGCGGCCGAAGAGTATAAACTCGAACGCCCCTCCAAAAGTTACCCAAGACGCAAGCTGCTCCCCCGACTAGAGGAGGAAGCATACATACCTTCATCACGACATGGCTGACCGACCACCTCGTGGTCGTGATAGAGAGGCGTCCAGGCCCTCAGCCAAATATGTACCCCTGCATCGCTCTAAAAGCGCGAAGCCAAGAGGGAACGCGCTGGACTTGCGAGATATATTGGAGGACAAAGGAAAACAATCCAGATCCATCTATGGATCACGTGGGCGCCCTACGACCCACGACGAATACCGTCGCGCCGGACATAACGCCGGCCGGGCCGAACATAGCAGACAGCGCTCCCTCGAGCTGCGTCGCGATATTGCTCAATACAGGGGCGCCGCACACCCGCTATGCTTCACCGATGAAGTAATGGATCATCAGATCCCCGAAGGGTTTAAACCCGTAAATATCGAATCTTACGATGGTACAACAGACCCCGCGGTGTGGATTGAAGATTACCTTCTCCACATCCATATGGCCCGCGGCGACGATCTCCATGCCATCAAATATCTCCCACTCAAGCTTAAAGGACCAGCTCGGCATTGGCTTAACAGCCTGCCCGCAGAGTCGATTGGGTGTTGGGAAGACCTGGAGGCCACATTCCTTGATGACTTCCAAGGCACGTATGTGCGACCTCCAGACGCCGATGACTTAAGCCACATCATTCAGCAGCCAGACGAATCGGCCAGACAATTCTGGACACGGTTCCTGACAAAGAAAAACCAAATCATCGACTGTCCGGATGCAGAGGCCCTTGCAGCCTTCAAGCATAACATCCGGGACGAATGGCTAGCCCGGCACCTGGGGCAGGAAAAGCCGAAATCCATGGCAGCCCTCACATCGCTAATGACCCGCTTTTGTGCGGGAGAGGACAGCTGGCTAGCCCGCAGCAACAATCTTCGTAAAAACACTGGCAGTCCGGATACTAAGGACAGCAACGGCAGGTCACGTCGAATCAAAAACAAGCGCCGCATTAACGGCGACGATAAGGAGGATACGGCAGTCAATGCCGGATTCCGAGGCTCTAAACCCGGTCAGCGGAAGAAGCCGTTCAAAAGAACCACTCCGGGTCCGTCCAATCTGGACCAAATACTCGACCGTCTATGCCAGATACATGGCACCCCCGAAAAGCCAGCTACCCACACCAATAGAGATTGTTGGGTGTTCAAGCAGGCCGGCAAGTTAATTGCCGAACACGATGACAAGGGGCTAAATAGCGACGACGAGGAAGAGACCCGGCCGCCGAACAATAGAGGACAGAAGGGTTTCCCCCCACAAGTGCGGACGGTGAATATGATTTACGCGACCCATATACCCAAGAGGGAGAGGAAGCGCGCACTACGGGACGTCTATGCGATGGAGCCAGTCGCCCCGAAGTTCAACCCATGGTCCTCTTGCCCGATCACTTTCGATCAAAGAGACCACCCGACCAGCATACGCCATGGCGGATTCGCCGCATTGGTTTTAGACCCAATCGTTGATGGGTTTCACCTGACACGAGTCCTGATGGACGGCGGTAGCAGCCTGAACCTGCTTTATCAGGATACAGTGTGCAAAATGGGCATAGACCCATCAAGGATTAAACCTACAAAGACAACCTTTAAAGGTGTCATCCCAGGAGTGGAAGCCAACTGTACAGGCTCAGTCACACTGGATGTGGTCTTCGGATCACCGGATAACTTCCGAAGCGAAGAGTTAATCTTCGACATAGTCCCGTTTCGCAGTGGCTATCATGCTCTGCTCGGACGAACCGCGTTTGCAAAATTCAACGCGGTGCCGCATTATGCATACCTAAAGCTCAAAATGCCAGGCCCTCGTGGAGTCATCACGGTCAATGGAAATACGGAACGCTCCCTCCGAATGGAGGAACATACAGCGGCTCTCGCGGCAGAAGTACAGAGCAGCCTTCTCAGGCAATTCTCAAGTCCGGCAATTAAAAAGCCGGATACAGCAAAACGCGCCCGGAGCAATGCCAACCAAGACCACCTGGCGCGATCAGAGCACGCGTAGCAATGCGGCCCCACCCCTCGCCCGCGCATGATCGCAAGAATAACACTCCGCGCACATCATTACGCTTTGGAGATACCATGGGCGCAGGGGAGGGGCTTGATCACAAGGGACAAAGAGTGCTGCTCGACCACACCAGGGGCTCATATGAGCGCCCCCCTTTGGTTTACTTTTTATCTTTTCTTCTTTTCATGAATACAGGACTCTGTTAATCAGAAGCCTTGCTCGACGGCGCACTTGCCGAACTCACGATGCAACAGTCAGGGACTCAAGAAGGCTGCGACGAACAATCAGGTGGTCTCCATTACGAGCATTAAATTCGATTACATACACCAAGTCTGCAGCTCATCCCTGGAGGGGGACATGTTAATTTAGTCCAAATCCCTTGCTTACCGCACTATTTGTATCAGTCCACTTTATTAGCTGACCTTCTTTCTGAAATAACGCATCACCTCCTTTTTGCAAGTACATTACCTTTTTATTGCAATTGCGTTACCTCTTATATATGTTCATTATATGACATCTTGCACCCGTATACTTTGGTACGGCCGAATACGCCAGGGGCTTCTGTTCCCCGGATTATGGTGTAATTAAGTCCGAACACTTTCATAAGTGCGGCACCCCGAACTTATAGCATTATATGAATCAGCTCCGAATCATGTCTTGGGTCAATAGTTGGGTTTGCCCAGCTCCCATGTTTTGGTACCTTACGTTCCGTTCCGTCGGCTAAGGTAGCACTGGGAGAACCATTGCGATTGCGCCCCGGTTGAGCCGGGTTAACGCCTCAGTGGAGAAAGCTAAAACAGACTGGCATGATAAGGCGAGAGACTGGTCGCTGTTCGAGAGGTTCTTTCGGGTCCCTAAAGACTCATGCCGCTTCGAGCGAAGTTCCGGATGATGTCCGACGAAGGCGTGGATAGCGCCCCGGATTCGGTCTTCCGAATACCAGGGGCTTCGCCAAAATTTAAAATTATAGAATTCTATGGCTAAGTGAGAGTGTTCAAGCATTATAAGTCCGGTCGCCTTGTTCGTCGTGTTGAGCGCCTCCCTAGATGGACCCAATAATGGGAACAAGAGTGCTCAAGTTTATCACCGAACACCCCAGCCCTTGTAGCTTGGGGGCTGAAGCTAACGACTTGCCATCTCTTAGATTTTACAAACGGCCGCACAGAAGGTAATATTTTAAATTCAATAAGCGTTGCTCATGGCGCATATAAACAAAGTTTTTAGCGCCCAGGATAAATACACAGCGAGTTCACTCAAAAATTACATCCCGGGGGCACTCATCTGCAATATCGCAGGCTCCCTTTAGGACAACTTTATAATATCGCTCCGGCGTGCGATGCTCCTTGCCTGGCGCACCTTCAATACAGGCGGAGCGCTTGATCACATCCAGCCTGGGGCACACATCCACCAGCCGCCGCACTAGGCCAAAGTAGCTGCCAGGCATGGCCTGTCCAGGCCATAGCCGGACTATGAGGCCCTTCATGGCCTCCTCAGCTACCTTGTGGAGTTCGACCAGCTGCTTCAGCTGGTCGCTTGGGGGCACCGGATGGCCGGCCTCAGCATACTGAGACCAAAAGACCTTCTCCATCGAGCTCCCCTCCTCACCACGATAGAAAGCGGCGGCATCAGACGCACTACACGGCAGATCTGCAAATGCCCCTGGAGAGCTCCGAATTCGGGTAAGTATCCGGTAATTTACATTAACGTGCCTGCTCTGCATGAAAAAGACCTTACCCGCTGCTATCTTCTTTATGTCCTCTACCTCCTGAAGGGCCTTCTGGGCCTCGGCCTTGGCGGACTTGGCACTTTCGAGAGCCGAGGCAAGCTCGGACTCTCGAGTCTTGGAGTCACGCTCCAAACTCTCATGCTTTTCCATGAGAGCCTGGAGCTCTTGCCGCACTTCCGCCACCAGCGCCACTTGCTTTTCTCGCTCAGCCTGTTCCGTGGCCGCATTGCGTTCGGCCGTGGACACGGCATCCTTCAGGGCTGCCACATCCTTAGTGGCCCCTGCATTACACATATTATCCTTATTAATTTTGTTTGCAACCAAAACCCTTTTCTGTAAGGTACTTCTTTAAAGTGGTGTTACTCACCTTGTTTTTCCTTGAGCTGCCTCTTGGCATGGCCGAGCTCTTGCTCCGACCGCTCAAGGTCCTTTTTCAGCGCCTCGACCTCCGCCGTTAATGCGGCAGAGGTCAACAACGCAGCCTGCAAACCCATATTGACATATTTTTAGAAACCCTGCGTATATCTTGTTAAAGATCCTTAGTCCGGCTTTTCTTTCCGAACACCGCACTAAGCATCAGGGGCTACTGTCTATGCGGTATTACATTACATAATTTTAAACTTCTTACCTCAAAGCCTATTAGAAGGCTGTTGCAGGCTTCAGTCAGCCCGCCCTTGGCGAGCTGGACCTTCTCAATCACTGCACTCATGAGAGTGCGGTGTTCTTCCTCGATGGAAGCACCTTTAAGCGCCTCCAGCAGGTTATCCGGCGCCTCCGGTTGGACGGAGGCCGCCGGCGTCGTGGTCCTACCCTTCTTTCGAAGGGGCCGCTTGCCGGACTCTGGAACCACTGCGGGTTCCGAGGTAGAGTCCGGCACAAAGTCCGGGAGGTCGCTTGACGGCGCCTCCGGAGCCTCCTCCTGGCGGGTTCCCCTGTGGGATTCCGCCTCGTTGTCCTCGTCGACGCGTGGGGTAGAGGCAGTCGGGATGGAATTTACATCCGACGGCGCCAAAGACCCGCTCATCGAGTCGGGAAGATCGTCAACGGCCGGACTACAGGCAGAATGCGGCGTTAGAAGGACACTACATGGCATACAGTGTACGGCATATAAAAGATCTGAATACTTACGATCCTGCCGGACGCCTGGCCCTTGGAGGCCACTCTTCCTCGCCAACGTTGATGTTGGCGAAACTGTCCGGGGGGATAGTTCTCCCCCTCTTGGACCCTTCGGCTGCCCCGATTGGGGAGGCCTTCCTCTTCCTCTCTCCCTCCTCCGGGAGAGAGTACTCCTCCTCCTCCTCATCTTCGGAGGAGGAGTCCTCGTCGTCGTCAGACGCCTGATTACGGGAACTCTTTCGAGTCCCCGTGGCCACCTTCTTGGCCTTCTTCTCCGGCACCACGTACGGTGCCAGAACCAGCAGCCTTGCTAAATGGGCATCCACTGGTTCTTCTGGCATGGGAGCCGGGCTGATGAGCAGCTCGGCCTTCTCCATCCATTCCTGTCAAAGGAAGAGGCAGATTAAAAACCTCGCTAGAGTCAATCTAGTTACTACAAGTGTCCCGTAATGGGGTCGAATCACTTACCTCGTCAGTCGGAGACTGCGAGCTGAATCCGCGGTCTTTGGTCGCGGATGCGGGCACATCGGCGCTCTTGAACAGCACCCTCCAGGCACCTTCGTACGTTGTATCGAAGAGCCCGCTCAACGTCTGGTGCTGTTCCAGATTAAACTCCCACAGATTAAATGCCCGTTCTTGGCATGGGAGAATCCGGCGGAGGAGCATGACCTGGACCACGTCGACGGAGCCTATTGCTCACCAGCTTCTTGATGCAGGCTCGAAGTCCCGTCACCTCCACCGGATCACCCCACTGCAAGCCCTTCTCTTTCCAGGAAGTGAGCTGCGTGGGGATTCCAGATCTAAATTCGGGGGCCGCCGCCCATGTAGGCTCGCGCGGCTCGGTGATGTAGAACCACCCCGACTGCCACCCCTTGACGGAGTCCACGAAGGTCCCTTCTAGCCAAGGGACGTTGGGCAGCTTGCCCAGCATGGCGCCTCCGCATTCCGCTTGCATCCCCTTCACAACCTTCGGCTTGGCGTTGAAGGTCTTGAGCCACAGGCCGAAGTGGGGCCGGATGCAGAGAAAGGCCTCGCACACAACGATAAACGCCGAGATGTTGAGGACGAAGTTCGGCGCCAGATCGTGGAAATCCAGGCCGTAGTAAAACATGAGCCCCCGGACAAATGGATGGAGCGAAAAGCCCAGTCCACGGAGGAAGTGGGGAAGGAAGACGACCCTCTCATGAGGCCCTGGGGTGGGGATGAGCTGCCCCGCGTCGGGCAGCCGATGCGCGATGTCACTGGAAAGGTATCCGGCGTCGCGCAGCTTGGTGATGTCCTCCTCCTTAGCGGTGGAGGCCATCCATTTGCCTCCCCCTCCGGACATATTCGGAGAAGGGTTGAGGTGAGATGCGCGAGCTTGGGCGTTGGAGCTTGAGTTCGCAGGGATGGATAAGCAAAGGAGGAAGAAGGCGTAGGTGAGAAGGTAAATCCTTATCCCTTATATATAGGCGGACAAAACTATGCGTCCCTCACCGGCCTGGTAAAACTCGCTTATCTCCCAAGCGCCACCATCAATGGCGCGGTTGGGTTACCCACGCACGTATTGATGAGAATCCCGGAATAAGGGGAACACGATCTCTGCTTCGACAGGACGTGCCAAGGAAACCGCTTCGCTAAACGTGCTGAAGTAATTCAAACAAAGGCTTGGTGCCGGTGTGATGTCACGCCGCATAATACGTCAGCAGATTGGATCGGTGTATATGTTTTATTCTCTCTACGTTTGGAATGTGGAAATTATTTTGCAGGGCCGGGCACTATCCTGGTGTTCATTATCTTCTCCGGATTATTCAAGGGAGGAACCCGCCTTGCAATGCCGAACATTATGCACGCCGGACTTATCGTCATTGAAGACTGGTTCAGGGGCTACTGAGGGAGTCCTGGACTAGGGGGTGTCCGGACAGCCGGACTATCAATATCCGCCGGACTCCAAGACTACGAAGATAGAAGATTGAAGACTCCGGCTCGTGTCCGGAAGGTACTTTCCTTGGCGTGGAAGGCAAGCTTGGCGATACGGATATGTAGATCTCCTACCATTGTAACCGACTCTGTGTAACCCTAGCCTCTCTTGTGTCTATATAAACCGGAGGGCCTTAGTCCGTAGGACAATATACATCTCAACAATCATACCATAGGCTAGCTTCTAGGGTTTAGCCTCCTTGATCTCGTGGTAGATCTAATCTTGTACTACCCATATCATCAATATTAATCAAGCAGGACGTAGGGTTTTACCTCCATCGAGAGGGCCTGAACCTGGGTAAAAACATTGTGTCCCTCGTCTCCTGTTACCATCCGCCTAGACGCACAGTTCGGGACCCCCTACCCGAGATCCGCCAGTTTTGACACCGACAGGGGCTCTCCGGGGAGATAACACCCCTACTGCTGCTCTGCGGGGTCTCCGCATGGTCACTATGGCGAAAGGGTTACAAAGGTGCTCCTAGAGCTGTATCGGGAAGCAAGAAGGAGCTAGGCTGGTACCCTCTTCCCCTGTCTGTGTGTCTAACTCTATCCAAGGCGGAACCCTTTGCATGGGTGCCCCGGGGGGTTTATATAGGCCTACCCCCCGGGGGTACAATAGTAATCTGACTGGGCATGGCCCCCAGCCGTCGGTCTCTCATGCCGCCGTCCTCCCTGCCGGCTTCTGGGGCCCGCCGATTGGTGGGTCCCGCGGACAGGTCGACACTGTGCAGCACTCTTGGTGACGTAGGCTTGGTAATGGGGTCGTGGCAACAGTGCCGCCGTCTGTCAGGCGATCACTGTCGCCACTCCCCATCCAATCTGGTTTATGGCTTGTGGGGCCCTGGCGGGGAGGCGGCCGACTCCGTGGAGGCCGACTCCCTCAGGGCCGTCTTCTGGCACTCTGCCGTCTCTGATTCACCCACTGACAGGTGGCCCTGCGATCTCTGGGCCGTACAGGTCGGCGTCGTGGGCACAGTGCGTCACGCATTGTGGCTGAGGTCAGGGGAGGCATGGCAATAGTGCCGCGCCTCGCCGGAGATCTCCCGGCGATACGGCTCACTGTAGCCATGCCAACCCCTCGTAGACAGGAGGGGACGGCCACGTCGGGGCCCTGCCCTTCATCGGTCTTCATGAAAGGTCGCGGGCCGACTCCCATAGTCGGCACTCCTGGAGGTCGCAAGCCGGGAGCCGGCTCGCTTTAAGGTCGTCGTCTGGGACTCGGCCTCTCCGAAGGTCGCCAGCTGTGACTCGGCCTCTTCGAAGGTCGCCAGCTGGGACTCGGCTAGAGGGGCGCGGCCTGCCCCGATGTTTTGAAAGATCCTGGGTCCCGGGTCGGCCTACCCGTGGCCCATTACTCCGACAGTAGTCCCCGAAGCTGGTGAAGCCCTGCGGGCGCCGCCTCGTGGGGCTTAAACAGTTTCAATCTTCCCAGCGCCGATTCTGAGACTCGGCTGCTGTTTCTTTGGGCCGACTCGCCGAAATCGGACTTGTTCTGTGAAGGGCTATTATTCGCAAGTCGCGGCGGGAAACAGGCGGCGTATCGGATACGCTTCCCTGCCATCATTGAGACGGTCCTATCGCGCGGTGCCACGTGGGGAGGATAGTCTGCCCACCCACGCGCGTGACGGGACGGGCCGCCAGGTGGGGCCCGCCATTACCGCGCCTCGGCTCCCGAGCGGATCCGCTGTGGCCGCGGACGGTTGGCATCCCCATGTTGTTACTGCGCGCAGTAACTTCATGGGGGTAAATCGTGGGCGGCGTGGGGCCTCGGGCGCAGTTAATCCCACATCCGCCCCCTCGGCTCCTCAGCCCGTATGGCTATAAATAGGCGGGGAGGAGCGGGGCGGCACTGCACGCACACCCTCTCCCCTGCTCTCCTGCCTCCTCTTCTCCCTCCGCCGCGAGCCAAAGCATCCCTTCTCGTCGGCGATGAGCTCTTCCTCCGCCGCGCCCCCCGCCTCGCGCTCCGGCGTGTGGGATGGCTCGGACGTGGAGGCGGAGCACATCGAATTTCTCCGCCGGACCCGCCGCCTCCCGAGCGCGGACCTAGTGCACGCCCGTCCCGCGCCGGCGGGAGAGCTCCGGCCCGCGCCGGGGGAGGGCGAGCGGGTCGTCTTCCGCTCGCACCTAATGCGCGGGCTGGGGCTTCCGGCGAGCAGGTTCTTCCGCTCGTTTCTGGAGTTTCACAAGCTTCAGCTGCACCACCTCACCCCGAACGCGATGGTGCTGCTTTCCGCCTTCGCCACTCTGTGCGAAGGCTACCTCGGCGTTCTCCCCACCCTCGAGCTGTGGGGGGAGTTTTTCTCTTCGAAGCTCGGTACTCAGGCCGCCGGCACGCCGGCTCAGTGCGGCACCTACATCGCGGTGCGGCGCTCGACGGCCGACAACCCTTTCCCTCCCATCTCGCTGGTGAAGTCGGTGAAGATGTGGCAGTGATCTTACTTCGACGTGAAGAACGTCTCCACCGACGGCGACTGGGTCAATCTGCCGCCCTTCGACCCCGAGCCTCTGACTGGCAGGCTTGCCAGTTGGTCCCACCGGTCCAAATCGCTGTCTCCCTCCGGAGCCGGCTCCGTGGCGCGGCTCCGAGTTCTGCTGCAGTCGGAGGGCCTCGTCGGATCCGATCTTCTGGCCGCCTTCGTGGCGCGCCGAGTCCTCCCGCTCCAAGGCCGGCCTCACCTCATCTGTCAGATGAGCGGCCGCCACGATCTGAGCCGGCTGTGCACCAAGGAAATGCCGCGCGGGGAGGTGGCGAACTTGGTGAACCACATCGCGCACTGCGAGTTCACGGAGGACTGGCAGTTCGGCAAGGAGCCGTACTCGCGCGACAACCCCCCTCCAATGGTAAGTCGCATCCTTCTGTAGCTTGATCTTCTTTGTGGCCGACTCCGGACTCTAATCATCGTTGGCTTCTTCTGAGCAGAATCCCCTCACAGTGCCCGCAGCCGGTGCCATGAGAGAGCCCCGCGACTTTGTCCCAGATCGCGCGAACAGTGACGTCGACGACCCTGACTTGGGGGCGGCGGCGCTGGAGGCCGACGCCGAAGGCGTTGGAGAGGGGGCGGACGGCGGCCTCAGGCCATCGGCCACCTTCGCCGACTGGCCCGAGGACGACGCCGACGTGGAAGTCGCCCCACGCCGCCAGCCGAGGGCCGGCCCCTCCGGCCAAGTCGGCGCAAAGAGGCGTCACGCCGGGCCGAGCGCGCCCGGCGGCAAGCAGAAGAAGTTCAAGGGGGCGGCCGCCGCGACCAAGCGGGAGGAGGAGGCCGCGAAGGCCAACCGCTTCCGAAGGGAAGTGAGAAGGCCGCCACTAGTTTCCGCGTGAGTCTTCTTTACTCTTTCATTTCTTTGTTGGATTTTATTCGAGTCTTCTTTGATTTTTCCCTCCTGTGTTCTCCAGAGCTCCCCTCTCCCTTGAGAGAGCCTTCGTCCCCTCTGTCATGGGGTCGGTAGAGACATCCGCCAACACTCGGCGGGTCGATCCCGCCGCCGACCTTCGGGAGGCGACGGAACGGAACGCGCGGGAGAAGCGCGACAAAGAGGAGGCCGACCGCCTGGAGAAGGCGGAGGCTGAGAAGGCGGCCGCCAACACCCAGCGGAGGCTGGAGGAGGCCGAGACTGCCGCCGCGGTGAAACGGCATGCTGAGGAGGTCGCGCGTCGCCGATCGACGATGCTTGTCCCTCCATTGTCGTCGGCGCCGCCAGCTCTGGAGTTCACGGGGCAGACCGGAGAGGTCGGCACCGAGAACCCTCTCGCGGAGGAGGGCGGCGACGCTTCAGGCTCGGACACCCACGCGCCGCCTCCGCCGCCTCCGCCTCCGTCTAGGAGGCCGCATGGCAAGCAGACGGTGGATCCGCAGGATCCTCCGACTACGAACGACGCCGAGGCGCGGCTGCTTCTTCAGGTCGCCGTGCCAGCACGCCGCCGGCTTGAGAGGACGAGCTCGGCGCCGCGAGCTCGGGAGACTGGCGCCACGAGCTCGGCGAATCTGGACGTCGAGGCCTCCAGCGCCGCGCCCACTGGCTGGCTACGCGGAGGCGGCACCGGCCCGCTGAATCAGGCCCTCCTGGACATCCAGTCCAAGCTGCTCGCGGAGAGCGACGCCCTCCAAGTCTGCACCAAAGCGCATCTGGCTGTGCGGACATCCGTCCGGGTATGTTTCCTTTCTCTCTTTTTTATTATTTTCTGCCTTTCTCTGTGGGGGCGCGCCAGCGCGCCCACTGGGTGTAGTCCCCGAGTTCCGGGTCGGCTGCTGGGCAGGCGGTTCGGAACTCCCTCTGGTGAGCTCCGAGGACTAACTTTTGCCTTTGCCGGCTTTTTTGCAGGAATATCATAATCTCCGCGCCGCTGCCTTCAACCGCAACGTCGAGGAAGCGGACCACCGACCTGACGGAAAGCCGAGGTGATTTATTTCTTCCTTCTTCGCGGGGGCGCGCTGGCGCACCCGCGGGCTGTAGTCCCCGAGATTCGGGCCAACTGCTGAGCAGTCAGGCCGGATCTCTCCGGCGATTAACTTCCCTTCTTCTCCGCGGGGGCGCGCTGGCGCGCCCGCGGGCTGTAGCCCCCGAGATTCGGGCCGACTGCTGAGCAGTCGGGCCGGATCTCCCCGGCGATCTACCTTACTGATGACTTTTCTTGTCTTCTTTTTCGTTCTTTAGGCGCCAACGCCGCCCTCCAGGAGCAGCTGGGCGAGGCCAACACCGCTCGTCGTGCCAAGGAGGAGGAGTGCGACAAGCTCGCCAAAGAGCGCGATCTGCTGGCGACGCAGCTGGCCGAGCAGAAGGAGCTGCTCCGGAAGGCGCGGGACGACGCCAAGTCGCGGGAGGATGCCCTCATGGCCGAGTTCGAGGTCGAACGCTCCGCCTGGACTGATCGTGAGGCGATGCTGACCTCCGGCTACCACGAGCTCGAGGACATCGTCGATGGTAAGTCTTTTTCGCTTCTTTGGTCTTCCGACTCTGTGTCGGGCTAATTTCTGATTTTCTGACTGTCTTCTTTTCTGCCTTGGCAGACTTCTTTCCCGGCCATTCGCAAGCCGTCCCTCTAGCCATTGAGGCGGCTCGGGAGGCGCGAAGGGTGAAGGGTGAAGTGATTGCCGCCAACGCCCCCCGAACCATTGACGAGCAGCTTCCGAGCATCGGGGCTCGTCTTCGTCCTGCTCACCGTCTGCTGCGCCGTCTTCAGCGTGCCGGTGCCCAAGTGGTTGCCGCCCTGTGGCCAGATGTGCCGGCTCTTCGCACCGCCAGTCAGACTGCCGACTGGCTGGAAGTCGCCGCCGGACGCCTTGAATCTTGGAAGGGCTTCTCGGCCCGTGCCGGAGCACGCCGGGCTTTGGAGTTCGTCAAAGGGTGGTATCCGGGGCTGGACCTGGACCGTCTGGCCGCATTCCGGTCAGAGGCCCAGGCCGAGCTAGAGGCCGTAGAAGGTGCCCTTGTCGAGCGCGCGGCGGCCATCGCCGAGTACACGGACACCAGTGCCTTCGTGCCCGAGCGGACTGAAGGCGGTGAGGAGGCACCGCCGAACTGGTTTGGGATGAACCCGGAGTACGAGGAAGACTCGGCGGAGGTGATTGACTCCAGCGCCGAGGAGGAGGACGAGTCGGAGGACGGAGGCGAGGAGGAGGCGCCAGAAGATGAAGCAGGCGGCCAGCCTCAGCCCGACCGCGCCTCCAGCAACGAGCCGCGCAAGGACAAGGCGACCGCCGCCGGAGGCGACCAGGCTGAGACCGCCCAGCCGACTACCCCGGCATCCGACACCTCCGTCACCTCCGATCCTCCGGCCCCGGAGGCCGCCTCCTAGATCGCTTCTGTTTATCTGTTTTCATTAATCTTTTGCAAGACTTGTTAGATTCGAACAATTCCACCCACGGGGTGTATCCTGAATTCTTATTCGGAGATTTGGCCGAGGGCCTATGTAAATATTTATCTAATTTCCGCCTTTCCTTGCTTATTGCTCCTTAGACTTTTTCCTTTGCCGCCTTCCTTTAGTTGCCGCCTTGCCGGCTGGGAAGCCGCTCTGCGGACTGTCGCCAAGTCAAGTGCTCGACTACTTTAGGAAGGCAAGTACTTAGCCATTTAGAGTTTTTTCAGCAAATCGGCTAGAAAGCGATAGGCCGACTATTCAAGAGTCGGCTGTCCTTGATAAAAGTTGAGACGGTGAGCCGACTGCTCATGAGTCGGCTCGGTGGGGGGAGGCTGGTAGCTGGCTTGCGCTATGCGTAAGCTTTTAGGTCCTTAGCCATTTTTCGTGCGTGCACCCGTTCTTGCTTGTCCCCTACCTACCGACAGTCGCTCTGCGAGCTGCGGCTTTCGACAGGAGACTGCTTGAGCGCAACACATTACTTGTCTGACCGCTGGAAGCATTTCATAGCGCAAGACGGCGAGTCCCCGGGCCGACTAGTCGGACCCGGTGCCAGACAGTATGATAAAAAAGAGCAGCATATTCGGAAGCGTGATTCTTATCATACAGATAATCAAAAAGGTAGTCCCCGAGCTCGTCCCGGGGGGCCTAAGGTCTTAGTACTTTAATACAAAGAGGGTAGTGCGATACATACTGCATCAACTGTAAAATCTTCGAAGAAGATTCGCGTTCCACGGGCGCTCTGTTTCTTTGTCGGAGTCGTCCCTCTTGCGTGCTCGAGGCTTCTGAGCGTCGATCAGATAATAGGCGTCGTTCCCTAACACCTTGCTGATGATGAAGGGACCTTCCCAAGGCGCCGACAACTTGTGCTGGCCGGCTGTTCTCTGAATCAGCCGGAGCACAAGGTCGCCCTCTTGGAACGATCTTGGCTTGACCTTGCGGTTGTAGTATCGGCGCAGACTTTGCTGGTAGATGCTGGACCGACTGAGTGCCAACAGTCGGCCCTCTTCCAGCAGATCGACGCCGTCTTGGGGTGCTTCTTCGGCTTCCTCCTCGGTGTACATGGAGACTCGCGGAGAGTCGAACTCTATATCCGTTGGGATGACGGCTTCGGCACCGTAGACGAGGAAGAAAGGCGTGAAGCCAGTTGACTTGTTTGGGGTTGTGCGCAGACTCCAGAGGACGGCAGGCAGCTCTTCGACCCAACAGTCGGCCGAACGCTCGAGTGGTTCGACCAATCGAGGCTTGATGCCGGACAGGATGAGGCCATTGGTTCGTTCCACCTGGCCGTTTGACTGCGGATGGGCAACGGACGCTAAGTCCAGTCGGATGCCCTGCGTCGCGCAGAAACGAGCCAAGGCGCCTTTGGCGAAGTTGGTGCCGTTGTCAGTGATGATGCCGTGCGGTATGCCGTACCGCACTGTTATGTCGGCAATGAAGGTTACTGCTGTAGGCCCATTCAATTTCTTGATAGGCTTTGCTTCCACCCACTTGGTGAACTTGTCCACCACGACAAGCAAATGAGTTAGGCCGCCTCAGGCCGTCTTGAATGGTCCCACCATGTCCAGGCCCCAAACTGCGAAGGGCCAGGCAATGGGGATTGTCTTCAGCGCGGAAGCCGGCTGAAGGGGCTTGGAGCGGAACATCTGGCACCCCTTGCATTTTTGGACTAGCTCTTTAGCTTCTTCCAGGGCAGTCGGGAAGAAGAAACCGTGCCGAAAGGCTTTGGCCACGAGTGCCCTTGAAGCCGCATGGTGGCCGCACTCGCCCTGATGGATGTCTCTGAGGATCGCTTGGCCTTGCTCTGACTCTACGCAGCGCTGGTAGACACCAGTGACACTGCGCTTGACTAGCTCTCTGTTGACTATGGTGTATGCTGCTGCTCGGCGCTGCACTTGCCGAGCCGAGATCTCGTCTGTTGGTAATTCTTTGTTCACTAGAAACTTGAGGATGGGCTGTGCCCATGAAGGTGCTGCTATCTCTTCAACTGCTAGCACATCGACTTGGACAAGGGTGGCTGGGCTGGGAGGCGGCGGGTTGGAGTCTGCCGCCGTTTGCTGGATTGAGGGAATCTCTGGGATGATTGGGGCAGCTCCCGGGCCGACTGGCGCAGTCCCCGGGCCGGGCTCGGAAGTCCCCGGGCCGACTGGCGCAGTCCCCGGGCTGGGCTCTGAAGTCCCCGGGCCGACTGTGCAGTCCCCGGGCTGGGCTCTGAAGTCCCCGGGCCGACTGGCGCAGTCCCCGGGCTGGGCTCTGAAGTCCCCGGGCCGACTGGCGCAGTCCCCAGGCTGGTTTCAACTGTGGCTTTCTTGAGGTCGCCTGTTGGGGCCTTGGAGTCGGATCCGACTATTTCTGGCGGAGCCGGCACGAAGATGGAGTCTGACTCTGGTGAAGGCTTGATAGACGGCTTGAGGAGGCGCTGAAGGGTGACGCCAGAAGGTATCACTTGGCGAGTGGAGCCGACTCATGCCAAGGCATCTGCTTGATCGTTGTCGTTTCTTTGCACATGAAGGAATTCGCACCCCTCGAAATATCCGCTGAGTTGCTGCACCAGGAAGCGGTAGCTCGCCATGTTTGCGTCTTTGGCGTCCCATTCGCCGGATGATTGCTGAACCACCAAGTCGGAGTCGCCATAGCACAGGATCCGGCGAATGCCGAGTTCTTTGGCAAGCCGGAGCCCATGGATGAGTGCTTCATATTCGGCGACGTTGTTGGAGGCGGAGAAGTGGATTTGCAGCACGTATTTGAGCTTGTCGCCCTTAGGGGAGGTGAGGACGACGCCAGCTCCAAGGCCAGTGTGCATCTTGGAGCCGTCGAAATGCATCCGCCAATGAGTGGAGTCGGGCACTGGCGGCAGGTACTGGGTCTCGGCCCAGTCAACGAGGAAGCCGGCCAACGCCTACGACTTGATGGCAGTGCGGGGCTGGTAGTAGATGGTGTAAGAGGCTAGATCAATAGCCCATTTGGCCACTCGGCCGGAGGCGTCTCGGCTTCCAATGATCTCGGTGAGTGGAGCGGTGCAAACCACAGTGATTGGATGCTCTTGAAAGTAGGGCTTCAGCTTCTTGGCGGCAAAATGCACGCCGTAACACATCTTCTGATAGTGAGGGTAGTTTTGCTTGGAGGTCGACAGTACCTCGCTCAGGTAATATACCGGTCTCTGGACTGGGAGCGCTTTGCCTTCCTCCTTGCGCTCGACTACAATGACTGTGCTGATTACTCGACTGGTGGCGGCGATGTACAAGAGCATGGGCTCTTTGGGAGTCGGAGCCGCCAACACGGGGGGAGTAGTCAACATCTTCTTCAGTTGGAGAAATGCCTCATCTGCCTTGTGGTTCCACTCAAAAAAGGTGGTCTTCTTCATCAGTTGATACAATGGCAGAGCTTTCTCGCCCAGCCGACTGATAAATCGGCAGATGGACGCCAGGCGGCCGGTGAACTTCTGCACATCCAACAGTCGGCTGGGTACCTCCATTCTCTCAATGGCCTTGATCTTCACAGGGTTGCACTCTATGCCGCGTTCGGAGACCAGGAAGCCAAGGAGCTGGCCGGCTGGGACTCCGAAAACGCACTTCTCGGGGTTGAGCTTGATCCGGAATCGGCGCAGATTCTCAAAGGTCTCTTTGAGGTCTTCCAGCAGCGTCCCACGCTTTTCCGTCTTCACCACCACATTGTCCACATAGACGTGGGCGTTCCTGTCGAGTTGCTTGAGGAGGCACTTCTGCATGCAACGCTGAAAGGTGGCGCCGGCATTCCTTAAGCCGAACGTCATTGTCAGGTAACAGAAGGCTCCAAACGGCGTGATGAATGCGGTCTTCAGTCTGTCTGCTGGATTCAGCTTGATCTGGTGATATCTTGAGTATGCGTCTAGGAAACTCAACAGCTCGCATCCGGCTGTGGAGTCTATCACCTGATCAATCCTTGGCAGAGCAAACGGGTCCTTTGGGCAGGCTTTATTGAGGCTTGTGTAGTGGATGCACATCCGCCACTGCTTGTTCTTCTTTAGTACTAGCACCGGGTTTGCTAGCCATTCTGGAAAAAACACTTCCATGATGAAGCCGGCTGCCAGGAGCCGGGCTATCTCTTCTCCAACAACTCTTCTTTTCTCTTCTGACAGGCGGCATAAGGGCTGCCTGACGGGCTTCATATCTGGTCTGACATGTAGCTTGTGCTCGGCGAATTCCGTCGGCACACCCGGCATGTCCTTGGGGGACCATGCGAAGATGTCCCGATTCTCATGGAGGAAATCGATGAGCTCGCCTTCCTATTTGCTGTCAAGGCCTGTGCCTACGACAGCGTATCTCTCTGGGTGCTCTGGGTCCAAGGGTATCTTCTTGGTTTCTTTAGCCGGCTTGAATGATCCTTCTACCTCTGACTCCTTGGGGTCGGGCGACATCTCTGGCTGCTTTCCGGCCATCGCCACGACTCGGTCAAGGAGCCGCTTCTCGGCTGCGATCACCGAAGACTCGGCCAGCCGACTGCTCTCGGCCGCGCAAGCGGACGACTTCTTGTAGTCGCCGGCAATGGTCAGAATCCCCTTGGAACTCGGCATCTTCATTTTGAGGTAGGCGTAGTGGGGAACCGCCATGAACTTGGCCAAGGTAGGCCGGTCAAGAAGTGCGTGGTACAGGCTCTCCAAGTCCACCACCTCGAACCAGACCGGCTCTCGGCGGAAGTGATCTTTGTCTCCGAAGAGGACGTCTGTCAGGATCTTGCCGATTGGTGAAAAGGAGAGGCCGGGTACAATTCCATGGAACACAGTGCGGCTGCTCTGCAGCTGCCTTCGCCTGATTCCGAGCTTCTCCATGGTGTCTTTGTATAGGATGTTTATGCTGCTGCCTCCGTCTATCAGGACCTGCGAGAAACGGGCGGCCCGCCTATCAGTGGCCAAGGTCGCACCTAAGACCAGGGCATAAGAGCCTGGACTCGGCATCACCTCTGGGTGATCCGCCCGACTCCAACTAATAGGCCTCTCGGACCAATGCATGAACTCTGGAGCATCCGTTGCTACTGCGTTTACTTCTTGCTGCTGTTGGCGCCTGCTGCGCCGGTCATCTGCCACACTGGTGAACACTACGTAGGCTCCGTGCTCTTCCGGGAACTCGTCTTGTATTGCGCCGACTGGCCGAGCCGCCGGCTGCTGGGGCGGCGGCGGAGGCGGCGGCCCTGCAGGCGGCGGAGGAGTGAGGCCGTCTCCCTTGGCGATTCTGGCGAGCCAGTGGCACTTTCTGGTGGTGTGGTTCGATGGCTTCGCGCTGCTGTGGAACTTGCAAGGACCATCCAGAGTCTGCTCATAAGAGAAAGCCGGCAACCAATTGGACTTGCCGCCTTTCTGCCGCTTGGCCGGAGGCTGCCCCTCCGGCTGCTGATCTTCTACTGCTGCGACCTGCCGACTGTTGGAAGTCGGCTGTGGGGCCTTGCGCTTGTTGTCGTTTTGTTGCTGTCGCCGACTGGCGTCTCCAGCCGGAGTTCTGGGAGCCTGGGGAGTCACTTTGCCGGCCGCGTTGACTTGAATCTCCATCTTCATAGAAGAGTCGGCCGTGGCGTACTTATCCGCTATGACTAGCAGTTCGTCAAGGGTTTCGGGCTCGTCGCAGAGGAGCTTGTGCTTGAGGAGGGTGCCCTCTCGGCACCCGGCGGTGAAGTACTCGATAGCCTGCACCTCGTGCACGCTCTCGCAGGAGTTTCGAAGTTCGCCCCAGCGTGTGAGGTAGTCGCGCGTTGATTCTTCAGGGCCTTGCACGCACAAGGAGAGCTGGCGTGGCTTGGGAGGTCGCTTGTACGTGCTGGTGAAGTTGCGAATGAAGGCTTCGGTGAAGTCGACCCAGCTATTGATGCTGCGGGGCTTCAGGCTGTCCAGCCATGTCCGGGCCGTGCCCTGGAGCATGAGAGGAACATACTTCATGGCAACTCGCTTGTTGCCGTTTGCTATGTTGACGGCTTGGAGTAGTCTATCAGCCAGTCCTCCGGCTTCACGGAGCCGGTGTACTTGGGTGTGTCCCGGGGGAGCGTGAACCCTTTGGGGAAGGGCTCATCTCTGATGCGGGGCCCGAAGCAAGGCGGACCCAACTCATCTTCTTCTTCCAGCACCAGGGATCGGTGGAGTCGGTCGATCCGATGGCAGGCGTCATTCTCTCCGACTCCCTCTCGGCGGCCTAGGCGACCTCCGAGAGTCGGATGCTCAACAGGCGGCGGGGAAACTCGCCGCTCTCTTCGGGGCGGGGGAGGCAGATAATCGTCCCGTTGTTCCACTGCTCTTGGGCGGCCGTCTTGGTCTCGCTCGATGGTGATGCGAGTCTGACTGTGGCTGACAGCCGGCTCCTTCTCTTTCCTTCTGCGGACTCCGCCAGTCGGCGTCCGGGAGGTCGCGCCTTGATCTTGGCGGGGAGGTAAGTCGTCGTTTGGCTGCTGCAGTGCATCTGCGCGGCCGCCGGCTGCGTTTTGTGCAGCAACCGTGTCGAGGAGCTGCTGGACTCGCTCCGTCATCACACGGCGCTCTTCGCCCTCAAAGTTCTTCAGCTCGTCAGTCGCCGCTTGGGCGGCGCGGATATTCTCCGCTGGGGTGGCGTACACGGGGCGTTTCGCCCCGAGCAAGTCGGCGATGGCTGCGCCGCACTGTCGGACCGCACCTAGACGACTTGGCCTAGTCGGGGCCGGCGAGCCGCCTACGGCGCGAACCAACTCACGCTGGTATGCCTCTGACAAGCGCCTCATGCTTGCCAACTTCTTGGCGCCTTCGACGATCTGAAGGCGGCGTGCCTCCAGCGTCTCGGCGTCCGCGCCCTCTGGAATGGGCGCGGTCAGGTCTTGTAGGGCCGCGGCTAGCGGGTCCTCGGTTTCTTCACCGGAGTGCTCGCCATGGCTGATGACGAGCACCTCCGTGACGGCGCTTCCGCCACTCTCCTCGTACGGAAGCGGCTCGTCTTAGACCACCACATTGGTGGGGAAGATGTCAAGTGATACGGCGTCGGAGTCGACCAGCATCGGGTCGGAGGAGCCTACGGACTCCAAGTCTAGGGCAGGCTCGCCGGCGACGTGGAGTTGGTCGAGGAGGCCCGCGAGAAGGTTCTCGGGGCCACCCGTGCCTGCGTCGGATGCAGGCTCGTCGGAGAGGCGCACCTCGCTGATAAGTTCGGCGAGGCCGCTCGCAGCGCAGGCGGCTTCGGTGCCGCGCAGCGTGTCGATGCAGACTCCATCTGGCGAGCCGGGCTGGCTGCGCTCGCCAGGGAGGAAAAGGGTTCCCGTCCAGAACAGATCTCCGGACGATGGTGCACCTCGCCCCACGGTGGGCCCCAAATGTCGGGGGTTGGGTGCGACATATGCCAAAGGATGGCTTATCATGGTGGGGGCGAGTAGAACGTCGCCGGTGCCTGGAAACGGGATGAGGCGTAGACATGCACGCCGGAGAATCTTACCCAGCTTCGGGGCTCTCCAGGGAGATAACACCCCTACTGCTGCTCTGCGGGGTCTCCGCATGGTCACTATGGCGAAAGGGTTACAAAGGTGCTCCTAGAGCTGTATCGGGAAGCAAGAAGGAGCTAGGCTGGTTCCCTCTTCCCCTGTCTGTGTGTCTAACTCTATCCAAGGCCGAACCCTTTGCATGGGTGCCCCGGGGGGTTTATATAGGCCTACCCCCCGGGGGTACAATAGTAATCTGACTGGGCGTGGCCCCCAACCGTCGGTCTCTCATGCCGCCGTCCTCCCTGCCGGCTTCTGGGGCCCGCCGACTGGTGGGTCCCGCGGACAGGTCGACACTGTGCAGCACTCTTGGTGACGTAGGCTTGGTCATGGGGTCGTGGCAACAGTGCCGCCATCTGTCAGGCGATCACTGTCGCCACTCCCCATCCAATCTGGTTTATAGCTTGTGGGGCCCTGGCGGGGAGGCGGCCGACTTCGTGGAGGCCGACTCCCTCAGGGCCATCTTCTGGCGCTCTGCCGTCTCTGATTCACCCACTGACAGGTGGCCCTGCGATCTCTGGGCCGTACAGGCCGGCGTCGTGGGCACAGTGCGTCACGCACTGTGGCTGAGGTCAAGGGAGGCATGGCAACAGTGCCGCGCCTCGCCGGAGATCTCCCGGCGATACGGCTCACTGTAGCCATGCCAACCCCTCGTAGACAGGAGGGGACGGCCACGTCGGGGCCCTGCCCTTCATCGGTCTTTGTGAAAGGTCGCGGGCCGACTCCCATAGTCGGCACTCCTGGAGGTCGCAAGCCGGGAGCTGGCTCACTTTAAGGTCGTCGTCTGGGACTCGGCCTCTCCGAAGGTCGCCAGCTGGGACTCGGCTAGAGGGGCGCGGCCTTCCCCGATGTTTTGAAAGATCCTGGGTCCCGGGTCGGCCTACCCGTGGCCCATTACTCCGACACAGCCCGTCTCCGAAGATTCTACGCCTAGCGCCGGACTCTGAGTTCGGCTCCTTCCTTCGTCTATATTTTACATATTAGTTGTCTTTTGTTTCTCTCCTTCTCCCCCCTTTACTATTACAGCCTTTGAAAGCTTGTTCGCGCATTGTTCGCACACACTTGATGCACTATCCGTGCTCATTATACCTGGGGGCTTCTTTAACAGAAGCTTATTTATACGGGCTTCATGCCCAACACATGTGTCACACTTCCGCATGTACCTTTTATTCACCATTATATGCATCGATATGACTTAAGTTTTGGCCAAGCTGGGTTGCCTGGCTCCTGTGCTTACCCCTACGTTCCCGATTGTTCGGCTAGGCAGTAAAGGGAGCACCTCTGTGATTGTTACTGCCGGGTCAGCCGGATGTGTACCTCAGACTGGGTGAAGCCGAAAGCTAGCGTTCTTAAGGGAATATTCGGTCGGTGAACTAAAAGACGATTTCTTACCTATGTATTCATCTGCCCCCAGATGTTTTTCTGCTCTTTTCGCAGTCCGGACATGCACCTTAGGGCATGCCTCCCAGGGAAAGGAACCCCTAATGGAACTATTCTCCTTGGAAGATGTTTCTTACTAACCATGTAATATAACATAACTAGCTGGGCACTTGTCTGATAAAGCACTAATGACCCCTACGCCTGGTCTCCACGCATGCCCTGGTTCTTATATAACCGCGAGGGTATTCGGACACACTCCAGACTATTGGGTCCCGAGGTTGAAGCGAAAAGGTCCGCTATGACAAACCATCTACAATCCAGCTAGAATGCATTTTACATGTCATCTTAAATTACATAGTCAACTTGACTGGGCATATTCCTCTTCAATGCCATCCAGCAAGCTGTCTAGTTTACAGTCCTGTTAGGAATACTTTGCGGCCAATTCTACTTGGCCGTACACTAAGCTCACAGGGATCTCCTTCCCATCGGGCCCCGCAGGTCCGACCTCGGCCATGTGGTTTGGGTCAGCCTTCGTGTACCGCATCTTCACCATGGCCCAGGCCTCCCTGGCGCCTTGATGGCAGGCCGATATCTTCCATAAGCGGAAGCGTTGCCGCGCTCCCTGAAGCCTCTCTACAAGCTCTCCAAGGCCTTCGGGTAGGGAGACAGATGGCCACAAGGCTTGGGCGACGCCTTTCATCACCTGCCAAACTCGTTCATGCAGTTGCAAGAGCTCGGGAAGAAGGTCACCCGTAGAACCGGGCATCTCCTCTGCAGGACGGCCTGTGAGCATACCTACAGACATAACTCTGTTAGACGACTTCCTCGCCGAACTCTTTTTCAAAGTTCGTTCAAGCACTTACTAAAAATGCCGCGTAGAAGCCGCTGATTCTCCTTACGGAGTCAGATAGCTGGGCACGAACATCCTTTAGTTCCTCACCCAGCTGGGTGTTGGCATCTTGGAGATTATTTTTCTCCTGTCTCACCCTTGTAAGCACATTCTCACCGGCCTTTAACCGGCGCATGAGCTGTTGCTTGTCCGGATCTATCCCGGCGCCATCTGCAATATTATTGTCAGACTTATACACACGCCGCACTTCACAAATTATTTGTCTTTCGAAGCATATATTACCAGAGGGGGTCTCTTTGGCTTCCCCTGCTGCGGCTAGTGCAGCTTCAAGTTGGGCTTTGCACTCCTCCAGCTCCTGGGACAGTTGGGTATTCTTTTTGATAAGACCCTGCACAACAAATGATCCTTAAATCAGTTATTCTAACTATTTCAAGTCTCGGGGGCTACTGGCATATATAACTGTCAAATCTTCTCACCCGTATGTCTTTTACATACTGCTCCGTGGCTCTGGCTAGACCATTTTGAGCAGCACGGAGGTGCGCATCTCCCGAATTAAAGGCATCCAATGCCTCTGGGGAGAAACACGCATCACGAAGAGCTGTCCAGCGGCGCCTGTGATTCATGGCACTCTCCACCTCGGAATTGGTGGCAGATAACCTGTCGGCATCCTCTGTTGGAGGAACATCCGACGCACGCCCCGTGTTCGCCTCCGCTTCTGGACCTGGCTTTGGAGCCTGGCGAGCGGAGGACTGATTGGCAACCTCTCCGGATACAGTCCGGCGAGCGCTCTTCTTCCTGAAAAGGCACGAGCGTTAGTATGCCTCCCGGGAATAAAGCCGGGGAGTAAGGTGACGCGCCATACCGTTGCACCAGAGTTTCGATCCAGACCGCACTTCTTTTTAGCCTGCTGGGCCGTGCTGCCCCTTGTTGGCCAGCCGCCGCGGGCTCGGCCTTCCGCCTCAAGGGCAGCCCCTGCGAAACACCATCAGTATACGGTGATCAAGAACACACATGGATGGGTCATTTTCAAAGTATCGGGACTTCGGTCTCAATTACCTGCGAGGCGCGAAGTATTCCGGGGTAATCGGCCGTGATGGCGACCAAGGCATTATCGATGCTCAGTTGATGGAAAACCCCGTCGATCAGCTCTACCAATATGTCCGGATCCTCTTGCGAGGTCGGATCGAGGAACCGTTCCGGATCCTCGGGTTGTGTAGGCGGGTTGTTTATATCCTTTACGGCCCGGCGCAGTTCCTGCGCCAAAATCACCAAATGAGATACTTGACTATGGGAGTACGGATCGGATAGGCAAAAATGAATGTCCGCTTACCCAGCTTGGAGGATTGTTCATAGAAAATCCGCCCTGTGGATTGATGCGGAGGAATTCCTGCTCTTCTCCCTTGTACAATGCGGACAAGATCTTCATCAGATTGGCGATCGATCCCGACCCCTTACGGCCGCAGCGGGTGGCATCATCCTCCCTATTGAAATCCCACATGGGGTGGCCTCTATACTGGAGCGGCTGCACCCCCCGCATAATGCATATGGCCATGACCCCGATCATGGTCAGTCCGGAATGAGCTAACAACCTTATCCGGCTCATCAGGTAAATGATGTCCTTGTCGTTTTCCCTCTGAGGGCTCCGTGGACGCCAGCTTAGGCGTTTCTTCAAAGGAGCATTATTAAACTAAGGGAGGCCGATGCGAACAGGGTTCGACAGGGGGACATCTTCTATATAAAACCATGCCGAAGGCCAGTCTTCGGACGCCTTCTTCGGGGTTCCGGATAGATATCCGGTCCCGGCGATGCGCCATAGTTCGGCTCCGCCCACTTGATATATCGACCCCTCTTGAGAATGGGGCACAAGGCAGAACAGCTTCTTCCACAGCGCAAAATGAGGCTCGATGCCCAAAAACAGCTCGCAAAGGGCCACGAAGCCCGCGATATGCAAAATGGAGGCAGGCGTAAGGTTGTGCAACTGGAGGCCATAGAACTCCAGGAGCCCCCGGAGAAATGGATGAATTGGAAATCCGAGCCCTCTTATCAAATAAGAGATAAGGCATACCCGCTCTCCTTTGGAGGGGCTGGGGACGCTCTCCGCTTGCTTTCCGCCCTTATAGGTGGCGAGTCTGGCTCGAACTTGGACCATGAAGGCTACGGGAAGAAATCCCTTGGTTTGGAGCGCCACTAGCTCACTGTGCGGGACGAAGCATCTCTCCCAATCTCCAGGCTGAGGGCTGGGAGGGCGCGAGGAGGAGCCGTGTCGACTGTCCATGATGGAATGGATTTTTGTCAGATGCGCTCTGATGAATGCTTGCGAAGGGAGGATGGTGTGATTCAGATCTAGATCCTTGTCTCTTTTATAGGCAGCTCATCTACGCAGCTAGGGGGATAAATGTAAAAATACCCTGGCTTTTCGCATTCGTTCGACACGTGGAAGATGGCCATTATTGGGTGTGGAAGCCGAGGAGCGCAATATTTACAAGAAGCCGGACGCTATTCGACAGGTACACCGGATTTGGAGAAGAACCCGCCTTGCAATGCTGAAGACAATCTACGCACCGGACTTATCGCCATTGAAGCCTGGTTTGGGGGCTACTGAGGGAGTTCCGGACTAGGGGGTGTCTGGATAGCCGGACTATCATCTTCGGCCGGACTCCTGGACTATGAAGATACAAGATTAAAGACTTCGTCCCGTGTCCGGATGGGACTTTCCTTGGCGTGGAAGGCAATCTTGGCGATACGGATATGTAGATCTCCTACCATTGTAACTGACTCTGTGTAACCCTAACCCTCTTTGGTGCCTATATAAACTGGAGGGTTTTAGTCCGTAGGACGAACAACAATCATACCATAGGCTAGCTTCTAGGGTTTAGCCTCTCTGATCTCGTGGTAGATCTACTCTTGTACTACCCATATCATCAATATCAATCAAGTAGGAGTAGGGTTTTACCTCCATCAAGAGGGCCCGAACCTGGGTAAAAACATCGTGTCCCTTGTCTCCTGTTACCATTCGCCTAGACGCACAGTTCGGGACCCCCTACCCGAGATCCGCCGGTTTTGACACTGACAGGCATGTTATTTCTTTCTTGGATGAGACTGCTAATATTGCTAGACCTGATACTAAGACACGTAGACCTGTCGTAGGCATGCCTGTTATTTCTGTTAAAATAGGAGATCATTGTTATCATGGCTTATGTGATATGGGTGCTAGTGCTAGTGCGATACCTTATGATCTTTATAAAGAAATTATGCACGACATTGCACCCGTTGAATTAGAAGACATTGATGTTACTATTAAGCTTAAACCTATTGGGATTGTTAGAGATGTTGAAGTATTGCGTGGGAAGGTTAAATACCCTGCTGATTTTCTTATTCTTGGTTCCCCACAAGATGATTTTTGTCCCATTATTTTTGGTAGACCCTTCTTGAATACTGCTAGTGCTAAGATTAATTGTGAAAAGAATATTGTCACTGTTGGCATAGATGGTATGTCTCATGAGTTTAATTTCGCTAAGTTTAGTAGACAACCTCGTGAAAGGGAACCACCTAGTAAGGATGAGATTATTGGTCTTGCTTCCATTGTTGTTCCTCCAACTGATCCATTAGAACAATATTTGCTAGACCATGAAAACGATATGTTTATGAAGGAAAGGGAGGAAATAGATGAAGTGTTCCTTAAACAGGAACCTATGCTGAAACACAACCTTCCCGTTGAAATTCTTGGGGATCCCCCTCCACCCAAGGGTGATCCCGTGTTTGAACTTAAACCATTACCTGATAATCTTAAGTATGCTTATCTTGATGAAAAAGAAATATATCCTGTTATTATTAGTGCTAACCTTTCAGAGAAAGAAGAAGAAAGATTATTGAAAACTCTGAAGAAGCACCGAGCTGCTATTGGATATACTCTGGATGATCTTAAGGGCATTAGTCCCACATTATGTCAGCACAAAATTTCAGTGGAGAAAGATGCCAAACCAGTTAGAGATCCTCAAAGATGATTAAATCCCAAGATGAAGGTAGTGGTAAGAAAGGAGATACTAAAGCTCCTTGAGGCAGGTATTATTTATCCCGTTGCTGATAGTGAATGGGTAAGCCCTGTCCATTGTGTCCCTAAAAAGGGAGGTATTACCGTTGTTCCTAATGATAAAGATGAATTGACCCCACAAAGAATTATTACAGTTTATAGGATGGTAATTGATTTACGTAAGTTAAATAAAGCTACTAATAAAGATCATTACCCTTTACCTTTTATTGATCAAATGCTAGAAAGGCTATCCAAACACACACATTTTTGCTTTCTAGATGGTTATTCTGGCTTCTCTCAGATACCTGTGTCAGCGAAGGATCAATCTAAAACTACTTTTACTTGCCCTTTTGGTACTTTTGCTTATAGACGTATGCCTTTTGGTTTATGTAATGCACCTGCTACCTTTCAAAGATGCATGATGGCTATATTCTCTGATTTTTGTGAAAAGATTTGTGAAGTATTCATGGATGACTTCTCCGTCTATGGATCCTCCTTTGATGATTGTTTGAGCAACCTTGATCGAGTTTTGTAGAGATGCAAAGACACTAGTCTCGTCCTGAATTGGGAAAAGTGTCACTTTATGGTGAATGAAGGCATTGTCTTGGGGCACAAGATCTCCGAGAGAGGTATTAAAGTTGATAAAGCCAAGGTTGATGCTATTGAAAAGATGCCATGTCCCAAGGACATAAAAGGTATAAGAAGTTTCCTTGGTCACGCCGGTTTTTATAGGAGGTTCATTAAGGACCTTTCTAAAATCTCTAGGCCTCTGACTAATTTATTGCAAAAAGATATTCCTTTTGTCTTTGATGATGATTGTGTAGAAGCATTTGAAACACATAAGAAAGCTTTGATCACTGCACCTATTGTTCAGCAGCCTGATTGGAATTTACCTTTTGAAATTATGTGCGATGCTAGTGATTATGCTGTAGGTGCTGTTTTAGGGCAAAGAGTCGATAAGAAATTGAATGTTATCCAGTATGCTAGTAAGACTCTTGATACTGTCCAGAGAAATTATGCTACTACTGAAAAAGAGTTCTTAGCAGTTGTGTTTGCATGTGATAAGTTTAGACCTTATATTGTCGATTCCAAAGTTACTATTCACACTGATCATGCTGCTATTAAATATCTTATGGAAAAGAAAGATGCTAAGCCTAGACTCATTAGATGGGTTCTCTTGCTCCAAGAATTTGACTTGCATATTATTGATAGAAAGGGAGGTGAGAACCCCATTGCAGATAACTTGTCTAGGTTAGAGAATGTTCTTGATGACCCACTGCCTATTAATGATAGCTTTCCTGATGAACAATTAGCGGTTGTCCATGCTTCTCGTACTGCTCCTTGGTATGCTGATTATGCTAATTACATTGTTGCTAAATATTTACCACCTAGTTTCACATACCAGCAAAAGAAAAAGTTCTTTTATGATTTAAGACATTACTTCTGGGATGATCCACACCTTTATAAAGAAGGAGTAGATGGTGTTATTAGATGTTGTGTGCCTGAGCATGAACAGGAACAGATTCTACGCAAGTGTCACTCCGAATCTTATGGAGGACACCACGCTGGAGATAGAACTGCACACAAGGTACTACAATCTGGTTTTTATTGGCCTACTCTCTTCAAAGATGCTCGTAAGTTTGTCTTATCTTGTGATGAATGCCAAAGAATAGGTAACATTAGTAGACGTCAAGAAATGCCTATGAATTATTCTCTTGTTATTGAACCGTTTGATTTTTGGGGCTTTGATTATATGGGACCTTTTCCTGCCTCTAATGGTTATACACATATTTTAGTTGCTGTTGATTACGTTACTAAGTGGGTAGAAGCTATTCCAACTAGTAGTGCTGATCATAACACTTCTATTAAAATGCTTAAAGAAGTTATTTTTCCGAGGTTTGGAGTCCCTAGATATCTTATGACCGATGGTGGTTCACATTTTATTCATGGTGCTTTTTGTAAGATGCTTGCTAAGTATGATGTCAATCATAGAATAGCATCTCCTTATCATCCGCAGTCTAGTGGTCAAGTAGAGTTGAGCAATAGAGAGCTCAAATTAATTTTGCAAAAGACTGTGAATAGATCTAGAAAGAATTGGTCCAAAAAACTTGATGATGCATTATGGGCCTATAGAACTGCATACAAAAATCCTATGGGTATGTCTCCTTATAAGATGGTTTATGGAAAAGCATGTCATTTACCTCTTGAACTTCAACATAAGGCATATTGGGCTATTAAAGAGCTCAATTATGACTTCAAACTTGCCGTTGAGAAGAGGTTATTTGATATTAGCTCACTTGATGAATGGGGAACCCAAGCCTATGAGAATGCCAAGGTTTTCAAAGAAAAAGTCAAACGCTGGCATGATAAGAGGATACAAAAGCGTGAGTTTAACGTAGGAGATTATGTGTTATTATTCAACTCTCGTTTAAGATTTTTTGCAGGAAAACTTCTCTCAAAATGGGAAGGTCCCTACATTATCGAGGAGGTCTATCGTTCTGGTGCTATAAAAATCAACAACTTCGAAGGCACAAATTCGAGGGTCGTAAACGGTCAAAGAATTAAACACTATATTTCAGGTAATCCTATCAATGTTGAAACGAATATTATTGAAACCGTAACCCCTAAGGAATACATAATGGACACCTTCCAGAACGTTCTAGACTCCGAAAAGGTATAGGTATGTGGTACGGTAAGTAAACCGACTCCAAAACAACTTTAATGACAATTTTTATCAGTTTTGGATTATTTAAGAATTTAGGAAAAAAGAAGTAGTCCGAAAGGGACACGAGGCTCCCACGGGAGAGAAGGGCGCGCCCCCCCTGTAGGGCGTGCCCCCCTGTCTCGTGGGCACCTCGGTTGCCTCCCGGACTCCATTTTCTTGCACGTTATGTATTTTGGTCGGAAAAATTCATTATATATACTCTCGAAGATTTTGACCCCCGTATCACACAAATATCCTTTGTTTTCGTTTCGAGCTGTTTCCGTTGCAGATTTAGAGCACCATGACTTCACCCTCCTCCAACAACGAAGATAAGGATGCTTGGCTATTGAAGATAGAGCTGAAAAGAGAAGAACCAGAAGAGATCAACAATGATGAAGGGATCAAGAAGGCCATGGAGGTTCAAGCTCCGGTGGTGAAAGAAGAAGACATCCCTCGACTTTTACCTAACCTCTTTACTCCAACAGAGATTGAAGCTTTCAAGATGATTGAGTTAGCTCGCATACAAAACAAGTACCTCACACAGGAGAATATTCTGTTGAAGGATTATATTGCTGGGCCTAAGGGCATTCTCCACAAGTTGGAGGAACTTTTACGCTCGATGTGCGATTATCCACCGTCATCACCACCACCTCCATCACCTCCGAGGACATAATCACATGGGTATGGGCACTCCCCCTTGGCAACTGCCAAGCTTGGGGGAGGTTCCCCGGTATCGTATCACCATCACACTCCTATCTTTGCCGCTTTATTTAGTTCGATCCTTTTAGTAGTATCTTGATCTAGTAGTTTGAAGTTTTGATATCAAGTAGTTTTTAGTTTTGCATTGTGATCTCTTTTCGTAATTGAGTCCGTGAGCTATCTATAATAAAGATTAGTGTTGAGTCAAGGGCTTTGCTATGTCGCTATGATCTTGAGAAAGTGGAAAGAATAAAAGAGTTCATATTTATTTTATGGATAGTGATAACTTCACACATAAAAAGTATGAGGCATACAAATTGTTGAGAGTTGATGAACGTAGCCTTGGTCATCGTTGCAATTAATAGGAAGTGATAAGGAAAGAGGAGTTCACATAAAAATATATTATCTTGGACATCTTTTATGATTGTGAAGCACTCATTAAGTATGACATGCTAAAAGAGTTGATGTTGGACAAGGATGACAACGTAATGGTTTATGTTTTTCCGACATCTTAGTTAAAGTATATTGTCATTGACCTTCCAAACATGTTGAGCTTGCCTTTTCCCCCTCATGCTAGCCAAATTCCTTGCACCAAGTAGAGATACTACTTGTGCTACCAAATATCCTTAAACCTAGTTTTTCCATGAGGGTCCACCATACCTACCTATGGATTGAGTAAGATCCTTCAAGTAAGTTGTCAACGGTGCAAGCAATAAAAATTGCTCTCTAAGTATGTATGACTTATTAGTGCAGAGAAAATAAGCTTTGTACGAACTTGTTGTGGAAGTAATAAAAGCGACGGACTGCATAATAAAGGTCCACATACAAGGGGCAATATAAAGTGACGTTCTTTTGCATTAAAATTTTGTGCATCAACCGTAAACACGCATGACAACCTCTGCTTCCCTCTGCGAAGGGCCTATCTTTTACTTTATGTTTTTTACTTTATGCTTGAGTCAAGGTGATCCTCACCTTTCCCTTTTTCATTTTATCCTTTGGCAAGCTCCTCGCGTTTGAAAGATCATGATGCACATATCCAATTGGATGTAAGTTAGCATAGGCCATTATTGTTGACATCACCTAAAGGTAAATACATTGGGAGGCAACACAATAAGCCCCTATCTTTCTCAGTCTCCGGAACCACAAGTATTGTGTGTTTTATTAATAAAAGTTACAGTGGGGTTTTACCCTACTGTTTATAGTAAAAAAAACAAGTATTGCGTGAGTGTTAGCAATTATAGGAGATTACGAGATAGTTGAGTATGTGAGCTTGCTGAAAAGCTCTATTATTGACTCTTTCTGATGTTACGATAAATTGCAATTGCTTCAATGATTGAGATTATAGTTTGTTAGTTCCCAATGAAGTTTTTGAACCATACTTGACATTGTGAATTGCTTATTACTTGAGCATAGGAAATCATATGACAAAATCTATATATGTTGCTATTATTAGAATGATCATGATGCCCTCATGTCCGTATTTTATTTTTATCGACACCTCTATCTCTAAACATGTGGACATATTTTTCGATTTCGGCTTCCGCTTGAGGACAAGCGAGGTCTAAGCTTGGGGGAGTTGATACGTACATTTTGCATCATGCTTTTATATCAATATTTATTGCATTATGGGCTGTTATTACACATTATATCTCAATACTTATGGCTATTCTCTCTTATTTTACAAGGTTTACCATGAAGAGGGGGAATGCCGGCAGCTAGAATTCTAGCTGGAAAAGGAGCAAACATTGGAAACCTATTCTGCACAGCTCCAAAAGTCCTGAAACTCCATGAAACAACTTTTTGGATTTAATAAGAATTTCTGAGAGAAAGAAATAGGCCACGGGGCCCACACCCTGTCCAGGAGACAGGGGGGCGCCCCCCTATAGGGTGCGCCCCCTATCTCCTGGGCCCCCTGGTGGGCCTTCGGCGTCCAACTTCTGCTATATCATCACTTTTACCCTGGAAAAAATCATGGGCAAGCTTACAGGACGAAACTCCGCCGCCACGAGGCGGAACCTTGGCGGAATCAATCTAGGGCTCTGGCAGAGCTGTTCTGCATAGGACACTTCCCCCCGGGAGGGGGAAATCATCACCAACGTCATCACCAATGATCCTCTCATCGGGAGGGGGTCAACATCAACATCTTCACCAGCACCATCTCCTCTCAAAACCCTACTACTAGCATGGAAATTAAACTAACTAATTTTTTTGGTTTTTCTTAAGGTTTATCAAACACACAAGAAGAAAACTAAAAAAAGAAATTAAACTAGCATGGATAATACAATGAAAAAGTATGAAGACCGACAACTAGAATAAGTGTGTGAACATGAATGTAATGTCGGTGAGAAATTCGTACTCCCCCAAGCTTAGGCTTTTGGCCTAAGTTGGTCTACGCCCAAGGATCGGGGTTACTCTCCCCGGTGTACTGAGGAGTGTCATCTGGATACCACTGGCTGGCGATCTCCTCCGGATCCCACTGATAACAGGATGGATGGTAAGGGCCCAATGGCAGTTCGGGCTCAGGCTCTGGAGCAGATGTCTGGCCCCGATGCGCGTACACAGCCTTCGGTAAGACGAGGTAATGGCCAGCAGTTAAATCAAACAAAGAAGGCGCAGGCAGGGTAATAATCTCATTGTGTTTCTTATTAAATCTCAGGTTATACAGAAGCATCTTATCATCATTGTCAACAATAATTCATGCGCTACCATGCTCCTGTAATCTAAAAAGGTAAGAGGCAGCAGTGCCTCCTCTTTCTCATCATGCCTAATAGGTATCTCGAAATGTTTAGCAAGGTGTGCAGCATAGATACCTCCAAAGATGGGGCCCTTTGTACGGTTTAGGCTTAACCGTTTAGCAATAACAACACCCATACTAAAAGTGTTATCACCGAATAAGGCATGGAGCAGAATAATAATATCAGGAACACTGAAGTTTCCACTATTTCCATGACCAATTAAGCATCGACTAGCAAATATGGCAAAGTAGCGTAAAACAGGAAAATGTATGCTAGTGATTCTCGCATCGGAACCCTTCCTCGATTCCCCTACAGTAATAGTGTCAACAAAACCATCCACATCTTTACGACGTGGTTCATCTAAGCTGCCCTCAAAGGGTATTCTACAAGTCATGCAAAAATTACGTAATGACATTTCCTTAGCCTCATCATATAAATGAAAAGATACTGAAGGAGGTGAATTCTTAGGATAATAGTAAAAGTTTTGCATGAAAGTATTGGTAAGTAAGAGATACTATTCGATCCGGTCGTGGAGGAAGTCGGTGAGGCCCGCATTTTCAGCCAGAGAATAAAAGTCTTCATAAATCCTGGCTGCTCTCAAGAAATTATCCCAAGGCCACTCACACGGCCGTACTTCCTCTACGCGAGGAAGATTATACTTGGCCTTTTCTTTCTCCTTAGCTTGTTTATCCTTGGAGTTTTGGCTAGAAGAGCCCCTCAAGAACAATCTCTTCATCTTTTCCTGAAAATTTCTGAAATTTTTAGTAACTTCAAAATAAAAATGAACCAAACACAACAAAACTGATAGTAACTACTCCCACAAGTGCCTAGAGCCTATATCAAGCATTAGAATTACTTGGGACCTTATAAATTTGACATGCAAGCTCAAGAACAGGGTCATCTAGGCAGCAAAAATTTGCAATGAATAAAGCACTAGAACAAAAACTAATTGGACCATTGGAGGAGTCACATACAAAGCAACAATCTCCCAAAGCAGTTTTGTGAATGGAGCTTTGAACAAGGAGATCGAAAATCGCAGCAAAATGAGCTAGAACTCGTGCTTGAGCTGGATGGGGATTTTTTTTGGGAGGAAGATGGAGTGTGTGGATGCAGGAATAAGTGGAGGGGGCCACCATGGCCACGAGGCAGGGGGCGCGCCCAGGGGGAGGGGGCACACCCTGGACCCTCGTGGCCAGGTGCTTGCCCCCTGCTGTGTTCTTAGTGCCTAAAATCCTCAAATATTTCATAAAAAATCATACTAAATTTGCAGGGCATTTGGAGAACTTTTATTTTCGGATATTTTTTATTGCGTGGATAATTCAGAAAACAGACAGATAATACTATTTTTGCTTTATTTATTCTAAATAACAGAAAGTAAAAAGAGTGTACAGAAGGTTGTGCCTTCTAGTTTCATCCATCCCATGATCATCAAAATGAATCCACTAACAAGGTTGATCAAGTCTTGTTAACAAACTCATTCCGAATAACACGGAACCGGAGAAATTTCGAATAACACTAGGTTACCTCAACGGGGATATGAACATCCCCAATAATAAGAATATCATATTTTTTCTTGACAGTAGGAAGAGGGAATTCAAAACCTCCAATAATGATTGTTGGAACTTTTCCAATAGAATTGATGCTATGAACTTGAGATTGTTTCCTCGGAAAGTGTACCATATGCTCATTACCATTAACATGAAAAGTGACATTGCCTTTGCTGCAATCAATAACAGCCCCTGCAGTATTCAAAAAGGGTCTACCAAGGATAATCGACATACTATCTCCTCGGGAATATCAAGAATGACAAAGTCCGTTAAAATAGTGACATTTGCAACCACAACAGGCACATCCTCACAAATACCGACAGGTATAGCAGTTGATTTATCAGCCATTTGCAAAGATATTTCATAGGTGTCAACTTATTAAATTCAAGTCTACGATATAAAGAGAGAGGCATAACACTAACACCGGCTCCAAGATCACATAAAGCAGTTTTAACATAGTTTCTTTTAATGGAGCAAGGTATAGTTGGCACCCCTGGATCTCCAAGTTTCTTTGGTATTCCACCTTTAAAAGTGTAATTAGTAAGAATGGTGGAAATTTCAGCTTCCGGTATCTTTATTTTATTTGTAATGATATCCTTCATGTATTTAGCATAAGGATTTACTTTAAGCATATCAGTTAAGCGCATACGTAAGAAGATAGGTCTAATCATTTCAGCAAAGCGCTCAAAATCATCATCGTCCTTTTTCTTGGATGGCTTAGGAGGAAAGGGCATGGGTTTCTGAACCCATGGTTCTCTTTCTTGACCGTGCTTCCTAGCAACAAAGTCTCTCTTATCATAACCTTGATTCTTTGATTGTGGGTTATCAAGATCAACAACAGGTTCAATCTCTACATCATTAGTATTGCTAGGTTAAGCATCAACATGAACATTATCACTGGGTTCATGTTCATCACCTGATTGTGTTTCAACATCATAAATAGAAATATCATTGGGATTCTTAGGTGTGTCTATAACAGGTTCACTACAAGCATGCAAAGTCCTATCATTTTTCTTTTTCTTCCTTTTAGAAGAACTAGGTGGCTCTAAATTATTTATCTGAGAATCTTGCTCGATTCTCTTAGGGTGGTCTTCAGGATACAAAGGTTCCTGAGTCATTCTACCAGTTCTAGTAGCCACTCTAACAGCAAAATCATGTTTATTATTTAATTCATTGAGCAAATCACTTTAAGCTTTAAGTACTTGTTCTGCTTGAGTGGTAACCATAGAAGCATATTTGCTAATGAGTTTAAGTTCACCTTTAACTCTAGCCATATAATCACTCAGCGTCCTATCATGAAAGCATTACTCTTTGATTCTCTACCAACATAAGCATTGAAATTTTCTTGCCTAGCCATAAAATCATTAAATTCATCTAAACATTGGCTACGAAATTTAATAGACGGGATTTCAACTTTATCATATCTATAGAGAGAATTTACCTTTACTACCTGTGTCGGGTTATCAAGACAATGTGTTTCTTTGACAGGCAGTATATTAAGACCATGCATTTCTTCAATAGGAGGTAAATTCTTAACATCTTCAACTTTAATACCTTTTTCTTTCATAGATTTCTTTGTCTCTTGCATATCTTTAGGACTGAGAAATAGAACACCCCTCTTCTTCGGAGTTGGTTTAGAAATAGGTTCAGGAGCTGGCTCAGCAATTGCCTCAGGAAGAGTCCAATTATTTTCATTAGTCAACATATTATTCAATAACAATTCAGCTTGGTCGACTGTTCTTTCCCTGAAAACACAACCAGCACAACTATCCAAGTGGTCCTTGGAAGCATTGGTTAGTCCATTATAAAAGCTATAAAGTATTTCATTTTTCTTAAGAGGATGATCAGGCAAAGCATTAAGTAATCGGAGAAGCCTCCCCCAAGCTTGTGGGAGACTCTCTTCTTCGATTTGCACAAAATTATATATTTCCCGCAAGGCAGCTTGTTTCTTATGAGCAGGGAAATATTTGGCAGAGAAGTAATAAATCATATCCTGGCGACTACGCACACAACCAGGATCAAGAGAATTAAACCAAGTTTTAGCATCATCCTTTAACGAGAATGGAAATATCTTAAGGATATAATAATAGCGAGACTTCTCATCATTAGTAAACAGGGTGGCTATATCATTTAACTTAGTAAGATGTGCCACAACAGTTTCAGATTCATAGCCATAAAAAGGATTAGATTCGACCAAAGTAATTATCTCAGGATCAACAGAGAATTCATAATCCTTATCAGTAACAAAGATAGGTGAAGTAGCAAAAGCAGGGTCATATTTCATTCTAGCATTTAGAGTTTTATGTTTAAGTTTAGCTAGTAACTTCTTAAGATCAGATCTATCATTGCAAGCAAGAAGATCTCTAGCGGTTTCTTCATCCATAACATAACCCTTAGGAACAACAGGCAATTCATACTTAGGGGGAGAACCTTCATCATCACTATCATCAACAATTTCATCTTCAATTATTTCATTCTCTCTAACCCTAGCAAGTGGTTCATCTAGGAATTCACCTAATGGTAAAGTAGTATCAAGCACAGAAGTAGTTTCATCATAAGTATCATGCATAGCAGAAGTGGCATCATCAATAACATGCGACATATCAAATTCATAGCAGTAGCAGGTTTAGGTGTCGCAAGCTTACTCAAAACGAAAGGAGAATCTAGTGCAGAGCTAGATGGCAGTTCCTTACCTCCCCTCGTAGTTGAGGGAAAAAATCTTAGTTCTTTCGTCTTTCAAGTTCCTCATAGTGATCAGCAGATATAAATCCCAAGTGACTCAAAGAAGAGAGCTATGCTCCCCGGCAACGGCGCCAGAAAATAGTCTTGATAACCCACAAGTATAGGGGATTGCAAGAATTTTCGAGGGTAGAGTATTCAACCCAAATTTATTGATTCGACACAAGGGGAGCCAAAGAATATTCTCAAGTATTAGCAGTTGAGTTTTCAATTCAACCACACCTAGATAACTTAGTATCTGTAGCAAAGTATTTAGTAGCAAAGTAGTATGATAGTAATGGTAACAGTGGCAAAAGTAAAGATAGCAGTTTTGTAGTAGTTCTGCCAGTAGCAATGGAAAAGTAAATAAGCAAAGCACAATATGTGAAAAGCTCGTAGGCATTGGATCAGTGATGGATAATTATGTCGGATGCGATTCCTCATGTAATAGTTATAACATAGGGTGACATAGAACTAGCTCCAGTTCATCAATGTAATGTAGGGATGTATTCCGAATATAGCATACGTGCTTATGGAAAAGAACTTGCATGACATCTTTTCCCCTACCCTCCCGTGGCAGCGGGGTCCTAATGGAAACTAAGGGATATTAAGGCCTCCTTTTAATAGAGAACCAGACCAAAGCATTAGCACTTAGTGAATACATGAACTCCTCAAACTACGGTCATCACCGAGAAGTATCCCGATTATTGTCACTTCGGGGTTGTCGGATCATAACACATAATAGGTGACTATAGACTTGCAAGATAGGATCAAGAACTCACATATATTCATGAAAACATAATAGGTTCAGATCTGAAATCATGGCACTTGGGCCCTAGTGACAAGCATTAAGCATAGCAAAGTCATAGCAACATCAATCTCAGAAGATAGTGGACACTAGGGATCAAACCCTAACTAAACTAACTTGATTACATGGTAAATCTCATCCAACCCATCACCGTCCAACAAGCCTACGATGGAATTACTCATGCACGGCGGTGAGCATCATGAAATTGGTGATGGAGGATGGTTGATGATGACGACGGCGACGAATCCCCCTCTCTAGAGCCCCGAACGGACTCCAGATCAGCCCTCCCAAGAGAGATCAGGGCTTGGCGGCGGCTCCGTATCGTAAAACGCGATAAAACTTTCTCTCTGATTTTTCTCTCCGCGAAACAGAATATATAGAGTTGGAGTTAAGGTTGGTGGAGCACCAGGGGGCCCACGAGGCAGGGGGGCGCGCCCAGGGGGAGGGGCCGCGCCCCCACCCTCGTGGACAGGGTGTGGGTCCCCTGGCCTCGATTCTTTCGTCAGTATTTTTTATATTTTGCAAAATTTATCTCCGTGGATTTTCAGGTCATTCCGAGAACTTTTGTTTTTTGCACAAAAAATAACACCATGGCAGTTCTGCTGAAAACAGCGTCAGTCCGGGTTAGTTTCATTCAAATCATGCAAGTTAGTGTCCAAAACAAGGGCAAAAGTGTTTGGAAAAGTAGATCAGGTTCCCCTTTATATATTTTTTGTTTTAACCTTATAAAAGCACTAAACAGAAATAATGACTCTCTAAAACTTCCGGGTTGTCTCCCTGGCAGCGCTTTCTTTAAAGCCATTGAGCTAGGCATAAAGTGCTCAAGTGATGGATCCACCCGGATCCTAAGGTATATCAAAGCCAATTTTAATGAACAATGATTTGGATTTAGTAGTGAGCACAAAGCACCTATATCATGCAAAGACGAAGTCTAACTCTCTTCCTATGCATCGGCATGTCATAAAAGAACAATTCATGCACATCAAGTAAAGGCCAATACATAGCATAAGTAGTTTCATGCAATTTTATCGTGTTGGAAACATAGAGAGGCGGAGATGTAGTTCCTCTCTCATAATAATTGCAAGTAGGAGCAGCAAAGCACATGCATATTATATTCATCAAAATCATCATGTGCAATAGTAAAAGGCAACCCATCAATATAATCCTTAATAAGAGCAAACTTCTCCGATATAGTGTAGTTGGGAGAATTCAAAAAGATAATAGGACTATTATGTGTGGGTGCAATAGCAACAATTTCATTCTTAACATAAGTAACTATAGCAAGTTCATCTCCAAAAGCATAATTCAAATTGGCATCTTGGCCACAAGCATAGCAAGCATCAAGTTCATCAAAAAGGGATATTTCAAAAGAATCCAAGGGATCATAGCAATTATCATAGCATTCATCCTTCGGTAAGCACGAAGGGAAATTAAACAATGTATGAGTTGGAGAGTGCTACCTCTTGAGCATGCGTTGGTTTTCCCTTGAAGAGGAAAGGGTGATGCAGCAAAGTAGCGTAAGTATTTCCCTCAGTTTTGAGAACCAAGGTATTAATCCAGTAGGAGACGACACACAAGTCACCTAGTACCTGCACAAACAATCAAGAACCTTGAAACCAACGCGATAAAGGGGTTGTCAATCCCTTCACGGCCACTCGCAAAAGTGAGATCTAATAGAGATAGTAAAGTAAATATTTTTGGTATTTTTGTTGTATAGATTGGAAAGTAAAGATTGCAAAATAGTAAACAAGATGCCATGTAAATAAAAGAGATGCAATATAATAAGAAAGAGACCCAGGGGCCATAGGTTTCACTAGTGGCTTCTCTCAAGATAGCATGTATTACGGTGGGTGAACAAATTACTGCCGAGCAATTGATAGAAGAGCACATAATTATGAAGACATCTAAGGCAATGATCATGAACATAGCCATCACGTCCGTGTCAAGTAGACCGAAACAATTTTGCATCTACTACTATTACTCCACACATCGACCGCTATCCAGCACGCATCTAGAGTATTGAGTTCATAAGAACGGAGTAACGCAATAAGCAAGATGACATGATGTAGAGGGATAAACTCAAACAATTTGATATAAACCCCATCTTTTTATCCTCGATGGAAACAATACAATACGTGCCTTGCTGCCCCTACTGTCTGTCACAACCTGATTTTCATGCCACAACACTTAAGCTAATAAATCATGATAAAATGTGGTTTGACAAAAACTTTTGAGTGTTTTAGACCTTGCCTTGATTGGATTTTGTGTGTTGTTTGCAAGTGCTCTAAAAATCAAATAAATCCTCCAACTCCTATACTTCATCTCCTTTCTCCAAACTCTTGAACTAATGATCATGCCATGTGTATAGGACATAAAAATAATTTCTTACAAAAATAATTTGGCCAAATAGTATTTTCAAAAAATAGTTTTTCAAAAACCCCTGAGTTGAGGTTAGCACTACAAGTACTTGACTTGTGGTGTGAAAAATCATTCAGAAGGTATATTTGAATCCTATTAGATGTAGGACTCCCATAAACCACAAAAATATAATTTTAAAAGTTATTTTCCTATTTTATTTAAAAGCTTTTTCTTAAGGCCAGAAATGGTCCTCAATAGGGAAAAATCATTTTATTGTTTCAAAAATATTTAACAAAAACCTAGGGAAACTCAGTGGACATATATTGTCCATATATAAGAGTTTCAACACATGGCCATGTTCAAAATATTGGTCAAATCCCTCAAAAACCCTTTCTGGATATTTCAAGATTTTGAAATATTTACAAAGGAAATATTCTCCAAAAATTCCAAGAAAATTCTAGAATGTCACATATGACATGCTGGATGATTTTGACAAGTATCATGTCATGGAGAATAGTATAACCCCATTAAATCCCCTCAAAACCATTTCTGTCCATTTTGAAGTTTGAGCAACTTTACATTGCCAAACATGTCCAAATGCTCTCAAATCTTGTGAACATGCTCGAATGGTCTAATAATTCATTTAGACCAAATGGCACAAGTTGGAGAAAATGTTATATTGATCAAAGTGCCCCAAAACCCTCTCTGACCAGAATCTAGTTTGAACAACTTTGTACTACCAACTTTCTCTCCTTGACCCCAACTTTGGTGAGCATATTCACATGACCAAATGAGGCCACTACACCAAGTGGTGCATCAAGGAGAAGTGATTTTCTCAACTGGATCTACACAAGTTCATTTCTGCTAATTTCTAGGGTTTACAAAAGTTGCATTGGCAACTTTGCCCAAGTGGACTCAACCTAGGTGGAACCTATTATTATCTCATGCTATTTGACCCTGTCAAGCCTCATGACAAGAGGAGTTCATCTTCTTGCCCAAACCAGCAACAAACACCTTTTGCCATTTTACTAGAACCCCTATTTTGACCACTTCCACTCTTCTCCATGGCCTCAACTTTTTACCACAGCCCTTCCTAGTCCCCTTGCACCTCCAGTAGTAGTGGCAAATCCATAGCTCAATTATTGGAGGGGTAAAACTCCACTTTCTCTCTCTGGACAACCCATTTCCCTCTCTCCCTCAACCTCTCTCCTCTCCTACTGGCTGTCCAGGGCATCCAAGGCCCTCTCCCCTTTGTTTACTCTTCTCCTTAAACAACCTAGACACAAGTGGCCGCGCCCTACAAGCCAAAGGCATGCCCTGGCATGCAATTGGCGTGCTCTAGAGCGCTCTACAGTGCACACCCGCACTGTAGCCGCGCCCTTCCAACCGCCTCCGGCCACCTCGGGCCTCCCCAGCGCGCCCGACGATGCGCCTCAATGTCTGCGACATGCCACGCCTCTGTCACCCTCCTTCTTCTCCCTCCTCTTGCCCCAGCTCGCATGCGTGCCGGCCGCCTGAGAGCTCCAATGAGCAAACTCACACGCGCGATGCTCTGGCCCTTCCCCGCTATCTCTCTTTTCCCCCCTCGCCCTAGACCAACCCCACGAGCACCCCAGACACGCACACGCGAGCCCCTGTTACCCCGGCAATGACAACAACCTCGCCGGTGCACCCGTCCATGGTGCACCTCGCCCCCTTCTATTTAAGGCCACCCCGAGCTCCCTCTCTACTCCTTTGGCCCTCACTCCCTCCCGTTCACCCCCTGGACGAACCCACTCCCCTCCTCGCGCTCTCCATCCGCCACCATGGCCGGAGCCTTGCCGTCGGCCCCCTCCTAAATTCGCACCCAACACTCCTCCTCCTCCCCTCCTATCTTCACTACACGAACCCCCTGACCACAACGGAACCCCTCACCACTTCTCCCTCTGCTCCGGTGCCCGTAGCACCAATGCCGCCATCGCCGTCGGCCTCTCCCGCCGCGGCCGACGCCCTACTCAACCCGGTGGCCCTGGGCGACCGTGCCACCCACGGTCGGATGCAGCGGGTCCCCTGAGCACGCCGATGGGCGGAGCATCACCGGAGATGCCCCGCAGCGTCGGCAAGCCGCCGTCAACACCGCCCCTGCCTCTGCCCTGTTCGAGCGGGAGGATGGGGATGAAACTGACGGGCGGGGCCCGCCTGTAAGCGACCTGGCAGCCGGGCCACGCTGGCAAGTGGAGGCGGGGTCGCCCTCTCCCGCCTTCGACGTCGCCCTGTTGCCCGCGTGGCCGAGCCGTTGGGCCGGCCCAGTGTGCTGCGGCGCTATGTTGCACCCGGTGCGCAGTATAGGTATAAATCCCCCCTCCTTTGTCCTTTTCTTTTTCCTGAAACTTGTAAAATCTCCCAAATATTCATATTGCCTCCAAATTTGATGAATCAAATTTCTAATGGCTCCATAAATCAAGCTCTATGTAATGGGCCACAGTGGACATTTTTGTTGTTCTTGGTTTTTACTGGACCCTTTAGAAAGGTCATTTATCCACATAAGTCCACTTCAAAAATCCATATTATATTCATTTCAACTCCAAATCCAGTGAAAACAATTTCTAAATGTTCCTAAAATCATGCCTGATTTAATGGGTACTTTTACTCATTTTATAAAAAGGCATTCTGTAGAAAACTTGCAGATCCATTAAATCCCTTGTTTCCATCATATCGAAATGTTTAGAAATATCCATTGATCCACTTCCAATGAAATCACCTTGGTCATTCCTCATATGACCAGAGGTATCCTAGAAAAGTCCAACTCACATTTTTTAAAGCACTTTTATTTTTGCCTTGTCGTGTTGCTTATTATGGTTGTTTTCGACGATAGTTGACGAAGTAGACGAAATGCTCGAAGTTGGACCAGAGATATTTGAAGACCTCGAAGACTTTGTTAAAATAGGCAAGCAGCCCTTTGACCATGTCTATGAAACCCGTTTTATGCATGTCATATAGCACTTTTATTGCTTGCATCGGAGACATGATACTGTGGTGACCACATAGGGTGGTTTGCCACCGTTACTTCCTCGTTGATACTTGCATTGTGCATGACCCTACCTTCTTATGAGGGTTATGCCGGTGGGAGTAGATAGGATGCTAAAGTAGATGCTACACAAAAAGGAACGGGTATATGCATGATGAAGGAGACAAAGTGTTTTCAAAGGACTTTTCGAAAACCCCCTCGGGTGCCACTTATGCCCGAGGGAGATGATGAGATGGGTAACCACTTGATGACGAAGTGGTGTACCGAGGCAAGTGTGTGTTGTTTTTCGGAAACAGATTAGATTCAAGATTTGTCGACTGTCCCAACCTTACATGCGCAACCACTCTACCCTTGTATGGGAAAGGGCATTATTGATTACCTAGGTCGATACTAGCTTGGAGCCCGCATTACTAGTGATGGGGGAGAGTTTGTGCTCTCTCTCGGGACGGGGTCGTGCCAGGTAGGGCGGCCATGACTGTTTTTACAGGGCACCAGATACACCGTTGCATCCCCTCTAGGATGTTACGATCTCGAGTGAGTCTTGTATGATGTACATCATGAGGATACGGAACAACGAGTGGACTCCTTGTTAGTGTCGTCTAGGGAAAGATAGTGATCGGGTGCTTACCCCGGGTACTTGAGGTACCGCGGGTCGTGGATGACACGTAAGTTCCCCGGATCTTGTGGGTAAAGTGTGCAACCTCTGCAGAGAGTAAAACTATTCGAATAGCCGTGTCCACGGTCAAGGACAGTTGGGTGGTGCTGCTTAGACTACGTCCATATGTTTCTGACAAACAACACGGTTTGGTAAATCTATTGACGTGTTTCGTGAGGAAGTCACGATGAGCTTGAGCATGAGTTGTTCATAACTCTCTCTCGATGTTGATGTCTGTAACCTCCTGATACTTGTTGCAGACACATTCATATCCTTGATAAATGTTGATCATACTTGCATGAGAAAAACTAGCTTTTCCGCAAAAATGCCAATTGAGCAGTAGTGCCTTGCATAATTATTCTGTTATCACCCTTGGGTTGCTTGCGAGTACATTCAAAGTACTCATTGGCTTGCCACTGGTTATTTTATTGGCCAGGCATGAAAGAATAAGATATATTGAAGAGTTCCTTGGTGACGATCGTGCGAGCTAGGACGCTTTCCCAGTCAGAATGCCTGTAGGGTTAAGACATATGGCATGGGTCCAAGTTATTGACGAAGATTTCCGCTGCAATGTTATACTCAAGACTTGACCATAATGGTCATAATTTATGTAAAACGGTATGTATGGATGCAAGACTCTTGTTATTCAGCTTCTGTGTGTTCATTGAGCATTGATCTCTGGGATCACTGTACACGTGCATTCGGTGATCACGACTTATGAGTCAGGGTCCCCACAGAGCCGGTATCAGAGTCATCCTGACTGTAGGAAGCCTTAGTTAGCATGGTCGTTAGTTAGGGTAATACTATTTCCAAAACTAGTACTAGTTTTCAAAACTATCTGTACTTCTCTTTCCTTCTCAGTTTTTTTTTTGAAAACTAAGGTATACTTTCCTTATTGATCTCTTCCCCTTCAAAACCTTTGGTCACTAGAACCCTTATGCCCCTGACCACTGGATTCCTTGTAATCCTCGTGGATAATCTAGAAGGAAGATGCCTTGCCAGACATTCACCCACATCTCCTGAACACAAGATTGGCGACATCACAACAAGACGATACCAACAGAAGATACATCCTCGAGGAATAAGGACCTGAAGACCCAGGAGATGGTGACACCCTTGACACTGCCCCAAGACGATGCAACCTTAGCCTACGATGATCAGGGCAGAGAATATGCAAGATCATGATATACATCGCTAATAGAGTAACACTGTCACTACTGTTGTTGTATCTGAAAGTGCTAGTATTGACTAGAGGGGGGGGGGGGGTGAATAGGCGATTTTATGAAAGTCTTCAAAACTTGGAAGTTTCGAAGACAAACAACAGAAATAACCTAATTGATATGCAGCGGAAGATAAACTACCCTGAGCAAGCCATAGTCAAGTATGTAACGATGTGAAAGTACAGGACTAGTAGCAGCTAGGTAGTAAGGATCAATATGGAAGATAGTATGAAACCAATCAACAGTAGTAGTCAAGCACTGAAGTCAAACAGATAAACGGATAGGCAATGACTTCATGAAGACAAACTAAAGTAAAGTTGGGAAGGGACAGAACCAGTTGCTTGTTGAAGACACAGGATTTGTTGGACCAGTTCCAGTTGCTGTGATAACTGTACATCTGGTTAGGGAGACTGAGATTTAACTCAAAAGACCGTGTCTTCACCTTATTCCCCTTGAGCTAAGGACACCCAGTCCTCACCCAATCACTCTGGTAAGTCTTCAAGGGAGACTTCCAAACCTTCATAGACTTCGTTCACCGGCAATCCACAATGACTCTTGGATGCACAGAACGCGACGCCTAACCGGCTGGAGGATTCACAGTCCTCAAGTGTAATAAGTATTCAGGTCACACAGACAGAAATATTTCAGTGATGCCTAACACTCTTTGGCTCTGGGTGTTTGGGCTTTGTCCTCGCAAGGATTTCTCTCTCTCAAATGCTTCGAGGTGGGTTGCTCTCAAACGACAAAAGCCGTGCACAAACTCTAAGCAGCCACCAATTTATGGTGTAGGGGATGGGATATTTATAGCCACTAGGCAACCCGACCTGATTTTTCCAAAATGACCCTGGGTCACTAAGGAACTGACACGTGTTCCAACAGTTAGATTTCGAACACACGCGAAAACTTTACTTGGGCTACAAGCAAAGCTGACTCATCCAGCTCTGGATAAGATTTGCTCTCATTGTCTTCGCTCGAAGACATAGGATTTGAGTTGAGCATCACTTCAGTCACTCTGACTTAGTTCACTTGGACCCCACTTAACAGTACGGTGGTTCCTATGACTCAACAAAGAAGAAAAGGAAGCAACGAAACCACACAGTCTTCGCGCTTCATAGTCTTCACACAATGTCTTCTCATGTCATAGTCTTCAATATGAATATCTTCTCATACCACCATTGTCTTCAATGTCTTCATACATTTTTAGGGGTCATCTCCGGTAGTTAAACCGAATCAATGAGGGACACTACCTGCGTTATCCTGCAATTCTCACAAACGCATTAGTCCCTCAACCAACTTTGTCGTCAATACTCCAAAACCAACTAGGGGTGGCACTAGATGCACTTACAATCTCCCCCTTTTTGGTGATTGATGACAAACTGGTTGAAGTTTTCAACGGGGATAAATATGTGAAATTGTAAGGATAGGGAATTGTCTTCATAAGTTGCAAGGTCTCCCCCTGAAGATGTGCATATAAGTAATTTGCTTTTGGAATGCAAATGCACATGGCAGGTTTTACTTGTGGAAATCCACTTCAACTTATGAAGATAATTCATCATGCATGAAATGATGTAGCAAGTAGAATGACATGCATAATGAAAAATGGACGTCTGTAGGATGATCTGAGTGTGGAAGTTATCATCGCACATGCGGAATTTTTCATCGCATCATAGTAAAGCAAATAAGTAGCAGACGACCATCAAGTTTAGGTGTTACAACTCAAAGAACCAAATATTTCAAAACGCAAGAGTTGTAAGCATGCAGCAAAATATAATGCCACCCATATGAACCCGCTTGAAGACTATCAACTCATACGCTTCTCCCCCTTTTGTCAGTAATGACCAAAAAGGTTTGAAGACATAGAGCATCTACTCGTCAGGAGTAGGTGAAGCAGCAGGGTTGTCGGTGTTGGTTGGCGGTGCTGATGAACTTGGTGCAGTGTTGATGCGTGCAGTTGTAGGAGGTGGTGAAGTAGCATCATCTTCATCATCGATCACTCTGGCATTAACTGTTGCCGCGGAGGAAGAATATTCAGAGTCTTCAAGAGATGGGGTGCGACGTAAGACAGCAGTCCGTGGAGGAGTGGAGTCAAACTGGAATCTTTCATTGAAGCTGTCGTCTTGAAGATCAGCTTCAGCACTGAGCAGGGTTAAACTCTTCCATGATCGCCGGCAAGTTTCATGAGCAACAAAGGCTTTCTTGGTGGCAAGGTTGCGAATGTGATTGACATCCACCAAGAGGCTTTGCATCTGCCTCTTGAGCCAAAAATGATGCTTATCCTGTTTCTGATGAAGAGCCACAAGAAGTTCTCGGTCATTGAGAACGCGAGAACGCTTCCGAGGCCTTTGTGCAATGGTGCTTTCAGTGGCTTCAGTGGGCGCTCTATGAGGCAGACGAGTGTTACCAGCCAGTGGATAGATTCGTGTCGCTGCTTGAACACCTTCAATAGGCTGAGTGAAGCTTTGGTGCTCAATATTCTGAAGACAAAGCGGCGTCTTGGCAGGGTCAGAGTATATAGCATCAACTGACATATCAACCTCTGGCAGAAAGATTATATGATTGCGAGCACAGGGCTGATAATTGACAGATGAGTGTCGCTTGATGAGGCGCATGACCCATGGAGCATAAAACTTCAGACCAAATAGGTCAGAGCCGGAAGCAGCAAGTTGCCTGATGAAGAATTCTTGAGTGTTGAAGCTGATGCCATTGAGAATATAGAAGACCAAAGTCTTCATAGCTCCTTCAAGCTTGGCCGCTGATGAGTGTCCTTTGACTGGCCATAGAGTTCGCCTGATGATATGATATATGGTGCAAGGTAGATACTCAAGGTCTTCAACAAAGAAATGTATGGGATACTCAGCGTCAGATGGCAAAGGCTTCATCATGCTCAACATCTGGCTCATATTGGGTTCTGGCTTATGAAAGATGCTTTCCACAGCATTGCGGTGTAGCTGACAGTCAGGTTCATATAGTTCTCCAGGAGTGGCTAGCCCTGTAAGCTCAATGATATCCATAGCTTTGGCTTCATGATGAACATTTCCAGTCATCCACTCGAGAACCCATGTCTTGATGTCCCTATAGTAGCCGCGAATGTGCAGAGTGGCATAGAATTGAAGCAATAGCTCTTCATTCCAATGTTGTTTGTCTGTCACAAAGTGGAGCAGACCAACACCACGAAAGCAGTCAAGTGCTTCTTCTAAGCACGACAGTCCAGCAATGGCTTTAGTGTCAAGGCGCATATGAGGGAAAATGCGCCCTTGATCATATAGTACGCAGGAGTAATAGCTTCTCTGCTGATAGCTCCAGAACCAATCTGATGATATCCTTGGCTTGGAGTAGGGGTTCTTGGCGCTGTCAAAGAAGGTATTGTGGCTTTTGAAGCCATTAGCATTGAATGACCCTGGTGAGTTGGCAGTACCTGGAAACCTTGGCAACCTTGGCTTTGGCTTCTGGACCTGAGGCCTATGCTCAACATGATAGTCAAATTGAGGTCCTGAGGCAGAGGGTGGAGGCACCAGAATGGGCCATCAGACAGTAGTAAGCTGACCATGACTGTATGCTTGCTCAATTGTGTGAGGCCTTGGTGGTGGAACAGGAGCAGGGGCAACAGCGGAGGCATCAGGCTGCACGACAGGTGCTTCGAGAGCAGTTGTCATATTAGCTTCAGGTGCAACATTCTCATTAGCTTCAGGTGCAGCATCCTCATTGGCTTCAGGTGCAGGGGCCTCATAATCTTCAGTCATAGTGGCCTCATTGGTTTCAGGCACATTGGTTGGTGCAGGCTCCACATTAGCATCAGCCATGACTACATCACTGGCTTCATTGGCGTTGGTGGTGGCAGCCTCAACATTGTCAACCTCCTCTTGACGAGCAGGAGGGTCGGGCACAGGCACGTTCACATCAGGAACTTCTTCTTCTTCAATTGCTGGGGGAGTAGGTACACGTACTTCTTCTTCATTTTCCTCGACTGATGCAGCCGGAATGTCTTCAGCAGCATGTGCTTCAGACTCGGAGACATTCACAGTTGGAGCAGGTTCAGAAAATACTTGCTGTGCAACAGGTGAACGTTGCACATCTCCTTCTGGAACTCTCGACAGAGGGACTTTAGGCCTTTGTCCTCTGCGAAGCCTGCGAAGTGCTGGCTTCACCTTAGGAGATGGAGTTGGCTGGGCCTGAAAGTCTTCATCCTCTTCTTGCACGGGAGGTGTAGCTTGTTGTTGTTGTTGGGGAGTACTGGGGGAGTCTTGAAGTTGTGGGTGATCAGCCCACGATGCATCCTGAGCAATTGGCGTCAAGGGACGACCAATGCTGATGAGTTCACTGTTCGTATGAATAGGCGATGATACCACGTCATGTTTGATCTGAGGAAGAACTTCATCATCAGCTACATTGTCATCATGACCAATGTCTTCAGCAGCGGTGGGTTCAGCTGCTGGAATATCTTCAACTTCATGAGCCTTTGTGGGAGCAGGCTCATGGACTACCATTCGTCGTTCTTGATGTTCTGATGCTGGGCGAACCACGGAAATGGGTTCAACTACTAAGGGCTCTGTGGAAGCAGCCCTAGTCTTCTTGGTCTTGTGCTTCTTCTTGGAGGGAGCGGCATCATAGGCTTCAGTGTTCTTTCTCTTTCTGGCTTCAGCCTCGGCAGCGCTCGTCTTCTTCTGTTCTGAAGCTGTTGTGGTGACCTTTGGCTTCGAGCCAGTCATGCTGCTTGGGAAGATAATGCGAGGGGCTTCTTGGCTTGAAGGCTCAGGCTGTTCAGCAGGGTGCTTCTTCTTCTTCTTTGCAGCCATCCTAGGGTCAATGCCAGGATGGCCAAGTGATTTGCGCTTCTTAGCCTCATTGTAGGCGAGCACACACTTATCAGCCAAAATCTTCATGCGCTCTTGAGAGCCCTGAGCTTCTTGGCGTTTCTTGAGAAAAGCTTCTTTAAGCTCATGCAGCATGACCTTGAAGTTTTTGACGTCTTGAACATTTAGCTTGGCCACATGCTTCTTGAATTGAGCCTTCTCATAGTCAATCTTGTTCTTGAGCTCAACGGTGCGCTGAGCGAGAGCTAGCTCAGAAGCAATGGCGCCATTGAAGGCGACGCTGAGGCCAATGGGGAGCTGTAAATCTTCAAAGCTGACATTGGGGGTGTCGAACCATTCATCAATGAAATTGTGGATGATGGCCACATCAAAGAGAGGCAAGTTGCTGAAGATTTCTGCTTCTTCCTTGCTCTTTATCAGTAGCTAAAGAGCATCATCAGCAAGATCTTCATCACTTGATAGATCAATGGGTTCTTCACGCAGAATTGCAGCAGGAGTCAAGGCCCTTTGATCAGATGGTCTGACAAGTTGCTTTTTCTTCTCCGTTCTCTTGGAGACACGGGATTGATCTTCAGACTGCACACTGGCTTCAGGAGGTGCAATGGCCAGTAGCTTCGCACGAGAAGTCTTTGGAGGTGCAGCTGAGGTTGAAGCCTTTGACTTCTTTTGCTTCTGCGGCTTTGGAGGAGGGCAGGGGCTTCACCAGAGTCTGCATCATTGTCAGAATGATCTACTCTGGCACCTTGGACCACAATGTAGGTGATGAGGCCGTCAAGGTTGGAGAAGGGGCCGATCTCATTGGGATTAGCTTCACGGGAGCCGTCAGCACGGGGAGCAGAGGGACCTGGGTTGAAGTCCAAGCCCAAGGACTTCTTGTTCTTCTTGGCCGAAGCCACAGCAAACTGGTAGTTGCGCTTGAAGAGAGAGTCATCATGACACCAGAGTAGTGAAGTGGGATCTGCATTCTCAGGCTGTGGGCCACGGACCATGCAAGGATAGAAGCCTTGGTCAATGGCTTCAGCTCGGCTCTTGGGTTGAAGGCCTCGATAAAGGATATCACCCCAAGGTCTCTTGATGGCATTCTTCTCTGCATATTCCTTCGTCACAAACTTGTACCTGAACCACTCCTCAGCCCAATAGCGTCGAATCCATTGGATTCGCGTCTTTCTCTGATGATAGTTCTCTTCAGGGTCTGTCTTGTATAGTTCTGCTAAATCATCAGGCAGATCTTTGGATGTTCCTTCTCTGTGCTGTCTGCCACCCTTCCTTGCTGATTTTTCTGCAGCCATGAACTTCAAACTGAATGGCTTTAGCATGTTCAAAGGCTTCAGAGATTTACGCTTGCTGGTCAAGCAGGAACTGGCTTCAGGAGAATTTATATGATGCTGTAAGTATTCTGCAAACGAATGCAGACTATGAGAACCAAGGGATTCTCCCACGGACATGTACCTGTGACAGCATTAGAGATGCGAGGGAAGGGGAAGAGGTCATATGCATTCTCAGAAAATTTTGAAGATAAATCAGTTTGAAGACATTGACCTCATGATGCGAAGACATTCACTTATATAGATGAGTTTGTTCCAGATTTGTACCAATCCGTGAATAAGTACAAGTGAGGAATCAAACTAGACAGGAAATCTAAGTGAATCGACTAGGCAGTATGAGATGCAGACAGAATAGATCTAACTTGAATAGACAGAAACCACTTTTGGTAAACAGGATGAATCTTGAAGATCAAAAAGGTGGTAAAAATAGAGTTATAATTACCGCACGAAGAACTGCTAGATGGAAGAATAGGACACCAAGCAGTTCAGCCCACCGTGCCCTAACTTGGCGACGGAGGACACCTATGGCAACGGCGGAGAGGACGATGTCCGCGGCCGGCGTGAGGACGGCGTCGGAGAAGTCACGGCAGCTAAGCGCTTCGTCACCGGCGTCCTCACGAGCTAGCGGTGGCACTAGGGTTTTGACGGAGGTGGAGAGGTGAAAGGAGGATTTCTTTACCGCAGGGGACAAGTATTTATAAGTAGGTGAGAGACACAGCGCAATTACGCTGGTGCCCCTGGTGGTTCACATCTGAGGAGTATGTGGCAAGCATGCAACACACTCAGGGTTGTCCCACGTTCCCACGCCCGCCAGGCATGTCGGAGAGTTGTTCCGGCTTCTCCGGATTTCAACAATAAAGATAAGCCATTTAAAACAGATTTAATGTTTGTCTCTTTGCCTTCTGCTGACTAGGACGCAGAGAAGACATTCGACAGTTTCAATAGAATGCATATGATTTGGACAGATAGAGTTTGAGATAGGAAGCATAGAGAGGTTAGGTTCCGATCACATTCACTTAGTTCAAAAGATCCAATCTTGAAGACATAGCTATAAGTGAATGCTGTAGAGGACAGAACACTAGTGTGTATATATATATATATATATATATATATATATATATATATATATATATATATATATATATATATATATATATCAGAAAGCAATCAAATCATCATAGTGCAGAAAGTCATGAAGACAAATTGAAACTGAAGACAAACCAAATGCGAAGTCATTGCAATATAACGCCTTGAGTGAAACACTTCAAACAAAGAAAGTTGGTGGTGGCGTTACCCACCGTATAGGAAGTCTTAGACCCAGACACGGCACACAATTATCATGGCGCTCCGAAGTCAAATTCCATGTTAATATATTCACACTCAGAGTGTAAATCTTCATTGATTGAAGATATACATTACTTTGTGTGTTGCACATCTAAGTCATCAACATGCATAAGTGTTAGGATGTGTGCCTGATCACAGGACATTAGAGGATTCCAAGATATTTATCTCACACTGTAACTTGCAAAACCTTTTCTCATCCAAGGGCTTTGTGAAGATATCTGCCAGTTGCTCTTCAGTGTTGACGTGAATGATATCGATATCTTTCTTCATAACATGATCTCTGAGAAAGTGATGACGAATTTCAATGTGCTTTGTCTTCAAGTGTTGGACTGGATTGTTGGCTATTTTGATGGCACTTTCGTTGTTGCAGAAGAGAGGTACTTGTTTCTGGTTGATGCCATAATCCTTGAGAGTTTGCTTCATCCATAGAAGCTGAGCACAACAGGATCCAGCAGCAATGTATTCAGATTCAGCAGTTGAGAGTGATACACAGTTCTGCTTCTTTGAAGACCAACAGACAAGTGATCGACCAAGAAAATGACATGTGCCTGATGTAGACTTGCGATCCACCTTGTCACCAGCATAATCAGCATCCGAGAATCCAACCAAATCGAATTTTGAGCCCTTGGGATACCATAATCCAAGTGTTGGGGTGTAAGCCAAATATCGAAGAATTCGCTTCACAGCTAAGTGATGCGATTCCTTTGGTGCCGCTTGGCATCGAGCACACATGCAAACACTAAGCATAATATCTGGCCTAGATGCACATAAATAAAGCAAAGAACCAATCATGGAGCGGTATACCTTTTGATCGAACTCTTTACCATTGTCGTCGAGACCAAGATGGTGTTTGGCTGGCATTGGCGTCGTGTAGCCTTTGCAGTCTTCCATTCCAAACTTCTTCAGACAATCTTTGAGGTATTTTTCTTGAGATATGAAGATGCCATTTCGTTGTTGACGAATTTGAAGACCAAGGAAAAACTTCAGCTCACCCATCATGGACATTTGATATTGCTCTTGCATCATGTACCCAAACTCATCACTGTACTTCTGGTTGGTGTAGCCGAAGATTATGTCATCCACATATATTTGGCACACAAACAGTTGACCATCATATGTCTTCGTGAAGAGAGTGGGATCGAGGGATCCAGGTTTGAAGCCTTTGCTCTTCAGGAAGTCTTTGATTGTATCATACCAGACACGAGGAGCTTGTTTGAGGCCATACAGTGCTTTGTTTAGCTTGTACACCATATCAGGATGTTTTGGATCTTCAAAGCCAGGTGGTTGTGCGACATATACTTCTTCTTCAATCTTGCCATTGAGAAATGCACTCTTTACATCCATTTGATATAGCAGGATGTTGTGATGATTAGTGTAGGCTAGCAGTATGCGGATAGCTTCAAGCCTAGCAACAGGAGCAAATGTTTCATCGAAGTCAATTCCTTCAACTTGAGTATATCCTTGAGCCACAAGACGTGCTTTGTTTCTGACAACTTGACCATGCTCATCTTGCTTGTTTCGATATATCCATTTTGTTCCAATAATGTTATGCTTGCGAGGATCAGGTCGCTTGACAAGTTCCCAGACATTATTCAGTTTGAACTGTTGAAGTTCTTCTTGCATGACTTGAATCCATTCAGGTTTCCATAAAAGCTTCAGCAACTTTCTTAGGTTCTGATATTGACACAAATGAAAAGTGCCCACAGAAGTTTGCTAGCTGTGTTGCTCTTGACCGAGTGAGCGGACTAGGTGCATTGATGCTGTCAATTATCTTCTCTATTTGAACTTCATTTGCAACACGAGGATGAACAGGACGAAGATTTTGCTCTTGCTGATCATTGTCATCATTTGGTGGATTGTCTTCGGTCTGTGCATTGTCTTCAGGTTGATTTGGTGCAGAGATGATAAGTTCCTCTTCAGGCTGTGCTTCAGAGGGCATGATTTCACCAGTTCCCATTAGCTTGATTGCCTCGTTTGAAGGAGCTTCATCCAGTGTACTTGGCAGAATCTCTCTCTGTGAACCATTGGTTTCATCAAATTTCACATCCAAAGTTTCAATGATTTTGTATAGATAAAGGTTGAAGACTCTGTAGGAGTGTGAATCCTTTCCATAGCCAAGCATGAAGCCTTCATGAGCCTTAGGTGCAAATTTTGACTTGTGATGGGGATCCTTTATCCAGAATCTTGCTCCAAATACTCTGAAGTAACTGATGTTTGGCTTCTTGCCAGTAAGTAGCTCATATGATGTTTTGTTCAGAAGCTTATGAATGTACACACGGTTGATGATGTGACATGCTGTATCAATAGCTTCAGGCCAGAACTTTCTTGGTGTCTTGTACTCATCTAGCATTGTTCGAGCCATCTCAATGAGGGTTCTGTTTTTGCGCTCAACAATGCCGTTTTGCTGAGGTGTGTATGGAGCAGAGAACTCATGAGTGATTCCCATTGTATCCAGATACAGATCAAGTCCAGTGTTCTTGAATTCAGTGCCATTGTCACTTCTGATGTGCTTGATCTTCATGCCATAATTGTTCATTGCTCGATTTGCAATGCGCCTGAAGACATCTTGCACTTCAGTCTTGTAAAGAATTATATGAACCCATGTGTATCTTGAGTAGTCATCAACAATGACGAAGCCATAGAGACAGGCAGTTGTTGTGAGGGTGGAGTAGTGCGTAGGTCCAAATAAGTCCATGTGTAACAGCTCGAAGGGTTGAGATGTTGTCATGATTGTCTTCGAGGGGTGCTTTGCCCTTGTCATCTTTCCAGCTTCACAGGCACCACACAGATGATCCTTTTTGAACTTGACATCCTCGATGCCAATGACATGCTTCTTCTTGACGAGTGAGTGTAAGTTTCTCATGCCAGCATGTCCCAGCCTTCGATGCCAGAGCCAACATTCTGAAGCTTTTGTGAGAATACATACGACAAGCTGCGGACCTGCTGAGAAATCTACCATGTATAGATCATCTTTTCGATACCCTTCAAAGACTAGAGATTTGTCAGATTCCATTAGTACAAGGCAACGATATTTGCCAAATATCACAATCATGTTCAAGTCACAAAGCATTGAGACAGACATTAAGTTGAAACCAAGGGATTCAACAAGCATCACTTTATCCATGTGTTGATCCTTTGAGATTGCAACTCTACCTAGACCCAATACCTTGCTTTTACTAGTGTCAGCAAATGTAATGTGACTTTTGTCAGATGGACGTAAGGTTGAGTCCATGAGAAGACTTCGATCACCAGTCATATGATTTGTGCATCCACTGTCCATAATCCATTCTAAAGCTTTTGGTGATGTACCCTACAGTGCAGTTAGGAGGATAGGCTTCACAAGAGTGTTGTGAAGCATATGCATTTGATACATATAGGGACAGTTACAGCTTATAACAAAGTTAGGACATAGTATGACTGATAAGACGTTCAGATGTGAAGCATATAGAATGACATTTCATCATGCGTCCTTAATGAGTTTTAGGTCCCCAGCAATAGTATCGGACGCCATTGATTGCTGGCTGGAGACCGTTTTCTGCAAAAAGAGAGTTAGTTTTTCTTTGCCACCCACATCTTCAGTGGGGGCTTAGAAGCAATGAGTCTAAGTGCAGCATCTGAGAATTTTGGCTTTGGAGCCCTAGCAAATAGCCTTGCACGAGATGAATGATACTCATATGAATAAGCAGAAGAGTTCTTAGTCCTATGAACATAGCGGTTCGAAGATACACGCTCATATTCATAAGTCTGAGCATAATTTCCCTGCAAAACATTGGCGTTAGGGTGACTCATGTGAGTCCTGTATCTGTATGAAGCCTTTGGGCCACATGAAGCTATAGGTCTGGGGTTTGTCTTCTTCCTTGGTGGTGTCATGACGACATTCACAGGAAGATTCTCAATGTACCGCTTAGGTACCCAGATCTTCTTCATAGGTGGTCCATTCCTGCAGTTAGTACCAATGTACCTAGCAAACACTTCACCATTCTGATTTTTGAATAGCTTATAGTTTGCATCAAAGGATTCATCAATGATAATAGGATTAGCACAGGTAAAGCCAGATAAGGTGGATGGATCTACTGAAGGTTCCTTTGCAGCAACCCATGTGGTTTTGGGGTACTGCTCAGGCTTCCAGTACGAGCCATCAACATTCATTTTCCTTTCGAACCCAACACCCTCTTTCCTAGGGTTTCGGTTCAGAATCTGCTTTTTGAGGACATTGCAGAGAGTCTGATGTCCCTTCAAACTTTTGTACATCCCTGTTTCAAGCAATGTCTTCAACATGGCATTTTCATCAGCAACAGCAATGGTATCCTCCGTAGAGGGGTTAGTAACCACATCAGTAGGTGAAGACAATGAAACAGTAGCAGCAGTGGAACATTCAGCAACAGATGTAGCGTTATCACGCTCAATGCATTTTAGACATGGTGGTTCAAATCCATCCTGAGCGGAACTGATCTGTTGAGCGCGAAGTGACTCGTTCACCTTTTGAAGATCTTCATAAGCCGCTCTCAATTTCTCAAGCTCTTGTTTCCTTTGAAGATAATCATAGGAGAGCCTTTCATAAGTAGTTGAGAGCGATTCATGACGACCTTCAAGTTCTTGGTACTTAGCATGAAGATTTTTTATGTCATCAACTAAGGACTGTGAATGTGTCATTTCAGCGTCCAACAGGTCATCGCTTTTGTTTAACAGTTTTTGAGTATGTTCCATAGCCTTTTGTTGTTCAGTTGCAATTTTAGCAAGTGTTTTGTAGCTGGGTTTGGATTCACAATCAGAGTCATCTTCACTTGAAGTTTGAAAGTAAGCATCGCGTGATTTTACCTTGGCACCACGTGCCATGAAGCAGTAGGTGGGAGTAGGATCGTCTTCATCATTAGCTTCAGCGTTGGTGTGGAAGTCATTGTCTTCAGTGTTGAAGATGGACTTGGCAACATAGGCTGTGGCTAGAGCCAGACTTGCAACACAGGGTCAGACTCCTCTCCAGACTCCACCTCCGCCACCTCTGAAGCAGACTCCTCTTCTGAATCCATTTCCTTGCCAACAAAAGCACGAGCCTTGCCAGATGAGGTCTTCTTGTATGATGAAGACTTGGAACAAGACTTAGAAGACTTTGAGGATTTCTTCTTTTTCTTGTCATCGGAATCATATTCCTTGCTTTTCTTCTTCTTCTTCTCATTGTCCCACTATGGACACTCAGATATGTAGTGACCAGGTTTCTTGCACTTGTGGCAGGTTCTCTTCTTGTGATCATGTGTGGAAGCTTCATCATTCCTTGAGCTAGATCGTGAAGACTTTCTGAAGCCTTTCTTCTTTGTGAATTTCTGGAACTTCTTCACAAGCATAGCAAGTTCCCTTCCAATGTCTTCAGGATCTTCAGAACTGCAGTCAGATTCTTCTTCAGATGAGGAAGCAACTTTTGCCTTCAAAGCACGAGTTTGGCCATAGTTTGGCCCATAGATGTCTCTTTTCTCAGATAGCTGGAACTCATGTGTGTTGAGCCTCTCAAGTATATCAGACGGATCGAGTGTCTTGAAGTTAGGACGTTCTTGTATCATGAGGGCAAGGGTGTCAAAGGAGCTGTCAAGTGATCTCAGCAGTGTTTTGATGATTTCATGCTTGGTAATCTCAGTTGCGCCAAGAGCTTGAAGTTCATTTGTGATATCAGTGAGGCGATCAAACGTGAGCTGGACATTCTCGTTGTCGTTTCTCTTGAAGCAGTTGAAGAGGTTGCGAAGAACACTGATTCTTTGATCTCTCTGGGTTGAAACGCCTTCATTGACCTTGGACAGCCAGTCCCAGACTAGCTTCAACGTTTCTAGAGCACTCACACGGCCATACTGTCCTTTGGTCAGATGACCACAGATGATGTTCTTTGCAGTAGAGTCCAATTGAATGAACTTCTTGACATCAGTGGGAGTGACACCTTCACCAGTTTTGGGAACGCCATTCTTGACGACATACCAGAGGTCGACATCAATGGCTTCAAGATGCATGCGCATCTTATTCTTCCATTAGGGATATTCAGTTCGATCGAACACGGGGCAAGCAGCGGAGGCCTTGATTATCCCCGCAGTCGACATAGCTGAAACTCCAAATGGTTAAACCGAATCACACAGAACAAGGGAGTACCTTGCTCTGATACCAACTGAAAGTGCTAGTATCGACTAGAGGGGGGGGGGGGGTGAATAGGCGATTTTTATGAAAGTCTTCAAAACTTGGAAGTTTCAAAGACAAACAACAGAAATAACCTAATTGATATGCAGCGGAAGATAAACTACCCTGAGCAAGCCATAGTCAAGTATGTAACGATGTGAAAGTACAGGACTAGTAGCAGCTAGGTAGTAAGGATCAATATGGAAGATAGTATGAAACCAATCAACAGTAGTAGTCAAGCACTGAAGTCAAACAGATAAACGGATAGGCAATGAATTCATGAAGACAAACTAAAGTAAAGTTGGGAAGGGATAGAACCAGTTGCTTGTTGAAGACACATGATTTGTTGGACCAGTTCCAGTTGCTGTGACAACTGTACGTCTGGTTAGGGAGGCTGAGATTTAACTCAGAAGACCGCGTCTTCACCTTATTCCCCTTGAGCTAAGGACACCCAGTCCTCGCCCAATCACTCTGGTAAGTCTTCAAGGGAGACTTCCAAACCTTCACAGACTTCGTTCACCGGCAATCCACAATGACTCTTGGATGCACAGAATGCGACGCCTAACCGGCTGGAGGATTCACAGTCCTCAAGTGTAATAAGTCTTCAGGTCACACAGACAGAAAGACTTCAGTGATTCCTAACACTCTTTGGCTCTAGGTGTTTGGGCTTTGTCCTCGCAAGGATTTCTCTCTCTCAAATGCTTCGAGGTGGGTTGCTCTCAAACGACAAAAGCCATGCACAAACTCTGAGTAGCCACCAATTTATGGTGTAGGGGGTGGGCTATTTATAGCCACTAGGCAACCCGACCTGATTTGTCCAAAATGACCCTGGGTCACTAAGGAACTGACACGTGTTCCAACGGTTAGATTTCAAACACACGCGGCAACTTTACTTGGGCTACAAGCAAAGCTGACTCATCCAGCTCTGGATAAGATTTGCTCTCATTGTCTTCGCTCGAAGACATAGGATTTGAGTTGAGCATCACTTCAGTCACTCTGACTTAGTTCACTTGGACCCCACTTAACAGTACGGTGGTTCCTATGACTGAAAAGGAAGCAATGAAACCACACAGTCTTCGCGCTTCATAGTCTTCACGCAATGTCTTCTCATGTCATAGTCTTCAATATGAATATCTTCTCATACCACCATTGTCTTCATTGTCTTCATACATTTTTAGGGGTCATCTCCGGTAGGTAAACCGAATCAATGAGGGACACTACCCGCGTTATCCTGCAATTCTCACAAACGCATTAGTCCCTCAACCAACTTTGTCGTCAATACTCCAAAACCAACTAGGGGTGGCACTAGATGCACTTACAGTATCAGCAACCACCGATGGATGAGAACCTAGCCATTTGGTCCGCCTCACCATAGTGAGCAGGAAAACGGTTCTCCTCATCCCCCGCACTTGGTGTCGATGTTGTCATCAACGTAACCGACATGATGGACCTCTGTTACGCCTTGATAATGTCATTGCATAAAGGATTACCTACCTGGTACCATCGACGGCTTAGAAGACAAAAAGGGATCATCGTGATTAAGGAGACAACAGAGGACTGAGTCAATGCCAGCTATGAGGGACCACCTTCACCCCGTCAGCTCATCAGGCGAGAAGGTGTTGAAGAGTCTTCAGGCTCAACCTGGATCGTTTCATCGAACAACTACAAGAGACGTAGCAACACCTGAGGAAAACCCAGAAGACTGCATGAGGCACGGAGCAAAGCACGACTACTGAATCCGAGAACCCCTAGGGTAGGATGAGTCTTGTACCCCCTATGCGCAGTCGAGTCCATATGATCATTTGAATAGAACCATGACTGTGTGTTGCTTGTTTTTATTTTGTGTTTTGATATAAGTCGCACTTTTGCCCTAGGCAACAAGTACGCGACTATATCACCTTCCTTGTTTTCCTTTGTTTGGCCCTTTTTGGCGCCCGTTTGTTTGCACCTGCACTATAGAACCCCCTTTAGGCATTCCCCTCATCTATGCTACTTCTCCCTCTCATCTCTCTCATCAACTGAAGGCTAGCAAGACAAGATACACCAAGGATTGTACTTTGGCAACCAACCAGCAGTGAAGACTTTTGCTACAACCTCCTCGACCAAGTGCAGCCCCTTAGAGTTATGGTTGCCTCTCAAGATTAGAAACCCATTCCTAGACCCTTCGAGACTTCATAAGATACCCCAGCTCGAATCCTTAACCATGTGCTTAACCCACAGAATTGCAAGAGAACCTGTTAAGCCTCCGTAACCTTGCTTATCACTGGGTTCATTAGGGAACTAGTGGACATAGTGAACGAGCACATTATCATCCTAAGATAGCACCAAAACTGACGATGCCATAGGGAAGACCAATTTAAGGATATAGGAACAGAGGACAAATGACTTGGTGAGTTTATATCAATGACTTTGAGGAATTATCTGATACTCTTTGGTGGATTATAAGGCTACCATGTTGGTAGATGAACTTGGTGGGATCATGATTATAGAGTAGCATAGCTTTCATTACCCTTGAGTAAATTGGATTTATAGGACAATTATGACCGCAAGCTGAAACTCCTGGAAGTGCAAGGATTTGACTTGATCAGATGATATTGATAGGAGACAGTTGATATTACGTAAATAACTTGAGGGAAACATGTAGGATTCCTCGTTGGACAAGAGATTTGGATTTAAATAGGTGATCCTAGTGGAGTATAGGTGGTGAGTAAGTCTACATGGTTCGGAGTAATTTGGGTTTAGACTGATGATCTCGATCACGATACCATGTTCTCAGTGGAAAATAAACTAAGAGATTGGATTAATTGTCAGAGTTGATTTAGGGATCTATATAAGCTTGAGGTTGGAAGTTACTTGACCCCGAAGATGGGAATTGGTGGATTGACTATAGTAAATATAGCTCTTTCAAGTACTTGGGGATTATAAGACATTAGAAGATCATATGGAACACCATGGACATTGGATTTGTAGAATTAATGGATTAGGTAGTTGGTGATGGAAGTTAATGGACTGTTGGGGTTGATTCATAGGAAGGAAACAGGATCTTGGAGTGGCATATGACGTGTTTCCTTAGGATAGAGGTGCTTTATCTTAGACCTTGGAAGAACTAGCTGAGCACTTGGATTGTCACGTTCAAGCTTAGCAGCTTATATGTTCTACCCATGGATTTTTAGGGGTAGACATACATATGAGTTTGGGGATTGTAGACATATATGATTTTGTTAGACCTCCTCTCGGGAGCCATGAGGATATGAATCACATGAGTGATGATTGGAGTTGACCTATGCAGAATGATGCTATCGGTGATATGATGTGATTTGTTTAAAGGACTAGATAGACTATTGGCATCTCAGAAACCGTGCTTAAAGATAAGATGATAAATGTTCACTCGCACACTAGAATCCTTGAAACCTTTAAGCCCTACCAAGCTACAACATGGTCGGATCAGGACCTTAGGGCCTTGACTCTAGATCTAGAACACCTTGGCCCACACTCAACAAAGACCACCACTAATTCCCGAGCCTACTTTATGTACCCCGTGAACAAAGTCTTCATGGAGTGCTTAGAATAGATAGTTGTCATCATCATTTGGTGACCTACTTCTCCACCCGAAGACGGAAGAAGAGCCGTTCAGCTAGTCGAGGAACATTTGAAGACCGCCATGCCAAGGAGGAAGAACTACCACCATCATCAAGAAGTAAACATCCGCGTCGAAGACCAGGTGTATCTGCAAGCCACTCCTCTCTAAGGAACCAAGCATTTCCATGACAAGGAGACCCACACCAAGATTCATCCTACAAATCCATGTGTATACAAAGTTCATCCCCAACCGTGCTGACCAGACCACACAGAGAAATACAAACCTCTTATGTCTCTATAAGGGGCGGACACACATTTCAAAACTGGAGTAGGAACATTAGCATCATATCAAATTCGTATTTGAACAAATAAACTCCAGAATTATGAGTGGCATAATGTTTAGCTTCAAGGGTGGAGTGCTGGTAGTGCGAAACAAAGCAAGTAGGTAGATTGTATACCATGTAAAAGATAATAGTCTATGTACAAGGTGGATATAACACTTTTGTTTCTATACAATGCTGTGTTCGTTGCCCACACATGATGGAAGAGATCACAAAGAGAAATACTATTCACTCATGTCTGCGGCTTCAGCATTTTGAAACAGGGTGGTCCACCCTAAAAAAATTTGACAACAAATATGACAAGGCAAGCATATAGCTAGTGAATCAATCATCACTTGTGAGCTTACTAGGACAAGTATGCAGAATCGTAACTGCAGTAAGAGACCGTCTAAAATATGAATCAAGAAGTTGGGCTAGCACTTACTGTTTGCAACTAATCGAAGTGAATAACTAGATATCGTATCCAATGAGTAAGAAAGGCAAGTAAAACTATCAACAAACCTAGCCTACAGTAGTAATCTGGGTCAATGTCACTATGACCAACAATCCAACATGACTACCATCTATTCCTAGGCCAAGAATATTGAAACCCTGTCAACTTTATAGGTACTAAAGATTACTGAAACATCTGAACCATTAAGTGTAGGTAGCACTCAGTACAAAACAAAAAATAATGACAGTCCTGCCTAATGAGTTATGAATCAATTAGAAAATGGGTGATGGGGAGTGGCTGCTGAGTGTTGAGGATGTATCTCAAGACAAATCGGGTTGGCTGAGTGGGTGCTGCATGCCTGAGCCCTGAATGGACTTGGAAGGTAGGCACGCCGATGCACTCGGGTAGAGGTGACATTTTGGCCGAGCGGCTCTTGACCTCCAGTTAGTCCGGCGTCTCCTCCTAAAGTCATGCCATCCGACAATGGCAAGTCGCCGGCGAGGCAAGCGGCTGGGGGCGAGTAGAAATCGGAAGCGCAATAGAACATAGGAGAATCGGGGTCTAGGCCGACCCAAAATCCCAGGGTGGGCCGCCGACCACCCTGTAGATCCGCCCCAGCGGCGTACATGTATTTCTAAACTAAATTAAGAACATTTAGCTAACCAATTAAACAACTCTGTTTTACTAATATCAACATCATATCAGATTCGTATTTGAACAAGTAAGCTTGTTTAGCTTGATGGGTGGAGCAGTGCTATTCTGACACGAAGCACGTAGGCTGATCGTATAATGATCAATTAAACCCTATTATGACTGTGCCATGGCAGATTTGAAGCTGCAAATCGCACAAAGGCTACTTAGCAACCAATGTTTGCTTTGAACTAGCAACCAATGTTTGCTTTGAACTAACAACTAAGATTCTAAGAGCTGAAAAGAAAGTACAGTAACCAAGTGACGATCTATTTTCTAGTTGAGGTAAAAATGTTGAGCAGATATGAAGGAGTACCACCTCTCTTGCGGCGCTGTGTAGGCATTGGGGGTGTGATGGCTGTCGGTGATGTGGAAGCAGATATGCGACAGTAGATGGAGGCATCAGGGGATAAGTTCCGTTGTGGTGGACAACGACGTGGATGAAGCGAGAGGACGTGATGCAAGACTCCTGCTCCGTCGTCGTGGATGAGAGACGTCGATCTCTTGTAGTGGACGACACGGTCCGGGTAGGAGAGCTCGAACCTGGATAAAAACCAATGCCCATGTTACCACTGTGTCAAGGATACTAGCTCGGGCCCCCCTACCCGAGATCCGTCGGAATAGACTCCATCGCCTATCCTATAGAAATTGCCATTGTGGAAGTTGAAGACACACTAGCTGGGCCTGGTTCTTGGAGACACTAAAAAATGATCTATGGATTGACAACACATATCCATGTACAATTATGTCTGACAAGAAAAAAGTAAAAGACCAAACCAAACTTGTGTACAAACATTTCTTGTACTTATTCTTCCTTAACACAATTGATAGGAAATATTGTTTTGTTTGTAGGGGCTCATAAATGCAGTCAATGATCAGTTCCTAGATTCATAGCATAGGTTTTATGTGAGACACATGTGGCAAAATTTATAGCAAACTTTCAATGGTGATGTGCTGAAGAACTGGATGTGGAAGATTTCTAGAAGCACGACTCCAACTAAGTATGAAGAATACATGGAGGAAATGAAGATAATCAGTGCAAAAGCATATGAGTGGTTAGTAAAACATAGCCTTGGAACTTGGGTTAGGGCTTTTCAGAGTGACTTACCAAAGTGGGACATTCTCTAGAATAACCTTTGTGAGGTGTTTAATAAATAAGGATTCAATCCTTGCTATCAATATGACATCACAGTTGTTAATCCTTACGTACAAATGATTTATAATCCTTATATACATATGATTTCCTAGGAGGGAAATACCTTTCCCTGTCCGTCATCGACGAGCAAAGTTAGGACTCATCAAGTACCCCCTCATCCCTCCATAGAAGGCTCAAGCATACCGACAAGACCAATAACTCAATAGCATACCACCAAGATCCAATTGTTGATCTGAAGGCACATGATAACTTTCATGAGTTCGGCTCAAGGGGACTCTTATTGAAGGAATAACTAAAATTATATTGGGAGTTCCACCCAAGTCGTACATGGCAATCCATGTGGACAGTGGACAAACATCAAAGATAGTCAAGACAAGTCAAAGAGGCCAAAAGCCAACAAGCTACATGGGTCAAAAGAATTCCAAGAAAGTCTTGGCGGTCAACAAGTCAAAGGAAGAAAAACAAATAAAAGAGTAAGTTAAACATGAAGGCAGAGGAGCAAAGAAGTTCGAGCCCAAGGAGAAAGCCTTCATATAGTGTAGGGAATTCCCCTGCCATGGGACATAATTCCCGTCCTAGCTCAACTAGGAGCCCATAGAGTCATGGACCAAAGATTACATCATTCTATCCTCCCACCTTCTCATCTCAAGGGTAGCATCAGTCATTTGTCAAGATTCCTAGGCTATAAATAGTCTCCAGGGACATGTAACTCATTTACTCACACTTTTTTCTTCTAAACAAGATGGTAGCACCCTCGACCACTGCATCAATTGAAGCACACATACATATATTATTGATTAGTTAATGAGTTCATGTAACTCATTCACTCCCACTTGAATAAACTCGAGAGGAGAGCCACATTCCTTACCCGCTCCCTAGAACCAACGTTTGAAAGGGGATTGAGAGCCAGAATCCGATGGATCGACTTAGTAAGGCTCGGACCGGCCGGAGTCATGGGAGTTCAAAGCGACCACATTTCATACATTATGTGCGCTGAGCACCACACTCGACAACTCTTCCTCATAGGATGTAGACCATTCTGCAACAGGGCAAGTGGTCCTGTTTTAAAAGCATCTTCATGTTAATTTGCTGGTGTACGGTGACCTTCTCTATAGGTCCGTCATACACACTCTCGTATACTTTTGACTAACCACACTACTGAGGATACCTTGTTGAAAGTCATTTCCACAATGACAACAATAAGTACACGAGTCAACTTGCTTTACGAGACATCCGATATGAAGCCTATGTTTACAATACGTTATACTTATGATGTTTAATCAACTGACAATCAAGAAACTATATTTCGCAGAAAGCTCAAAGCCTATGTTTTTCTTTTTCTTTCGAGAATTTGCTAAGCTTTATTGATCAACAGAAATAAACATGGGGATACATATTGGGTCATGTAATTGTCGTAGCCACATGTGCTCACCCTAAGAGAATGTGAAAACCTGGCCTATGTGTCTTTTTATATTCGTTAACAAACGCTGACCCTTCTGAGTGGATCACATGCTTCAAATCCTTTATTCAATACTTGGCTTACTATATTGTTCACATGTGATTCACAAAAAAATCGTTTCACATGATGTGTGGCCGTTTTTATTACGAAGTTTTTTTTGACGTGGAAGGCAGGAGCACTGCCGATTTTCATTAAGAGAGAAAAAGTAGAAACAAGGTGGCCCGGTTTATAAAGGAAACTAGGCCTAAAAACCTTACAACACAAGATTGAACAGAGGACAATCCAAACCCAACCAAGATTTAAACGCTACCCGTGTAGCAGAATAATCACGCCCTGAAACACGGGAACACAAATGCTTCAATATGTGGTGACATGCTTCGATTTTTCTTACGAGATCCTAGTCTATCTCAAGAACCTATTGATTAAGGGGAAAACTTACGAGATTATGTGTCTGCACCCATGTCAAAAAATATATTTATTTGACGATGGAAATACACCAAAATATTGATCAATAAAAACTGTGAGGATGTATATATACAAGAAGGGATCACATGCAACAAGCTGCCCAAAGTGTAGGCATCATTTACGTCAATCCGTAGTCCACATAAATACGCATAATCATCATATAACGAACCACTTTCTCTAATAAAAAATATAAGGAACCACTAATCAAATTACAGATACGTAGAGCAAATACGAAACTTAGGTAACCTTAACAGAAAGAATCACACTTCATTTAGTTAGAAACTTCGTAAACAGTTAACCCCTTGATTGGTAGACCCCACCATGCCACACACTATACTCCCACTCAGATCTGACAAGTGGACAAAATCTTCAGAGGATCACAACCATGTACTCCCTCCGTTCGGAATTACTCCGTCTAGATACATCCATTTCCACGACAAGTAATTCCGAACGGAGGGAGTATATACTAGTACAATTCTACGACCAACTTGCAGAAGTTGCAAGCTAGCTCTAGCTACTACTCCATATACATCCATATATGAACTTTTATTTTCTTTTCCCTTTTCGTTTTAAACAATTTTATTGTTAATGAGAGAGAGAGAGAGAGCGAGCAAGCGAGAGAGAGAGAGAGAGAGGGAGAGAGAGAGAGAGATGAAGTCTGAGTCTGCTCTCTTGCAGAGGAAGAGGGGCCAGTTAGCCAGACGTACACTCCATGCAAAGGCTTCCACGCATGCATGTTTTGCAGCTTACTGCAACAGCTTCCATCATCGTTCGATCTGTTATTGCATGCACATATAATAGTGACTGTTTTGATATACGCCCGTATGGATTATGATGACATTTGAAAGCTGGAACGTGAGATAGAAAGAGATCTAGAGAGTGGGAGTGGGATTATGTGAGCTCCAAGCAATTATGTGACTTAGCTAGCTATGCTTCATTGCTAAACATGTACAGCCCCACACAGGGGCATGTATATGCGTATATCTCTGTCCCCTCAACTGATCTCTCCTGCCCTCAGGTGGCCATGATAACCTTCTGGCTCAAGGCAAGTGAGGAAAGAAAAAGACAACAAGAGCTGGAGTCAAAGACAAGAAGACTACATAAGAGCATGGAAATGTTAGGTTCACCCATCCGAGCTACACCAAATTAAATCATAGAGAATTATACATTAGTATATGCCAAAAGAGACGAGATAATGTCAATTCAAATAAATTGTGAGGCGATGGATTGAAGTCCAGCGACCCAAATCCTCAGCAACTCTGATTTCCGAAAAGTTGAGCTTTTAACACTCTTTTAGAGTGCATTCCAATCTTTTTTAAAACAACGGAGCAACTGTGCAACCTTTGTTCCCATTGTATCTAAACCACAGCCTTCATAATTTGTTCCTCGCTTATTTGCACTCTGTGTGTGTGCGCGCACGCGCGCGCATGTAGTCATTCAACATCTGTTTGGCATAAATATTAACTTCACACACGCGAACAACATTGGAAACACTAGTGTAGATTGAGTCATCGCACACGGTTTAAAACCCCTGTCACACACACAGTTATGAACCATCGCCTTGAGAGGGTGTGAGATAGGGGAGGTGCATCACACACGATACATGATAACCGTGTCCGATAGGTCGACCTATCGCACACGATACACCCGGAAGTAAACATGTGCGATGGGATAAGCTATCGCAAACGATCACCTAGAACAAAACATGTGGGATCTGTCATACACCCCGCACAATTTTCCGGACAGAAATGTTTGCAATCGGGCAGAATATCACACTTGATTGGAAGCATGCAATCATGTGGGATGGGGTCCTCCACCGCACACGATTTGTCGGGTTGAGACACTTGCGGCCGTTTCGCATATCACACACGATTTGGGATGCACTGGGTGGGATGAGGTCTTCCATCGCACAAGGCGCGATGCTGGGAGCATGTGGGATACTATGTCCCATCGCACACGTTGTCTACGGCAGAATTTTGTGTTTCTATTCGCCCATCCCACACATTTATTTTTTAGCAACCGTGTGTGTTGTAAGTGGTCATTTCCCACACACCTTTGTATTGAACCATGTGCAATGCAATGACCCAGTAAGAAGGTTTATCAGCCCATTATCAATTAGTTCCCGTAATAAGAAAATTCACATTTCATATGCAACAATTGTTCACCACGATTTCATATCGAACACGCAACATATTTCATATCCATCTAGATTTCATAATTGACATCACAACACATCATATAGCTAGTACACCACAGTGCACAATCACCAAATTAAAGAAGTGCCATAGAAGCACTTCACATGTAACATCTAAAGCCTTTGGAATGTAGAATCATAGACATGAAATAAAAAGATCAACCTCATCTCGAAAGTTGCTGAAGCGGATGAAAATATTGTGCCTCTCACGATGCTGAAGGTCCTGCAACTTCGGGCCAACGCCCATGGATGATCGTGCACCAGTCCTTTCCCCCCTTGAGGAGGACCTCAAACTTATACAATGGGTGTTGTACGAATACCTTCCTTGGCTCTTGAGCGTACATGTGGTTTGAGAGATAATCATCGGAGAACTGCTTTGGAAAGTAGTGAAAACAAACATATGCATACACATCGAAATATTGAAATGTTGCGCGTAGGAAAGAACAAGGTAAGGAAGTTAGTACCATCATATGATTGACTGATGTCTTCTCCATTGCGCAAACAAAGAGTTTTTCTTTTTTTCTTTTTTAGTTTCTGTATGCTAACAATATTTTTGAGTTTCTTGACTCATGTATATCTCATTTCCAATTGTAGAATGGGTTGAATAGTGGGTCTAAACCTCTGACACATGCAAGAACTAAACATCAGAATTTTTGCAATTGCACGATGATGTGCTATATGCCTAAGGACCATGTGCAAACCTCGATGCTAAACCACAGTGTCTCTCATTGTTACCCTACAATACTATCAATAAAAGGTTGATGAAGAATAATACCTACTTTATGCTATTGCAGGGTAACAATGAGAGACACCTTGTAGTCCTCATAAGCACCGACTATGGACTAAAAATTTCCCCAACACCTATCATTTAAAGCAGACAACCACCCGATGTTGTCTGCGCGTGAGGTTTTGGCAACGGCCTCGACGGACAAGTGCTCCTCCAAGATCTAGGGTCGCCTCGCATGGCAGCCATTGCGGCCTCATCCGCGTGTGCAGTCGTGATTTGCCTCTCCACGGTAAAATGCTCTTTGAGCTCCCTGCCATGTGGCGTGGACCATAGCGACAACAGGAGATGTGAGTTCTGATGGCTGCTGTCACGCTGGCCATCAGGCCACTGAGGATGGAAATGGACGAGGAAGGTGGATTACCTGAATAGATCGAGGAGGCGATCACAAGGAGGAGCGTAGTGTCGCCGGGGAGAACGCCGCACTAGAAGGAGGGTTTGAGTGTTGAAAGGAGAGAAATGCGGTGTTTGGTTGGAGGAGAATGATGGAAGGAAGATATTGACACAACTAGCAAAAATATTCACTACATGGAGAGGAACTGGTAATTTCATCGCACATGATTCATTCAAAGCAATCGTATGCTATAGCTGACCATCGCACACAATCTTCTTAATTTACCCCTATGCAATGAATGAGAACATACAATTTCTTGGTGCTATTTTTCCTACGTAAGGTGATCATTCACGTCATTGCGTAAACTCCATAATTTAACATAAGTTTCAACTAAGTTTCACAGTGGCATTCCTATTTGAGCAAATATAGCTCAAGTCGAAAGACTAAATATAGCTCGCACTTACTAAACCGACCTAGTAGAATACACACTTATTAATTAAACATAGCTACTTGACTTAAACATAGCTCTTAAAAGATTGATCCTCTACACAAAGACTACTACACATAATTAAACATAGTTGTTTCTGCACCACAATGCACCACTGCTGCGCCGCCCTATGCCTCATTGTCGTACCATGGGATGTGGACGAACTCACCATTCAGAGCATCGTCTTCGTTGTCCTCGGTGTCCGTAATGCTCGAGGTAGTGGTCGCGCGAGATCTTGTCTTGGTACTGTTGCTCCGGTTCCTCGATGACCCACTGCAACTCCTCCTCCGGGGCCACCCGCCACTCCTCCTCCTTGCGTCTAGTTGCAAGGGAGGCGGCGATAGCGTCCTCGAACTCGGACTCCACCTTTCCAACTGAACGTCATCAATCTCGCCGGGTAGGGGCTCCATGGCCTCCATCGCACATGTTATTATAAAAAGAAGTGAAAACAGATAATCTTCTAGAGTTGCTCTCACATGTGCCCCAACATAAGGTTCTTCCACCGTTTGCGATCACTAGCTAGAGCGCAATTGGGCTCCAGCAAACCCAAGCGTTGTCTATAGGTTCGCCAAGATTCTATCACACTTCCCCCATATAGAATAGCAGTTATTTTCCGATTGTTATCTTAATCACCTATCAAGTCGGGATGTGGAGAAGGTGTTTCAGATCTTAAGGTGGAATCTAAGAGGGAGTGGATCATCGAGGATATGAGCAATGTGCCAATTTTTACACACTAAAAGCATCTCTAGCCCTTCCCCTCTCTTTTAGTGCCCTAACACCCCCCATTCTTTAACCACCTAAGAGTTGAGGGATTAAACTTTTTTGCACCTAGCACTTCCCCCAAAACTCAAATCCTCAAACGAGCTTGACCCACTTGAAAATCTCACTCCACTTTCTTCTTCCTTCTTCCTTCCACATGGCCAACAATAACTTTTGTCTAGTAGATGATGTCTAGGAGCTAGCTAGGAACTAGGACAGATGATCTGCAAATTAACTTGATATAGGTTCAAGTGATATAAACGTGCGAGGAAGGAGACAATAAAGTCAGCGAAATTTGTTCTTCACGGGCCACGGTTTGGGCACTTGCTCATCTGAAGTGGTTCTTATTCTCTTCCTTTTCCTCGTGGTACAATGGCGTGGTCCCGTATGCAACAAATCGTTGGAATCAGTGATGTTGGCTGGTGACCATGTTTCTATGTACATGTTTCTCCTTTGTAGGTGATATAGGTGGTTTACCTGCTCCTCCGTCTATGGTGTCGCTCTGCCCATGGCCGACGGTAATGGGGGGGGGGGGGGGGAGCGTTGTTATGATCGAAGAGACATGGAATACAAGAAATTGAAACAATATTGAGGGAGAGGTGGGTGTAGGGGGGCGGGGTCGTAAGGGGGCACGTGTGGTGGGGTGGGCTCAGTGTAGTGAGGTGCTTTGTGTGAGGTATGCCTAGTCGAGCTAGAGAGAGGCGCGGGAGGAGATAGAAAAATCTGAGAGTTGATGTTTCCATAGCGAATATAGTCTCAAGTGGTAAGTTTTGAAGGATAGATCCTAAAAAAATTAGGGATTAAAGTTTCCGGGGAAGGGCCATAGCTCTAAGATCAATATAAAACATAAAAGTCTTCATTTCCTCTCTCGCAAGGCGACTATGGTAAAGTCTCCCCCCCCCCCCCCCCCAATCTTTGCCGGCGAGCCCGTCAATTCTCCCCCTCACCTTTGCCTGCCACTCTAGCAGACGGTGGCGGGAAGGGGAATCCTAGTGCCTTTACTCCAGCTAATAGATAGCTTACGGCTTAAATCCTCACAGGGGGCGGCACTTGGGCGGATGGAGATGCTTTCTTTGAGACAGTCGTTTGGGCTCTGATACTCCTAGAGTTCGTCAGTCGGGACGGATTAGACAAAGCTCCGGTGTAGATTCCTATCGGCTTATCGGGGCGGTGAGGTTAGGGTTTCTCGCCTTGAGTACGCAAGGGGGATATTAGGTATGCAATTCCTTAGATCGATTCAAAGATTCAACGGTGGACAGTGGTCATTAGTGGTTTAGAGACATCAATGTAACTTATATTATGTTTGAAGTATTTTTTTACTTTAGGTGAATCTTTAAAATAGATTTGAGTCATTTTCGGCAAAAAAAAAAAATAAATCATGTGTCATGACTGCAAGTCAACTAGTAGGGTAGAGTGGTAGATTGTGTGTGGACCTAGCAATTCCCTGTTTCTCTTTTTTTTTTTGAAGGCTCTCTCTTTCTCTCTCTCCGATCCTGCTCTCCATCTGCTTGTCTAGTTTCTAAGCAAAGCACACACCCATCACCATCACCATCATATCATCATCTCCTTCCTCCTCTCGTCGTCCTCCGTTCCTCCCCTCACTCCACACAAAACACATACACATCATATATATACCACACACGCCCGAGTCCATTTCTCCCTTATATAGAGAGAGATATATACACTTGGTGTACTTGCAGCCTTGGAGATCGGCCTGGTCTCTAGCTAGGATAGCTAGTACAGTCCATAACTACATCGATCTTTGCTAGGACATCAGGCCGGGCAATGAGGAAGCCCGTGGAGTGCCCGGCGACGAAGTGCAGCGGTGGGGCGGCGCCAGGAAACATCAATGTGGCTGCAGCGGCGGCGAAGCTGCGGAAGGGGCTGTGGTCGCCGGAGGAGGACGAGAGGCTGGTGGCGTACATGCTGCGGAGCGGGCAGGGGTCGTGGAGCGACGTGGCACGCAACGCCGGCCTGCAGCGGTGCGGCAAGAGCTGCCGCCTCCGGTGGATCAACTACCTCCGTCCGGACCTCAAGCGCGGCGCCTTCTCGCCACAGGAGGAGGACCTCATCGTCAACCTCCACGCCATCCTCGGCAACAGGTACGTCCGTCCATACTCCGTGCCAGCCGTCTCATGCAGGCGTGCGCCATGAAAATTACTGTATATGTTTGTGTGTTGTTCGTTACGGGAATGCACTTTGTTATTTTGCGGAGATGCGCAATGTCCTATACTTGACTAACTGAGGTTCGTGGTAGTTATGAGTAATAACTTGGTGAACATTATTGTAGGAGGATATAACTGGATTGCTACCTTCTTTATTCTATTTTTCAACATTGCTTTAGAAACACATATTGTTGTTTTATAAATTATCCTTCCATCGAGTTACACTATATTTTCAAATGGTTTTTCAGAGTAGATAACTATTTCTATTTTGTGCCGGAAGGTTAATAGCTCTTTCAGGTCGCTGAAGAACCATCGGATCCACACTGTGATTCTCTGCAGGTGTGCTAAAAGATGAAAAATATATTGATCAGACGATTATCACCGTTCACTAAGAAATAATTATTTCTAACTCGACTGAGCTATAATCACTCCCTTTCTTTGATTTGTCTTTTTTGCTTTATGATATTTTCTTACGAGGAAACATATATTTATTTTTCGGGGATAAATGTCACTGGGCTAGACAACGTTAGCATAGTTGGATGACTAAAGTGAGGGCATTCTCAAAATTACAGACTGATATAAGGTATATCCTCTGTCCCTAAATATAAGATGTTTTTGTAGTTAAAATTGGATGCAAAAATGTCTTATATTTAAACTGCAAAAAATTCTTATATTTAGGAACAGAGGTAGTAGTAGCAAATAAAAGGCCCCTTATCAAGATGTGAAAGTGATACATGTTTTCAAACTGAAGATGCATTTTATTTGTCAGATCGATCAGTCGTGCGTGATTAATATCCATCTTACTAGAAATTATGATTACGACATCAATGAACTAAATTTAGTCTTCAGTCAGTTGTTTTTAACAAAAATCGCAAGCATAGATACTTTTTGGCCATGCATGCATAAAAAAAATCTAAGACACGTGCGCATGTAGCTTTTTGACAGAAACCTCTCGATTGATGTTTGCTTACGATAAAATCTATGTCCTGCTACTCCAGATGGTCTCAGATCGCAGCCAGGTTACCGGGGCGCACCGACAACGAGATCAAGAACTTCTGGAACTCCACTATCAAGAAGCGGCTAAAGATGAACTCGGCGGCTTCGTCTCCGGCGACCACGGAATGTGCGTCACCCCCCGAGCCCAAGCTCGACGGCGGCAGTGCCAGCTGCCTCGACCTCACCAGCCTAGAGGATGGGAGCCACCACGGAATGAAGAGCATGTGGCGGATGGACTCATCCTCCTCCTCCTCTTCGTCATCGTCCATACAGCAGCAGAGCCGACCGTCAACAATGGCTCCGGCGGCAAACAGGGGCTATGGGGGCCTCCTCCTGCCCCTCCCGGACCAATTCTGCGGCGTTGCACCTTCTACCCGCACGTCGGTGCCGCCGTTCTTCCACGACCATTCATCGTTTAAGCAGGTTTCTCCCTTGCGGACTGGTGGCTACTACCCCCACGGAATGGCAATCGAAGGAGGAGGTGGCTCCTGCTTCACGGGAGAAGAAGCTGTAGGCGGAGGAGGCGAACATAGTGTCCTCTTCAACGTGCCACCTCTACTAGAGCCCATGGCAGTAGCATTGCAAGACCAAACCTTAATGGCAGCAACTGGTAACAGCGACGACAACCATAGAAACATTAACAGTACTGCTGAGGGCACCACACTGAGCAGCAAAAATGGCTCCAACATCAATGACGACAACAACAGCAAGAACAACATCAACAGTGTGGTCTCGTACTGGGAGCAGCATGGCCACCAGCAGCACATGAGCAGGAGCGTAGTCATGGGGGAGTGGGACTTGGAGGAGCTGATGAAAGACGTGTCATGCTTGCCTTTCCTTGATTTCCAAGTTGAGTGATGACACGCTGTTGGGGCCCACCTCCGTGCCCAAACTACATGCATATACGAATATACATATATAATTAAGTATATATATACATACGTTAAAGGTAGCATTTTTTTCCCTTGACAGTATTTACGTGATGTACACAAGTTTCTTCAACAGCCACTACTTCACATTTGATACTACATATATCTTGATGAATTCATTCTTGTATACAGATATTCATGCCTATGCAAATAATTCAAGCAAAGTTACTTGAGTTATATGGTGTTCGACGGTCATCACAAAGCCATGCATGTATAGAGTACATTGTAGAAGAAGCTAGCTAGAGCCTAATTAATCAATATGTTTGCAGATAATGCATGCACGCTTCAGCTTTATAAAAGAAAAGGAATTCCCTTCATGGCAAAGTGACATCCCTTTTGTTTTGTTCCTTTGCTTCATCTTTCCATTCATGCACCAACTGCTTCCCTTGCACATGAAGTCACATTGATGAGCTTATGAATATAGATAAACTTTGAGGGGTCTCTAAAAGGTTCCAGCTGAGTGAGTGAGCGAGTGAGGGGGATCATGCCTATCATGTGCATGCATGGAGTAGGAGGAACAGTCACTGTCACTGGTCAAATGTGTAGGTAGGTTGCGATTAGAGGCCGTTAATTGGACGGCTGGGCCGTGCGATTAGACCACAGAAGAATATAATGGAGGGGGAGGCAGGAAAGTTGATGTGTACACCTTTGCCATTACAACCCAACCAGTCAATATCTCTCCTTGACGTGTGGTGTGATGGTGTGTACGCCCATTTGTACCATTTTTATGATCGCAGAACACTACAGCAGAGTGGGGCCAAGGGCACCTCTATCGGATCCCTTAAACTTTAGAGGAGTAAATAGCCGAGTATTCTTTAGATAACCATTTTTGCTCTCTAAAAATTGGTTGTTTATAACCGATCCTCGGGATTTAGGAGTAAAACAAACTTAAACGACACAAGCACAAACTAAAAATTGGTTGTTTATGACCTAGCAAAGGTCGCCAGCCTCTGACGACACGGGGAAACCCTAGCCGCCGTCGCTACAAGCCGCCCTCGTCGCCGTCCCTTGCATCGCCGCCGCCGAAGAGACGGCCGGCGCTCGTGCCGCTGCCCTAGGACGGCGGCGGCAGGGCGGATCTGGCCCATCGCGCGCTCCCTCGCCACCATCCTGCTCCAACCCACCCCGCCCCCGCCACCTCGCCCCGCCCCGCGGCTCCCCGTTCGCTACCTCCGGTCATTCCGGCGTGGGTTGCGTCGTGCCCTGGCCTTGCTGCGAGGCTGAATCCGGTCTATCCTCGCCGGCCGCCCCTCGGCGCAACTCTAGGCCCCGCGGGCGGCTTCAAGCTCGCTCCTGGCGCGACCCTCTTCTGGACGCGCGTGGCTGCGGCTACCCCCGTGGGCTGCTCCTCACTGGCTAGTCTGGGCCGCCCTCTGGCCGCGGTGCCCCACCCCTACCCGCACCATCCACCCCCCTGAGCTCCTTTGATGGTAGCAGTGTGGCGTCCGTCGAAGTGTGCCGGCCGGATTGCCCGGCGGGTGTGTTGTTCTCCATGGCGGCCCTCTGCCCCCTCGCGAGGGTGTCCTCGCTTCCCTGGCAGCCATGAACCTGCGTCCCCTTCATCTTCATGTGTTCCTGGCTCGCCGGGGTCAACGCTAGCACGGCTCTGGACCCAACATGCTCCGGGAGCTGCATTTCTCTTCCAGCTTCTTGGGCTTGCCGGGGTCCCGGTGGCCCGGATCTGCGCTCCTCTCCAGATCTTGGGCCGTTCGCGTTGCCGGCCACTGTCGCATCCCCTTCGCCTTCGCCGCCGAATTCCCCTCCGCCTGGTCGCCCAACCCAACTCAACTTTTCGTGTCTCTCTTGCTCCTGCCAAATTTGTAGATCACTCTCCGGGTGACGTCCGATACCGGCTTTGGCGACGGGCGTTGCTCCCTCCCTATGATTGGTGATTTTGGCATGTGTTTCGACTCCCCCCTCTCCGCCCCGGTGGCTTGGGATTGCTCAGACAAAGACCACGGCGAAATCCCTGCTCATCTTGCTGGTGCTGGTAGCGGCGACACCCGCGGGTGTCGTCCCCTTCTTGGAGGCGCTGCTATGGTCTCCGTCTTAGCCCCTCTTCGAGCATCAGGGGAAACCCTAGGTCCAAGCTCCTGGACCGGACGACGACGGTGTCTTAACATCGTTCCCCTTCTGGATGGCATCGTCTTGCTCACTCGTGGCGTCCCTGGTGGAGTTGGATGCTGGTTGTCTTCACTGCGTTCGAGTTGCTTCTCAGGGCTAAGAGAGTTTTGTCGTGTTGTTCTTTTCCTTTCTTTGGGCTGAGCACCCCATGTCCCTCTACTCCGGGCACCATGTCGTCTGTGCATGTGTTGTTTATACCTTGTATTCACTCTTCTTCTTCTATCAATGAATGATACGCAAGCTTTGCGTATTCACGAAACAAACCCTACGAATAAGATCAATCTTTGTCGTTTTATCTTGAGTAGCAACAACACATCATGTGCCTTCTCCTATCACTGGGAATCAGATCACCATAACGTTGAAGCCACTGTTATGCACCACTTCCTCTGAAGAATTACCCATATATCTTAGCTAGAGAAGACAAATAACCCAGAAAGCATACATAGTTACTCAATCATACAACAAAGAAACTTCAAAAAGTTAAATTATATTCAATGAACAATCTAATCACAAATCTGCAAATCATCGGATCCCAACAAACACACCACGAGAATTACATCGGATTGATCTCAGAGGAGATCATTGTATTGAAGATCCGAAAGAGAGGGAGAAGAAGTCATCTAGCTAGTACTATAGACCTGTAGGTCTTAAAGGGATTACTCACACATCACCATGGAGGCAGCAAGATTTTTTTTACTATGCGGAGGCAGCAAGGTTGATGAAGAGGCCTCCCGTGGTGGCTTCCCCCTCCGACAGAGCACCGGAACATGGCTCCATACGGGATCGCTTCGGAATAGAGGCTTGCGGCAGCGATAAAATTCTCTCGGGTTTGCTTCTGAGGGTTTCTGGTATTGTAGAATTTATAGGCGGAGAAATTAGGTCAAACGGAGCAGCAGGGGGCCCACAAGCCTAGGTGGTGCAGCCACCCCTTGAAGGAAATATGCCCTAGAGGCAATAGTAAAGTTGTTATTTCTACATTTCCTTATATCATGGTAAATGTTTATTATTCATGCTAGAATTGTATTAACCGGAAACTTAGTACATGTGTGAATACGTAGACAAATAGAGTGTCACTAGTATGCCTCGTTAATAAAAGATGGTTAAGTTTCCTAGCCATAGACGTGAGTTGTCATTTGATAAACGGGATCACATCATTAGGGAATGATGTGATTGACTTGACCTATTCCATTAGCTTAGCACTTGATCGATTCATATGTTGCTATTTCTTTCTTCATAACCTATACATGTTCCTATGACTATGAGATTATGCAACTCCCGAATACCGGAGGAACACTTTGTGTGCTACCAAACGTCACAATGTAACTGGGTGATTATAAAGGTGCTCTACAGGTGTCTCCGATGGTGTTTGTTGTGTTGGCATAGATCGAGATTAGGATTTGTCACTCTGATTGTCGGAGAGGTATCTCTAGGCCCTCTCGGTAATGCACATCACTATAAGCCTTGCAAGCAATGTGACTAATGAGTTAGTTACGGGATGATGCATTACGGAACGAGTAAAGAGACTTGACGGTAACGAGATTGAAATAGGTATTGAGATACCGACGATCGAATCTCGGGCAAGTAACATACCGATGACAAAGGGAACAACGTATGTTGTTATGCGGTTTGACCGATAAAGATCTTCGTAGAATATGTGGGAGCCAATATGAGCGTCTAGGTTCTGCTATTGGTTATTGGCCGGAGACATGCCTCGGTCATGTCTACATAGTTCTCGAACCCGTAGGGTCCGCACGCTTAACGGTCGGTGATGATCGATATTATGAGTTTATGCGTTTTGATGTACTGAAGGTAGTTCGGAGTCCCAGATATGATCACGGACATGATGAGGAGTCTCAAAATGGTCGAGACATAAATATCGATATATTGGACGACTATATTTGGACGTCGGAATGGTTTCGGGTACGTTTGGCCATATACCGGAGTGCCGGGAGGTTACCGGACCCCCCGGGAGTTATATCGACCTTATTGGGCCATAGTGGGAGAGAAGAGAGGGAGGCATAGGAGGGGTGAGGGAGTTCTGGACTAGGGGGTGTCCGGATAGCCGGACTATCATCATCGGCCGGACTCCAAGACTATGAAGATACAAGATTGAAGACTTCGTGCCGTGTCCGGATGGGACTTTCCTTGGCGTGGAGGGCAAGCTTGGCAATACGGATATGTAGATCTCCTACCATTGTAACCGACTCTGTGTAACCCTAGCCCTCTCTGGTGTCTATATAAACCGGAGGGTTTTAGTCCGTAGGACGAACAACCATTACAACAATCATACCATAGGCTAGCTTCTAGGGTTTAGCCTCCTTGATCTCGTGGTAGATCCACTCTTGTACTACCCATATCATCAATATTAATCAAGCAGGAGTAGGGTTTTACCTCCATCGAGAGGGCCCGAACCTGGGTAAAAACATCGTGTCCCTTGTCTCCTGTTACCATCCGCCTAGACGCACAGTTCGGGACCCCCTACCCGAGATCCGCCGGTTTTGACACCGACATTGGTGCTTTCATTGAGAGTTCCTCTATGTCGTCACTAGTAGGCTTGATGGCTCCTTCGATCATCAATAGCAACACAGTCCAGGGTGAGACTTTTCTCCCCGGACAGATCTTCGTATTCGGCGGCTTTGCACTGCGGGCCAATTCGCTTGGTCATCTGGAGCAGATTGAAAACTACGCCCCTGGCCGTCAGGTCAGATTTGGAAGTCTAAACTTCACGGCTGACATCCGCGGAGACTTGATCTTCGACGGATTCGAGCCATAGCCGAGCGCGCCACGCTGTCACGATGGGCATGATTTAGCTGTGCTGCCGGACAGTGCCCTAGAGGCCGCACATGAGTCCGCTCCGACCCTTAGCTTGGAGCCGACCGCGCAGATCGAGGACGGGTGGCTAGACACCACCTCGGGGGCTGCAATCTCTACGGCGATGGAGCCGAACACTGACCTTGTCCCTTGTAAAGCTCGTGACTCCGAGGTTCCGGACTCCTCGCCGGACTCCGAACCTCCTGCGCCCCTACCAATCGAATCCGATTGGGTGCCGATCATGGAGTTCACCGCCGCGGACATCTTTCAGCACTCACCCTTTGGCGACATCCTGAATTCGCTAAAGTATCTCTCGTTATTAGGAGAGCCCTGGCCGGACTGCGGTCAGGACGGTTGGGATGCGGACGACGAAGAAATTCAAAGCCCACCCACCACCCACTTTGTAGCCACTGTCGACGATCTAACCGACATGCTAGATTACGACTCCGGAGACATCGACGGTATGGACGACGATGCCGGAGACGACCAAGAACCAGCGCCTACGGGGCACTGGAAGACCACCTCGTCATACGACATATACATGGTGGACATCCCAAATGACGGGAACGGTGAGGATGCAGCAGAGGAAGGCTCCTCCAAGAAAGAGCCCAAGCGCCGGTGTCAGCGGCGCCGCTCTAAATCCCACCACAGCAAGAATGGAGATTCCGGCACCAGAGATAATAACACCCCAGAGAGTGCCGAAGATAACCTCCTCCAGCAAGATTTAGCACAGGAGGATGGAGAAGCCAGTCCTCACGAGAGAGCGGCAGACGAAGAGGTAGAGGATGATAATTACATGCCTCCCTCCGGAGACAAGGCAAGCCTCAACGACGACGAATTCGTTATGCCCGAGGATCCCATCGAACAAGAGCGTTTTAAACGCAGGCTAATGGCCACAGCGAACAGCCTAAATAAAAAGCAGCAACAACTCCGAGCTGATCAAGACCTGCTGGCCGACAGATGGACCGAAGTCCTCGCGGCCGAGGAGCATGAACTCGAACGCCCCTCCAAAAGTTACCCAAAATGCAAGTTGCTCCCCCGATTAGAGGAGGAGGCATATAAACCTTCATCACCAGCGCACAATACGGCAGACCGACCACCTCGTGGCCGCAACAGAGAGGCATCTAGGCCCTCCACCAGAACCGTACCCCGGCACCGCTCGAAAAGTACGAAGCCACGGGGGAATGCACCGGACTTGCGAGACATATTGGAGGACAAGGAAAGACAATCAAGATCGATCTACGGATCACGTGGGTGCCCCACGATGCGCGACGACTACCGTCGCGCCGGATACAGCAACTCCGGCTGGGCCGAACACAGTAGACAAAGCTCGCTTGAGCTACGTCGTGATATTGCCTAATATAGAGGCGCCGCACACCCACTATGCTTCACAGATGAAGTAATGGATCATCAAATCCCCGAAGGGTTTAAATCCGTGAACATTGAATCCTACGATGGCACAACAGACCCCGCGGTTTGGATCGAAGACTATCTCCTTCATATCCACATGGCCCGCACTGACGACCTTCACGCCATCAAATATCTCCCACTCAAGCTTAAAGGACCAGCTCGGCATTGGCTTAACAGCTTGCCAGCAGAGTCAATTGGGTGTTGGGAGGACCTGGAAGCCGCATTCCTCGACAACTTCCAGGGCACATATGTGCGACCGCCAGACGCCGATGACCTAAGCCATATAATTCAGCAGCCAGACGAATCGGCCAGACAGTTCTAGACACGGTTCTTAACAAAGAAAAATCTAATCGTTGACTGTCCGGATGCAGAGGCCCTCGCAGCCTTCAAACATAACATCCGCGACGAGTGGCTAGCCCGGCACCTAGGACAGGAAAAATCAAAATCCATGGCAGCCCTCACATCACTCATGACCCGCTTCTGTGCGGGAGAGGACAGCTGGCTAGCCCGCAGCAACAACCTCAGCAAAAATTCTGGCAGTCCGGATACCAAGGACCGCAATGGCAGGTCGCGTCGAAATAAAAACAAACGCCGCGTTAACGGCGATAACACTGAGGATACGGCAGTCAATGCCAGATTCAGAGGCTCTAAACCCGATCAGCGGAAAAAGCCATTCAAAAGAACTACTCCGGGTCCGTCCAATTTGGACCGAATACTCGACCACTGGTGCCAGATCCACGGCACCCCCGAAAAGCCAGCCAATCACACCAACAGGGATGGTTGGGTATTCAAGCAGGCAGGCAAGTTAATCGCCGAAAACAATGACAAGGGGCTACATAGCGACGACGAGGAAGAGACCCGGCCGCCGAACAATAGAGGACAGAAGGGTTTTCCCCCACAAGTGCGGACGGTACACATGATATACGCAACCCACATAACCAAGAAGGAGCGGAAGTGTGCACTTAGGGACGTATATGCGATGGAGCAAGTCGCCCCGAAGTTCAATCCATGGTCCTCTTGCCCGATCACTTTTGATCGAAGGGACCACCCCACCAGTATCCGCCATGGCGGATTCGGCGCATTGGTTTTAGACCCAATCGTCGATGGATTTCACCTCACCAGAGTCCTGATGGACAGCGGCAGCAGCCTGAACCTGCTTTATCAGGACACAGTGCGCAAGATGGGCATAGACCCCTCAAGGATTAAACCTACAAAGACGACCTTCAAAGGCGTCATACCAGGTGTAGAGGCCAATTGTACAGGCTCAGTCACACTGGAAGTGGTCTTCGGATCCCCGGATAACTTCCGAAGCGAGGAGTTAATCTTCGACATAGTCCCGTTCCGCAGCGGCTATCACGCTCTGCTTGGACGGACCGCGTTTGCAAAGTTCAAGGCGGTGCCGCATTACGCATACCTCAAGCTCAAGATGCCAGGCCCTCGAGGAGTCATCACGGTCAACGTAAACACTGAACGCTCCCTCCGAACGGAGGAACACACAGCGGCTCTCGCGGCAGAAGTACAGAGCAGCCTCTTAAGGCAATTTTCGAGTCCGGCCGTTAAGCGACCAGACACGACCAAACGCGCCCGAAGTAACCTACAACAAGACCACCTGGCACGTTCCGAGCACGCGTAGCAATGCGGCCCCAACCCCAGCCCCTGCCAAGTTGCAAGACTGGTCCTTCGCGTACATCATTACGCTCTGGAGATACCATGGGCATAGGGGGAGGGGCACGGCCACCACAGGCCCAGAATGCGGCTTAACCGCACCAGGGGTCCCAAGTGTGTGACTCTTTTTATTTTTCTTTTTTTTACGCACAGGACTCCGTTCACCAGAAGCCCTGTCCGGCAGTAGACCTGCCGAACACACGATGCAACAGCCAGGGGATAAGAAGGGCTACGGCGAGTATCCAGGTGGTCTCCATTACGAGCATTAAATCCATTTTCATACACCAATCCGCAGCCTACCCCTGGAGGGGGACATGTTTAATAGTCTTACCCCTTGCTTACCGCACTATTTGTATCGTTCTGCACTCATCGCAGAATTCCTTGAATAAACAATGCATCGCTTTTCGCTTATAATTGCATTTCTTTCTTATATATATGTTCATTTATGACATCTTGCATCCGTACACTTTGGTACGGCCGAATACACCAGGGGCCTAAATTCCCCGCATTATGGTGTGATAAGTCCGAACACTTTCACAAGTGCGGCACCCCGAACTTATAGCATTATATGCATTGGCTCCGAATCATGTCTTGGGTCAATAGTTGGGTTTGCCCGGCTCCCATGTTTTGGTACCTTACGTTCCGTTTTATCGGCTAAGGTAGCACTGGGAGAACCACTGCGATTGCGCCCCGGTTGAGCTGGGCGAGCGCCTCAGTGGAGAAAGCTAAAACTGACCGTCACGATAAGGCGAGAGCTGGTCGCTGTTCGAGAGGTTTTTTTGAGTCCCTAAAGACTTATGCCGCTTAGCGCGAGGAACCGGCTTCGTCCGGCCCAGGCATGGATAGCGCCTCGAACTCGGTCTTCCGAACACTAGGGGCTTCGCCGAAATTTAAAATTATAGAATTCTATGGCTAAGTGAGAGTGTTCAAGCATTATAAGTCCGGTTGCCTCGTTCGTTGTGTTGAGCGCCTCCCTAGATGGACCCAAACATGGGAACAAGAGTGCTCAAGTTTATCCCGAACACCCAAGCACTAGTGGCATGGGGGCTGAAGCCGACAACTTGCCATCTCTCAGATTTGATAAACAACCGCACAGTAGGTAATATTTTAAATTAAAAAGCGTTGCTTAGCGCATACGAACAAGGTTTTCAGCGCACAGGATACCAAAATGCGAGTCTACTCAAATATTACATCTTTGGAGCACTCATCCGCAATCATGCGGGCACCCTTCAGGACACTCTTATAATACATTTCGGGCATACGATACTCCTTGCCCGCCAGCGGCGCGTCCGTCAGCAGCTTCTCAGCGTCCATCCTGCCCCAGTGCACCTTTGCATGGGCAAGGGCCCGACGGGCACCTTCAATGCAGGCGGAATGCTTGACGACTTCCACCCAGGGACACGCATCCACCAGCCGCCGTACCAGGCCGAAGTAGCTCCCAGGCATGGCCTCCTTGGGCCACAGCCGAACTATGAGGCCCTTCATGGCCTGTTCGACTACCTTGTGGAGCTCGACCAGCTGCTTCAGCTGGTCGCTAAGGGGCACCGGATGTCCGTCCTCAGCATACTGAGACCAGAAGACCTTCTCCGTCGAGCTCCCCTCCTCGGCCCGGTAGAAAGCGGCAGCATCTGACACGCTGCGGGGCAGATCCGCGAATGCTCCTGGAGAGCTCCGAATTCGGGTAAGTAATAGGTAATTCACATTCACATGCTTGCTTTGCATGAAAAATGCCTTACCCGCTGCTATTTTCTTCAAATCCTCGACCTCCTGGAGGGCCTTGTGGGCTTCGGCCTTAGCGGCTTTGGCGCTCTCAAGAGCCGATGCAAGCTCGGACTCTCGAGTCCTTGTGTCGCGCTCCAAACCCTCATGTTTTTCCATGAGAGCCTGGAGCTCTTGCTGCACCTCCGCCACCCGCGCCTCCTGCTTCTCCTGCTCGGCTCGCTCTGCGGCCGCATTACATTCGGCCGAAGACACCGCCTCCTTCAGGGTTGCCACCTCGTTCGTGGCCCCTGTAGTACCCATGTTATCCTTGTTATTTCTCTTGCAACCAAAATCCTTCTGTAAGGTACAAATTTAATACGGTGTTACTCACCTTCCTTGTCCTCGAGTTGCTTCTTGGCACGGTCGAGCTCGCTGTCGGACCGCTCGAGGTTCTGCTTCAAAGCATCAACCTCCGCAGTCAGTGCGGCAGAGGTCAGCAGCGCAGCCTGCAATCACATATTGACATTTTTTTAGACATCCTGCGTATATCTTTTTAGATCCCCAGTCTGGCTTTTCTTTCCGAACACCGAACCGATCATCAGGGGCTACTGTCTATGTGATATTATATTACATATTTTAAATTTCTTACCTCAAAGCCTGTTAGAAGGCTGCTGCAGGCTTCGGTCAGCCCGCTCTTGGCGAGCTGAACCTTCTGAATCACCGCACTCATGATAGTGCGGTGTTCTTCCTTGATGGAAGCGCCGTTGAGCGCCTCCAACAAGTTATCCGGCGCCTCCGGTTGGACGGCGGCCGCCGGTGTCACAATCTTGCCCTTCTTACAAAGGGGCCGCCTGCCGGACTCCGGAACCACTGCAGGTTCCGGTGCAGAGTCCGGTATGAAGTCCGGGAGGTTGCCCTTGTGGCACCTCCGGAGCCTCCCCCTCCTGGTGGGTCCCCTCCTGGGATCCCACCTCGGCGTCATCAGCGTCACGAGGGGTGGAGGCGGTCGGAATAGAATCCATATCCGACGTAGCCAAGGACCCGCTCGACGAAGCGGGAAGATTGTCCTTGGCCGGACTACAGGTTGTATGCGGCATTAGAAGGACACCACGTGGCAAAAAGAAAAATTATAAATCATCCAGGAATTCGGACACTTACGATCTTGCCAGGGGCTTGGCCCTTGAGGGCCTCTCCTCGTCGCCGTCGTCGGCGTTGGCGGAGCAGTCCGGAGGAAGGGTCCGTCCTTTCTTGGACCCTTCGGCCGCCCCCGTTGGGGAGGCCTTCCTCTTCTTCTCTCCCCCCGCTGGGGGAGAGGCCTCTTTCTCCTCCTCCTCAGGGGAGGAGTCCGTCTCGGAGTCATCGGACGATGAGTCCGATACCACCTGGCGCCGGGAACTCCTTCGGGTTCCCGTGGCCTTCTTCTTGGCCTTCTTCTCCGGCACCACGTAAAGTGCCGAGACCAGCAGCCCCATCAAACGGGTGTCCGCCGGGTCTTCTGGTAGGGGAGCCGGACAGTTAACCTGTCCGGACGTCTTCTGCCAGTCCTGTTAAAGGCATTGAAAGTTTTAGATCCCACATAGAGTCAAACTATGAAAGAAATGAGTGTCCCATAAAGGATGACATAGCTTACCTCGCCGGCCGGGCGCTGCGTGCTGAATCCGCGATCTTCAGTTGCGGATGCGGGGGCTTCTCCGCCCTTGAACAGCACCCTCCAGGCAGCTTCGTACATCATATCGAAGAGCCCGCTCAGGGTCCGGTGCTGTGCCGGATCAAACTCCCACAGATTGAAGGCCCGTTGCTGGCAGGGGAGAATCCGGCGGACGAGCATGACCTGGATCACGTTGACAAGCTTAAGCTTCTTGTTCACCAGGGTCTGGAGATGGGACTGGAGTCCGGTCAGCTCCTCCGAACTACCCCATAGCAAGCCCTTCTCTTTCCAGGAGGTGACCTACATGGGGGTACCAGATCTGAACTCGGGGGCTGCTGCCCATTTAGGGTCACATGGCTCGGTGATGTAGAACCACCCCGATTGCCACCCTTTGATGGACTCCACGAAGGCGCCCTCGAGCCAGGTGACGTTGGGCATTTTTCCCACCATGGCGCCTCTGCACTCTGCTTGGACGCCCTTCACCACCTTCGGCTTGACATCGAAGGTCTTTAGCCACAAGCCGAAGTGAGGCTGGATGCAGAGGAAGGCCTCGCACACGACGATAAACGCCGAGATGTTGAGGATGAAGTTTGGCGCCAGATCGTGGAAGTCCAGGCCGTAGTAGTACATGAGCCCCCGGACGAAGGGGTGAAGTGGGAAGCCCAGTCCGCGGAGGAAGTGGGGAAGAAATACGACCCTCTCATGGGGCCTGGGGGTGGGGATGAGCTGCCCCTCGTCGGGAAGCCGGTGCGCGATGTCGCTGGACAGGTATCCGGCGCCGCGCAGCTTCTCGATGTGCCCCTCCGTAACGGAGGAGGCCATCCACTTGCCTCCCGCTCCGGACATGGCTGGAGAAGGTTGAGGCAAGATGTGCGGACTTGGGCGCTAGAGCTCGAGTGCACGGAGATGGATAAGCAAAGGAGGAAGAAGGCGTAGGTAAAAGAGGTGGATCCTTATCCCCTTATATATGGGCGGACGAAGACTATGCGTCCCCACCGGCCTGGTAAAACTCGCTTATCTCCCAAGCGCCACAATCAATGGCGCGGTTGGGTTACCCATGTCCGTATTGATGGGAATCCTGGAATAAGGGGAACACGATCTCTGCTTCGACAAGACGTGCCAAGGAAACCGCTTCGCTAAACACGCTGAGGTGGTATAATAAAAACGATTCAAGTAAAGGCTTGGTAGTGGTGTGACGTCACGCCACAGAATACATCAGCAGATTGAACTTGTGTACATACTATTCTCTCTATGGTGGTATGTAGAATTTATTTTGCAGAGCCGGACACTATCCTGGTGTTCGCAATCTTCTATGAATTATTCGGAAGAGGAACCCGCCTTGCAATGCCGAAGACAATATGCGCGCCGGACTCGTCATCATTGAAGCCTGGTTCAGGGGCTACTGAGGGAGTCCTGGACTAGGGGGTGTTCGGATAGCCGGACTATCATCATCGGCCGGACTCCAAGACTATGAAGATACAAGATTGAAGACTTCGTCCCGTGTCCGGATGGGACTTTCCTTGGCATGGAGGGCAAGCTTGGCAATACGGATATGTAGATCTCCTACCATTGTAACTGACTCTGTGTAACCCTAGCCCTCTCCGATGTCTATATAAACCGGAGGGTTTTAGTCCGTAGGACGAACAACCATTACAACAATCATACCATAGGCTAGCTTCTAGGGTTTAGCCTCCTTGATCTCGTGGTAGATCCACTCTTGTACTACCCATATCATCAATATTAATCAAGCAGGAGTAGGGTTTTACCTCCATCGAGAGGGCCTGAACCTGGGTAAAAACATCGTGTCCCTTGTGTCCTGTTACCATCCGCCTAGACGCACAGTTCGGGACCCCCTACCCGAGATCCGCCGGTTTTGACACCGACAAGGGGCATGATGACCCACAAGTGTAGGGGATCTATGGTAGTCCTTTCGATAAGTAAGAGTGTCGAACCAAACGAGGAGCAGTAGGAAATGACAAGCGGTTTTCAGTAAGGTATTCTCTCCAAGCATTGAAATTATCGGTAACAGATAGTTTTGTGATAAGGTAATTTGTAATTGGTAACGAGTAAAGAAAGTAAATAAGGTGTAGCAAGGTGGCCCAATCCTTTTTGTAGCAAAGGACAAGCCTGGACAAATTCTTATATGAAGGAAAACGCTCCCGAGGACACATGGGAATTATCGTCAAGCTAGTTTTCATCACGCTCATATGATTCGCATTCGTTACTGTGCTTTATAATTTGATATGTGGGTGGACCGATGCTTGGGTACAACTCTTTATTGGACAAGCATCAAACTTATGATTAACCCCTATTGCAAGCATCCGCGACTACAAAAGAAGTATTAAGGTAAACCTAACAACAACATGAAACATATGGATCCAAATCAGCCCCTTACGAAGCAACTCATAAACTAGGGTTTAAGCTTCTGTCACTCTAGCAACCCATCATCTACTTATTACTTCCCAATGCCTTCCTCTAGGCCCAAACAATTGTGAAGTGTCATGTAGTCGACGTTCACATAACACCACTAGAGGAAAGACAACATACATCTCATCAAAATATCGAACGAATACCAAATTCACATGACTACTTATAGCAAGACTTCTCCCATGTCCTCAAGAACAAACGTAACTACTCAAAAATCATATTCATGTTCACAATCAGAGGGGTATTGATATGCATATAGGATCTGAAGATATGATCTTCCACCGAATAAACCAACTAGCATCAACTACAAGGAGTATTCAATACTACTAGCAACCCACAGGTACCAATCTGAGGTTTTGGGACAAAGATTGGATACAAGAGATGAACTAGGGTTTGAGAGGAGATGGTGCTGGTGAAGATGTTGATGGAGATTGACCCCCTCCCGATGAGAGGATTGATGGTGATGACGATGGTGACGATTTCCCCCTCCCGGAGGGATGTTTCCCCGGCAGAACAGCTCCACTGGAGCCCTAGATTGGTTCCGCCAAGGTTCCGCCTCGTGGCGGCGGTGTCTCGTCCTGAAATCTTGCTTATGATTTTTTCAGGGTAAAAGACTTCATATAGCAGAAGATGGGCACCGGAGGCCTGTCAGGGGGCGCGCCCAGGGGGGTAGGGCGCGCCCCCCACCCTCGTGGCCAGGGTGTGGGCCCCCTCTGGTACTTTCTTTGCTCAGTATTTTTTATTAATTCCAAAAATAACTTCCGTGGAGTTTCAGGACTTTTGGAGTTGTGCAGAATAGGTCTCTAATATTTGCTCCTTTTCCAGCCCAGAATTCCAGCTGCCGGCATTCTCCCTCTTCATGTAAACCTTGTAAAATAAGAGATAATAGGCATAAATATTGTGACATAACGTGTAATAACAGCCCATAATGCAATAAATATCGATGTAAAAGCATGATGCAAAATGGATGTATCAACTCCCCCAATCTTAGACCTCGCTTGTCCTCAAGCAGAAGCCGATAACGAAAAATATGTCCACATGTTTAGAGATAGAGGTGTTGATAAAATAAAATATGGACATGAGGGCATCATGATCATTCTTATAACAACAATATATATAAATATTTGTCATATGATTTCTTATGCTAAAGTAACAATCTATCCACAATGTCAAGTATGAATCAGAAACTTCACTGAAAACTAACAAACTATAATCTCGGTCATTGAAACAATTGCAATTTATCATAACATCGGTAAGAGTCCATATAAGAGCTTTTCAGCAAGTCCACATACTCAACTATCATTTAGTCTTTCACAATTTCTAACACTCACGCAATACTTATGGGTATGAAGTTTTAATCGGACACAGAGAAAGATAGGGGCTTATAGTGTTGCCTCCCAACCTTTTACCTTAAGGGTAATGTCAACAATAATAGTCCATGCTAACTTATATCAGGATCTTTCCAACACAATGTGCTTGCCAAAGGATAAAATATAAAAAGGAAATGTGAAGATCACCATGACTCTTGCATAATGTATAAGATAAAAGTAAAAGATAGGCCCTTCGCAGAGGGAAGCAGAGGTTATCATGTGCTTTTATGGTTGGATGCACGAAATCTTAATGCAAAAGAAGGTCACTTTATATTGCCACTTGTGATATGGACCTTTATTATGCAGTCCGTCGCTTTTATTGCTTCCATATCACAAGATCGTATAAATCTTATTTTCACCACACTAATAAGTCATACATATTTAGAGAGCAATTTTTATTGCATGCAACATGACAACTTAATTGAAGGATCTTACTCAATCCATAGGTAGATATGGTGGATTCTCATGGTAAAACCAGGTTTGGGGATATTTGGAAGCACAAGTAGTATCTCTACTTGGGGCAAATAATTTGGCTAGCATGAGAGGGAAAGGCAAGCTCAACATGTTGGATGATCCATGACAATATACTTTATTTCGAATATAAGAAAACATAACCCATTACGTTGTCTTCCTTGTCCAACATCAACTCTTTAGCATGTCATATTTTAATGAGTGCTCACAATCATAAAAGATGTCCAAGTTAGTATATTTATATGTGAAAACCTCTCTTTCTTTATTACTTCCTATTAATTGCAACGATGACCAAAACTATGTTTGCCAACTCTCAAAAACTTTTATTCATCGTACTCTTAATATGTGAAGTCATTACTCTCCATAAGATCCATATGATCTCTTTATTTTTTTATTCTTTCCTTTTCTTTTATTCCCTCAAGATCATAGCAAGATAGCAAAGCCCTTGACTCAAGACTAATCTTTATTATATATAGCTCACGGACTCAATTATATAGATGGATCATAAACAAAACTCAAAACTAGATCATTCTAAAACTTTATTCTACTAAATCAAGATATTAACAAAAGGAACAAACTAAGAAAAACGGTAAATATAGGAGTGTGATGGTGATAAGATACCTAGGCACCTCCCCCAAGCTTGGCAGTTTCCAAGGGGAGTGCCCATACCCATGTGTTCAGTTCTCCTTTGCTGGTGAAGAAGGTGGTGGTGATGATGGATAGTCGCACATCGAGCGTAAGAGCTCCTCCAGTTTGCGTATAATGCCCTTGAGTGTGGTGACATGATCCTTCAACAAAATATTTTCACGTGTGAGATACTTGTTTTGTATGTGAGCTAACTCAATCATCTTGAAAGCTTCGATCTCAGTTGGGGTAAGAAGGTTCTGTTGAGGTTGAAGGATGTCTTCTTCTTCTACCGCCGGAGCTTGATCCTCCATGACCTTCTTGATCCTATCATCCTTGTTGATCTCCCCGGGTTCTTCTCTCTTCAGCTCTGTCTTCATTAGCCAAGCATCGTTGCCTTCATTGTTGGAGGAGGGTGACGACATGATGCCTGTCCTTGACAACACTGACAGAAAACAGCTTGAAACAAAGACAGAGGATATTTGCGTGATACGGTGGTTAAAACCTTCGGGAGATTATATAATGAACTTTTACCGACCAAAAGAAGTATCATGCAATAAAACGGAGTCCGGAGAGCACACAAGGTGCCCACGAGGCAGGAGGGTGCGCCCAGGCGGGTAGGGCACGCCCTCCACCCTCGTGGACGCTCGTGTCCTTCCTGGACTACTTCTTATTTTCCTATTTTCTTAAATATTCCAAAACGGAGAAGAATTGCTATTAGAACTATTTTGGTGTTAGTTTACTTACCGTACCACATACCTATTCCTTTTTGGAGTCTGACACGTTCTGGAAAGTGTCCCTTATGTATTCCTCCGGGGTTACGGTTTTGATCGCATTGGTTTCAACATTTATGGGATTACTTGAGATATAATGTTTGATTCTTTGACCGTTCACCATCTTCGGACTTGTGCCTTCGAAGTTGTTGATTTTTATGGCACCGGAACGATAGACCTCCTCGATAACATAAGGCCCTTCCCGTTTAGAGAGAAGTTTTCCTGCAAAAAATCTTAAATGAGAGTTGTATAGCAAAACATAGTCACCTACATTAAACTCACGCTTTTGTATCCTTTTGTCATGCCACCTTTTAACTTTTTCTTTAAACAGTTTGGCATTCTCGTAGGCTTGAGTTCTCCATTTATCAAGTGAGCTAATGTCAAATAACCTCTTCTCACCGGCAAGTTTGAAATCATATTTGAGCTCTTTAATGGCCCAATATGCCTTACGTTCTAGTTCGAGAGGTAAGTGACATGCTTTTCCATAAACCATTTTATATGGAGACATACCCATAGGATTTTTATATGCAGTTCTATAAGCCCACAATGCATCATCAAGTTTCTTGGACCAATTCTTTCTAGATCTATTAACAGTCTTTTGCAAAATCAATTTAAGCTCTCTGATACTCAGTTCTACTTGGCCACTAGACTGTGGGTGATATGGAAATGCAATTCTATGATTAACATCATACTTAGCAAGCATTTTACGAAAATCACCATGAATAAAATCTGAACCACCATCAATCATTAGGTATCTAGGGACTCCAAACCTCAGAAAAATAACTTCTTTAAGCATCTTAATAGAGGTGTTATGATCAACACTACTAGTTGGAATAGCTTCTACCCACTTAGTAACGTAATCAACAGCTACTAAAATATGTGTATACCCATTAGAGGAAGGAAACGGTCTCATATAATCAAAGCCCCAGACATCAAATGGTTCAATAACAAGTGAATAATTCATAGGCATTTCTTGACATCTACTAATATTACTAATTCTTTCACATTCATCGCAAGACAAGACAAACTTACGGGCATTCTTGAAGAGAGTAGGCCAATAAAAACCGGATTGCAATACCTTATGCGAAGTTCTATCTCCGGCGTGGTGTCCTCCATAAGCCTCGGAGGCACACTTGCGTAGGATCTGTTCCTGCTCATGCTCAGGTACACAACGTCTAATAACACCATCTACTCCTTTATAAAGGTGTGGGTCATCCCATAAGTAATGTCTTAAATCATAGAATTTTTTTTTCTTTTGCTGGTACGTGAAACTAGGTGGTATAAATTTAGCAACAATGTAATTAGCATAAGCAGCATACCATGGAGCAGTACGAGAAGCATTTATTACAGCTAATTGTTCATCAGGAAAGCTATCATCAATAGGTAGTGGGTCATCAAGAACATTCTCTAACCTAGACAAGTTGTCTGCAACGGGGTTCTCAGCTCCCTTTCTATCAATAATATGAAAATCAAATTCTTGTAGTAGCAGAACCCATCTAATAAGTCTAGGTTTAGCATCTTTCTTTTCCATAAGATATTTAATAGCAGCATGATCAGTGTGAACAGTTACTTTAGAATCAACAATATAAGGTCTGAACTTGTCACAAGCAAATACAACTGCTAAAAATTCTTTTTCAGTAGTAGCATAATTTCTCTGGGCACTTACTAGAGTTTTACAAGCATATTGAATAACATTTAGTTTCTTATCAACTCTTTGCCCTAGAACAGCACCTACAACATAATCACTAGCTTCACATATAATTTCAAAGGGTAATTCCAATCAGGTGGCTGAACAATAGGTGCAGAATCAAAGCTTTCTTAAGTATTTCAAATGCTTCTACACAATCATCATCGAAGACAAAAGGAATATCTTTTTGTAAGTGGTTAGTCAGAGGCCTAGAAATTTTAGAGAAGTCCTTAATAAACCTCCTATAAAAACTGGCATGACCAAGGAAGCTTCTTATACCTTTAACGTCTTTAGGACACGGCATCTTTTCAATAGCATCAACTTTAGCTTTATCAACTTCAATACCTCTTTCAGAAATTTTATGCCCCAAGACAATACCTTCATTAACCATAAAGTGTCACTTCTCCCAATTCAAGACAAGATTAGTTTCTTCACGTCTCTGCAAAACTCGATCAAGGTTGCTCAAGCAATCATCAAAAGAAGATCCATAAACGGAGAAATCATCCATGAAAACCTCAACAATCTTTTCAGAGAAGTCAGAGAATATAGCCATCATGCATCTTTGAAAGGTAGCAGGTGCATTACATAAACCAAAATGCATATGTCTATAAGCAAATGTACCGAAAGGGCAAGTAAAAGTGGTCTTTTCTTGATCCTCTTTTGACACAGGTATTTGAGAGAAACCAGAGTAACCATCTAGAAAGCAAAAATTTGTATGTTTGGATAATCTTTCTAGCATTTGATCAATAAAAGGCAAAGGGTAATGATCCTTTTTAGTAGCTTTATTTAATTTGCAGAAATCAATTACCATCCTATAACCTATAACAATTCTTTGTGGGATCCATTCATATTTATCATTAGGAACGACAGTAATACCTCCCTTCTTAGGGACACAATGGACAGGACTTACCCACTGACTATCAGCAACGGGACAAATTATACCTGCCTCCAGGAGCTTTAGTATTTCTTTTCTTAGTGCCTCTTTCATCTTAGGATTTAACCGTCATTGGTGATCAACAACTGGTTTGGCGTCTTTCTCCAATCTTATTTTGTGTTGGCATAGAGTGGGACTAATGCCCTTAAGATCATCAAGAGTATATCCAATAGTAGCACAGTGCTTCTTCAGAGTTTTTAATAATTTCTCCTCTTCCTGCTCTGAAAGGTTAGCACTAATAATAACAGGAAATATCTTCTTTTCATCAAGATAAGCATATTTAAGAGTATCTGGTAGTGGTTTAAGCTCATACACGGGATCAGCGTTGGGTGGTGGAGGATCCCCTAGAATTTCAACAGGCAAGTTGTGTTTCAAAATAGGTCCCTGTTTAAAGAATACTTCATCTATTTCCCTTCTTTCATTCATAAACATATCATTTTCATGGTCTAGCAAATATTTTTCTAAAGGATCATTAGGAGGCATGGCAATAGAAGCAAGACCAATAATTTCATCCTTACTATGCAATTCTTTATCATGGGGTTGTCTACGAAATTTAGCAAAATTAGAGTCATGAGACATATCCCCTAAACCAATCGTAACAATATCCTTTTTGCAGTCTATCTTAGTGTTAACAGTATTCAAGAAGGGTCTACCAAATATAATGGGACAAAAGTCATCTTGTGGGGAACCAAGAACAAGAAAATCAGCAGTATATTTAACTTTCCCACACAAGACTTCAACATCTCTAACAATCCCAACTAGTGAAATAATATCTCTATTGGCAAGCTTAATTGTAACATCGATTTCTTCTATCTCAACAGGTGCAATATCATGCATAATTTCTTTGTATAAGGAATGAGGTATTGCACTTGCACTAGCACCCATATCACATAAGCCATGATAACAATGATCTCCTATTTTAACAGAAATAACATGCATGCCTACAACAGATCTATGTTTATTTTGAGTATCGGCTCTAGCAATTCTAGCAGCTTCATCACAGAAGTAAATAACATGCCCATCAATATTATCAGCCAAGCAATCTTTAACCATAGTAATACTGGGTTCAACTTTAATTTTCTCAGGTGGTGTAGGTGTTCTAGTATTACTCTTACAAACCACAGTTGAAGCTTTAGCATGATCCTTTATCCTAACAGGGAAAGGTGGTTTCTCAATATAGGTAGTAGGAACAATAGGATCATTATAAGTGATAGTCTTTTCTTCAACTTTCATAGGTGCAACTACTTTTACTTCAACGGGAGGATTATATTTAAACCACTTATCCTTAGGGAGGTCAACATGAGTAGCAAATGATTCACAGAAAGAAGCTACTATCTCAGAGTCAAATCCATATTTAGTGCTAAAGTCACGGTAAACAATGGTATCCTAAAAGATTTAACACAATCAAACTTAGGTGTCATACCTGACTCCTTACCCTCATCGCGATCCCAATCTTCAGAGTTGCGTTTAATTCTTTCCAATAAATCCCATCTTAATTCAATAGTCTTCATCATAAAAGAACCAGTACAAGAAGTATCGAGCATGGAGCTATTGTTTAGAGAAAGCCGAGTATAAAATTTTTGAATAATAATTTCTCTTGAGAGCTCATGATTGGGGCATGAATATAACATTGACTTAAGCCTACCCCAAGCTTGAGCGATGCTTTCTCCTTCGCGAGGCTAAAAATTATATATATAATTACGATCACGATGAACAAGATGCATAAGATAAAAATTCTGATGAAATTCCAATTTTAATCGGTTGTAGTTCCATGATCCCATATCATCACATAGCCTAAACCATGTCAATGCCTCTCCCTTCAAAGATGAAGGTAATACCTTCTTCTTGATAACATTCTCGGGCATACCTGCAAGCTTAAATAATCCACAAACTTCATCCACATATATTAGGTGAAAATCGGGATGCAATGTTCCATCTCCTGTAAAAGGATTAGCTAGCAGTTTCACTACCATACCCGAAGGAATTTCAAAGTAAACATTTTTAGTAGGTTCAGTAGGTTGAGGAGCAACTCTTTGCTCTACTGGTCGGGGTGAAGATACCCCGAACAAGCCCCTCAAAGGATTATGTTCCATAGTGACAAGTGACAGTAAATTTCAGCACACTATATAAATTTTTCCTTACCAAGTTCCACTTACCAAAGGCGCTTCACTCCCTGGCAACGGCACCAGAAAAGAGTCGTGATGACCCACAAGTGTAGGGGATCTATCGTAGTCCTTTCGATAAGTAAGAGTGTCGAACCCAACGAGGAGCAGAAGGAAATGACAAGCGGTTTTCAGTAAGGTATTCTCTGCAAGCACTGAAATTATCGGTAACAGATAGTTTTGCGATAAGGTAATTCGTAACGGGTAACGAGTAATGAAAGTAAATAAGGTGAAGCAAGGTGGCCTAATCCTTTTTGTAGAAAAGGACAAGCCTGGAAAAATTCTTATATGAAGGAAAACGCTCCCGAGGACACATGGGAATTATTGTCAAGCTAGTTTTCATCATGCTCATATGATTCGCGTTCGTTACTTTGATAATTTGATATGTGGGTGGACCGGTGCTTGGGTACTGCCCTTTCTTGGACAAGCATCCACTTATGATTAACCCCTATTGCAAGCATCCGCAACTACAAAAGAAGTATTAAGGTAAACCTAACCATAGCATGAAACATATGGATCCAAATCAACCCCTTACGAAGCAACTCATAAACTAGGGTTTAAGCTTCTGTCACCCTAGCAACCCATCATCTAATTATTACTTCCCAATGCCTTCCTCTAGGCCCAAACAATGGTGAAGTGTCATGTAGTCGATGTTCACATAACACCACTAGAGGAAAGACAACATACATCTCATCAAAATATCAAACGAATACCAAATTCACATGACTACTTATAGCAAGACTTCTCCCATGTCCTCGGGAACAAACATAACTACTCACAAATCATATTCATGTTCATAAGCAGAGGGGTATTAATATGCATATAGGATCTAAACATATGATCTTCCATCGAATAAACCAACTAGCATCAATGATGTAGGGTGGAACCCTAATTCGTCGATCTTTCATGTTTGGAGGGGATCCTACGGAGGGAACACGAAGAACACGCGGAAGCACGAGGGGAAACACGGGGAAAACGAGAGAGAATCACTCAACCAACAAGGAATCGATCACACAAGTGCTAGATCAACATACACACATGAGATCCACAAGATACATAGTCAACTAGGGTAAGGATACAAAGGAACCGTTCATCTCCCGGAGGAGGCCTTGAATCCACGAGGGGATCTTCCCATAACGGGGTCTTGTATCCGATGAGGGATCTTCTCCTAGACGGAGGTCCTGATCTCCGAGGAGAAGTAACCGGGTGGATGAGCAAAGGCTCTCACACAAATATGAGCTAATCCAATGCTAAGTCTCAAAGTGAGGAGAGGGGGTCCTATATATAGAGTCTGGGGCGAAGGGGTACAAGGGCTCAGCCCAACACGCGCACACAGGCGCTGGCCGGATGATCCGGACGGGGGTCCGGATGATCCGGGCCGGTCCGGATGATCCGGGCGGGGACCCGGATGAGCCGGAGGGTCGGCTGATGGTCGCGAGGGGCCGGATGTCCGGCTGGTGGTCCGGATGTCCGGGAGGGGTCCGGATGATTCGGGACGAGACCCGGATGGTCCGGCTTCGGGGGAGAGCTTCTGTTGCCTTCGGTTTAGCCTGATCGTCCGGACCGGGGTCCGGATCATCCGGGCTCTGTCCGGATCGTCCGGGCCTCCGTCTGGATCGTCCGGCCTCTCTGGTCCTTGTTGCTTTCTTCTCTCCGTCTTCATGCATGCCTTCCGCTTCCGGTTCTCCTCTCTTCCTAGCCTCTTCATGGTTGACTCCTTGGTGCCTGAGTATGCATAGAGTTTCCTTTTGAGGTAGTAACCATGTCTCATCTGAATCGAAGGAGAGTTGTGAGAGGAGTGATGTCACCTCGGTTTCAAGAGCTCTTGCACGTGCTCGAGTCATCGGTCCTTGTGGTGTTGTAGGTGTTGATGTAGAGTCCATGGGGATGATGGAAGGATGCTCCGCATCATATCCCCTCCCTTCGAAAGGATCCGACCTCGGATCTAGATCTTCATCACCATGGAAGGGCGAGAGGTCTTTGATGTTGAAGGTGTCGCTCATGTTGTACTTGTCGCTTGGTAGGTCGAACTTGTAGGCGTTGTTGTTGTAGCGTGCTAACACCTTGAAGGGTCCATCGGCTCGAGGTAGAAGTTTGGACTTGCGTTCGTTGGGGAAGCGTTCCTTGCGAAGGTGTAGCCACACGAGATCGCTTATGTTGAAGATCATGGGTTGCTTGTTGATGTTGAGCTTGGTAGTGAGTCGTTGTACGTGGAGCTCGATGGTGTGTCTTGTCTCTTCATGCATCTTCTTGATGTAGCTTGCACGGGCACTTGCGTCGAGTTTGGTGCTGTTGTAGAGGTAGAGGTAGAATGTCCAATGGGGACAATGGATTGAAGCCGTAGACGACCTCGAAGGGGGACTTGCCGGTCGTCGAATGTCTTGCGCGGTTGTAGGCGTACTCGGCGATGGTTAGACACGCCTCCCACTCCTTGATGTTCTTCTTGATCAACACGCGAAGTAGAGTGGAGAGCGTTCGGTTCGTCACCTCCGTTTGGCCGTCGGTTTGGGGATGGTATGCGGATGAGAAGAAGAGCTTGATTCCGAGCTTGGCGCATAGGGTCTTCCAAAAGTAACTCAGGAACTTGACGTCGCGGTCGGAGACGATTGTCTTTGGTACTCCATGGAGGCGCAAGATTTCCCTACAAAAGAGATTTGCAATATGTGAAGCATCGTCTACCTTGTTGCAAGGGATGAAATGTGCCATTTTAGAAAATCTATCCACAACAACAAACACGGAATCCTTTCCATTTTGAGTTCTAGGCAAACCAAGTACAAAGTCCATGCTAATGTCTTCCCAAGGTTGATAAGGAATAGGAAGAGGCATGTAAAGACCATGAGATTGAGCTTTTGACTTAGCTTTGCGGCATGTTGAGCATCGGGTGGTGAAGCGTGAGACGTCTCGAAACATCTTGGGCCAAAAGTAGTTCTTGGAGAGCGTGGCGAAGGTCTTGTCGCGTCCAAAATGTCCCATGAGTCCACCTCCGTGAGCCTCTTGCAAAAGTAGCAAACGAAGAGAAGACTCGGGTATGCAAAGTTTGTTAGCTCTCATAAGATAACCGTCGTTGAGGTAATATTGTTCCCAAGATGTATGCGTCAAACATTTAGCATAATGAGGTGCAAAAGATGGATCACTAGCATACAAATCCTTTATATGGTCAAAGCCAATAACATTCAACTCAAGTTGCGTGACGAGCGTGCATATGCGTGAAAGCGCATCGGCAACTACATTTTCCTTGCCCTTAATGTACTTGATCACATACGGAAAAGATTCAATAAATTCACTCCATTTGGCATGACGCTTGTTCAATTTAGTTTGACCTTTTAAGTACTTAAGCTTTTCATGATCGGTATGGATGACAAACTCATGAGGTCTAAGATAATGTTCCCAAACATGTAGGACACGCACTAAAGCATACAATTCCTTGTCATATACGGGATAGTTAAGTTGAGCACCGGAGAGTTTTTCACTAAAATAAGCAATGACTCGTTTTTCTTGCATTAAAACTCCGCCAATTCCGGTACCACTTGCATCACAATGAACCTCAAAAGTTTTGTCAAAATTGGACAAAGCAAGAATCAGAGCATGAGTAAGCAAGGACTTGAGCTCATCGAAAGCGTTGGATTGCAAAGGTCCCCAAACAAAAGGAGTATTCTTCTTACTCAAAGCATGTAAAGGAGCTGCAATAGTGCTAAAGTTTTTCACAAAGCGACGATAAAAACCTGCAAGACCAAGGAAACTTCGCACTTGTTGCAAATTGGTGGGTTGGGGCCAAGTTTTAATTGCTTTGATCTTAGTTTCATCAACATGGACACCTTTGTAAGAGACAACGAAACCCAAGAAAACCACTTTGTCAACGCCAAAAGTGCATTTTTTCAAGTTGGCATAAAGACTTTCCTTTCGAAGCGTTTGCAAAACTAGCTTAACATGATCAAGATGCTCTTTCATGGTTTTGCTAAACACAAGAATATCATCGAAGTAAACCACAACAAAGATTTCAATGTATGGATGAAGTACATGATGCATGAGACGCACAAAAGTTCCGGGAGCTTCCGACAAACCCATAGGCATAACCAACCACTCATACAAGCCAAATTTTGTTTTGAAAGCGGTTTTCCATTCATCACCCTCATGAATGCGGATTTGATAATAGCCACTTTTAAGGTCAATTTTTGAGAAAAAGTTGGCTCCACTAAGTTCATCAAGCATATCATCTAAGCGAGGAATGGGATGCCTATAGTGCATGGTGATAGCATTTATAGGTCTACAATCGGAGCACAAGCGGAAACTTCCATCAGGTTTAGGCACAAGTATAACGGGCACGGCACAAGGGCTTAAGCTTTCACGTACATGACCGTTGTCGAGTAGTTGTTGTACTTGCCGTTGAATCTCTTTGGTTTCTTCGGGATTGACACGGTAGGGAGCTTTGTTTGGAAGTGGTGCTCTGGGGATGAGGTCGATTCGATGCTCAATGCCTCGAAGAGGAGGTAGACCGGGAGGTAGCTCATCGGGGAAAACATCTTGAAATTCCTGCAAAAGAGATTGAAACACCAAAGGTAGCTCATGAGTGGTGTTAGTTTTTGGTTCTCCATCCTTGCACACAAGGACAAAGTGCATCACACTCGATGGGTTCTCACACACTTCTCTCATCTCATGTTTGGTGGCGAATAGTATGAGGTTTTTCTCTCTAGGCGAAGAGGCGCTCAAATTTGGGTTGTGGCTCTCACTCACTTTTTGGTGGATCACTTTCTCACTCTTCTCTCTTTGGTTGGTGGCTTGTTTGTCGGCTATCACTTGACTAGGAGACATGGGTCGTAGGACATATTCTTTGCCTTTCATCTTGAAGCTATAGTGGTTTGTACGCCCATTGTGGTAGACACCACGGTCGAATTGCCATGGCCGACCAAGGAGGAGGTGGCAAACGGTCATTGGGACCACATCACACTCCAAAGTGTCCTCATATGCACCGATTTTGAAGGATACTTGGACCGTATGCTCAACTCGTATAGTGCCGGAGTCACTTAGCCATTGAACCTTGTAGGGTTGCGGATGCTTCTTCTTGACCAATTGGAGCTTGGAGCATAGTTCTTCGCTTGCCAAGTTGTGGCAACTACCTCCATCGATGATGACCTTAACGGAGCGTCCATTGATGCCGGACTTTGTGTGGAAGATGTGGCATCTTTGATCTTCTTCTTGTTGATGTTGAAGTGTCAAGACCTTGGAGACAACAAGAGCGGGGCTCGTATCTTCATCACAAAAGACTTGATCATCTTCATCCTCATTGATGCGCCGGTGCATGGCCACTTGCTCAATAGCGTCCATTTCATCTTCACTCATTGAGTCGTAGGTGCCATCGTCGTTGAGTATCATGGTGCGCTTGTTGGTGCATTCATAGGACTTGTGGCCTCGGCCGCCGCAAGTGAAACACTTGAAGGAGCTTGTCTTGACGGTCTCATCGGTAGGAGTAGATGATGAAGCACGGGGCTTGGAGTTGCTTGTAGTAGGAGGAGGACAACTTGAACTTGTAGAAGCATTCTTGTAACTTGACTTGTCGTCGTTGGTTGGAGAAGGCTTGGTTGATGTCGAAGTTGGAGTAGTTGTTGAAGCTTGGTTGTTGGAGAAGCCGTATGTCTTGGATGAGTACTTGGCATACTTGAAGTCATCTTGCACTTGTCGTTCCGCCTTTGTAGCTTGATGCACGAGCTCGATGAGGTTGGAGTAGGGTTGGAAGTCGGCGATCTTCTTGATGGGATGGTTGAGTCCGTTCAAGAATCGTGCCATTGTTTGCTCATCATCCTCCGTGACATTGGCTCGAATCATGGCAATCTCCATTTCCTTGTAGTATTCTTCAACACTCTTTGTTCCTTGCTTGAGGAGTTGTAGCTTCTTGAAGAGATCACGGTTGTAGTAGGTGGGCACAAAGCGTGCTCTCATGACATCCTTCATTTGAGCCCAAGTGGTGATTGGAGGTTCACCTCTTGCTTGTCGGCGCTCAAGTACTTGTTCCCACCATATGAGCACATAGTCTTGGAACTCAAGTGATGCCATAGCGATCTTCTTCTCTTCCTCACAGTTGTGCAAACGAAAGATTTTGTCGACCTTCAATGCCCATGAAAGGTACTCTTCGGGATCATTGGTTCCATTGAACTTGGGCATTGTGAACTTAAGCTTGCCATAGCGTTGTTCTTCATTGTGTTGAGGTCGTTGGTGAGGATGACGTTCTTGACGTGGAGGGTAATCATCCTCATGTTGCTCTTGGCGAGGAGGAAGTCCATGATCAACTTGCTCTTGTTGACCTTGAGGTTGAGGCTGAGCTTGAGGAGCTTGTGGAGGAGCTTGACGTTGCGCACGCGGATGGTAGTTCCTCTCTTGTATTTCTTATCGAAGGGCTTCCTCTTGATTGCACCTTTCACGATTGCGGTTGGTGATAGCTTGACTTGATGCTTGAAGGGCACGTTCCGCCTCAATTGCTTGTGCTTCTCGTTGTTGTTGTTGAAGACGTTGAGCCTCGGCTTCTTGTTGCTCTTGATGTAGGCGCGCTCATTCTTGTTCTTGTTGGTGTCGAAGACGTTGTCGTTCTTGAGCTTGAGAAAACGCCACTTGGTTCGATTTAGGACGAGGACCTTGTTCATCAACTTGCTCTTGGGGATGCTTGTTATGTAGCGGGTTGCGAGATGCATGACGGTCTTGACGCGCGGCTCGTCGAAGAGTGTTCGATGACGGTGTACTTGTGTCGGAGAAGGAGTCGTCGGACTGGCGACTTGAGTGGCTCCGTCTTGAGTGTGAAGAGGTAGAAGTACGCCGGTTCACCAACAAGGCGCGGATCTCGTCCATTCTTGCATCATTCTCTTTCTTGTGCGCGTCGAGTTTGTTGTCGAAGTAATCTCGTGTACGTTGCTCGGAGAGTCGCAAGTCGGTGGAGAGGTTGTCGATGCGTTCGCTCATTGCTTGTTGCTCTTGATGGAGAGCTCGTTGTGCGCCAAAGAGGTGGCTCTTGGTGACGTATGATGACATGTCGTCGTCTTGCTCGATGAAGAGTGGATTTGTAGAAGAACTTGGCATATCCATCATTTCAAGCAAAATTGTGAGTTGTGGAAGGAGAAGAACGAATACCAATGTACCTTTGACCGAAGTTGAAGATGAATCAAGTTCACTCAAATGCGGACAATGAAATAGCACTATTGGTACCGATCCTTGTCGATTCTCACACCTACACAAGTAAAAGCTTTTGGTGGAGCTTGGTTAGGATGGTGGCACAAAATTGATTGCAATCGTTAGCTTGACTCAAAAATGTTGAAGAAGATTCGCAAATTCGCATATGCAACAAGTAGACCAAGCAAGTAGTGGTACAATAGGCGGATACGGAGCTTGTGCACAACCTACTAGGCAAAAATGCAACGATCTCTATCCCAAGTATTCTATATGTATGGTGTATCGGTGCAATGATCCAAGATGATCTTATATGACAATCTTAATGTTGTATGATGCTATGCTTGTTGCTTATAAGCTCTTTGCTTATCTTTCCTCTTTGCTTAAAAGCTTGAGTGGCTCTTTATCTTTTGAGCTCTTTTCTTATGCAAACTTCACGAACTAAGATAGCAATTGTGTATGCGATGACAACTTTGTGACACACAAGTTGATTCCGAGATATGCACCTCGATGGTGTGTATGATATGGTGTATGCAACTAATGTGCACAAGTCATGTTGCCGGCAATACTCAATGGCTAGTCTCGGTGGGAAAGCAACGCAAAAGATGGTATATGATGGTTATCAATGCAATTGCAAGGTATGACAAAGATGTCGTCGAAGTTACCGTCCGTAGCGAAGATGAGTAGCCGACCAAAATGAGCGTTTGTTGTTGATGTCACACCGCGCCTAAATAGCCGAAACACAAGAGGACACGGAAATCTCACTCAAATTGTCGAACTCAAATTCGAATGGTAGTACGGAGGTTGACTCTTAGGGTTTGGCAAGTGGAAATGGTGGTGGATGGGGTGGGGAGGATGTATGTATGTGTGGATGGTGGTGGTGGTGGTGGTGGATGGTGGACTGCAGAACTGCAGTTTTGGCAGAGGAAATGTATGGTGGGGACGTCTATGCGTAAGTGGTGGTGGTGGTTGATGAAGAAGTAATTGTCCCTAAGTAGCCGAAACACCTTAGGAGACTCTAATCACAACTCAAACAACCACATATGCAATGGGGAACAAAATGGGTTAGGTTGCGGAAGTCGGTGGTGGTAATGCGGATGATATGGTGGAGGGCCTAGGCAAACTTGCCAAATTTCAGAAAATATGATGGAGTCAAATGATGTTGGTGGTATTTTTGTGGGATATGGGATGTCAATAGCTTCAAAACGAGCTAAAGAACGTCAAAAACGGAGTTCGGATGAATTAGTTACGGCCAAAACAAGATTTCAGCCGAGTCAGTGTCAGTTTCAGGTTAACCGGACATCCGGGAGGAGGTCCGGATGATCTGGGCTAGGTCCGGATGATCCGGGTGTACATCCGGATGATCCGGGTTCGTCAGCTCCGGTTCTTTTTTTCGGGCGCGTGGGGTATCCGGACGTCCGGGGGGGGGGGGGCATCCAGCTGATCCGGGCTTGGTCCGGATGATCCGGGAGAAGGTCCGGATGATCCGGGCTAGTCAATCCGCTCGGGATTTGCTCGTGGAGATGAATTTTTGGGCGGAAATGGGGGATTTAGGGGTCAAAATTGACGAGATTTCGTGGATGGATGGTGGGGAAACTTGGGGGAAAGCTAGATCCACTTGAAACCAAGCAAATCCATGGATCAAAATCAACAAAACATCATCAAAACTAACAAATCACAAAAAATTTTGGGGGCTATTTTTGGTGGGGATTTTCGGATTTAGGACGAAATCAACAAAATCAAGCTAGAAATCACGAGGTAGGGGCTCCAAAAACGTGATCAACGTGGCTCATGATACCATATGATGTAGGGTGGAACCCTAATTCGTCGATCTTTCACATTTGGAGGGGATCCTACGGAGGGAACATGAAGAACACGTGGAAGCACGAGGGGAAACACTGGGAAAACGAGAGAGAATCACTCAACCAACAAGGAATCGATCACACAAGTGCTAGATCAACATACACACATGAGATCCACAATATACATAGTCAACTAGGGTAAGGATACAAAGGAACCGTTCATCTCCCGGAGGAGGCCTTGAACCCACGAGGGGATCTTCCCTTAACGGGGTCTTGTATCCGATGAGGGATCTTCTCCTAGACGGAGGTCCTGATCTCCGAGGAGAAGTAACCAGGTGGATGAGCAAAGGCTCTCACACAAATATGAGCTAATCCAATGCTAAGTCTCAAAGTGAGGAGAGGGGGTCCTATATATAGAGTCTGGGGCGAAGGGGTACATGGGCTCAGCCCAACACGCGCACACAGGCGCTGGCCGGATGATCTGGACGGGGGTCCGGATGATCCGGGCCGGTCCGGATGATCCGGGCGGGGACCCGGATGAGCCGGAGGGTCGGCTGATGGTCGCGAGGGGCCGGATGTCCGGGAGGGGTCCGGATGATCTGGGACGAGACCCGGATGGTCCGGCTTCGGGGGAGAGCTTCTGTTGCCTTCGGTCGTTGTAGCCGGATCGTCCGGACCGGGGTCCGGATCATCCGGGCTCTGTCCGGATCGTCCGGGCCTCCGTCCGAATCGTCCGGCCTCTCTGGTCCTTGTTGCTTTCTTCTCTTCGTCTTCATGCATGCCTTCCGCTTCCGGTTCTCCTCTCTTCCTAGCCTCTTCATGGTTGACTCCTTGGTGCCTGAGTATGCATAGAGTTTCCTTTTGAGGTAGTAACCATCTCTCATGTGAATCGAAGGAGAGTTGTGAGAGGAGTGATGTCACCTCGGTTTCAAGAGCTCTTGCACGTGCTCGAGTCATCGGTCCTTGTGGTGTTGATGTAGAGTCCATGGGGATGATGGAAGGATGCTCCGCATCAATCAACTACAAGGAGTAATCAACACTACTAGCAACCCACAGGTACCAATCTGAGGTTTTGGGACAAAGATTGGATACAGGAGATGAACTAGGGTTTGAGAGGAGATGGTGCTGGTGAATATGTTGATGTAGATTGACCCCCTCCCGATGAAGGATCGATGGTGATGACGATGGTGACGATTTCCCCCTCTTGGAGGGATGTTTCCCCGGCAGAACAGCACCGCCGGAGCCCTAGATTGGTTCCGCCAAGTTTCCACCTCGTGGCGGCGGTGTCTCGTCCCGAAAGCTTGCTTATGATTTTTTCCAGGGTAAAAGACTTCATATAGCAGAAGATTGGCACCGGAGGCCCGCCAGGGGGCCCATGAGGCAGGGGGCGTGCCCAGAGGGGTAGGGCGCGCCCCCACCCTTGTGGCCAGGGTGTGGGCCCCCTCTAGTACTTTATTTGCTCATTATTTTTTATTAATTACAAAAATAACTTCCGTGGATTTTAAGGACTTTTGGAGTTGTGTAGAATAGGTCTGTAATATTTGCTCCTTTTCCAACCCAGAATTCTAGCTGTCGGCATTCTCCCTCTTCATGTAAACCTTGTAAAATAAGAGAGAATAGGCATAAGTATTGTGACATAACATGTAATAACAACCCATAATGCAATAAATATCGATATAAAAGCATGATGCAAAATGGAAGTATCAGGTCACGCCCCCCTCAATCCCAATCCGAATTGGGTGGGGGGCCGGCCCCCCTTTCCTTCCCCCTCTCTCCCCCTTCCTTCCACTCCTATTCCAACTAGGGAAGGGGGGGAATCCTACTCTCGGTGGGAGTAGGACTGCCCATGGGGAGCGCCATAGGAGGGCCGACCCTCCCCCTCCTCCATTCCTTTATATACGAAGGAGGGGGGCATCCCATAGACACACAAGTTGATCATTGATCTCTTAGCCGTGTCCGGTGCCCCCCTCCACCATAATCCACCTCGGTCATATCGTTGCTGTGCTTAGGCGAAGCCCTGTGCCGGTAGCTTCATCATCACTGTCATCACATCGTCGTGCTGACGAAGCTCTCCCTCGACACTCTCCTGGATCGTGAGTTCGTGGGACGTCACCGAGCCGAACGTGTGCAGATAGCGGAGGTGCCGTACTTTCAGTACTAAGATCAGTCAGATCTTGAAGATGTACGACTACATCAACCGCGTTGTCATAACGCTTCCGCTTACTGTCTACGAGGGTACATGGACAACACTCTCCCGCTCATTGCTATGCATCACCATGATCTTGCATGTTCGTAGGAAATTTTTGAAATTACCGCGTTCCCCAACAGTGGCATTCGAGCCAGGTTTATGCGTAGATGTTATATGCACGAGTAGAACAAAAGTGAGTTGTGGGCGATAATAGTCATACTGCTTACCAGCATGTCATACTTTGATTCGGCGGCATTGTTGGATGAAGCGGCCCGGATCGACATTATGCATACGCTAACGCGAGACTGGTTCTACCGACGTGCTTCGCACACATGTGGCTGGCGGGTGTAAGTTTCTCCAACTTTAGTTGAATCGAGTGTGGCTACGCCCGGTCCTTGTTGAAGGTTAAAACAGCACATACTTGACGAAAAATCTTTGTGGTTTTAATGCGTAGGTAAGAATGGTTCTTGCTAAGCCCGTAGTAGCCACGTAAAACTTGCAACTATAAAGTAGAGGACGTCTAAATTGTTTTTGTAGGGCATGTTGTGATGTGATATGGTCAAGACATCATGCTAAATTTTATTGTATGAGATGATCATGTTTTGTGACAGAGTTATCGGCAACTGGCAGGAGCCATATGGTTGTCGCTTTATTGTATGCAATGCAATCACCCTGTAATTGTTTTTACTTTATCACTAAGCGGTAGGATAGTCATAGAAACAATAGTTGGTGAGACGACAACGATGCTACAATGGAGATCAAGGTGTCGCGCCGGTGATGATGGTGATCATGCCGGTGCTTTGCAGATGGTGATCAAAGGCACAAGATGATGATGGCCATATCATATCACTTATATTGATTGCATGTGATGTTTATCCTTTATGCATCTTATTTTGCTTAGTTCGACGGTAGCATTATAAGATGATCTCTCACTAAGGAAATTAGTACGATTCACTTCTGGATTTGAAATCACTGCTTATACCAAGTATTGGGTATACAAGAACATTCTGTACTATTAGTAAGAGGAGGAAGGGTTAAGTATCTTTGAACTCAGTGTGAGATATCGCATTATTCGAGCTAGATGCAGTCGCAGTAAAGAATCATCAACAAGGGCGTTCTAGTGCGTTGTAGATTCTTATCCAAGACTTGTATCATTTGATGATGCCATGTGAATCAAGCAACAGGAGAAGGACCCAATAACGAAAGTTTCGTAAAGGGACTAGAGCAGATTTCATGGTACAAGTGTTCTCCCTGAGTATGCACCATTGCGAAAGTTCGTCGTGCCGAGACACCACGTGATGATCGGGTGTGATAAGCTCTACGTTCACATACAATGGGTGCAAGCCAGTTTTGCACACGCAGAATACTCGGGTTGAACTTGATGAGCCTAGCATATGCAGATATGGCCTCGGAACACTGAGACCGAAAGGTCGAGCGTGAATCATATAGTAGATATGATCAATATAGTGATGTTCACCATTGAAAACTACGCCATCTCACGTGATGATCGGACATGGTTTAGTTGATTTGGATCACATGATCACTTAGATTATTAGAGGGATGTCTATCTAAGTGGGAGTTCTTAAGTAATATGATTAATTGAACTTTAATTTATCATGAACTTAGTACTTGATAGTATTTTTCATGTCTATGTTGTTTTAGATCAATGGCCCATGCTACTGTTCCTTTGAATTTTAATGCGTTCCTTGATAAAGCTAAGTTGAAAGATGATGGTAGCAATTACACGGACTGGGTTCGTAACTTGAGGATTATCCTCATTGTTGCACAGAAGAATTACATCCTGGAAGCACCGCTAGGTGCAAGACCTGCTGCAGGACCAACACCGGACGTTGTGAACGTCTGGTAGAGCAAAGCTGATGACTACTCGACAGTTCAGTGTGCCATGCTTTACGGCTTAGAAGCGGGACTTCAACGATGTTTTGAACATCATGGACCATATGAGATGTTCCAGGAGTTGAAGTTAATATTTCAAGCAAATGCCCGGATTGAGAGATATGAAGTCTCCAATAAGTTCTATAACTGCAAGATGGAGGAGAATAGTTATGTCAGTGAACATATACTCAAAATGTCTAGGTATAACAACCACTTGATTCAGCTGGGAGTTAATCTTCCTGATGATAGTGTCATTGACAGAATTCTTCAATCAGTGCCACCAAGCTACAAGAGCTTCCTGATGAACTATAATGTGCAAGGGATGAACAAGACAATTCTCGAGCTCTTCTCAATGCTAAAGGCTGCGGAGGTAGAAATCAAGAAGGGGCATCAAGTGTTGATGGTCAACAAGACCACCAGTTTCAAGAAAAAGGGTAAAGGGAAGAAAGGGAACTTCAAGAAGAACGGCAAGCAAGTTGCTGCTCAAGTGAAGAAGCCCAAGTCTGGACCTAAGCCTGAGACTTAGTGCTTCTACTTCAAAGGGACTGGTCACTGGAAGCGGAACTACCCCAAGTATTTGGCGGATAAGAAGGATGGCAAGGTGAACAAAGGTATATGTGATATACATGTTATTGATGTGTACCTTACTAATGCTCGCAGTACCACCTGGGTATTTGATACTGGTTCTGTTTCTAATATTTGCAAGTCAAAACAGGGACTACGGATTAAGCGAAGATTGGCTAAGGACGAGGTGACGATGCGCGTGGGAAATGGTTCCAAAGTCGATGTGATCGCGGTTGGCACGCTACCTCTACATCTACATTCGAGATTAGTTTTAGACCCGAATAATTGTTATTTGGTGCTAGTGTTGAGCATGAACATTATATCTGGATCTTGTTTGATGCGAGACAGTTATTCATTTAAATTTGAGAATAATGGTTGTTCTATTTATATGAGTAATATCTTTTATGGTCATGCACCCTTTAAGAGTGGTCTATTTTTATTGAATCTTGATAGTAGTGACACACATATTCATAATATTGAAGCCAAAAGATGCAAAGTTGATAATGATAGTGCAACTTATTTGTGGCACTGCCGTTTGGGTCATATTGGTGTAAAGCGCATGAAGAAACTCCATTCTGATGGAATTTTGGAATCACTTGATTATGAATCACTTGGTACTTGCGAACCATGCCTCATGGGCAAGATGACTAAAACTCCATTCTCAGGAACAATGGAGCGAGCAACAGATTTGTTGGAAATCATACATACTGATGTATGTGGTCCGATGAATATTGAGGCATGCGGCGGGTATTGTTATTTTCTCACCTTCACAGATGATTTGAGCAGATATGGGTATATCTTCTTGATGAAACATAAGTCTGAAACATTTGAAAAGTTCAAAGAATTTCAGAGTGAAGTGGAAAATCATCATAACAAGAAAATAAAGTTTCTACGATCTAATCGTGTAAGAGAATATTTGACTTACGAGTTTGGTCTTCATTTGAAACAATGCGGAATAGTTTCTCAACTCACGCCACCCGGAACACCACAGCGCAATGGTGTGCCCGAACGTCGTAACCGCACTTTATTAGATATGGTGCGATCTATGATGTCTCTTACTGATTTACCGCTATCGTTTTGGGGTTATGCTTTAGAGACGGCTGCATTCATGTTAAATAGGGCATCATCTAAATCCGTTCAGACGACGCCTTATGAACTATGGTTTGGCAAGAAACCAAAGTTGTCGTTTCTGAAAGTTTGGGGCTGCGATGCTTATGTGGGAAAGCTTCAACCTGATAAGCTCAAACCCAAATTGGAGAAATGTGTCTTCATAGGATACCCAAAGGAAATTGTTGGGTACACCTTCTATCACAGATCCGAAGGCAAGACATTCTTTGCTAAGAATGGAAAACTTTCTAGAGAAGGAGTTTCTCTCAAAAGAAGTGAGTGGGAGGAAAGTAGAACTTGATGAGGTAACTATACCTGCTCCCTTATTGGAAAGTAGTTCATCACAGAAATTAGTTCCTGTGATCCCTACACCGATTAGTGAGGAAGCTGATGATAATGATCATGAAACTTCAGATCAAGTTACAACCGAACCTCGTAGGTCAACCAGAATAAGATCCGCACCAGAGTGGTATGGTAATCCTGTTCTGGAGGTCATGTTACTTGACCATGACAAACCTACGAACTATGAGGAAGCGATGATGAGCAAAGATTCCATGAAATTGCTTGAGGCCATGAAATCTGAGATGGGATCCATGTATGAGAACAAAATGTGGACTTTGGTTGGCTTGTCTGATGATCAGCAAGCCATCGAGAATAAATGGATCTTCAAGAAGAAGACTGACGCTGACGGTAATGTTACTGTCTACAAAGCTCGACTTGTTGCGAAGGATTTTCGACAAGTTCAAGGAGTTGACTACGATGAGACCTTCTCACCCGTAGCGATGCTTAAGTTTGTCTGAATCATGCTAGAAATTGCTGCATTTTATGATTATGAAATTTCGCAAATGGATGTAAAGACTGCATTCCAGAATGGATTTCTGGAAGAAGAGCTGTATATGATGCAACCCGAAGGTTTTATCAATTCAAAGGATGCTAACAAAGTGTGCAAGCTCCAGCGATCCATTTATGGACTGGTGCAAGCCTCTCGGAGTTGGAATAAATGTTTTGATAGTGTGATCAAAGCATATGGTTTTATACAGACTTTTGGAGAAGCCTATATTTACAAGAAAGTGAGTGGGAGCTCTGTAGCATTTCTAATATTATATGTGGATGACATATTATTGATTGGAAATGATATAGAATTTTTGGATAGCATAAAATGATACTTGAACAAGAGTTTTTCAATGAAAGACCTCGGCGAAGCTACTTATATATTGGGCATTAAGATCTATAGAGATAGATCAAGATGCTTAATTGGACTTTCAGAAAGCACATACCTTGATAAAGTTTTGAAGAAGTTCAAAATGGATCAAGCAAAGAAAGGGTTCTTGCCTGTGTTACAAGGTGTGAAGTTGAGTCAGACTCAATGCCCGACCACTTCAGAAGATAGAGAGAAAATGAAAGATGTTCCCTATGCTTCAGCCATAGGCTCTATCATGTATGCAATGTTGTGTACCAGACCTGATGTGTGCCTTGCTATTAGTTTAGCAGGGAGGTACCAAAGTAATCCAGGAGTGGATCACTGGACAGCGGTCAAGAACATCCTGAAATACCTGAAGAGGACTAAGGATATGTTTCTCGTTTATGGAGGTGACAAAGAGCTCATCGTAAATGGTTACGTCGATGCAAGCTTTGACACTGACCCGGATGACTCTAAGTCACAAACCGGATACATATTTATATTGAACGGTGGAGCTGTAAGTTGGTGCAGTTCTAAGCAAAGCGTCGTGGCAGGATGTATGTGTGAAGCGGAGTACATAGCTGCTTCGGAAGCAGAAAATGAAGGAGTTCATATCCGATCTAGGTGTCCTAGTGCATCGGGTCCAATGAAAATCTTTTGTGACAATACTGGAGCCATTGCCTTGGGCGAAGGAATCCAGATTTCACAAGAGAACCAAGCACATCAAGAGACGCTTCAATTCCACCCGTCATCAAGTGTCGGAAGGGGACATAGAGATTTGAAAGATACATACGGATACGAATGTTGCAGACCCATTGACTAAGCCTCTCTCACGAGCAAAACATGATCAACACCAAGACTCCATGGGTGTTAGAATCATTACAATGAAATCTAGATTATTGACTCTAGTGCAAGTGGGAGACTGAAAGAAAATATGCCCTAGAGGCAATAATAAAGTTGTTATTTATATATTTCCTTATATCATGATAAATGTTTATTATTCATGCTAGAATTGTATTAACCGGAAACTTAGTACATGTGTGAATACGTAGACAAATAGAGTGTCACTAGTATGCCTCTACTTAACTAGCTCGTTAATAAAAGATGGTTAAGTTTCCTAGCCATAGACATGAGTTGTCATTTGATAAACGGGATCACATCATTAGGGAATGATGTGATTGACTTGACCAATTCCATTAGCTTAGCACTTGATCATTTCGTATGTTGCTTTTCCTTTCTTCATAACTTATACATGTTCCTATGACTATGAGATTATGCAATTCCCGAATATCGGAGGAACACTTTGTGTGCTACCAAACGTCACAATGTAACTGGGTGATTATAAAGGTGCTCTATAGGTGTCTCCGATGGTGTTTGTTGAGTTGGCATAGATCGAGATTAGGATTTGTCACTCCGATTGTGGGAGAGGTATCTTTGGGCCCTCTCGGTAATGCACATCACTATAAGCCTTGCAAGCAATGTGACTAATGAGTTAGTTACAGGATGATGCATTACGTAACGAGTAAAGAGACTTGACGGTAACAAGATTGAACTAGGTATTGAGATACCGGCGATCGAATCTCGGGCAAGCAACATACCGATGACAAAGGGAACAACGTATGTTGTTATGCAGTTTGACCGATAAAGATCTTCGTAGAATATGTGGGAGCCAACATGAGCATCCAGGTTCCGCTATTGGTTATTGGCCGGAGACGTGTCTCGGTCATGTCTACATAGTTCTCGAACCCGTAGGGTTCGCACGCTTAATGGTCAGTGACGATCAGTATTATGAGTTTATGTGTTTTGATGTACCGAAGGTAGTTCAGAGTCCCGGATATGATCATGGACATGACGAGGAGTCTCGAAATGGTTGAGACATAAAGATCGATATATTGGACGACTATATTTGGATGTCGGAATGGTTCCGGGTGAGTTCGGGCATATACCAGAGTACCGGGAGATTACCGGAACCCCCCGGGAGGTATATGGGCCTTATGGGCCATAGTGGGAGAGAAGAGAGGGAGGCATAAGAGGGGGCGCGCCCCCCTCAAGCCCAATCCTAATTGGGTGGGGGCCGGTCCCCCCTTTCCTTCCCCCTCCCTCCCCCTTCCTTCCACTCCTTGTCCAACTAGGGAAGGGGGGGATCCTACTCCCGGTGGGAGTAGGACTCCCCATGGGGCGCGCCATAGGAGGGTCGGCCCTCCCCCTCCTCCACTCCTTTATATACGGAAGAGGGGGGTACCCCATAGACACACAAGTTGATCATTGATCTCTTAGCCGTGTGAGGTGCCCCCCTCCACCATAATCCACCTCGGTCGTATCGTTGTAGTGCTTAGGCGAAGCCCTGTGCCGGTAGCTTCATCATCACCGTCATCACGCCATCGTGCTGACGAAGCTCTCCCTGGACACTCTGCTGGATCGTGAGTTCGTGGGACGTCACCGAGCCAAACGTGTGCAGATCGCGGAGGCGCCATACTTTCGGTACTAAGATCGGTCGGATTGTGAAGACGTACGACTACATCAACCACGTTGTCATAATGCTTCCGCTTACGGTCTATGAGGATACGTGGACAACACTCTCCCGCTCATTGCTATGCATCACCATGATCTTGCGTGTGCGTAGGAAGTTTTTGAAATTACTGCGTTCCCCAACACCCCTGGCCGTGCCACCTGCCCTTGTGATTGACTGGACGTGGGTCCTGATGTGCTCTCCCGAAGCTTCTCCCGAAGCTTCTAGGGTCTTTCATACTCCAAAAAAATCGTCAAAAATTGGCATCACATTTGGATCTTCCTAGATATGGGTTTTACATGAAACCAAAAACAAGCAAAAAAAAGGAACTAATAGTGGGCACTAAATTAATAAGTTGGTCCAGAAAATTAATATAAAATGGTATAAAATGTACAAATGTGAGAATATAATACTCCTATGTTCCATAATATAGTGCATATAGATTTATGAAAATTCAATTTTATAAAATTTGACCAAGTTTATAAAGAAATCTATTTATATCTACAATATCAATATATACAATATGAAAGTACGTCTTGTGATGTATCTAATGATATGGATTTGGTATTTCAGTTCTATATGTTTTTCTATGCAAACTTGGTCAAAGTTTGAGAAGTTTGACTTTTTTTTAAAAATCGATATGCACTACATTGTGGAATGGAGGGGGTAGCATTCAACAATCAAAAATTATAGATACGTTGGAGATGTATCACTGTCTACAGTTCTGCAATTGATCCTTGATTGAAAGATGTTCCGGTCATGTCTATGCCCCACTGAACATACAAGGTCACACGTAAGGGTACCCATCTGCTAAGTACTAGGTTATGAGCCTGGGAGAATGAAAGTCACCAATTTTTTTTCAGAGAAACTGGAAATTTTTCGGTCAAAAAACCAAAAGTGTTTTGGATAAACCGAACAATGTTTCGGAATAAACCACCAAGCTAAAAAAAAGTTTTAGAATGCGTCCAGAATTTTTTTGGAAGGCGCTGGAAAAATTTTGGGACCTCCCAAAATTTTCTAGAGGGGACGCTCGCACAAACACACAATGTTCACACATGTGGGGCAAGATCCTCCTTTTGGTGGGCCGTTTTGGGGGGGGGATTTATGCACCAACCTCAGGGCCACTATGACGATGTGTTGGTGTGTAGGATGGATTTTTTTTGTTTTCTACTATGTTACCCAATAACTTTGCCCTTGGCGTTGCTGCCGCCATCATGGCTGCCGTCGGAGTCGTCGTCATTGGATAACACGATGACGTTCATCCCTCTGGCCACTAACTAATCAAACAGCTGGCGCTTCGCTTCGACTATCTACGGATAGCGGCGGCGGAGCTCCACCATGTACTCCTGTAGGAGGCCTCTGCTGCGATGGCGCTCCTGAGCCTTGTGGTCTTCCGTCCTCTCCCATGCGGAGACTAGCCGCTGGTCCACGGGCTCCTGCCATGGCAGCTCATCGTAGGCAAAATTCGGTGAAAATCGATGTCGTGAAGCTGAATGAACATAACATTGTACTCCTTGGCCGCCTACTCGATGGAATGAAATGACCCCGTTAAAATCTTTGGTGGGTATGTTGATCGGGGATTTCAGCCACCCATGTTCCCAATCCCATTGTCGCATGCCGATGTACCACCTCTGAGGTGTCGACAGCCATGGGAGGTCAGGGAAGCCCGGTGATACGTCTCCAACGTATCTATAATTTTTTATTGTCCCATGCTATTATATTATCTGTTTTGGATGTTTTATATGCATTATTATGTTATTTTATATATTATTTTGGGACTAACCTATTAACCTAGAGCCTAGTGCTAGTTTATGTTGTTTTCCTTGTTTTAGAGTTTCAGAGAAAAGGAATATCAAATGGAGTCCAAACAGAATGAAACTTTTATGATGATTTTTCTTGGACCAGAAGACATCCAGAGGACTTGGAGTACATGCCAGGGAAACCACGAGGCGGCCACAAGGACGGAGGGCGCGCCCAGGGGGGTAGGGCGCGGCCCCACCCTTGTGGTCGCCTCATGACTCCACCGACCTATTTCTTTCGCCTACATATTCTCAAATATTCCAAAACCTACCAGGGGAGCCACGAAAACACTTTTTCACCCCCGCAACCTTCTGTACCTGTGAGATCCCTTCTAGGGGCCTTTTTCGATGTCCTGCCGGAGGGGGATTCGATCATGGAAGGCTTCTACATCAACACCATTGCCTCTCTGATGAAGCGTGAGTAGTTTACCAAAGACCTACGGGTCCATAGCTAGTAGCTAGATGGCTTCTTCTCTCTCTTTGATTCTCAATACCATGTTCTCCTCGATGTTCTTGGAGATCTATTTGATGTTGCGGCGTGTTTGCCAAGATCCGATGAATTGTCTATTTATGATCAGCTTATCTATGAATATTATTTGAATCTCCTCTGAATTCTTATATGCATGATTTGATATCTTTGCAAGTCTCTTCGAACTATCAATTTGGTTTGGCCAACTAGATTGGTTTTTCTTGCAATGGGGGAAGTGCTTAGCTTTGGGTTCAATCATGCGGTGCTCGATCCTACTGATAGAAGGGGAACCGACATGTATTGTATTGTTGCCATTGAGGATAACAAGATGGGTTTTCATCATATTGCTTGAGTTTATCCTGCTACATCATGTCATCTTACTTAATGTGTTACTCTGTTCTTACAAAATTAATACTCTAGATGCACACAAGAGTCGGCTGATATGTGGAGTAATAGTAGTAGATGCAGGCAGAAGTCGGTCTACTTGATACAGACGTGATGCCTATATTCATGATCATTGCCTTAGATATCGTCATAATTTTGTGCTTTTCTATCAATTGCTCGGCAGTAATATGTTCACCCACCGTAATATTTTCTATCATTGTAACATCCCAAATTTCCAATCTGGAATGTTATACATTAGCCCATGATTGCATATCATATTTTATTGCATTTTTGGTTGATCCTAGAAATTCTAAGCAACTCAAGGACCCACGGAGAGAGTTGGGGATTTCGTTAATTTTCATATTTGAGTTTTCTCAAATTTTGAAAGAGGATCATTTGGTTTTAATTATTTTTCTCTTTGAATATTTCTTTTATAAAAATAAACGGGAGGGGATAAAATGACTTCTCCAAAATAAACAAATATTAGAGGGAAAATATTAAAATCAAATAAGAATTTTATTCGGAGTTTTATTGCTATTTTATTTGAATTAGGAAAAAATGCGTTTTTCAAAATTGCATTTGAGGCCCAAAGAAAAACTCACTTTGTCCGCAATATTATTAGAGGACCGTGAAAATTTATTTCAGGATTTTTGGAGTCTGTTTAGTATTTCCTTTATTAGTTTTTCTGCCTCTGGATTATTTAAAAAAAATCAACCGACCTAACCGGGCCGTGTCCGACTAGGACTCCTGGCCCGACCGGCCTTTATAAGCCAGGAGGCTTGACCCCACAAAACCCTAGCCGCCCCGCCTCCACACGCGCTGCAGCCAGCCGCTGCCGCCGCCCGCGACGCCACTCGTAAACGCCCCGTCCCGCCGCCGCCACCCATCGCCGCCGCCGGAGCCCCGCCGCCGCTGGAGCCGCCGTCCCGCCGCCCCACTGCTAGACCCGACCTCACCGGAGGTATAACCGCGCCGCCGCGGCCGGTTTTCGCGAGATAACCGTTCGTTTTTTTAGAAAACCCTAGTTTCGTTTTTTAGATCGGTTCGTTTTTTCCGGTTTAGTTAAATAGCGGTCATTCGTCCGTATGTTCGTTTTTAACGAACAATGTTCATCTGTTAGCCGCAGACAGCGAACGTTCGTTCGTTAGCCTGTTCATCAGTTTTTCTTTTTCTAGGGTTTTTCCGCGATTATTTTCGATCGCAATTTCTGCCCTGATCTTCGTTTTAGTTTATCTTTTTGCTCTTTTATCTGATTCAGGTGATTCAAGTGCCTAGATCTTCGTCTCGAAGCCCTCTTTCTGTTTAATCAACTTGAACAAGATTTTGGTACTATAAAATTTTACTTTAGTTCAGATTAGAAAACGGATCTTGTTTCTTTCGTAGTTTGAGTTTCATTGATCCGTCTGATTTGATTCTTTTTGCAAACCGGAGTTCTTCAGTTGAACTTTCTGGTTAGATCTTTTATTTGAGTTTTACCCGTGCTTATAGTTGAGTGCTTATTGTATGTTATTGTTTGTTTGTGATAGAGTACCCATAGTGCGAAGCGTGCTACTACGAGTCTCTAGGTTTTGCGGATCATCAGCAAGGCAAGTAACACTTTGATAATACCTCTTTATTACCCAATTTTTATGCATTAGATCAACCCTCAAACATTGCATGGTTAGGATTTGATTAACATGTGGGTTTTGGGAAGTAGATGATGAGGTAGAACCTATTGCCCTATTTATTATCAAACCTTTGGAGTTACTTCTACGTTATGGTTATGTTGCTATGCTATGCTCATAGACGTGGATTGGCTGAGTGTATCCATGACAGATGTGAGTATTGTTAATTAATGGTTAACTTAAGGTGGATACTTAATACACATCTGGGCGGATTGCTTGTAGGCACCCTGGAGTACCCAGTGGTTGTCTGGGCACCTGGAGAATCTAGTGTTATCCTAGGATATCCCAGAGTACCCGTGTGATCATCCTACAGTTCGCCAGCAAGGTTCAAAGGGATCATAAGATTATTCATGCTAGAAACTTCCGTGGGCAGCCACAAGACAAAATGGGCTCTGGCATAGTTGAGTAAGTTGCGTGAAGCTCTTGAAGAGGTAGACTAGCAGATGTAGTGGGTTATAGGTGGTACTGTTGTCACGCCCAATATGCGACCCTATCCAAAAGGAACTCGAAGGTCCCACCAAGGATAGACCCTCATATTGGAACGCTTTTGCAAGGTGGATATCATTACATCAACATTACATAATAATGGGGATACATCCAATACATACAATGTCACAGGAATACAACAATACAACATACAAGAACAACATCCGACTACGGATGAATCATAAACAGAAACTCAAACAATATCCACCCTGCTAGCCCAGGCTGCCGACCTGGAACCTATCCCCTGATCGAAGAAGAATCAGAAGCAGAACTCCAAACAAACAAGCATCGCTCTCGCGTCATGATCATCGCATAACCTGTACCTGCAACTATTATTGTAGTAATCTGTGAGCCACGAGGACTCAGCAATCCCATTACCATGGGTATCAAGACTAGCAAAGCTTAATGGGAAAGGAAGGGGTAAAGTGGTGAGGTTGCAGCAGTGACTAAGCATATATGGTGGCTAACATACGCAAATAAGAGCGAGAAGAGAAGCAAAGGAACGGTCGTGAAGCTAGCAATGATCAAGAGGTGATCCTGAACACCTACTTACGTCAAACATAACCCAGAAACCGTGTTCACTTCCCGGACTCCGCCGAGAAGAGACCATCACGGCTGCACACGCGGTTGATGCATTTTAATTCGGATCTGGTGTCAAGTTATCTACAACCGGACATTAACAAATTCCCATCTGCCACATAACTGCGGGCACGGCTCTCGAAAGTTTATATCCTGTAGGGGTGTCCCAACTTAGCCCATGACAAGCTCTCGCGATCAACGAAGGAATAGACCTTCTCCCAGGAAGACCCGATCAGTCTCGGAATCCCGGTTTACAAGACATTTCGACAATGGTAAAACAAGACCACCAAAGCCGCCCGATGCGCCGACAATCCCGATAGGAGCTCCACATATCTCTTTCTCAGGGCAACACCGGATAAGTCAAGCTACAAGTAAAACCAGACTTCAAATTTCCCCGAGGTGGCCCCGCAGGCTGCTCAGTTCGGACCAACACTTAGACAAGCACTGGCCCGGGGGGGCTAAAATAAAGATGACCCTTGGGTTAATTACTCCCAAGGGAAAAGGTAGGTGGTGGTGAGGCAAATGGTAAAACCAAGGTTGCGCCTTGCTGGACAAGTTTTATTCAAAGCGAACTGTCAGGGGGGTCCCATAAATCACCCGACCGCATTAGGAACGCAAAATCCGGGAACATAACACCGGTATGACAGAAACTAGGGCGGCAAGAGTGGAACAAAACACCAGGCATAAGGCCGAGCCTTCCACCCTTTACCAAATATATAGATGCATTAATAATATAAGAGATATTGTGATATCCCAACATAACCCTGTCCACCATGGAGCAATCTTCAACTTCACCTGCAACTAGCAACGCTATAAGAGGGGCTGAGCAAAGCGGTAACATAGCCAAACAACGGTTTGCTAGGGATGGTGTCAAAGGTTAGAGGTTCATGGCAATTTGGGAGGCTTGAAGAGCAAATGATAGGAAGCGCAGCATAGCGATAGAACGAAGCAACTAGCATAGCAATGATAGTAGTGAGATCCAGGGTAGCGGTCATCTTGCCTGAAATCCCACAAGCAAGAAGAACTAGTCCATGAAGAAGATGAAGCCACGAAGACGAACCACACGTAGACGAACGAATCCTCACGATCGCAACGAAACGGGAACTATCGAGAAGAAGCACACAACATGGTAAACACACCACACATGAACAAGACATGATGCACAACAAGCATGATGCATGACAAAACTACATGAAGCTACTCATGGCAAGAGATGATGCAAACAAGAACAACACATCAAGGCAAGTTTAAATGAGGCCGGGAACAACATATAACAATTCCGGTAAGTCCTCATATGCAAATTTCGAAATTGGTCCAGAACTGAATAAACCTTATGTTCAAGTTGTTAAACAGCAAGTTAAAGAGCACCAAGACGATCTACACGAAATTCTAGTCAAGTTACATATAAAGTTCATTAGATTCGGAGCTACGGTCTAGAAGATATGAGCAAAACAAGTTAAACATGACATTGATGCAAAATGCATACAAACATCAAGCAAACACCTCAAAACAAGCATGCAACATGATAATATGAAACAACATGCAAAATCAAGCAAGTTTCATATAGAGCACACTCAAAACGGAGCAACGGTTCAACACATGCACACTATACAAGTTATAGCAACAACCTGTCCATAACAGCAACTAGGCATCTTGCAAGCATCAAAACAATATGCTACAACACCCAACATAATAACAAAAGGCATGGGCATGAAGTACAGTTAAAGCACAACAAAACATGGACACTGAGCTATCTCCAGAAACAACTAGAACATGCTCAAAAAGACATGGGAAGATTGCAAATAATAACAGTTTCAGACTTATCAGGAAGTAACATCAGGTTGCAATGTTTAGAGCTATCAAACAACATGTTACAGGAAGCTATCATGGCAACCAAAGGCATGTCATGAATCTACTAATAGCATAGATCAAAAGTCCCTTAATGACCATGAGCCAAAAAGGCATATAAAATATGATGGCACCCATGTAAACATGGCAAGTTATATTACAGATTCAAACATGGCAGGAACAACAATAAGTAGGCATGTTCGTGAGCTCGAACCACTCACCACAGAGCAACACATGGCATGGCAAGGCTACCAACAGTAAGAATACATGTTTGTGAAGCTAAGCATGGCAAGAGAAAGTTCATAGGATGCATGGATCACTAGCAAACAATCATGGAAACATTGAACTTGATGTTAACAGGCTGACAGCAACATTTTCAAGCAAATTTGGAGCAAGATAACAACATGTACCAGCAGGCTATAATTGCAACCAAGGGCATGAATGGATAGAGCAAGACATGTAGATCAAAACATGTTTATAGGACATCTCCAGATTATGCATAGGATGGCTAGTAGAAGCATGTTTATATAGCAACAAAATATAACAGAATCTGTTAGGAAAACAGCAATAGCAACTACCCTACTTAGCAAGCTTGATGCACTCAACACACAAGTCACAAAAATACATGGATGGCACCCCTGGAAAGATGGCATGGCATAGATCAATATACATGTAGACATCAACCTCATAGGATGCACACATCAATCATGGCAAAAATGACAAAAGAGCAAGTTATAACAGTTTCAGCAGATTAACATCAACATGCACTCTTCCAACAGCATTTCAGGCATCAAGATGAGCTCAAATGAAAATGGTGCAATGGGATGAAGTGAAGTACTCGTCGAGGCAAACAATTTGACATATTACACGCACAAAACGGAGCTACGGATGCAGAGATACAACAGGTCAAAGATGGCATGATAATACTGGAATCTGGGGGACTTAGTGGAATTTTCACCTCGCGAAAAAAAAAACAACGCGGATCGGGTCGGAGACGTGGATCGGGTCGGGGATGAAGCGGGTCGCGGATCCATGATCTGGCAGCGGAGAGCTCTGGCGAGGCCGGCGGAATCCGGCGAGCTCCGGGGCGTTGGAGGCCAGATCCGGCAAAGGCCGGCCGGATCCAACGGCTCCGGCGGCGCAGGGGCATGGCGGCGGCGCGGAGGAGGAACCGGGGCGCAACGGCGGCGCGGGGCAGACGACGCCCGCGGGCGCGCGGCGGCGGTCGGGGCGGCCGGGGCGTCGGCTGGAGGACGGCGGGGTCGCCGGCGGCGGGGAGGCCGGCGGCGGGGGCAGGCCCGGCGCGGGCGCGCGGGGGCGCGTAGGGGCGCGGCGTCGGGCGGGGGCCGGCAGGGAGCCATTGGGCGGCGGGCGCCGGCGGCGGAGAGGGGCGGCGGCGGCGGGCGCCGGCGGCGGAGAGCGGCGGCGGCGCGAGCGCGGATCCGGGCGGCGGCGGCGCATCCGGGCCCGGGCGGGCCAGCTGCGGGCCGGGCGGGCCGCGGCGCGGGGAACGGCGGCGCATGATAGGTGGCAGGCGGTGGTTGGAGCAGGAGGCGGCGGGGGTGACGTGTCGCACCCTGATTGGGCCGGGCGACGTGTCCGGCGGACATGTCCGGCGCGGATGGACATGTCCGGCGGCGCGGAGGAGGAAGAGGCTAGGGTTTGGACCCGAAATTTCGGAGGGGAGGTCTATATATAGGTAGAGGGAGCTAGGAGAGTCCAAATGAGGTGCGGTTTTCGCCCACACGATCGTGATCGAACGACCGACAGCATGGAGGGGTTTTGGATGGGTTTTGGGCCACTTTGGAAGGGGTGTTGGGCCGCAAACAAAAGAGGGCTCTGCGGTTACCCAGTTAACCGTTGGAGTATCAAACGACCTCCAAATGGCACGAAACTTGACAGGCGGTCTACCGGTGCTATACCAAGGCCGCTTGGCAAACCTCGGGCCATTCCGAGAAAGTTTAACACCCGCTCACAACAGGAGAGAAGAAGGGGACGCCGGATGACATAGGAGCGCCGGATTGCAAAACGGACAACGGGGAAAAAGCTCGGATGCATGAGACGAACACGTATGCAAAATGAAATGCACATGATGACATGATATGAAATGCAGATGATGACATGGCAAAATGCAACACGCAAGCAAATGACATGGCAATGACGGCGAATAACTGGCAGACACCTGGCGCATCGAATCCGGGGCGTTACAACACTCCTCCACTAACAAGAGATCTCGTCCCGAGATCTTAGGACCGAGACGGAAGGGAAAAATGGATGAGGTGAAACAAGAACTCAAAAGAAGAAGCACAGAGTCGAGAGCACTCGAGAAGAAAAGAGAAACGACGAGGATGCCGAGAATCGGAAACCCCCGGAAACAAATAGACCATGAAAGAACTCGTTCTAACCGGAGTGGTTAGAATGAGAAAAGAAACGAATAAGGCTGAAAGGATTTAGGCAACACTCTGGCTGAACATGGAAAGAATAGAACACGAGCTAGAGAGGATGGAATGAAACTTTTTGAATACATGACACGAAAACTCCGGAAAGAATTGAAAGAGTTGAATGAAAAGAATGGATAAGGATATGACAACTTGTGCCATGAATGAAATTGAAAGCAACCTTAGAAGAAAAGATTGAACGGAGTTGTTGAGAAAATCAACAACGAAAAGAATAAGCTTGTTGTGGATTTATGGATAACATCTCAGAAATTATGAGGTGATAACCGACCACGAACGGAAATGATTAAATAGCCGAGAAGAACGAAGAAATGCAAAACTCCACTATACGGAGAATTAATTGCACTTCGAGACGCGAGAAGAAAAGATACTTGAACTCCACCAACAAAATCTTGATGAACTCTTGAAGAATGAATTAAATCATGAAGAACCACCATGAAGAACTCCGGTGACAAAAGGATGATGAGGCAGAATGAAAGATGAAGAAAAATAAGATGAGCCTTGCGGTGAATTGAATGGAGGTTCCGACGAGATGGCCGAGGAAAAATTTGAACTTCGGAAAAAGAAAAGATGAAATGCTTGGAATTAGAATTTATTCATCAAGAACAAACTCTGAAGGAAGGGATTACTCACTTGGATGAAATAAGAATAAGATTTATTGTATGCTTAACCTTCATCAAATTAAATTGATGACAAGCAATGGATTTGCATACTACTTATTCTTCTTGAAAAGGATTAAGAAGTGACATATCGCAAACTTGAGAAGGTCTTCATGAACCACCGTTAGGATTGGAAAGAATGAATGGATTAAAAGATAATCAAGGAAAAAGAATCTTGAACGAACCACCGTAAGAATTCGAAAATGACTGATGAAAGAGAATGAATCACCGGGAAGAATTAGAAAAGCGCGAATATACTTGAGGGAATTAAGTTGCAAGAGAACAAAGAGATCATGAGCTGATTAAAGAACACTTGAGCGAAGCACCTGGATAATTAGAGAACGGTAACTGGAATGATGACCTCCGGTGAAAAGAAATGGACAAACAACTCCTGACATACTCTGGATGGGTGAAAAGAATTTGCATGACCTAAAACAATTTGATAGGATAACATCGAGCTAGCACCGCGAATCTCCAGGGAACGGACAAGATTAAAGAGAAATCTTCTTCTTTGGTCTTCAAATGATGACGAGAAACACCACCAAAATTACTGAGGTACTCCGGGAGGAAGAAAAAACGAAGAGGGGTTGAGCCAACAATGAAAATGATTTTGAAAGCGATCTTGGAGAAGGCATGTGACTGATGGAATCCATTCTTACGTCACACTTGAAAAGAATTGAGAATAACTCCGGGGAATCAGAAGAGTCAGGTAAGATCCTGGGAAAATACCTGTGGGTTAGGGCCCACTAAAAGGAAAACACCGTTGGAAAGGGATTGTTGAACAGATAGATGATGTACCAGAATAATTGAAATATTTGAATGAGGTGACAACCTCGAATTAATTCGAACACAGGTGAATCTCTTGAGATATCCTGAGCACTCCGGAAGGATTAACTAGCGAGAGGCGAACGAGCAAGGCGAACACTTGATCCAAGGAAAAGAATGTGATCAACCCGAAAAACTGGAATTAAGTCCACCGGAGAAGAAAAAGAGAATTCACCGGTTGAGATGATTGAGGGAAGACTGAAGAGACTCCACATGAAAGGAATTGATGGTCGAAAGAGACTCAAACTCCGGGAAGAAGAGGGTGGGAGGGCGGGAAAACAAGGCAACTTGGAAGGGGGAACCGACGAATATCTTGAAGAGAAAACACCGGCTGAAATGATTGAGGAAAGAAAGCAAAGACTTCGCACGAGTAGGATGGATACTTGATTACGAACTCCGGATTCGAGAATAAGAAGGGTGGGCTGATGGGAAAAGAAGACAACTAAGGATTGAACTTGACGAAGAAGAAGAGGCTCGAGTCAACTTGACGAGAAATGCACCGGATGAAAAAGCTGGGGAACAGCGATCGGAAAAACCAACTGCGTGAACCTAAAGAAAAATTTGAATGGGAAGAGGAGTAATTCAAAACACCTACGTCAAGATTCCTCACCAGAGCGACGAAGGGGCAGAGGAGTAAAAAGAATTCCTACTCTCCGATATAACTAGACTCCGAAATCAGTTTTCTTCTAGACTCAATAGCGGCCAAACTACACGATCAATCAAGGGGGGCTCCTAAGGTTGGTCGAGGATCTGATACCAACTTGTCACGCCCAATATGCGACCCTATCCAAAAGGAACTCGAAGGTCCCACCAAGGATAGACCCGCATATTGGAAAGCTTTTGCAAGGTGGATATCATTACATCAACATTACATAATAGTGGGGATACATCCAATACATACAATGTCACATGAATACAACAATACAACATACAAGAACAACATCCGACTACGGATGAATCATAAACAGAAACTCAAACAATATCCATCCTGCTAGCCCAGGCTGCCGACCTGGAACCTATCCCCTGATCGAAGAAGAAGCAGAAGCAGAACTCCAAACAAACAAGCATCGCTCTCGCGTCATGATCATCGCATAACCTGTACCTGCAACTGTTGTTGTAGTAATCTGTGAGCCACGAGGACTCAGCAATCCCATTACCATGGGTATCAAGACTAGCAAAGCTTAATGGGAAAGGAAGGGGTAAAGTGGTGAGGTTGCAGCAGTGACTAAGCATATATGGTGGCTAACATACGCAAATAAGAGCGAGAAGAGAAGCAAAGGAACGGTCGTGAAGCTAGCAATGATCAAGAGGTGATCCTGAACACCTACTTACGTCAAACATAACCCAGAAACCGTGTTCACTTCCCGGACTCCGCCGAGAAGAGACCATCACGGCTACACACGCGGTTGATGCATTTTAATTCGGATCTGGTGTCAAGTTATCTACAACCGGACATTAACAAATTCCCATCTGCCACATAACTGCAGGCACGGCTCTCGAAAGTTTATACCCTGTAGGGGTGTCCCAACTTAGCCCATGACAAGCTCTCGCGATCAACGAAGGAATAGACCTTCTCCCAGGAAGACCCGATCAGTCTCGGAATCCCGGTTTACAAGACATTTCGACAATGGTAAAACAAGACCACCAAAGCCGCCCGATGCGCCGACAATCCCGATAGGAGCTGCACATATCTCGTTCTCAGGGCAACACCGGATAAGTCAAGCTACAAGTAAAACCAGACTTCAAGTTTCCCCGAGGTGGCCCCGCAGGCTGCTCAGTTTGGGCCAACACTTAGACAAGCACTGGCCCGGGGGGGCTAAAATAAAGATGACCCTTGGGTTAATTACTCCCAAGGGAAAAGGTAGGTGGTGGTGAGGCAAATGGTAAAACCAAGGTTGCACCTTGCTGGACAAGTTTTATTCAAAGCGAACTGTCAGGGGGGTCCCATAAATCACCCGACCGTGTTAGGAACGCAAAATCCGGGAACATAACACCGGTATGACAGAAACTAGGGCGGCAAGAGTGGAACAAAACACCAGGCATAAGGCCGAGCCTTCCACCCTTTACCAAATATATAGATGCATTAATAATATAAGAGATATTGAGATATCCCAACATAACCCTGTCCACCATGGAGCAATCTTCAACTTCACCTGCAACTAGCAACGCTATAAGAGGGGCTGAGCAAAGCGGTAACATAGCCAAACAACGGTTTGCTAGGAATGGTGTCAAAGGTTAGAGGTTCATGGCAATTTGGGAGGCTTGAAGAGCAAATGATAGGAAGCGCAACATAGCGATAGAACGAAGCAACTAGCATAGCAATGATAGTAGTGAGATCCAGGGTAGCGGTCATCTTGCCTGAAATCCTGCAAGGAAGAAGAACTATTCCATGAAGAAGATGAAGCCACGAAGACGAACCACACGTAGACGAACGAATCCTCACGATCGCAACGAAATGGGAACTATCGAGAAGAAGCACACAACATGGTAAACACACCACACATGAACAAGACATGATGCACAACAAGCATGATGCATGACAAAGCTACATGAAGCTACTCATGGCAAGAGATGATGCAAACAAGAACACCACATCAAGGCAAGTTTAAATGAGGACGGGAACAACATATAACAATTCCGGCAAGTCCTCATATGCAAATTTCGAAATTGGTCCAGAACTGAATAAACCTTATGTTCAAGTTGTTAAACAGCAAGTTAAAGAGCACCAAGACGATCTACACGAAATTCTAGTCAAGTTACATATAAAGTTCATTAGATTCGGAGCTACGGTCTAGAAGATATGAGCAAAACAAGTTAAACATGGCATTGATGCAAAATGCATACAAACATCAAGCAATCACCTCAAAACAAGGATGCAACATGATAATATGAAACAACATGCAAAATCAAGCAAGTTTCATATAGAGCACACTCAAAACGGAGCAACGGTTCAACACATGCACACTATACAAGTTATAGCAACAACCTATCCATAACAACAACTAGGCATCTTGCAAGCATCAAAACAATATGCTACAACACCCCAACATAATAACAAAAGGCATGGGCATGAAGTACAGGTAAAGCACAACAAAACATGGACACTGAGCTATCTCCAGAAACAACTAGAACATGCTCAAAAAGAAATGGGAAGATTGCAAATGATAACAGTTTCAGACTTATCAGGAAATAACATCAGGTTGCAATGTTTAGAGCTATCAAACAACATGTTACAGGAAGCTATCATGGCAAACAAAGTCATGGCATGAATCTACTTATATCGTAGATCAAAAGTCCCTTACTGACCATGAGCCAAAAAGGCATAGAAAATATGATGGCACCCATGTAAACATGGCAAGTTATATTACAGATTCAAACATGGCAGGAACAACAATAAGTAGGCATGTTCGTGAGCTCGAACCACTCACCACAGAGCAACACATGGCATGGCAAGGCAACCAACAGTAAGAAGACATGTTTGTGAAGCTAGCATGGCAAGAGAAAGTTCATAGGATGCATGGATCACTAGCAAACAATCATGGAAACATTGAACTTGATGTTAACAGGCTGACAGCAACATTTTCAAGCAACTTTGGAGCAAAATAACAACATGCACCAGCAGGCTATAATTGCAACCAAAGGCATGAATGGATAGAGAAGACATGTAGATGAAAACATGTTTATAGGACATCTCCAGATTATGCATAGGATAGCTAGTAGAAGCATGTTTATATAGCAACAAAATATAACAGAATCTGTCAGGAAAACAGCAATAGCAACTACCCTACTTAACAAGCTTGATGCACTCAACACACAACTCACAAAAATACATGGATGGCACCCCTGGAAAGATGGCATGGCATAGATCAACATACATGCAGACATCAACCTCATAGGATGCACACATCAATCATGGCAAAAATGACAAAAGAGCAAGTTATAACAGTTTCAGCAGATTAACATCAAGATGAGCTCAAATGAAAATGGTGCAATGGAATGAAATGAAGTACTCGTCGAGACGAACAATTCGACATATTACACGCACAAAACGGAGCTACGGATGCAGAGATAAAACAGGTCAAACATGGCACGATAATACTGGAATCTGGGGGACTTGGTGGAATTTTCACCTCGCGAAAAAAAACAACGCGGATCGGGTCGGAGACGTGGATCGGGTCGGGGATGAAACGGGTCGCGGATCCGTGACCCGGCAGCGGAGAGCTCCGGCGAGGCCGACGGAATCCGGCGAGCTCCGGGGCGTTGGAGGCCAGATCCGGCGAAGGCCGGCCGGATCCAACGGCTCCGACGGCGCAGGGGCATGGTGGCGGCGCGGAGGAGGAGCCGGGGCGCAACGGCGGTGCGGGGCAGACGACGCCCGCGTGCGCGCGGCGGCGGTCGGGGCGGCCCGGGCACCGGCTGGAGGACGGCGGGGTCGCCGGCGCCGGGCGGCGAGGGCGCCGGCGGCGGGGAGGCCGGCGCCGGGGGCGGGCCCGGCGCGGGCGCGCAGGGGCGCGGAGGGGCGCGACGTCGGGCGGGGGCTGGCAGGGAGCCATCGGGCGGCGGGCGGCAGCGGGCGCCGGCGGCGGAGAGCGGCGGCGGCGCATCCGGGCCCGGGCAGGCCAGCTGCGGGCCGGGCGGGCCGCGGCGCGGGGAACGGCGGCGCAGGACATGTGGCGGGCGGTGGTTGGAGCAGGAGGCGGCGGGGGTGACGTGTCGCGCCCTGATTGGGCCGGGCGACGTGTCCGGTGGACAGGTCCGGCGCGGATGGACATGTCCGGCGGCGCGGAGGAGGAAGAGGCTAGGGTTTGGACCCGAAATTTCGGAGGGGGAGGTCTATATATAGGTAGAGGGAGCTAGGAGAGTCCAAATGAGGTGCTGTTTTCGCCCACATGATCGTGATCGAACGACCGACAGCATGGAGGGGTTTTGGATGGGTTTTGGGCCACTTTGGAAGGGGTGTTGGGCTGCAAACAAAAGAGGGCTCTGCGGTTACCCAGTTAACCGTTGGAGTATCAAACGACCTCCAAATGGCACGAAACTTGGCAGGCGGTTTACCGGTGCTATACCAAGGCCGCTTGGCAAACCTCGGGCCATTCCGAGAAAGTTTAACACCCGCTCACAACAGGAGAGAAGAAGGGGACGCCGGATGACATAGGAGCGCCGGATTGCAAAACGAACAACGGGGAAAAAGCTCGGATGCATGCGACGAACACGTATGCTAAATGAAATGCACATGATGACATGATATGAAATGCAGATGATGACATGGCAAAATGCAACACGCAAGCAAATGACATGGCAATGACGGCGAATAACTGGCAGACACCTGGCGCATCGAATCCGGGGCGTCACAACTGTCTACCCAAAGTAGAGAGTTAATGCTTCAGAAAGACTGTGTCTCGAATCTCCGACCATGGATGTGTTCGAGTCTTGTGGGGAAAAGTGCGCAAACCTCTGTAGAGTGTATAAACTAATCTTGGTTAGCCGTGTCCCCGGTTATGGACATCTTGAGTATCTGGTTCTTGGATTATCATGTTGATCTCATCACTCCAAATTAATTTGATTGGGTTTAATAATGATGCTTAATTGGGATTGAGTTGGAGGAACGTTCTCAATGTTTATCAACCACCATGATAGTTAAATAAAATTTATTCCTTTGTTGTAGGGAAAAATTGGCTTTATGCAAAACTGTAACCATAGAGCTTTCCACCAGCCATATATGCATGTAGTGATAGCATTCATTCTATACATTACTCTGTGTGTTACATTGCCAGCATATTCCATGTGCTGTCCCGTTTCGGGCTGCAAAATTTCATGTTGCAGACTTTTCAGACGATGAGTAAGGTGCCATAGGTCGTTATCGTTCACTTAGCTATGCCGTTGGAGTCGATGGACTCACTTTATCTTCCAAGCCTTCCATTGTTATCGTTTTTAGATGGCCTTAAGCCATATTTATTGTAATAAGCTCTCTTTTGAGACATTCAATGTAATAAGTGTGTGATTGAAACTATGCTATAAATCCTCAAGTATTGTGCATGTCAGCATTACCGATCCAGGGATGACACTGATGCATAGAGACTAGACTGTTTGAGGTCTAGTCGCTACAAGATGGTATCAGAGCACACGCTGACTGTAGGACACGACCACTAAGCTAAAACCATTGGTCACTCCTCTCTTCTCATTTCTAACTCCTCTCCCTTTTCTACTCTATAGGATGCGGATGCAAGGAACAAGTTTACACAACCGGATGAAGACACCCCTTTCGGACGACACTTGAATACTAGGTACCTGAACATCGAAATACCAAGCTTCACTAGGACCTACATCACCACTTTACCAGAAGAGGAGCGTTGGATGATTCGAGTTCAAGTACCAGGAAGGACTTTCATGCCAGTCACTGAGCCCATAGAGTTTTCCTTTGATGCACCAACCTGGAGTCTAGGAAAGAGCATGGCAGCCCACATCACCATGGGACGCATTGGAGAAGTTTACCACAAGGATCTTAAAGATACTATATACCAGATTTGTGGGCGCTGAGATGAGCAATGGGAGATGATCAACACCAGGAGCGATAGGTCCATTGCAGTTTTCATCCAAGAGTTAAACCAGCACATTCGTCGCCAGGAGAACCAGATGTGCGCAGGCATGATAGATCCGAAGAAGGCAATGAGCAGGATCACGAAGCTGGAGGAATAAGTCAAGTCTACACGCGACGGGTATGAGGAGGAAATGAGGATACTCGTGGAGAAGAATGATGACCTAACAAGGAAGCTAGGAGTATTCATGGGAGACCCCACGCCAGGAGGAGATGACAACGATTCAAAGGACATTCACTCGGAGGACTACATCATCATCAACGACACCGACTCGGACCCCGACGATAGCGACGATGACTATGTTGATGAAGCTGGAGCAGATATCATGGAGTCTTCCACCGATTAAAACACCTAGTCGACCACCATATCAGTAGTAGTATTCCCCCATGTACATAGTATAGTCCGAGCACTTTTGTAATGATAGTTAGACCGCTTGTATGCCCTTGTTTGAATTGATTGAAGTGATATGATTGTGTTTGTCTCATGTGCATATGGGTAGTGTTTTTCCCTTTAGACCTCATTCTATTCTATTTTCTCATCTTTTCTAAACCCATCATATGCCTCCGAGATGTGACAATGGATTTGCTTTCCTGTTGGAGCTCACTCAGTTGATCCAGCAGCAGAATACCCTGATGCAACTGCTAGTTCAGAATCAGAATCAGGGGAACAACAACAACAACAACCCACCACCACCACCACCTGTTGACCACTTAGCCCGTTTTCTAAGGCTGAATCCGCCGGTGTTCTCTAGTAGCACCAAGCTGATTGTTGCAGATGATTGGCTCCGCAAGATTGGGAGGGAGCTGACCACTGTAGGATGCACAGATGTGGAGAGAGTGCGTTTTGCTGCACATCAGCTTGATGGACCCGCAGCATCATGGTGGGAGAATTTCACAACCACTTACCCCATCGACACTTTCACATGGGACTAGTTCCAGTAGGCTTTTCGCACTGCCCATGTTTCAGTAGGAGCTATGGCCATGAAGAAGCGTGAGTTTCGCAACTTGCGCCAAGGAGGATGCACAGTGGGGCGGTATGTGGACGATTTTATTAAGTTAGCACGTTATGCCCCGGATGACGTCGCTACAGATGCCACAAAACAGGAGAAGTTTCTGGAAGGACTGAATGATGAGTTGAGCATGCAGTTGATGGTGGCAACCTTCAACAACTACCATGAGTTGGTAGATAGAGCTCTCATGATTGAAGGGAAGCAGCAGCAGATTGACAACCGCAAGAGGAAGTATGGACAAGGGAAGTACAATTCAGGAGCTGAGCAGAGGCCCCATTTTACCCCGAACTCGGGAGGACACATTCACCATAACCATGGAGGACATAATTCCAATGGAGGGAGTTCGCATAATCATAGTGGCCCCAAGAATAGGAATGGGATTGGAGGAAGAAACAGCCAGAACCGTTCCAACCCAGTAACGCCCGCCAAGAAGGATCTAAGTCACATTACTTGTTTCAAGTGTGGGAAGAATGGACACTATGCCACGGAGTGTTCTGAAGCAAAGAATGGAAATGGCAATGGAAGCTCTGGGAAGAAAACCAACCCTTCCAACAGGGGACAAGTGAACCACGTTAGTGTGGAGGAGGTTGAAGCGCAACCCGATGCAGTTATAGGCAAGTTTTTTGTTAAGTCATTTATTGCAATCGTTCTTTTTGATATTGGTGCATCGTATTCATAAATATCAAGGGGATTTGTGGATAAGTTTAACATGCCAACCCAAGCCCTTAGGTCACCCATGTTAGTAACCTCGCCAGGAGCAGAGTATATGGCTAGCCTATGGTGTGATCGGTTACCATTAAGGATTGGTAACTATGTGTTCCCCTCAGACCTAATAGTATTGGAGTCACAAGGACTAGATGTAATATTAGGCATGGATTGGTTACCAAAGTATGGAGGGAACACTGACTGCGCCAGTAAGTCAATTTTGCTCACCACCCCAGAAGGAAGAAGGATTAAGTATGTATCCCGGCATGTGCCGAAGAGGACTCAAGTGAATTCCTTATCAGGAGTTGTGCAGGAGGAAGTACTAGTGGTGAAGGATTCCCTGATGTATTTCCAGAGGAGTTGCCAGGCATGCCACCCGATAGAAACATTGAGGTTTTGATTGAGCTTTTGCCAGGCACAGGGCCAATATCTAAGATACCTTGTCGGATGCCCGCAAAGGATTTGGAGGAAATTAAGAAGCAGATTAAGGAGTTATTGGATAAAGGCTATATTCGCCCAAGTTCGTCACCTTGGGGACCACCAGTGCTTCTAGTGGAGAATAAGGATGGATCGTTGAGGATGGTTGTTGATTATCGTGGATTGAATGAAGTGACAATCAAAAACAAGTACCCACTACCAATGATCAATGATTTGTTTGACAAGTTGCAAGGAGCTAAAGTATTTTCCAAGATCGATCTGCGATCAGGATATCACCAACTGAAGATTCGAGAGCAGGATATACCTAAGACAGCTTTTACCACAAGGTACGGGCTTTATGAGTATATAGTTATGTCATTTGGTCTGACTAACGCGCTGGCATATTTCATGAACATGATGAACAAGGTGTTTATGGAGTTTTTGGATAAGTTCGTCATGGTGTTCATTGATGATATTCTTGTCTACTCGAAGATGAAGAGGAGCATAAGGAGCATTTGAGTTTGGTACTTGGGAAGCTCAGAGAACATCAGTTATATGCCAAGTTCAGCAAGTGTGAGTTTTGGGAAGGAAGTTGGATTCCTCGGACATGTTATATCCGGAGAAGGAATAGCAGTAGACCCCACCAAGGTTGTCACTGTGACTAATTGGGAACCACCCACGTCAGTTGGAGAGATCCGGAGTTTCCTTGGACTCGCAGGATACTACAGAAGGTTCATTGAGAATTTCTCTAAGATTGCAAAGCCCATGACGGAGTTGTTTAAGAAGGACACCAAGTTCAAATGGACTAAGGAATGTGAGGCCAGTTTTTAGGAGTTGAAGAAACGTTTGGTTACAGCCCCAGTGTTGATTCTTCCAGATCAACGCAAGGATTATCAAGTGTATTGTGATGCTTCTCGTCGAGGACTTGGAGCAGTGCTGATGCAGGAGGGAAGAGTTGTATCATATGCCTCACGACAGCTTAAACCCCATGAGCTAAATTATGCTACACACGATTTGGAGTTAGCAGCCGTAGTGCATGCGTTCAAGAGATGGAGACATTTTCTCATCGGAAACCATTGTGAGGTGTACACGGATCACAAGAGTTTGAAGTATATCTTCACGCAGAAGGAGTTGAATCTCAGGCAAAGGAGATGGTTGGAGCTCATTAAGGATTATGATATGAAGTTGCACTATCATCCCAGAAAGGCTAATGTATTAGCCGATGCATTGAGTCGCTAGAGTCATGTCAATACACTTATGACTGGAGGATTACCCAAGGAGTTAGCAGAGGATCTTCGCGAGCTATGTTTGGAAATAGTTCCGAGAGATTATGTAGCAGCATTGGAAATTCAGTCTACCTTGATGGATAAGATCAGGGAAGCTCAAAAGATTGACAAGGAGATTGCCGAGATAAAGGAAAGGATGAACAACGGAAAGGCTAAAGGATTTCGTGAGGATGAGCACGATATCTTATGGTTTGAGGATCGCGTATATGTGCCTAATGACCCCGAGATCAGGAAGTTGATTCTGCAGGAGGCCCATGATTCGCCGTATTTGATTCACCCAGGAAATACCAAGATGAATCTGGATTTGAAGGACAGTTTCTGGTGGACCGGAATGAAGAAGGATATTGCGGAGTATGTAGCGGTTTGTGATGTATGTCAGAGAGTAAAGGCAGAGCATCAGAAGCCAGCAGGATTGTTACAGCCATTGCCGATACCCGAATGGAAGTGGGATAAGCTAGGCATGGATTTTATCATGGGTTTGCCTAGGAATCGTTCAAGCTATGACTCAACTTGGGTTGTAGTCGATCGGTTGACGAAGGTAGCTCATTTCATCCCAATGAAGACCACTTACACCAGTGCTAAGTTGGCAAAGATATACATGACCAGGATTGTATGTCTGCATGGAGTTTCGAGGACCATTGTATTAGATAGAGGAACCCAGTTTACCTCAAAGTTCTGGAATCATTTGCATGAGACTTTGGGTACCAGGCTAGAGTTCAGTACAGCCTTTCATCCGCAGACAGATGGACAGACCGAGAGAGTCAATCAGATTCCGGAGGACATGTTGAGAGCTTGTGCGCTAGATTATGGATCTAGTTGGGACGACAATTTGCCGTATGCAGAATTCACTTACAATAATAGTTATCAAGCCAGTTTGAAGATGGCCCCTTTTGAAGCCTTGTACGGAAGGAGGTGCAGGACACCGCTGCTATGGGATGAATTTGGAGACCGTCAGTTGTGTGGACCAGATTTGATTAAGGAGTCTGAAGAGAAGGTTAAATTGATTTGCGATAGACTCAAGGTATCCCAGTCTAGGCAGAAGAGCTATGCGGATTCTAAACGCAAGGAGACAGTTTACGAAGTCGGAGATAGAGTGTATCTTCGTGTGTCCCCACTTCGAGGAGTTAAGCATTTTGGAGTTAAGGGAAAGTTAGCACCATGTTTTGTGGGACCATACAAAGTTTTGGAGCATATGGAAGAAGTTCCTAACAAGTTGGAATTGCCAGAAGGATTGTCAGGAGTCCATGATGTGTTTCACGTTTCCTAGTTGAAGAAGTGCCACACACAGATGGCCGATATTCCTCTGAGAGATATAGTGCCACTGGAAGCGATTCAGTTGGATAGCGATTTGACCTACGAGGAGAAACCAGTGAGGATTCTCGTGTTTGCTAGCTGAGTCACACGCAACAAGGTTATCAAGTTCTGCAAAGTTCAGTGGAACCACCACACCGAGGATGAAGCCACCTGGGAACGAGAGGAAGACCTACGGAAGGACCACCTGCACATATTTTCTAGCCAATTTGGAATGTTATACATTAGATCATCATTGCATATCATATTTTATTGCATTTTTGGTTGATCCTAGAAATTCTAAGCAACTCAAGGACCCACGGAGAGAGTTGGGGATTTCATTAATTTTCATATTTGAGTTTTCCCAAATTTTGAAAGAGGATCATTTCGTTTTAATTATTTTTCTCTTCAAATATTTCTATTATAAAAATAAAAGAGAGGGGATAAAATGACTTCTCCAAAATAAACAAATATTGGAGGGAAAATATTAAAATCAAATAAGAATTTTATTCGGAGTTTTATTGCTATTTTATTTGAATTAGGAAAAAACTTGGTTTTTCAAAATTGCATTAGAGGCCCAAATAAATGTTCACTTTGTCTGCAATATTATTAGAGGACCGTGAAAATTTATTTTAGGATTTTTGTAGTCCGTTTAGTATTTTCCGGTTTAGTTAAATAGCGGACGTTCGTCTGTACGTTCGTTTTTAACGAACGATGTTCATCCGTTAGCCGCAGACAGCGAACGTTCGTTTGTTAGCCTGTTCGTCAATTTTTCTTTTTCCAGGGTTTTTCCGCGATTATTTTCGATCGCGATTTCTGCCCTGATCTTCGTTTTAGTTTATCTTTTCGCTCGTTTATCCGATTTAGGTGATTCAAGCGCCTAGATCTTCTTCTCGAAGCCCACTTTCTGTTTAATCAAGTTGAACAAGATTTTGGTACTGCAAAATTTGACTTTAGTTCAGATTAGTAAACAGATCTTGTTTCTTTCGTAGTTTGAGTTTCGTTGATCCGTTTAATTTGATTCTTTTTGCAAACCGTAGTTCTTCAGTTGAACTTTCTGGTTAGATATTTTATTTGAGTTTTACCATGCTTCTAGTTGAGTGCTTATTGTATGTTATTGTTTGTTTGCGATAGAGTGTGAAGCGTGCTACTACGAGTCTCTAGGTTTTGCGGATCATCAGTAATGCAAGTAAAACTTCAATCATACCTCTTTACTACCCAGTTTTTATGCATTAGATCAACCCTCAAACATTGCATGGTTAGGATTTGATTAACATGTGGGTTTTGGGAAGTAGATGATGAGGTAGAACCTATTGCCCTTTTTATTATCAAACCTTTGGGAGTTACTTCTACGTTATGCTTATGTTGCTATGCTATGCTCGTAGACGTGGATTGGGTGAGTGTATCCATGACAAATGTGAGTATTGTTAATTAATGGTTAACCTAAGGTGGCTACTTAAATACACATCTGGGTGGATTGCTTGCAGGCACCCTGGAGTACCCAGTGGTTGTTAGGGCACCTGGAGAATCCAGTGTTGTCCTAGGATATCCCGGAGTACCCGTGTGATCATCCTACGGTTCGCCACCCAGGCTCAAAGGGTCATAAGATTAGTCATGCTAGAAACTACCGTGTGCAGCCACAAGCCATTATGGGCTCTGGCATAGTTGAGTAAGTTGCGTGAAGCTCTTGAAGAGGTAGGCTAGCAGATGTAGTGGGTTGTAGGTGGTACTGTCTACCCAAAGTAGAGAGTTAATGCTTCAGAAAGACTGTGTCTCGAATCTCCGACCATGGATGTGTTCGAGTCTTGTGGGGGAAAGTGCGCAAACCTCTGCAGAGTGTATAAACTAATCATGGTTAGCCGTGTCCCAGGTTATGGACATCTTGAGTATCTGGTTCTTGGATTATCATGTTGATCTCATCTCTCTAAATTAATTTGATTGGATTTAATAATGGTGCTTTATTGGGATTGAGTTGGAGGAACCTTCTCAATGTTTATCAACCACCATGATAGTTAAATAAAATTTATTCCTTTGTTGTAGGGAAAAATTGGCTTTATGCAAAACTGTAACCATAGAGCTTTCCACCAGCCTTATATGCATGTAGTGATAGCATTCATTCTGTACATTACTCTATGTGTTACATTGCCAGCATATTCCATGTGCTGACCCATTTCGGGCTGCAACATTTCATGTTGCATACTTTTCAGACGATGAGTAAGGTGCCATAGATCGTTGTCGTTCACTCAGCTATGTTGTTGGACTTGATGGACTCACTTTATCTTCCAAGCCTTCCGCTGTTATTGTTTTTAGATGGCCTTAAGCTATATTTATTGTAATAAGCTCTCTTTTGAGACATTCAATGTAATAAGTGTGTGATTGAAACTCTGCTATAAATCCTCAAGTACTATGCGTGTCAGCATTACCGATCCAAGGATGACACTGATGCACAGAGACTAGACTGTTTGAGGTCTAGTCGCTACAATCTTGAGAGAAGGCTCTAGTGAAACCTATGGCCCCCGGGTCTATTTTCCATCATATAAGTTTCCGATCTATAATTTTAGTTTCCTATTTACTTTCTTTGCAATCTTTTACTTTTTGTTCCATAAAACAAAAATACCAAAAATATTACTTTACCTTTTATCCATCTCTATCAGATATCACTATGCAAATAACCGTGAAGGGATTGACAACCCCTTATTGCGTTGGGTGCAAGTTGGTGCTTGTTTGTGCAGGTATTCAGTGACTTGCGCATTATCTCCTACTGGACTGATACCTTGGTTCTCAAAAGCTGAGGGAAATACTTACTCTACTTTGCTGCATCACCCTTTCCTCTTCAAGGGAAAAACCAACGCAAGCTCAAGAAGTAGCACCCGGGAGACGGTCGTGGAAAGAGGAAGCAGCACAATAGAGGAAGAAGCGGTGGAATGACCGCGATAGGAAGAAGTGGTTGCACGACGCTCGTGGAGGCAAGGATCTGCGCTTGGATGGGTGGCGGTGGTGGGATCAGGCTATATTAGCGTCGGAGTGGGGTGGGTGTGGTGCGGGGCTTGCTATAGAGAGTAGGCAACTGGAATTGGAAGGAGGGGAGGCGGAGAGGCATGGGTGGATTTTACTTCATGGCCACGAGGATGGGTAAATTTAAGGGTTCGACGCCGCTCGGAGTAAAAAAATACTCCTCTAAGTATTTTTCGGCTTTAACTAGGTGCCAGTTAGAGCAAAAAAACATATTTTTTCTCCTCTTACCAGTTCAGGGGATCTGCTAGAGTTCCCTAAGAAGAAACATCTATCGCACATTGTTAGTACAAACAGTGCGCAATGCAAGCATCGCAAATGGTAGAAAAATGAACCCATGTGTCAAAAAACTAAACGTGTGCGATGGGCCATCCATCGGGTAGGATTTTGAGATGCAAACCATGTGTGGTAAGGGGCACGCGGTAACGTATAAACTTGTGTGTGCGATAAGTCATCCTAACACACACGACTACTTCCGTTGATTTGCAAATGCTTTACAAAAATAAATTGTGTGCAATTACTTGGGACATTGCACATGTTGCATAATATGAATACTCGTGCGTGATGATTTGAAAATTGTGCGCCCAATTTATAGAGGTAACTCATGTGTGATAGGTCATGATAGCGTATACGATCGTGTGGTAAGAACTGTTTGCTCTATCGGGCACGCGGTAGAATTAAAGAATGGCGTGCGATACAGAAATGAGTGCTGAACAAGGCGTGTGTGGTAACTTGTAGTGGCGTGATGGTTTTGTTCTGAGAAACGTGTGCTCAGTTGTTAAGTTTGGCACATGTTTTGTTTTGACCAATTGTATGCGGTATTCACTGTATCGCACATGGGTGTGTAAGCTTTGTTGTGTGTGCACGTGTCTCCGCGTCGTGCTAGCACGCTCCTTCCTTCTTTCTTCTATTTTCCCTCTATGTAATATGGTGCTACCACCCGTACCAACCCACAGGCACCCCAGTCCAGCAATTAATGCCATTATCTATATGTCAGATAAAACATGGCACTACTTCCCAGCTCTCCCCACCTTTGCCCATCGACTTCCCGCCTCTCCCGGTAATTGTTTTTCCACCATCAAGTGGCCATAAAAGTCCAGGAAGCAGCACACCATAGCGCATACACATCACAACATGTACGTCATCTCAAGTCCAAGCATGCCACCCCGCCAAAGTGTTGACTCCGTCGTCAACCCCCTCGGTGAGGAGAATAAGCCAGAGAGGACCAGACAACAAGAGTATCATCGCTGCTTGGCTAGCCATCGATGAGTCGGTGCAGGCACCATGGCCCATCGGGGGCTTGATTCCCCGCCAGAATGGGCAGCGGTCTGATAACCCACAAGTATAGGGGATCAACTGTAGCCTCTTTCGATAAGTAAGAGTGTCGAACCCAACGAGGAGCTAAAGGTAGAACAAATATTCCCTCAAGTTCTATCGACCACCGATACAACTCTGCGCATGCTTAACGTTCGCTTTACCTAAAACAAGTATGAAACTAGAAGTACTTTGTAGGTGTTGTTGGATAGATTTGCAAGAATGTAAAGAGCACGTAAATATAAACTAGGGGCTGTTTAGATAAAGAAGCAATAAAGTTAGTATAGCGAGTGTGGAAAAGTGGTGGTAGGAGTTGTGAAATTGTCCCTAAGCAATTGACTACTTTACTAGACCGATAGCAAGTTTTATGTGGGAGAGGCCACTTCTAGCATGTCATCCCTGACTTGGAATTCTATGCACTTATGATTAGAACTATTATCAAGCATCCGCAGCTATTAACGTTCATTAAGGTAAAACCCAACCATAGCATTAAGATATATTGGTCCCCTTTCAATCCCGTATGCATCAATTTCTATGCTAGGTTGAAGCTTCTGTCACTCTTGACCTCCAATACATAATCCTATCAACATACAACTAACCCTATGGTGTGATCCACGCGCGCGCTCATATGATGGGCACAAAAGGACAACAACATAACCACAAGCAAATTAAACCAATCATAGCAATTCACCAATTACCGAAAGGATAACGAAAACCTACTCAAACATCATAGGATGGCAACACATCATTGGATAATAATATGAAGCATAAAGCACCATGTTCAAGTAGAGGGTACAGCGGGTTGCGGGAGAGTGGACCGCTGTAGATAGATGGAGGAAGGTGATGGAGATGTTGGTGAATATGACGGAGGTGTTGGTGTAGATCGCGGTGATGATGATGGCCCCGGCGGTGTTCCGGCGCCACCGGGAGAGAGGGGAAGAGAGCCCCTCTTCTTATTCTTCTTCCTTGACCTTCTCCCTAGATGGGAGAAGGGTTTCCCCTCTGGTCCGTGGTCTCCATGGCGTGGGAGGGGCGAGAGCCCCTCCAAGATTGGATCTGTCTCTCGGTCTCTCTCTGTTTCTGCGTTCTCAGATTATGCCCTTTCATTGTTTCTTATATTCCTAGAGATCCGTAACTCCGATTGGATTGAAACTTTCACCACGATTCGTTTCCGGATATTAGCTTTCTTGCGGAAAAAGAAGGGCATCAACCGCCATACGGGGTGTCCACGAGGGTCAGGGGCGCGCCCACCCCTCTGGTGCGCGCCCCCTGCCTCGTGGGCCCTCGAACATCGTCTCACATTCATTCTTCTTCCCAAAAATCATAAATATTCCAAAAATATTCTCCATTTGTTTATATCATGTTTGGACTCTGTTTGATATGGGTTTTCTGCGATACATAAAACATGCAACAAATAGGAACTGGCACTGGGCACTGGATCAATATGTTAGTCCCAAAAATAGTATAAAAAGTTGCCAAAAGTATATGAAAGTTGAATATTATTGGCATGTAACAATCAAAAATTATAGATACGACAGAGATGTATCAGCATCCCCAAGCTTAATTCCTGCTCGTCCTCGAGTAGGTAAATGATAAAAAAGATAATTTTTGAAGTGGATTGCTACCTAGCATAATCTTGATCATGTAATCTAATTATGGCATGAATATTAAGACACAAGTGATTCAAGGCAATAGTCTATCATTTGACATAAAAACAATAATACTTCGGGCATTCCAACAAGCAATCATGTCTTTCAAAATATCAATTCTTCAGAACGTTATCCCTACAAAATCATATAGTCTTTTATGCTCCCTTTTATTAACACAAGGTACCCCTCATGCTCATCCCGGTGTCAGCCAAGCAATTGGTTCATATTTTTTAACGCGCTTCAGCTTTTTCAACCCTCACACAATACATGAGCGCAAGCCATGGATATAGCACTATAGGTGGAATAGAGTATGATGGTGGAGGTTGTGTGGAGAAGACAAAAGGGAGAAAGTCTCACATCGACGCGGATAATCAACGAGCTATGGAGATGCCCATCAATTGATGTCAATACGAGGAGTAGGGATTGCCATGCAATGGATGCACTGGAGCTATAAGTATATGAAAGCTCAAACTGAAACTAAGTGGGTGTGCATCCAACTTCCTTGCTCATGAAGACCTCGGGCATTTGAGGAAGCCCATCATCGGAATATACAAGCCAAGTTCTATAATGAAAATTCCCACTAGTATATGAAAGTGATAACTCAAGAGACTCTCTATATGAAGAACATGGTGCTACTTTGAAGCACAAGTGTGGTAAAAGGATAGTAGCATTGCCCCTTATTTCTTTTTCTCTCATTTTTTTATTTTTTCTCTTTCTTTGGTGGGCTTCTTTGGCCTTTTTTTATTTGGGCTTCTTTGGCCTCTTATATTTTTCATAAAGTACGGAGACTCATCCCAACTTGTGAGGTAATCATTGCTTCCATCATCCTTTCCTCACATGGTACAATGCTCTAATAATGATGATCATCACACTTTATTTACTTACAACTCAATATTACAACTCGATATCTAGAACAAAGATATGACTCTATATGAATGCCTCTGGTGGTGTACCGGGATGTGCAATGATCTAGCACAGCAATGACATCAAAAAATGGACAACCCATGAAAACACCATGCTAGCTATCTTACGATCATGCAAATCAATATGACAATGAATGCTCAAGTCATGTATATGATGATGATGAAAGTTGCATGGCAATATCTCTCGGAATGGCTATGGAAATGCCATAATAGGTAGGTATGGTGGCAGTTTTGAGGAAGATATAAGGAGGCTTATGTGTGATAGAGCATACCGTATCACGGGGTTTGGATGCACCGGTGAAGTTTGCACCAACTCTCGAGGTGAGAAAGGGAAATGCACGGTACCGAAGAGGCTAGCAATGATGGAAGGGTAGGAGTGCGTATAATCCATGGACTCACGTTAGTCATAAAGAACTCATATACTTATTGCAAAACTTTATTAGCCCTTGAAGCAAAGTACTACTACGCATGCTCCTAGGGGGGAGGTTGGTACGAGTTAACCATCGCACGCCCCCGACCTTCACGCAAAGATAAACAATCAAAATACAATGCGCACCAATCTGGTTACATAGTTAGGAGACCATAAGTGCATGCTTCGGGAATCACAAACCTTAACACCAATATCCTTACTAAACTCAACCATTTACTAGTACCTCCCATATATGGTCATCTCTATATCACAAAACTATTGCAAGAAATCAAACATATCATATTCAGTGATCTACAAGTTTTATGTAGGATTTTATGACTAACCATGTGAATGACCAATTCCTGTCATCTCTCTACATAGATATAAGTGAAGCAAGAGAGTTTAATTCTTTCTACAAAAGAGATGTCCACGCTCTAACAAATATATGTGAAGCAAAATAGCATTCTACAAATGGCGGTTTTCTATGTGAAGAGAAATGGGCAATCCAAACTTCAAATGATATAAGTGAAGCACATGAAGCATTCTATAAAGCCATACTCAAAGGATTTAAGTGAAGTGGAAAGAGCATTCTATAAATCAACCAAGGACTATCTCATACCAGTATGGTGCATAAAATAAAAGTGAAAACTAAACGCAAAAGACGCTCCAAGATTTGCACATATCACATGAATGAAATGAATCCGAAAACATATCGATACTTGTTGAAGAAAGATGGGATGCCTTCCGGGGCATCCCCAAGCTTAGAGCTTGAGTCTCCTTGAATATTTACTTGGGGTGCCTTGGTCATCCCCAAGATTGAGCTCTTGCCTCTCCTCCTTTCCCTCATATCGAGACCTCCTCGATCTTCGAACACTTCATCCACACAAAACTTCAACAGAAACTCGGTAAGATCCGTTAGTATAATAAAGCAAATCACTACTCTAAGTACTGTTGCAAACCAATTCATATTTTATTTTTGCATTGTAGCTACTGTAATATAACTATTCCATGGCTTAATCCACTGAGAGAAATTGATAGTTTCATCAAAACAAGTAAACTATGCATCAAAAACAGAATCTGTCAAAAACAGAACAGTCTGTAGCAATCCGAACATTCACCATACTTCTGGTGCCCCAAAAATTCTTCCAAAATTAGGAAAAATAAACAATTTTATAGAAAGACAGTGCAAAAAGATTCACAACCGTTTGACATTCCAGTAAAAATGTAAAATCGCGCACTACAGCCAAAGTTTCTGTCCTGCACCGCACAAACCAACAAGCAATCTAAAAATCCTAAAGGCAAACCTTGGCACATTCTTTTTATTATACATTGGAATTGTACAAGGGGATAATTATTTTTGTTGAAAAGTTTCTGTAATCAAGATTCACAAAGTTTTCGTGAGCATGAACAAAGTTCAAGGAGCTCCCCCACGATGACAATGCTTGTCTCTTTCACTTTCACTTTCCTTTTTGAAAAGTTTTGGGTTCCCCTCTTTATTTTGTTTTGTTTTTAGACTATATAAAAGCACTCAACAGGAATAAATGACTCTCTAAAACTTTCGGGTTGTCTCCCTGGCATCGCTTTCTTTAAAGCCATTAAGCTAGGCATATAGTGCTCAAGTAATGAATCCACCCGGATCCAAAGGTATATCAAAGCCAATTTTAATTAACAATGATTTGTAATTTAGTAGTGAGCACAAAGTAAAATATATCATGCAACAACGAAGTCTAACTCTCTTCCTATGCATCGGCATGTAACATCCCAAAATTCTAAATTTTGGAATGTTATATTAAATAGATAGTTTTGATTGACTGTATGATTGCTTGTGTGAAATTGAATGAAACTTGAAACTATTCGAAAGTTAAATGAGAGGGAATGAAATGACTTTCCCAAACTTTCACCTTGCATTTATGATCTCCATGAATTCAAATTCTTTTCATCACAAAACTCTAGAGAGAAGATGACATGACTTCTTCCATTCAAATAAATGAATACGGTTTTGAAAATATTTGAATTCCATTTGGAACTACTTCAAATTCAGAAACTTTAAGCAACTCAATGATTTTAATGAGAGAAGATAAAATGACTTCTTCAAAACATATGAAATATGAGTTGGGAATTTAAAAGAAATCCAATTTAAAAGTCCCTTCGAAAATTATTTTCAATTTGGACTTATTTGGGTTTTATTCAAATTATTTTTCTCCAAAAATAGAATATATGGAAAATAGGGTAAAATGATTCCCTACAATAGAAAATTGGGGAGAAATTAATTTGAAATTATTTTGGTATTTTTAAAATGATTTTTATTGGGTTTTAGGGCATCAGAAGAACTCTTTGCTTTATTTCAGTTTTTGTGGATTTTATTTGACGCTATAAAAATGTTCAGGATATAAGAAATCTTTTTCTGAATTTTTTTATATATTATATGCCTATAGTATATTTTAGTTTATTTAGTTTTATTTTTTTGTAAAAATAAATGTTTTTAAAAAATCTCTTTTCCGCCGAACTGGGCCGGCCCAGCTAGCCGCCAGGCCAGCCCAGCCCAGCGCGCCGCAGCCCAGCACCGCGCCCGTCCCCGAGCTCCCGCAGGACTCCGCCCGCCGCACACCGTTCGCCGCCGCCGTGGCCGACCCGGCCACCTCCGCGCCGCCTTGCCCCCTCCTCCATGCCTCCCTGCCTTTTAAGCGCGCCCCAGACCCCCCGGCCCCTCTCTCTCCCTCCTCCGCCGCAACCGCCACCCTCGCCGGAGTTGCAAACTCCGACGAGATCCGCGTCGTCGCCCGCTCCGCTCCGTCGCCCTCGACCTCCGCCGACGCCGCCATCACCTTCACCTCGACGAGCCGCGTCTGCCCATCTACTCCGCCGGCGCCACCGAGCCCCGGAGCCGCCGTCCCCGTCCAAGGCCGAAGCTGCCGCCACCGTCTTCCTCCCTGCCGGCGCCGTCAACCGTCGTGGTAACCGCCGCCTCCCCTCGCCATCGGATCTGGATCCAATGATCCAGATCATTTTGTTTTTTTTCACGAAATGTTTTCTCTAATATGTAAACATTCGCTATATTAACTTCTGTGATGAAAGCGTTCATCGTTTAGGTTTTCGTAGTGGACATTCATCTGTTAGTGCTGACTCGTAGCCAGGGACCTTATAGTAATTACTTTATTTTATAGATTAGTCCCTGTTTCTCAAACCATCACTACTTTTTGCTCGCTTATCCAAATCCAACGAAACCAACGCCCACTTCTTCGTTATGATCCCCTCTATCCAGTGAAGGAACATAAACATATTTTTGTAAGTTTAAAATTTGAGTTTCGAACAGATTTGTACTTGAACTTCGTTTGATCGTAGTTTGAGTTCCGTAACTCCGTTTGAGTTGATTCTTTTTGCAAATCAAAGCTCTTGACCTAAAATTTCTGATAAGGCCAAATTCACTTAATTATGGTACTGTTAGAAATTGTTTTCTGTTGCAAGAGTCATTTGCTTGGTTTTGAAGATTTCCGAATTGTTTTCTTCGTTCTTTCTGATCTTTTGAGTGATTGCTTATGTGTGGTTACTATTGCTTGCTTACGATAGATTGACCGGAGTGTGACAAATAGAACTATTAGGAGTTGAGTGCGAAGGTTCTTCATCAACAGTATAGGCAAGTTCACACTTTGATCATATCCCTTTCATACCTAGTTTTTATGCATTAGTTTCAACCCTCAAACATTGCATGGTTAGGAGTTGATAACATGTGGCTATTTGGGAAGTAGTTGATGAGGTAGGAACCTATTGTCCTGCATTCAAACCTTGGGAGTTACTACTATGTTATGCTTATACTGCTATGCTATGCTCGTAGACGTGGATTGGTTTGAGAGAATTCATGACAGATGTGAGAGTGATTATTAATGGTTAACTCAAGGTGGCTACTTTAATACACATCTGGGTGGAATGGTAGGGGCACCCTGGAGCACCCAGTGGTTTTCCCAGGCACCTGGAGAACCCACTGCTTGCCCAAGGGAATCCCGGAGGACCTGTGTGATTACCCTATGGGATGCCACCCAGGCTCAAAGGGATCATAAGATTATTCATGCTAAAAACTTCCGTGTGCAGCCACAAGCCATTATGGGCTTTGGCATAGTTGAGTAAGTTGTGTGAGCTCTTGAAGAGGAGGACTAGCAGATGTAGGGGGAATGTAGGTGTACCGGTCCGCCCAGAGTAGAGAGTTAATGTTTCTGAAAGACTGTGTCTCGGTCCTCCGTTTCTCAAACACGTTGTAGTGTGAGAAATCCAATGGAGGCGATCGAGTCTTCTGGGGAAAGTGCGCAAACCTCTGCAGAGTGTATAAACTAATCATGGTTAGCCGTGTCCCCGGTTAGGGACATCTTGAGTATTTGGTTCTTGGATTATCATGTTGATCTCATCACGTTACTTAAATAATTTGTTGTGTTATTGATGATAATTTGGGATTGAATTGGAGGAACCTTCTCAATGTTTTCAACAAACTTTGTAGTTAAATAAAATATATTCCTTTGTTGTAGGGAAAAACTGGCTTTATGCAAAAATAAACTAGAGCTTTCCACCAGCCAAATATGCATGTAGTGATAGCTATTATTCATCATTATCCTATGGTGTGAATTTGCCAGTACATTCAATGTACTGACCTACATGGCTGCAACGTCTCATGTTGTAGGAATCTTACGACAAGTAAGTGATACATTAGGGTTATGATTTCTACACTCAACTTTGTCGTTGGTGTTGATGGGAATCCACAACCTTGTTGTTCCTTCCGCTTTATGGATTGAGGTAATAGTATTTACGTTACTTTATACATGTGATTTACCTCTGTTTTAAATCCTTGAGTATTGTGTGTGTCAGCATACCGATCCAGGGATGACACTTAAGCACAGAGACTTGACCGTTTGAGGTCGGGTTGCTACAAGATGGTATTAGAGAACATGTTGACTGTAGTACGTGACCCTAGAAATTGGCAAGCCCATAAGAAAGATTTTCTCTACTACTTTATTTTCAAAAAGATCTCTTACCTCTCTTCTCTTCTGAGCTTATTCAAATATTCCCTTTTAGTTAGACTATACCCTTTTCCCTTTTGACCACATGAAGATTCGGCTGATGAGACCACTCCAAGGAGTACAAGATATCGGACAACTAAGATTACTTTGGAATAAAGAGGATTTTTACCGTGCATTCCAATGATGGAAACTACAACGATGAAGACTCCGAAGACTAGGAAAATTTGAAGGCTTTGAAGAATTTCCAGATTTGTATGACCTAGAAAGGCACCCCTTATGGAACTTGGAAGACTAAGGAAGCTATCAATACCCGAGATCAAGGTGTATCGAAGAAAGACCGGAACATGGAGCATTAGAACTCAAAGTTTTTGTCAATAAAACCCTAAGACAGGAGATATCAATTATGGAATGAAAGCTCATGGCAGTAACATGGGCATAGACACGACTAACCATGGTGTTATTTCCTGCTTATGCTATTGTCACCGTGCGAAGTTATGCATGCAGATGCATGGAAGGATTGGATGGTAGAAGGCTGATGGAGCATCTGTCAGCAAAGGATGCAGTTTTAACCTTAGCTGGTGTATCGCCAGGATCTGGAGTATTACATGAAGAATTTTAGAGGGACCTTTAGGAAGTCATATTTGACAAGGAGGCAATTCGTGAAGAACTCAGGAACCAGAAGCTGAAAGTAGCCAAGCTAGAGGAGCTAAAACCTCGAGATACCAGTGATTTGTTGGGAACTAAAGGACAGTAGAACCATGGCTCATGCCAAGGGTGTTGAAACCCAGAAGTTTGAAACGCAACTCCAGAAATATTAAAGGATGTCACTAGAGACTTCGCGTCAACAGAGATCTAGCAGAGGAACTTGAGAAGGACAAGCATGATCGGAAGAAGCCATCGGAGACATGCACAAGACCTGAAGAGTTTGATGACTTTGAAGATTTATTGACCTTTAGAAGACCAAACCCCTATTATATACTTATGTTAGATGCGACGATTGTGAGCTGTCTTTTGTTTGATGTTTTTCCGACAGCCACAAAAATAAATTGCCTTTTCAAAACTATTGTTTGTGTTGTGTGTATCCCTCTCTATCTCTCTTATCTCACACCCAAAACCCCTGGACCCAATAGAGGATGAATGGAGATGAGCTCATATTATCTGGACCGATGAGTCAACTGGAGATGAACCAATGGATTCAGAACATGGAAGATCATATGGAGAATAACCCTATAGCCGGAAAGGATATAACCCAGCATGCTCTTCAGTGCTTTGAAAGAGGTGCTGCTACTTGGTGGAGGATGTATCAAACCATCAATGGATGGCAAGGAGTAACCACTTGGAAGGAATTTAAGTTGACTTTGCCAAGTCTCGGTTTGTGTCCCAGAAATTGAAGCCTTATGGAAGTCATATGAAGAAACTTTGTGCATGCAAGCTTTGTGGAGAAACGGGACACAACCATAAAGAACACAAGGATGAATGCCCTAATTGTGAAGGAAGTCACCTAGCTGAAGAATGCCCAACTAGGCAGATTACTTGTTTCTTGTGTGAAGGGACTACCCACTACCCTGCTTAGTGTCACATTTACACCATGGTACAAAGAACCATCCAGCAGAAGAATGAAGCAATGAAAGGAGCCCTCATGGAAATTTTAGAAGAACCTTTGATGAAGGGAGAGGTGGAGGACACGCCCGAAGAAGACCCAATTAAACCCTGCACCAAGTCATGCTATTCATGTGGAGAAGAAGGACACATCTCCCAAAATTATCTGAATGGGGATCTAGTAGAATTCCCGACAGAGGAAGTAGAGTATGACCCACAAGAAATAGAAGCCCTGATTGGAACGGAAAAGTCCAGGAAGAGAAGTAGATTGAATTCCAGGAAGGACCTGAGTCATATCACCTGTTTTAGGTGCAAGGAGTCAGGGCACTACTTCAACAATTGCCCAAAAAGGAAGCCGAGGACCCAAGGAAAATATGTAATCATGAGGAAACCTCGAGACTTGTCAGAAGTAATATGTTTCCTCTGTAATGAAGTAGGGCACTTTGCAAGAGATTGTCCCAAGGAGTAGGAGACTCGTGCTAAACAGTTGAGTTAGCAACAAAAGAAATATAATAGAAGTAGTGGGAACATTTCTTTTTATATATAGGTGTTGTGTTGAGGTATGTAATGGAAATGCAGGAGATTGTAATACTTTGAGAATCAATGAAGTTAGCATCGTTGGTACTTATTTGGATCTTATGAGTTGTTACTCTATGAAGAAGAATTTTGACCAATTTCGAGGATATGAGAAATATGGTTTATGGATGAATTTGTGCATTTCAAGGGTGGTAGTACCCTGTGAGGAGACTTGACCCCTGGAAATGATAATGACATTCCATGGAGTGGATTTCGGACAAAATAGGTACGAGTTTTGTCTTGATATGTGGGATACCCCGGGAATATGAAGGGATGAAGTATTATTGGATGTAAAAGGAGGTAGAATGTTGGTAATATAGAGCAATTGTAAATCCATGATGAGTCTGAGTAATCACTCTTAGTTTGGTACCAATAGAAGGAAGGGAGACAGTACAGTTGGATGGATTTAAGAATGCTAGGAAACTGGATGTTGGAATAATGATCAGTTGCCCCGATGATGAGTTCAAGGTTTACAAGTGATGAGATGGGCCATAACCCACATGCCCCAAGACCTGCCAAGAAGCAAGCACACTCTTGTTGAAGGAAAAACCCTGGAAGAATATACGACTTTATCAACCGACGAATTTATAGGATTACGCAAAACCTGAGAGTTGTGAAGGACCGATAGTTGTTTGTCTGGCTTGTAGAATCAAAGGATTATCCGAACTTGGTTCATTGACAAGAGAAATTCTGTAATGCTTGTGAGAATGACCGAGTGTTAGAATGCGAGATTCGCTAAACCATATACAAGGTAATGATTTGGGTGCGGGATGGATTGATCACCATACCGAGTTACTCTCATTATTCACCTTGCTATACGGGATGGAAAATCTAAGTGACTTACCTATAGCAGAGAGACGACGATCAACACCTTGTTTAAACCTTAGAATGGTATGACATTTTTTCCCTTGTACAAGGAAGTTGTTGCCAATCGTAGGACATACGGTGAGGTTCAGCTCAGACCCGTTTTCTGCAGGAGAAGCCATAAATTGTTGACCACCATGAGATATCGATAGTTGATTAGTATTGGCGCCAGACCCGTCAACTAAGAAGACCCAGTCTCGGAATAACCGTACCAAGATGAAAGGACAGAAGAATTGCGGTAAAGATTATGCCACTACTGGAAGAGCCCAGAGAAGGAAATTTTCCAGAGGATATGATAAGACTGACACCGCCAACACTAAGGATGTACGACCTGAGTTTTGATGGAACCGTAACAATGCTTCTAAGGGTGGTAGCAACCGAGACCCCCTGTGATGATCGATGGATTTTGAGAAGACCCCGAACCTAACCTATTTCTTTCTAGCCTCTCCGAATCTCGAGAACGAGATTCATTTTAAGGGAGGTAGGTTTGTAACATCCCAAAATTCTAAAGTTTGGAATGTTATATTAAATAGATAGTTTTGATTGATTATATGATTGCTTGTGTGAAATTGAGTGAAACTTGAAAAATTTTGAAAGTTAAATGAGAGGGTGAAATGACTTTCCCGAACTTTCACCTTGCATTTATGATCTCCATGAATTCAAATTATTTTCATCACAAAACTCTAGAGAGAAGATGACATGACTTCTTCCATTCAAATAAATGAATAGGGTTTTGAAAAGATTTGAATTCCATTTGGAACTACTTCAAATTCAGAAACTTTAAGCAACTCAATGATTTTCATGATAGAAGATAAAATGACTTCTTCAAAACATATGAAATATGAGTTGGGAGTTTAAAAGAAATCCAATTTAAAAGTCCCTTTGAAAATTATTTTCAATTTGGACTTATTTGGGTTTTATTCAATTTATTTTTCTCCAAAAATAGAATATATGGAAAATAGGGTAAAATGATTCCCTACAATAAAAAATTGGGGAGAAATTAATTTGAAATTATTTTGGTATTTTTAAAATAATTTTTATTGGGTCTTAGTGCATCAGATGCACTCTTTGCTTTATTTCATTTTTTGTGGATTTTATTTGACGCTATAAAAATGTTCAGGATGTAAGAAATCTTTTTCTGAAATTTTTGATATATTATATGCCTATAGTATATTTTAGTTTATTTAGTTTTATTTTTTCTGTAATAATAAATGTTTTAAGAAAATCTCTTCTCCGCCGAACTCGGCCGGCCCAGCCTAGCGCGCCCCAGCCCAGCAGCGCTCCCGTCCCCGAGCTCTCGTAGGACTCCGCCCGCCGCACGCCGTCTGCCGCCGCCGTGGCCGACCCAGCCACCTCCGCCCCGCCTTGCCCCTCCTCCACGCCTCCCTGCACTTTTAAGCGCGCCCCGGACCCCTCGGCCCCCGTCTCTCTCCTCCTCCGCCGCAACCGCCACCCTAGCCAGAGTTGCAAACTCCGACGAGATCCGCGTCGTCGCCCGCTCTGCTCCGTCGCCCTCGACCTCCGCCGACGCCGCCATCACCTTCACCTCGACGAGCCGAGTCTCCCCATCTACTCCGCCGGCGCCGCCGAACCCCGGAGACGCCGTCCTCGTCTGAGGCCGAAGCCGCCGCCGCCGTCTTCCCCCCCTCCGCCCCCCCCCCCTCCCCGCACCGGCGTCGTCAACCGCCGCGGTAACCGCCGCCTCCCCTCGCCGTCGGATCTAGATCCAACGATCGAGATCGTTTTTTTTTCACGAAACATTTTCTCTAATTTGTAAACATTCACTATATTAGCTTTTGTGATGAACGCATTCATCGTTTAGGTTTTCGTAGTGGACATTCATCCGTTAGTGCTGACTTGTGGCCAGGGACCTTACAGTAATTACTTTATTTTACAGATTAGTCCCTGTTTTTCAAACCATCACTACTTTTTGCTCGCTTATCCAAATCCAACGAAACCAACGCCCACTTCTTCGTTATGATCCCCTCTATCCAGTAAAACAACTTAAACATATTTTTGTTAGTTTAAAATTTGAGTTTCAAAAAGATTTGTATTTGAACTTCGTTTGATCGTAGTTTGAGTTCTGTAACTCCGTTTGAGTTGATTCTTTTTGCAAGTCGAAGCTCTTGATCTAAACTTTCTGATAAGGCCAAATTCACTTAATTTTGGTACTCTTAGAAATTGTTTTCTGTTGCAAGAGTCATTTGCTTGGTTTCAAAGTTTTTCGAATTGTTTTCTTCGTTCTTTCCGATCTTTTGAGTGATGGCTTATGTGTGGTTACTATTGCTTACTTACGATAGATTGACCAGAGTGTGACGAATAGAACTATCAGGAGTTGAGTGTGAAGTTTCTTCATTAACAGTACAGGCAAGTTCACACTTTGATCATATCCCTTTCATACCCAGTTTTTATGCATTAGTTTCAACCCTCAAACATTGCATGGTTAGGAGTTCATAACATGTGGCTATTTGGGAAGTAGTTGATGAGGTAGGAACCTATTGTCCTGCATTCAAACCTTGGGAGTTACTACTACATTATGCTTATACTGCTATGCTATGCTCATAGACGTGGATTGGTTTGAGAGAATTCATGACAGATGTGAGAGTGATTATTAATGGTTAACTTAAGGTGGCTACTTTAATACACATCTGGGTGGAATGGTAGGGGCACCCTGGAGCACCCAGTCATTTGCCCAGGCACCTGGAGAACCCACTGCTTGCCCAAGGGAATCCCGGAGGACCCGTGTGATTACCCTATGGAATGCCACCCAGGCTCAAAGGTATCATAAAATTATTCATGCTAGAAACTTCCATGTGCAGCCACAAGCCATTATGGGCTCTGGCATAGTTGAGTAAGTTGCGTGAGCTCTTGAAGAGGAGGACTAGCAGATGTAGGGGGAATGTAGGTGTACCAGTCCTCCCAGCGTGGAGAGTTAATGTTTCTGAAAGACTATGTCTCGGTCATCCGTTTCTCAAACACCTTGTAGTGCGAGAAATCCAACGGAGGCGATCGAGTCTTCTGGGGAAAGTGCGCAAACCTCAGCAGAGTGTATAAACTATTCATGGTTAGCTGTGTCCCCGGTTATGGACATCTTGAGTATTTGGTTATTATCATGTTGATCTCATCACGTTACTTAAATAATTTGTTGGGTTATTGATGATAATTCGGGATTGAGTTGGAGGAACCTTCTCAATGTTTTCAACAAACTTTGTAGTTAAATAAAATATATTCCTTTGTTGTAGGAAAAAACATGCTTTATGCAAAAATAAACTAGAGCTTTCCACCAGCCAAATATGCATGTAGTGATAGCTATTATTCATCATTATCCTATGGTGTGAATTTGCCAGTACATTCAATGTACTGACCTACATGGCTGCAATGTCTCATGTTGCAGGAATCTTACGACGAGTAAGTGATATGTTAGGGTTACGATTTCTACAATCAACTTTGCCATTGGTGTTGATGGGAATCCACAACCTTGTTGTTCCTTCCGCTTTATGGATTGAGGTAATAGTATTTACGTTACTTTATACATGTGATTTACCTCTGTTATAAATCCCCGAGTATTGTGTGTGTCAGCATACCTATCCAAGGATGATACTTAAGCACAGAGACTTGACCGTTTGAGGTTGGGTCGCTACACGGCATGTCATAAAAGAACATTCCATCCACACGAAGTAAAGGCCAATGCATAGTATAAGCAGTTTCTTACAATTTTATCATATTGGGAACATAGAGAGGTGGAGCTATAGTTCCTCTCTCATAATAATTGCAAGTAGGAGTAGCAAGCACATGCATATTCTATCTATCAAAATCATTATGTGTAATAGTAAAACGCAACCCATCAATATAGTCCTTAATAAGGGCAAACTTCTCCGATATAGTGTAGTCTGGAGAATTCAAAAAGATAATAGGACTATCATGCGTGGATGCAATAGCAACAATTTCATGTTTAACATAAGGAACTATAGCAATTTCACCTCCATAAGCATAATTCATATTGGCATCTTGGCCACAAGCATAGCAAGCATCATCAAAAAGGGATATTTCAAAAGAATCAACGGGATCATAACAATCATCATAGCATTGATCCTTCGTTAAGAACGAAGGGAAATTAAACAATGTATGAGTTGAAGAGTTACTCTCATTAGAAGGTGGGAACGGGTATCTAATCCGCTCTTCCTCCTTTTGTTCTTCGCTCTCCTCATCATCTCTTTCATCCAATGAGCTCATAGTTTAATCAATTTCTTCTTCCATAGACTCCTGCAAAATATTAGTCTCTTGGACAGTGGAGGAGTCCTCAGTATATGGTCTAACATAGGAATTAGAAGCATAATTATCATAACAATAGTTAAGTATGGCAAAATTTTCAGATTTGTAAAGGGTAGCATCATAGTTTCCAATCAAAGAAGCAATTTCATAAGCACCCTTAAAAGCAATAAATTCTTCAATTTTTTGAACATCATAGTAATTATAAACATCCTTAGCATACGAAGATATGATTCCATTATCACTAAACTCACATTGGTAGGGAAGGTGTTTCTTAGGGTCTTCAGAACAACAAGTAAAATCATATATTTCACATAAATTCGAAGCATAGCATTGCAAACAATGAATTTGATCCAGTAAAAGTTTCCCTTTTTCAGACATGCGGTGTAGCACATAACAAGCATGCTCATCTAAATATTTGCCCTCAACTAAGCTAGTTGGGGTTTCAGCACGAGCATGAAGGGATCAAAGATGATCCAAGTAAAAAGCTTCAGGAGAGTGATAGATTTTGAGTGGTTCTTCAACCATTGGTGTAGTAGGTACAACTAATCTTTTTGGTATTTTGTGTTTCCTACCCATAACTAAAGATAGAAATCAACTTAGAACAACAAATAAAATCTACTTAGTGATAAAGCAAACAAGCAAACACGAGAATATTCACCCCATGCTGTGACTCCCCGGCAACGGCGCTAGAAAAAGGTCTTGATAACCCACAAGTATAGAGGATCAATTTTAGCCTCTTTCCATAAGTAAGAGTTTCAAACCCAACGAGGAGCTAAAGGTAGAACAAATATTCCCTCAAGTTCTATCGACCACCAATACAACTCTACGCACGCTTAACGTTCGCTTTACCTAAAACAAGTATGAAACTAGACGTACTTTGTAGGTGTTGTTGGATAGATTTGCAAGAATATAAAGAGCACGTAAATATAAAGTAGGGGCTGTTTAGATAAAGAAGCAATACAGTTAGTATAGCGAGTGTGGAAAAGTGGTGGTAGGACTTGTGAAATTGTCCCTAAGCAATTGACTACTTTACTAGACCGATAGCAAGTTTTATGTGGGAGAGGCCACTGCTAGCATGTCATCCCTGACTTGGAATTCTATGCACTTATGATTGGAACTATTAACAAACATCCGCAACTACTAACGTTCACTAAGGTAAAACCCAACCATAGCATTAAGATATATTGGTCCCCCTTCAATCACGTATGCATAAAGTTCTATGCTAGGTTGAAGCTTCTGTCACTCTTTCCCTCCAATATATAGTCCTATCAACATACAACTAACCCTATGGTGTGATCCACGTGCGCTCTCATATGATGGGAACAAAAGGACAGCAACATAACCACAAGCAAATTAAACCAATCATATCAATTCACCAATTACCGAAAGGACAACTAAATTCTACTCAGACATCATAGGATGGCAACACATCATTGGATAATAATATGAATCATAAAGCACCGTGTTCAAGTAGAGGCACAACGGGTTGCGGGAGAGTGGACCCCTGTAGATAGATGGGGGAAGGTGACGGAGATGTTGGTGAAGATGAAGGAGGTGTTGGTGTAGATCGCGGTGATGATGATGGCCCCAGCGGCGTTCCGACGCCATTGGGAGAGAGGGGGAGAAAGCCCCCCTTCTTCTTCTTCTTCCTTGACCTTCTCCCTAGATGGGAGAAGGGTTCCCCTCTGGTCCATGGTCTCCATGGCATTTGAGGGCGAGAGCCCCTCCGAGATTGGACCTGTCTCTCTGTCTCTCTGTTTCTGCGTTCTCAGATTCTGCCCTTTCACCGTTTCCTATATTCCCGGAGATCCGTAACTTTGATTGGATTGAAACTTTCACCATGATTCACCACGAATATTAGCTTTCTTGTGGTAAAAGAAGGGCATCAACTGCCTTACGGGGTGTCCACTAGGGTCAGGGGTGCGCCCACCCCCCTGGGCGCGCCCCCTGCCCCGTGGGCCCCTCGAGCATCGTCTCGCGTTGATTCTTCTTCCCAAAAATCATAAATATTCCAAAAATATTCTCCGTCCGTTTTTATCCCGTTTGGACTCTGTTTGATATGGGTTTTCTGCGAAACATAAAACATGCCACAAATAGGAACTGGCACTGGGCACTGGATCAATATGTTAGTCCTAAAAATAGTATAAAAAGTTGCCAAAAGTATATGAAAGTTGAATAATATTGGCATGGAACAATCAAAAAGTATAGATACGACAGAGACGTATCACGGTCGTTTGTGCGGCACTTGCACCGGACGCCCACGCCACCATTGATGCCAACATGTTGGTCGCTAGGCTGGCACTACTACCGGAATGCCTAGCAGCGGCAAGCGCAAAAAGGCCAGCAATGGTGGGCCAGGCGCCCAGGGCCACCCGCCACCGACCTCCCGCCACTGCTATAATGGTATCAGTGGCAGGAGGTCGGTAGCGGGCGTCCCTGGGAGGCTTGCCCTCCGCTGATGGCCTTTTTGCGTCCGTCACTACTAGGCATTCCTACAGTAGTGGGCCGACCGATCTCAACAAGGAAGGATTGTAGAAGCCTTGAATCCGGGCGTGATCAAGATGGACATTGCCGAAGACTTAGCCTATACTTCAAGGACAACTCCAACCGCTGGCGTGTTTATTCCTAGTTGGCAACCGACCATATGTAACCCTAGATACCCCTAGTGCCTATATAAACCAGAGGGTTTAGTCTATAGAGGCACGATCACAATTACCTACCTTAGGGTTTAGAACACAACATACAATCTTGAGGTAGATCATCTTGTACTCGATACTCCATCATCAATATCATTAGAGAAAGACGTAGGGTTTTACCTCTTCAAGAGGGCCCGGACCTGGGTAAACAATGTCTCCATTGTTTATTGTTACCCATCGTTCCAGATCCACAACTCAAGACCCCCTACCCAAGATCTACCAGTTTTAGTACCGAGACCACAACCTTCCGAGGTTTACTAGACACTTGTTTAGCCTGCTTGCGCACCCTCTCAGTGGGCTCCGCAGACTCGGATTGACCGTGCTTCAAGCTTCATGCACTCAGAATCGGGGAAGAAAGATTTGGAGCACTCGGTGCTTGAGTGCTAGCTACACAAGCACTCAGATCCTGGGTCCTCTTGGATGGACCTCCCTGGGGACGGTTTCGGACGGAGAATATTCCGCCGTTTTGCCCTCCTCGTTGTCATCTTCATCATAACTTTCTTATTCATAGTTCTCCTCGGCAAAATGTTGCTCGGTCTCGCTGGCCACGTCTCGAGGAGCATGGTCAACACTCGTCACCAAAGAAATCAGGTTCTGGAAGCTCTGCTGAAAAAGCAATCACAAAGTCTAATTTGGGCACATTAATTCATCATCAGAACGACTCAGATGAGCATACGTGAGTTTACCTCGGCAGGTGGATGACCCTGGTCATAAACAACAACTTCTCTTGCCCCTTGCGGATTATCACGCGCGGAGGGGTTGGCTTTACCTCTTCATCCACTTCCTTCTGGGTCAGATCCTCATGATGCACCTAAGTGGGGTCACTCGAACCTTCATACTTCCACATGGGGTGCACCCTCTCCTGCAATGGCTGGATTCATTAACTGAGGAAGGTCTCTAACAAGTCCATCACGTCCACTCCGACCCTCATGACACCCACCAGGGTGTCAACCAAAATTCCCACATCGGCCTTCTCCTCTTTCGTCACTTTGAGCGACGGCGGAGCACCAACTCTCTCTCTCTCTCTCCCGAGTACGGAGGAAGACCAATTTGTGAGCCATCACTCGGAACGTCCTTATAATATGTAACAGCCTGGGACCGACGCTCCAGATGCCTTCAATGGATTCCGAGTTTCGCCCTGGGTTTTATTTGTTTGTTGCATTCTTCATAGCATCATTTGCATTGCATCATGTCATCATGCAACCTTTTTCTAAAAAATACTCAACTAAGTAAATAGCATAGATTGTTGATCTATTTAAATCGAGGGAATTCACATGGTGATTTCTCTTTATAACATATACTCCCAATATTTATAGGGAGCTAAAATAATTATTCCATTAGTTTGGAATTAACCGTAACACACATCCAAAATAACCATAAGCCTTTTTCCCTAACCCTCTCTTTCTTTGTCGATGATTCTCTTGTCCCTTATCCAAGCTCCACCAAACATCTGAGCATTTTTGGACACTTCTAATTCCTAGTCCTTGTTGCTCAAATTCTTATCCTAACCCTCTCTCTTTTTCTTCCCTCTAATTCTTTTATGCTATTTTTTTGAAGGTAACAAATTCTTTTATGCTAAAGAGTTAAAGAAGAGAGGGAGTTCAAAGCCCACCAGCCGCAACCAGCCCACCAGGGCCCAGCCGCCCCCACCAGCGACCTAAACCTAACCCTCACCTGATCTCTTCCTGCTCCGATCAAGGCATTTCCTATTTGGCGCCACAGGCGCCAGTTAATGTGCATTTTGTTAACTGGCGCCTCTGGCGTCCGTAAATGGGCCGGCCCATCTAGGCGCCAGTTGACGATTTTTTTTGAAAATTCTGTGAACTTTTTTGAATATTGGTGAATTTTTTCGAAATTTACTGAACATTTTTATTGAAAATGGATGAACTTTTTTTTTTGATTTGTGAACTTTTTTTTCAGTTCCATGAACTTTTTTTCAATTTCTATGAAATTTTTCAAATTTAATGAACTTTTTTCAATTTGATGAACTTTTTTGAGATTGATGAAATTTTTCGAAATTTAATGAACATTTTTCGTGAAAATGGATGAATTTTTTTATTTTTGAACTTTTTTTTCAGTTCCATGAACTTTTTCTAAAAACAAATGAACTTTTTTTCAATTTCTATGAACTTTTTTCAAATTTGATGAACTTTTTTCAATTTGAATGAACTTTTTTTTCAAACTGATGAACTTTTTTCAAAACTGATGAACGTATTTTTCCAAATGGATGAACTTTTTAAATCTGTAAACCTTTCTTGATTTTATATTTTTATTTTCGTAACAAAAAACATTTAAAAAAACTGAGGGCAGCAAGCTAGTGGGCCGGCCCATGCTAGCAGCACTGCAGGCGCCGAATCGTTAACCGGCGCCTGCAGCGCTGTATAGGAGCTCCTTCCGATCAATCCCACGTCTCCATCTCGTCCTCCCACACCGCCGCCACTCTCACACACGCACGCATCGAGCCAGGGGAGGAGCCCTTCGATCCGCCCCCTTCGGTCCCAGCTCCGGTGCGCGCCTCGACCTCCTCCTCGCCTCGTGCCGGTGCCGTTGTCCCCGGCGCCCACGTCCGACCCCGCGACCTCGCCTCCGACCTCCCTCGCGCCCGAACTGCTCCAAGTCGCGCCGCCGGCCAAGTTCCTCGACCCGCCGACCGGAGCCGCCTCCTTGCTGTCCCCGTCGACCGACGCCACCTGCCTCCTCTACTTCGAACACGCGTGCGTCCGCCTCCCTCGCCTCGCAAGCCTCGTCGCAGGTCAACCTTGCCGCTGCTCATGGCCTGCACCAACCTCCTCCGGCGCCGCCAAGTTCCACCACTGCCGGAAATGGAGTCCGCCCTCCGGATCCGCCGAGCCCCTGCCATGCCGACGTCTTCCCCAGCGAGGAGCCATCTGGACTCCTCCCACTAGTTTGCATGACAGGAGGCTTCTTTGCTCGTCCTCGCGTTGACCTCGCTCAGCCTCTGCCTCGCTCAGCCGTGGTGCCTTGTCCTGTTGTTGCTGCCTCGCGTCGTCCTGCTGCCCGAGCCGAGCTCAGCCACCCCATCAAGCTCCTATACAAGCTACCAGACACCTTGGCCAGAACCGCCCAAGTTGTCGCCTCTATGCACCATGCAGTGTTACCGTGGATGCATGCACCCCCGGATCCGAACCCCAAGCACCAAGTACACCACCGGCAAGACCCGGACTCCGAACACCAAGTACAACTACGAACCCAAAGACCTCATATGCATCAAGTTCCCCTGCGACCCGTGTACGACTATGGGGATACCACCAAGTACCCCTTCGGATCGCCAAGTTCGACTACCACGTGTACCACTACTGTTGCAAGAATCGAGACCGACAAGTCCGAAGACCCCAAGTACCACTATGGGGATACCACCAAGTACGACTATGGGGATACCACCAAGTACCCCTTCGGATCGCCAAGTTCGACTACACATGTACCACTACTGTTGCGAGAATCGAGACCGACAAGTCTGAAGACCCAAGTACCACGACGACAGATGAATAGTACCACTACCTCCTCTACCGTCGACCCCGTGGACATCAAGTTCCTCGTTGTGACCCCAATCATCTACGGAGTGTGTACGACTATGAAACGTGCACTACTAGGGAAAACCCTAGTAGTAGCGCGGGTTTTGAGGCTAGCAGCAGCGCGGGCAGCCGCGCTACTACTATGGCACTACAGCTAACTGTTAGCAGTAGCGCGGTCTGCACCCGCACTACTACTGTTGCTATATCAGTAACGCTTTTCTGGAACACGCTACTATTAGTTAGCTGTAGCGGTTTCCTAGCCCCTCGCTACTGCTATATCTTTCATCATTTTTCCCCGGCTTCCTACCCCATTTCGGTTTCAGTAAACTGCAATTTCCAGATACTAGGTACTACTAGATATCAATTTCATAAAGCATTATAGGTACTAGGTAGTACTCCCTCCGTCCCAAATTACTCGTCGTGGTTTTAGTTCAAACCACGACGAGTAATTTGGAACGGAGGGAGTACTAGATAACAATTTCATATATAGTCAACATGCATGCTCAAGATATCGACGACGATCATCATATGTAGTTCTAGATGATATCGACGACGATCATCGTATGTAGTTCTAGATAATATCGACGACGATCATCATATGTAGTTCTAGATGATATAGCCACACACACATATGTAGTTCTAGATGATATCGAAGACGATCATCATCCTCAAGCCTGGGCTGTGGGTGTTCCTGATAGTAATTAGGATGGCCTGTCCAACACAAAGATTCTTGCCATCGAGGAATCTCTTCCACTCAACCGAGTTTAAGTGTGTGCGACCATCCGTGTCCATGCGGTAAGTACAGGTTGTGACGAAGCCCCTGGCGGTAAGGCGTAGTCCAGCTGAGCCTTCTTCATCAGGCTCGTTACCATAACTCCCAGATAGGCTCTTTGCCAATTTCTGAATAGGAAAAACATGTCAATTAATAAATAGCCTCGCACATACTCTTGCAAGTAAGTATATATGGATTATCTACACTATTAATAGTGCCTTAGATTCTACAGTAATAAGCATGTGATCGAATTCTACACTAAATCATATCATCGACTAGATTTCACACAACATATCATTGGACTCTACACTAAGCATATCATCAGATAATTTGCATTTGTAAGTATAACATACCATATCATGTCGATCGACCATGGTACTTGTCAGGCGGGTCACCAATGGCGCCCCGACAAAGTCAGCACGTGGCGAAATTATGTCCCATAGGTTGCACACCTCCTCCTCGCTCAGCCTCATTCTTTGAGCTACGATGGCTTCATGAAGTGGGTCCTCATCATCTTCATCGAGTGGGTCCTCATTATCTTCATCATCTTCGTCATCTTCATCATCTTCCACCAGGTTGATATAAATGACAGCCAGCTTGGGTCTTTTTGCTCTGAAGGAGAAGTTTATCAACTCACCACCAGTAAGACGCATGCGGGCGAGGAAACGGGCCCATCCATCTCCTCTAACTTGCGACATATTGCGTCCTTTCTCGACCTCCATAGTGTACGCCCCCCTAGGAGCCTCAAATGTCACAGTGTCTCCTGTCAGCTTGTTGAGTTTCAACCTCACATTGCATGGGACAATCTGTGTAAAAAAAGCAAAATGACACAATGCAGTAATGCCAACACTAAAAATAAAATAGTTGTTACATTTCATATAATTTCTTACCTCCACATGACGAAAACTCGGTTGGAAGTAGATGCCGAATAGCTTGCCAGTTGCAAGGCTGCTGGCGCACCTTAACTTGCATAGTCCACATGGTGGTGGTGGTGGTGGCGCCATTTTCCTAAAGCAATATGAGAAAAGGATTAACGATCCACTTCACAGGAAAGAAAAACAGTAGCATGTGATTTTTTTGGTTCTTCGTCAGTTATATTTTCATAGCTTACTAACACCTTCTAGAATAGAACCAACAGCTAGCAGGCATATGTCAAATCTTCCTTGAGAAGCAATTTGATTCTTCTTCCGCGAGAAGCAATTTGATGGACAATTATAATCCTAAGATCTAGCTAGGTGGTGCCAAATCTTCAGAGCTATCAACTAGCGTACTAAATCAACTAAATCAAAATGTTCTATAAATCAACTAAATCAACTAGCCTATTAAATCAACTTGCTTACTAAATCAACTAAATCAAAATGTTCTAGAAATCAACTAAATCAACTAGCCTACTAAATCAACAAAATCAAAATGTTCTAAATCAACTAGCCTACTAAATCAACTAAATCATATGAACTAAATCAAAATGTTGCATATGAACTAGCCTACTAAATCAAAATGTAGCAAGGAGGAGGGGTCGTGGATGGAGGAGGGAGGAGGGAGAAGGAGGTGCGACTGGAGGAGGGAGGACAGAGTAGGAAGAAGGAGGAAAGGCGGAGCAAGGAGGGACCGGCCGGCTGAGAGTCGAGGGAGGACAGAGGAGAAGGGCGGTACCGAGTCCATCAAGGGGGAGGAGGTGACGGCGGCACAGAGGAAGGAGGGGTAGGCGATGGCAGCTGGCGGGGGCGACAGTGGCCGGCAGGGGAGGACTGACGCTGGGGGGGGGGGGGGGGTTGAGGGGGAGATCGAGTGAGTGTGAGTGTGAGTGGATCGGATAGAGGAGAGCGTGGGTGGTGGGAGATAGCGAGTTTTAGCAGTAGCACGCTACAGGTATAGGCACTACTGCTAAACTACCTAGCAGTAGCGCACTTCGAATTAACGCGCTACTGCTATAACTAGCTTCGCGGCGGGGTCGTGGGAATTATAGCAGTAGCACGGCTTAGAGGAGGTGCGCTACTGCTACTTTTTTTCAGCAGCATGTTCTGCTGGTGCGCGCTACTGCTACATTGTAGCAGCGCCTTATTTTAAAACGCGCTGCTGGTAAGATCCTGTGTATAGGCTTTTCCCTAGTAGTGGTGAACCACTACTTCCACTACCATCGTCGTATACGACTACGGCCCGCGACGACCCGTGAGCAACTACACCGCTTCGACCCAAACCACCCCGAATCGCACGCTTCAAAGGTATAACCGCCGAGACGACCGCCGAATGCATGTGTTGTTTGAGATGCTCGTGTTTGCACCGTGATCGAATTGTCGTTTGCGATGCCCCTCTTTTGCCATGCCACCGTCATCTGGGACACCAGGTATCCGAGATCACTCCCCATCTCTTGCGTGTTACACACATCCGCACACTTCTCTTTTGCATCAGTATCTCAATCGAGTTACCGGGACCGGAATGTTGCCGTGGCACCATTTCCGTTTCGCCGCCGTGGCACCCTTTCCGTTCCGCCATGGTGACTAAATGCTTCATAACATGCTCATGTCAACATTTTCATAAAAATCGCATAAAACTTGTGCATGACATCCGCATCATGATAATAACATTTAAGATGTTTAAAATTGTTGTTGCATTAAATTGCTAAATAACATATGGGGATTTTCCGGAATTATTGTTTGTGTTTCCGGCCTCATTTAAACTTTCCTAAATAGTTAGTTTAATTATGCTTCACCTCTTGCCATGTTTAACAACATTTAATAATGTTGAGTTGCATAAGCGAGTGATAACTAAATGTTTGAATGTGGTGTTTCGTCAATATACAACTTGTTGCATATTGAGCTCCCCTGAACTTGTAGTACTGTTTGTTGCACTTTGCCATGCCTATTTAAACCGGACATGCATCATACTTGTTTGTGCATCATGCCATCTTTATGCTTGTGTGTTTGCCATGTTGTTTGCTTCTTTCCTGTGTTTCTTCTAGTTCTGGTAATGTTGTGATTGTGAGGATTCGTTTGACTATGCCCGTTCGTCTTCTTCATGGACTCGTTATTCTTCCTAGCAGGATTTCAGGCAAGATGGCCGTTACCCTTGATCTCATTACTATCATTGCTATGCTAGTTGTCTCGATGCTATCGCTATGTCCTGCTTCCTACCACTTGTTTATCAAGCCTCCCAAATTGCCATGAACAGCCTCTAACCTTTTCACCATCCCAGCAAACCGTTGTTTGGCTATGATACCGCTTTGCCCAGCCCTTCTTATAGCGTTGCTAGTTGAAGGTGCAGTTGCAGGTTGTTCCATGTTGGGACATGGATATCTTGGGATATCACAATATCTCTTATTTAATTAATACACATATATACTTGGTAAAGGATGGAAGGCTCGGTCTTATGCCTGGTGTTTTGTTCCACTCTTGCCGCCCTAGTTTCTATCATACCGGTGTTATGTTCCTTGATTTTGCGTCCCTAACACGGTGAGGGTTTATGGGCCCCTCTTGATTTTGAATAAAACTCTTGCAGGAAGGCCCAACATTGGTTTTAACATTTGCAACATAATAATATTGAATTACTTAATTAATTGGCATAGGGGGTCGCGTCCCTGAGGTTCCTTAATTCAACATAATGCAGGGGGGCAGTGCTGATGGTGTTGGTCCCAAACAGAGCCACTTGCGGTGCCACCCCTTCACCAGGGGTTTTCGGTTGCCGTATGTAGTGTTCATCCGGACGTGGCCTGAGACGAGATACGCGCGGCTACTATCAGGGTGTCGGCACGCCGGGAGGTCTTGCTGGATTAGTTTTACCATTGTCAAAATGTCTTGTGCGCCGGGAACCAGAGTTTGATCGGATGTCCCATGATGGAGGATTGTCTCCGCGGATCGTGAGCTTGTCATGGGCTAAGTTGGGACATCCCTGCAGGGTTTAAACTTTCAAGAGCCGTGCCCGCGGTTATGTGGCAGATGGGACTTTTTTTAATGTCCGGTTGTAGAGAACTTGACACCAGACCCGATTTAAAATACACCAACCGCGTGTGTAAACGTGATGGTCTCTTTTTGGGTTAGTTCGAGAAGAGAACACGGTGGGGTTATGTTTGAACGTAAGTAGTTCAGGATCACTTAGTGATCCTTACAAGTTTACGACCGTTCACGTAGCTTCTCATCTTACTCTTTTACTCATAAGTTAGCCACCATACATTGCTTAGCTGCTTGCTGCAACCTCACCACTTATCCATTCAATACCCATTAAGATTTGCTAGTCTTGATACCCATGGTAATGGGATTGCTGAGTCCTCGTGGCTCACAGATTACTACAACAACAGTTGCAGGTAGAGGTAATGCGATGTTCTGACGCGAGTGCGACGTTTGCTTGTTTGGAGTTCTTCTGCTTCTTCTTCGATCAAGGGATATAGGTTCCAGGTCGGGAGCCTGGGCTAGCCGGGTGGATGTCGTTCTTCTTTTTCTTTTGATTTCATCCGTAGTCGGATCCTGCTCTTCTGTATGATGAATGCTTGTATTGATGTATTGTTGTATGAATGTTGTAGCTTGTGGTGAGTGTAAGCATTTATCTTGTATCCTCATCTATTTAGTACATGGCATGTTGTAATGATATCCACCTTGCTATGCGCTTGAAATGCGGTTGTGCCCCAATCACGAATTCATCACATGATCGGGATAGAATCACATCTTGGGCGCTACTAGTTGGTATCAGGGCCTTACCGACCTTAGGAGCCCCCTTGATTGATCGAACCGCTGCCATTGTTGAGTCGGAAAAATGATTTGAGTCTTAGTTATATCAGAGAGTAGGATTTCTTTTTACTCCTTATCCCCTTCGTCGCTCTGGTAAGGACTCATGATGTAGGTGTTTTTCTTTCCATCACTCTTCTCTTTTTCACTCAAATTTTTTAGGATCACACAGGTATTGTGGAATCGTTTCGATATCATTGTAACGGGAATTCTGTCTTGGTGCCTCCTGACATTTAGGGGTTGTGGCAGTGTCCCGGGGAGTAGAGCTCCAAGGTGTTTTTGTCACATTGTTTATCGTTTCAGTTCCGGAATATGAGAGGATGCCGATATCGAAACGCTCCCATACTTTTCATGGTGGCAAATAGTGCCGTGACTTATCCCCAGTACTAGAGGAGATAGCACAGATGATCCTCCATGACTAGTATCATTGTGTGTTCGAAGGTCTGAGGTACACGTTTCTGAGGTTTTCTTGGATATGTGTTGACGGATGGATATAGTTGGAGTGTAGGATTTGTTAGTTGTGTGAGATATGTGTGCCTCCCTGTATCCCCAACACCAGATTGCATAACTAGAAAGTTTCGGGAGTTCATAGGTGGGAATTCAAGTAGTTACCTATGATATCTTTCCAACAGATGTATGATTTGAGGTTGGGGTCCAACGTCTAGTAGTTCGCTTTTCACGGTCAATTTACAGTGGTTGCGGGGCGTCTTAAGAATCCTTGGCTGTTTTGATTCGGGGATGTCTCGTTTGTCATTCATGATGTTCGCTGTACCTCGTGCCCGTGGGGCCTCATCGCGAACACTTTGGGCGGAATCTCTATCATATGTCTGTTTCCGGCTGATTCTGGAAGCCAAATCCTTTGTTTTGTTTTGAGTTGTGGTATTCGACTTGCTTCAATGTCAAATGTTGATTCCATACCTTTCCTAAGCGGTGTTCTCATATTTCTATGTGAATACCAATCCTTCTTGATCATTACGATTGTCATGTCATTCCTTTCCAACTGGCCTGCTTCTCTTCAGGCTAATCCAGTCATTTCAACATTCACAAGATCAATTCTTAGTTTTCTCAACTACATTCATTTTATCCATCCCAAGTTGCCTTTGTTTACCCCCCATCCAACCCTTTTTCTTCAAGGACTTAGATTTCTTAATCAAGTATTCGTCTTATGGATGTGAAGTTTCTTCATCCTTTCCTTCAATGTTCTTATCCGGTGATTGCTCATGAAGATGATCTACAAGTTTATCATTATTCATTCTCTTTTCTTTTTCGGTGGAGTCAATTCAAGCTTCGGTGTTAATCATATCTCTTACTGTTGTTTGACATGCTTTCCCATCTGGCAATTTCTTATCCAAGGCTCTCTTATTTATCATTTATTCACCTCTATTCATATCCAGAGTGTAGAAGATATCTCAGAAGATTCATGTTTCCATTCTTAATCCATTCAAGCTATTTCGAGGTTGTTACCTCATTCAAGCCATTTAATTCAACCGATGCAATCTCTCTTTAAAAACCGTTCAACGGTGTTTTCTTTTGAGTGGGCCCTAACCCACGGGTCTTTTCCCAGGATCTTACCTGACTCTTCTAATTTTTCTTGAGTTATTCTCAAATCTTTTCACAGCTTGACGTAAGAATGAATTTTCATCAGTGAGATACCTTCTCCTAGATTGTTTCAAACTGTTTTCATCATTGGCTCAACTTTTGCTCTTTTCATTCTTCTGGAGTGTCTAAACAATTCATGGTGGTGTTTCTCATCGACATTCTTAGCTTTTGAAGACTGAAGAAGAGTTTCTCTTAAATCTTGGTTCGTTCTCTTGAAGATTCATGGTTCCAGCTTCATGCCATCCTGATAATTGTTTTTGATTGTGATAATGCTTTTCTTATCCATATGAGGCATTTCAGAGCTATTTTCATTTTGATTCTCCGAAGGCCATCATTTCTTAATATTACTCATTCTCAGCTTTCAGCTCTCTTTCTCCAAATCTTACTGGTGCATGGTTCAAGTATTCTCTAGTCAGCTCATGGTGTCTTCGTTCTCTTGTATCTAAATTCTCTCAAGTATCTTTATTCATTTCTAGTTCTTCCCAGTGAGGCATTCTTTTCTTCGTTCATTTTCAATTCTTATAGTGGTTCATTCAAGATTCATCTTCCTTGGTAATCACACCAATTCATTCATTCTTTTCAAATCATATCGGTGGTTCGTTGAAGACCTTCAAGTTTGAGCTATATCTCCCATCAATTTTTCATGAAGATAAGTGGCATGCCAAATCCGTTGCTTGTCATCAATTTAAGTTGATGAAGGATAAGCATGACATAATTATTATTCTTATTTCATCACGATGTTTTAATTCCTTCTTTCAAAGGTCGTTCATGATGCCAATTTCTCAGTTCTAAGTTGTTCATCTTTTCTTTCCGAAGTTTCAAGTTCTCTCAGTTATCTTGTCGTGAAGCTCCATCTAAATATTTGCAAGGCTTCATCTTGTTCTGTTCAACTTTTCTTTCGTTTGATCATTCTTTTATGACCGGAGTTCTTCATGGAGGCTCTACATGTTGGTTCATCAAGGATTTAATTCATTCTTGAAGTGTTCTTCAAGATTTTATTGGAGGAGCTCAAGTATTCTTCTTCTTGCATTCCAAAGTGCAATTCCTTCTATCTTATCTTTTTAGATGGTGTTATGTCATTCTTGACAATTTCCTTCATGTTTCATGATACACAAGTTGTCAGGAATGAGATATTTTAAAACCATCATTTTCTCTTCATTCATGAGTTGTTTCAACCCATCATAATTTCTTTGTTGGCGGTTATCTCGATATAGATTACACCTAAATGCCTTTCCAAAGGATTGTTGCTATTTGTGGCGATTTTCCACGATCCAAGCTTGCTCATTATCATCTCCGTGGAAGATGTTTGGCATATCTTTGATGCTCTCAAGCAATCAATGGTTTCTGTTAGTGGCTGGTTGTCACCTCATTATGTTGAGATGTTTTCCCATAAGCCCACAACAAGCTTGTGTTTTTCGTTGTTGATTTTCCAACAACTCTGTTCAATCCTTCTTTGCGAGGATGCTTTCCAATTTCATTTGTGGCAGAAGTTATCATTTTCTTCTCCGTCCCTTTATCCCAACACTCTAGCTTTTATTCTTTCGTTTCGGAGGCATTGTGATGTTGCTCTCTTTGAACCATCATCTTGTCATACCAAGAACATGTTATTTTCCATTCTGGTCCAGTTAACAGGAGAGTCATGTCCTCCATTCAATTTCTTCTCATCTTATCAAGTCTTGCCTCTCTTTTCAAAAGGAGTGCGGCCCAAATCCTTTCTCTTCATTGTATATATCATTTCAACCGGAGTGGTTTTGAATTCTTGCTTCTTCCTGATGCCATTTTTTTCATCTCTTTGCAACTCTTCAAGGTTCTTTGGTTTCAATCGTTTGTCAAGAAGCGACTTTGTTTTACCTCTTCCTCTTCCGCTTCTATCCGGTGACATCCTTAGATCTTGGGGTGAGACCTCTTGTAAGTGGAGGAGAGTTGTAACAGCCCGGGACTGACGCTCCAGATGCCTTCCATGGATTCCGAGTTTCACCCTAGGTTTTATTTGTTTGTTGCATTCTTTATAGCATCATTTGCATTGCATCATGTCATAATGCAACCTTTTTTAAAAGACTCAACTAAATAAATTAGATAGATCGTTGATCTATTTAAATTGAGGGAATTTACATGGTGATTTCTCTTTATAACATATACACCGAATATTTATAGGGAGCTAAAATAATTATTCCATTAGTTTGGAATTAACCGTAACACAGGTACAAAATAACCACGAACCTTTTTCCGCTTCAAGTGTAGTCCTCAAACTTTGTCGATGATTCTCTTGTCCCTTATCCAAGATCCACCAAAAATCTGAGCATTTTGGGACACTTCTAATTCCTAGTCCTTGTTGGTCAAATTCTTTCCCTAACCCTCTCTTTATTTTTCTTCCCTCTAATTCTTTTCTGCTAAAGAGTTAAAGAAGCGAGGGAGTTCAAAGCCCACCAGCCGCAACCAGCCCACCCGGGCCCAGCCGCCCCCACCAGCGACCTAAAACCTAACCCTCACCCGATCTACTCCTGCCCCGATCGATCCCACCTCTCCATCTCGTCCTCCCACACCGCCGCCATTCACACACACGCACGCATCGAGCCAAGGGAGGAGCCCCTCAATCCGCCCCCTCCGGCCCCAACTCTGGCGTGCGCCCCAGCCACTTCCTCGCCTCGTGCCGGTGCTGTCGTCCCTGGTGCCCGCTGTCGGTGTCAAAACCGGCGGATCTCGGGTAGGGGGTCCCGATCTGTGCGTCTTAGGCTGATGGTAACAGGAAGCAAGGGACACAATGTTTACCCAGGTTCGGGCCCTCTCGATGGCGTTAAAACCCTACTTCCTGCTTGATTGATATTGATGATATGAGTAGTACAAGAATAGATCTACCACGAGATCGTAGAGTCTAAACCCTAGAAGCTAGCCTATGATGATTATGATTGTGATTGGGATCGGCCTTCTAAGGACCAACCTCTCCGGTTTATATAGACACCGGAGAGGGCTAGGGTTTACACGGAGTCGGTTACAAGGAAGGAAATACAATATCCGGATCGCCAAGCTTGTCTTCCACGCAAAGGAGAGTCCCATCCGGACACGGGACAGAGTCTTGAGTCTTGTATCTTCACGCTACCCCCTAATCCAGGACTCCCTTAGTAGCCCCTGAACCAGGCTTGAATGATGATGAGTCCGGCGCGCAGTCTTGTCTTCGGCATTACAAGGCGGGTTCCATCTCCGAATACTCTGAAGTAATTATCAAACACTTGAACCGTGTCCGGATCTGCAAAATGATATTCACATGCCACTGTAGGGGGCATAACATAAATCTGATCTGCTGGCAATTTTTAGACAACGTGACATATCGCCATGGTTGGATCATCATCCAAATCGTTTTCCCATAACCAGCCTCAGCGCATATCGCGAGGCGGTTTCCTTTGCACGTTTTGCCACAGCGGAGATCGTGTCCCCTTATTGCGGGATTCTCATCAATACGTGTATGGGTAATCCAACCGCACCGCTAATCATGGCGAGTGGAGAACGAGCGGGTTCCACCACGCATGTGGGGAGGCGCAAAAAGCTTTTACCATCTCTATAAAGAGATAAGGTCTCTTCCTCTTTACGCACGCCTCCTCCTTCCGCTAGCCCATTCCCCTCTGTTCGAGCCCTAGCGCCCAAGCACTCTTCTTCTCCATCGAAGAGAGGTTTTTCCAAAGATGTCTGGAGGCAAATGGATGGCCTCTACCGTCCAGGAGAAGGATATCAAGAGGCTCCGAGAGGCCGGGTACCTGGCTAAGAAGATCGGCCACCATCTCCCACTGGCGGGATAGATCGTCCCTACTCCGGAGCCCCACGAGAGGGTCGTGTTTCTTCCCCATTTTGTCCGCGGGCTTGGGTTTCCCCTTCACCCATTTGTTCGTGGAGTCATGTGTTATTATGGGATTGATTTTCATGATCTTTCCCCCAATTCTTTCCTTAACATCTCGACGTTCATCATCGTGTGTGAGGCTTTTCTCCGTATTTCGGCTCACTTCGGCTTGTGGCTGAAGATTTTCAATGTGAAGCCCAAGGTGGTGAGTGGCGAGCACGCCGAGTGCGGCGGCGCCATGGTGAGCAAGATGCCCAAGGTCATTTGGCTGACGGGTGCCTTCAATGACTCCGTCAAGGAGTGGCAGCAGCAATGGTTCTATATCACTGAACCGCGCGACAAAAAGTGGGCCGCAGCTCCCGAGTTCAGATCCGGAGCCCCACTGCGGCTCACGTGCTATCCCAAGAAGGGCCTGAACTGGTCCTCGTCCGATGAGCTGTCACTGCTCCAGACGCGCGTCCAGAGTGTGGTCGACAAGGACGTCAAACTCGTCGACGTAGTCCAGGTGATGTTAGTTCGCCTGGTTCTCCCTTGCCAGCGTCGAGCCTGCAATTTGTGGGAGTACGACCCAACCGAGCACCAGACCCTTTGGGAGCTCTATGATTCCTCCCACAAGGATATCTGGAAGGTGCTCTTTAAGTTCGGCAAATCATGTCCGGGCTCCACCGAGGACCGTGGGTATCAGTTATCCCATTCTGCAAGCCCGGTAAGTTATTGCTATGCTCTGTCCATCCATGCTCTAGTTCGCATCTCCTGAGGGAGACATTTTTATCATGCTTTGTCATGACCCCAGGGATGGATAAAAAAGGTGGAGCAGATACATTGTCCGGCCCCGCTGCCGGAGGAACCGGCCGGACCTCTTCTGATGAAGATGCTGGTCCCCGCGCCTTACGAGGCGCCAAAGAAAGAGGCCTCCAAGAAGGTCAAAAAGACCCGGAGTGTCCTCCGTCGTCGCGATTCTTCGGACGCAAAATCCGAAGACTCCAGCGACCATCCTTCTTCCGAAGACGAAGAGGAGGAAGCGGAGGAGGACGAGCCTCACTCTGGAGGTGGTAAGAAAAGGACAGCTTCCTCGTCCCTGGAGGCCAAATCGCCCAAGAGGGGGAGAGGTTCCCACCCAGAGGCATCCATCACGGCCGCCGATAACAGGCCGGAGTGGGATCCCAGGGCCCAGCCCCTGGAAAAGTCGTAAGTATACGAAGTCCAAACACGCATATGCATCCAGGGTCGTTTGGGTACAGTAGTTTTAACTGTCGCCATATTTTATATAGCTCGGCGAGGTCTCGCGCCAGACAGTCCTCATCGGAGGATTCGCTGAGCTCAGATGCTTTGGCGAGCGAGACGCCTCTAGAGGCCCCTTCCCCAAAGTCCAGGCGCGACACTGAGGTGTCGTCTCAACGGGACCCAGACCAGGGGGCATGTCTCTAGGGCCAGACACACGGGAGCGATGGCCCCCAGGCGTGTCGACGATGGGGGCAATCTCGGGTTCGGGCCTCAACCGGACACGGTCCTGGAGACCTTTAAGGCTCCAGGATCGGGCGAGCAGCCACCTTTGATGGTGGGAGGCTTGCCTACTCCGCCGGCAACCTCTATCCAAGAAGAGCTGCCTAGCGGTCTATCGACAGCGTTAAGGAGCGCGTCTATCGTCGATGAACATCAGACCCTCATGGGTGCGGTGATTGAAAAGATTCAGTCCGCCGAGAGCGGGCTGAATGAATCCTGCCTTGGCCTTATAAAGGCCTTTGAGGTATGTTTTCTAAGAAACCTTTGAGGAATTGTCATAATATGAGTAGTAGCCCCTGATACGCTGTACGGCAAAAGAGAGAAAAAGCCGGACAGGGGATCAAATCAACTGCTTTTGCAGGAGCCTTTGTTAATGACGTATATCCCTTTGTGTGAAAACAGGCGTCTGCAGAGAAGACCGCCGCTCATAATGCGGAAGTGTCCGGACTGAAGCAGAGCCTGGAACGGGCTGAAGAGGAACTTGGCCGTGTGACGAAGCAATTGGAGGACAAGCAAGGTATGTTGAAACATTGTCTTGAATTCAGCACGAATGAGTAATTGTGCCTGATGAGAAGTATTTGTATTGTATGCTCTAGGAGCGAGTGCTGAATATGAGGCACTGAAGAAGGTTGTGGCTGATGCCAACGAGAAGGCTGCCACCGAACAGGCGCTTTGTGAGAAACACGAGGCCAGGGTCATCGCAGCTGAGCGAGAGCTCCAGGAGGCTGTGAAGAAAAGTGATGCCCTGGAGCAGAGTTTAGCAGGGAAAGAATCCGAACTCGCTCAAGCTCTCCAAACCATGGAGGATGCTCGGGCAGAAGCCCGTGGTGCTCTGAAGGATATTCAGGAGGCACGGAAGGTTGCAGCAGGTAAGGCCTTTTGTATTCAGGGACATTTTTTGTTATAGTAATGTGGCTCTAAGCGACAAGCTGAATTCTTGTTTTTCCAGGGGCGTTTGTGGATCTGCCTCGCAGCATATCAGATGCCGCCCAATTCTACCGGACCGAGGAGAAGAAGTCTGTGGAGAGAGATTTCTGGTCGCAGTATTTGGAACCGAATTATCCCTTGCCCTTTATCAATCAGTTGAAACAGCTGGTCGAATTGCACCAGGCGGCCGAACTAGCCATGAAGGACTTGGTTGTCCGGCTGTGACCCGCGGAGCCGATTCCAAGCAGTTACTTCGGACTCGTGAAGCGGATTGTTGGCGCCTGCCCTAGGCTTGATGTCTTTAAGCGATCAGTCTGTATAGAGGGTGCGTGCATGGCGTTTGCCCGTGCAAAGGTGCATTGGGGGAAGCTTGATGCGGAGAAGCTGATGACTGAGGGGCCGTCGGATGGTAAGGAGCATCGCAAGCCCGAGTTGTACTATGCAGGTGTACTAAAAGGAGCCCGCCTTGTGGCGGACAAGTGTGCTAAAGACACTATATTTACCTGAAGGCTGTCATGCCGTTGTAATGCTGGGAAATGACACTTTTATCAATTATTCCCTTTTTATGTGAACGCTTGTTCTTCCTGTGCGACCGTTTAGTGTACATAAAACCTGAGAGTTGGCTAGTCATCGGCTTCTGCCCCCACATAAAAAGTACGGGGGTGTTCGGGACATATGTGAACACTCTTTATCCCATTGTTGGGTCCTTTTAAGGAGGTGTTCCTCGCTACGAACCAAGCAATCAGACTATAGGGTTTTACCACTCTCACTTAGCCATAGGAGTTCGACTATGGTCGGCGTAGCCCCTGGTGTTCGGAAGGCCGAACTGGGGGCTCTATCGGCGCCTGATCAGAAAACCGATCCTTCGCACTTTGCATTTATAATGGCATTGTGCGGAATAAATCTTTAAGGATTTTACAACCTCTCGAATAGCTGACCAGCTCTCGCCATATCATGACACTCAGTTTTCGGCTTTCTCTACTGAGGTGCTCGTCCGGAAGAACTGGGACACAATCGCAGTAGTTCTCCCAGCGCTACCTTAGCCGATAGAGCAGAACGTAAGGTACCAAAACATGGGAGCCGGGCAAACCCAACTAATGACCCAAGACATGATTCGGAGCTGATGCATATAGTGCTATAAGTTTGGGGTGCCGAGCGACCGGGAAGGTGGCTGGACTTTGTCATATTAGGAGTATTCTGAAGCCCCTGGCGTAGTGGGGCCTAATACGACGTATGGGTGCCATTTAGGGTGAAAAAGTGGCGTCTAAAGAAGAATGACAGCCAGTAAGTGTTATTTAAATCTACGCACTATAGTAGGATGATATGTCTATGCATATGAGTACGATTTATGATTATGAAAAGAGGTGTTTTTGGCGGAACCTGTCATGGCCAGACTGGAGGGAGCTGTGAGTGGATCTGAAGTGAATCCGGGCTGCCTTCTTTGGGGGGGGGGGGTCACTTGTGTGTTCCTGCCCTTGTTCGTCCGGGCTGATTCCAACATCGCCAATCCTGTTCTGCGTCAAAGTTAGTTTGTAAAGGCAAATACTTGAGGGCAGCTAAATGTCCTCTTGTGGTTTGACCGAGGGTGCCTGATCGGAGCCTGGTTAACCCATCCGTTATACCCTATAGTAGTGCGGACTCCTCAGTTGGTGTCCGGATAGTTGGCTGCCATATAAAAATTTTGATAGGCAGGCACGACTCGCTACTCCTGCAGCGGTATGATTTCCGCTCTAAGGGTGGGGTTCGGCCTTGCCCATAGATGTGACTATATCACACGGGGCTGGCCTAATGGTTTGCCACGTGGAATCTAGTCAACGTGGTTTGTCCCATTAACATATGGTAATTACTGTATGAGGGGAATGTCACACCCTGATTTTCATGCCACAACACTTAAGTCAATAAATCATGCTAAAATATGGTTTGACAAAAACTTTTGAATGATTTGTCTTTGCTTTGATTGAATGTTTGTCTGCTGTTTGCAAGTGCTCTAAAAATCAAACAAATCCTCCAACTCCCATACTTCATCTCCTTGCTCCAAAAACCTTTCCCAATGATCATGCCATGTGTATAGGACACAAAAATAATTTCTTGTAAAATTAATTTGGCCAAAAAGTATTTTCTAAAATTAGTTTTCCCAAAACCCCTGAATTGAGGTTTGCACTGCAAGTACTTAATTAAGGGCAGTAAAAATATTTCTAAAAATATATTTGACTCCTATTAGATATAGGATACCCAGAAACCACAAAAATATAATTTTTAAAGTTATTTTACTATTTTATTTAAAAGCTTTTTCTTAAGGACAGAAATGGTCTTTAATAGGGAAAAATTATTTTTATTGTTTTAAAAATATTTGACAAAAGTTAGGGAAACTCAGTGGACATGTATTTTCCATATATAAGAGTTTCAACACATGGTCATGTTCAAAATATTGGTCAAATCCCTCAAAAACCCTTTCTGGATATTTCAAGCTTCTGAAATATTTACAAAGGAAGTATTCTCCAAAAATTCCAAGAAAATTCTATCATGTCACATATGACATATTAGATGATCTTGCCAAGTCTCATGACTTGGAGAACAAGATAACATCATCAAATCCCCTCAAAACCATTTCTGTCCATTTTGAAGTTTGAGCAACTTTACATTGCCAAACATGTCCAAATGTTCTCAAACCTTGTGAACATGCACTAATGGTCTAATTATTCATCTAGACCAAGTGGCACAAGTTGGAGAACAAGTTACTTTGATCAAAGTGCCCCAAAACCCTCTCTGACCAGAATCATATTTGAACAACTCTACATTGGCACCTTTCTCCTTTTGATCTCAACTTTTGTGGGCATGTTCAGAACCTCAAATGATGACACTACACCAAGTGGTGCATCAAGGAGAAGTGATTTGCTCAACTAAATCTACACAAGTTCATTTCTGCTAATTTCTAGGGTTTACCAAAGTTGCATTGTCAACTTTCTTCAAATGAGCTCCAAATGGGTGGAAGGGCCTAATTATGTGTGACATCTCACCCAGTGGAGTCTCATGGCAAGTGGAAATTATTTTCTTGCCCAAACCTACATCAAACACCTTCTGGCAGAAACTTGAAATGCCTGTTTTGACCACTTCCATTAATCTCCATGACCCTAACTTTTTACCACAGCCCCTCCTAGTCTTCTCCTATCTCCAGTAACTCTTCCCTGGCCTCAGCTCAATGATTGAGGGGTGAAACACCCCCATTTACCCTTCTGGACAGCAGCATTCCTCTCCTTTCTCACCACCCTCCTCGTTCCAGTGGCCCTCCATGGCATCCAATGCTTCCTCCCCTTCTTTACTACTCCCTAGCACTGCTGGACACAAGTGGCCGCGCCAACTTTCCCCTTTTTATGCCATGGCATGCCAAAGACGTGCTCCAGAGCACGCTACAGTGCTCCCACGCACTGTAGCTGCTCTCTGCCCAAGCCACCCGACCACCTCGAGCCTCCCCCTCGCGCTAGTCGAGGTGCCTCGGCGTCCGCAACACGCTACGCGGTCAGCCCCCTCCTCTCTCCTCCTCCCCGCGCCTCCGCGCTAGCAGACACCGGGCGCCCGAGCGCGCCAATGGTGCGGCTCACACGCGCGGCACCCTGGCCATTCCCCGCTCCTTCTCTCCCCTCCTCTAGCCCTAGACCAACCCCACGAACACCCCAGACACGCCCACGCGCGCCCCGTGGCCTCCAGCAACGGCTAGGAGCTCGCCGGCGCACGAGCCACGGTGCACCTCGCCCCCCCTCTATTTAAGGTCACCCCGAGCCCCATCTCCACTCCTTTGGCCCTATCTCCCTCCCGTGCATTCCCTGAACCAACCCACTCCCCTCCTCGTGCACTCCATCCCCCTCCTAGGCCGGAGCCGAGCCGCCGGCCGCTGCTCAAATCCGCAGGCCTCGGTCCCTCTCTCTTCCCCCTGGATAGCTCCGCACCCTCTTGGCATCACCACAAGCCCTCCCCTCCCCGCCATTCGTCCCCAGGAGCATCGCATGCTCGAAGCCGAAGATGGCCGATGGCCTCCTCCGCGGTCGCCCGGCCTGTCGCCGCCACGGCTCTCATCGGCAAGCGATCCGTACACCGATGGATGCGGCTCATCCTCCTGAGCACGCCGGTGGGCGGAGTACCGCCGGAGGTGGCCCGTGCCGCCCGGGAGAGCGCCGGCGCCCGCTCGGCCTCGCCTCCCCTGCCTCTACTCTGTTCGAGCGGGAGGTAGGAGACGGCCTGAGCACCGGGCCCCGCTCGTCAGCGACCCGGTGGGCGGGCCCCGCTGTTTAAGTGGAAACGGCTTCGGCCGAATCCGCCTCCCCTGCGCGAAGGCGTACCCAACCCGGAGCCGCCTTCGACGTGGCCTTCCAGCGGGCGCGCGCGAGTGGCTGGGCCAGGCCCAGTGGCGCCCCGTTGCTATGCCTCGCCCAGTGCGCGCCGCCGCCGCCCAGATCCGGCCCATTTAGGTAGATCCCTCTCCTTTTTCTTTTTCTGTAGAATTGCAAAATCCATAGATTATTTATTCTAAGTCCAAATTTGATGATTCTAATTTCTATAAGTTTATAAATTCCTGATCTATCACATGGTGCAATTTGCACATTTTTCCATAAAGATTTTCTTCATAGACAATTATCAAATCCCATATTTCCATTTCTGTCATAAACTTTAGAAAATCACAGAAGGCTCAAAATTTATCCAAATGCCATGATTCAAATTCCTAGATGCTTCTAAGTTCATAACTTAGTTTATGAACATTTTTCTTAATACTTTCTGTACCACATAAATTATTGAGCCATTTCTTCATATTTGTCAACTTTGCAAATCCATAGGAAATTCCTTTGAACTCCAAATCCGGTGAAACCAACTCCTAGATGCTTCTAAAATCATCCTTTGTTAAATGGGTGCCTTTGCTCATTTTTCAAAAATATATTTCTGTACACTTCTTGCACATCCATAAACCCCTTGATTCCACCATATCAAAATGTTCAGAGATATCCATTCATCGAATCCCAATGAAACCACTTTGGTCATCCCTCATATGACCAGAAGTATCCTAGAAAAGTCCAACTCATATTTTTAGAGCACTTTTATTTCCTGCCTTGTTGTGTTGCTTATTATGGTTGCTTTCAACGATAGTTGACGAAGTAGACGCAATGCTCGGAGTTGGACCAGAGATATTTGAAGACCTCGAAGACTTTGTTAAACAGCAAGCAACCCTTTGACCATGTCCATGAAACCCCTTTTATGCATGACATATAACTCTTTATTATTGTCGCATCGGAATCATGATGAGATGGTAGACCACGTTGGTTGGTTGCCTCTATTACTTCCTCATTGATACTTGCATTGTGCATGACCCTACCTTCTTATGAGGGTTATGCCGGTGGGAGTAGATAGGATGCTAAAGTAGTGCTACACAAAAAGGGACGGGGATATGCATGGTGATGGGGACAAAGTGATTTCAAAAGTCTTTTCGAAAACCCCGTCGGGTGCCACTTATGCCCGAGGGAGATGATGAGATGGGTAACCACTTGATGACGAAGTGGTGTACCGAGGCAAGTGTGGGTGTTGTTTTCAAAAACGGATTGGTCGAAGTTGCGACCGTTATTCCAACCTTACATGCGCAACCACTCTACCCTTATATGGGAAAGGGCATTATTGATTACCTAGACCGATACTAGCTTGGAGCCCGCATTACTAGTGACGGGAGAGTTTTTGGTGCGCTCTCTCGGGACGGGGTCGTGCCAGGTAGGGCGGCCATGACTGTTTTCACAGGGCACCGGACACACCGTTGGTACCCCGTGCCAGTGGTATGTGATAAGTATGGGAGCGAGGCTCCAAGAAAGTGTTATGTGAAAAGTTGGGCACGGGGGTTACTGCCAATCGAGTGGACTCCATGTTAGTGTCGTCTAGGGAAAGGTAGTGATCGGGTGCTTACCCCGGGTACTTGAGGTACCGCGGGTCGTGGATGACACGGAAGTTCCCCGGATCTAGTGGGTAAAGTGTGCAACCTCTGTAGAGTGTAAAACTATTCGAATAGCCGTGTCCACGGTCAAGGACAGTTGGGTAACCGCTCTTGGGCTACGTCCACTTGTTTACAAACCAAGTGTGTGTGTTGATAAAAATGACTTGGGTCAAGTCAAGGGACTTGACATGATTGAGATGGGTTGGTGCCCACTCTATTTATGTTAGATGGGTTGGTGCCCACTCTATTCATGTTAGATGGGTTGGTGCCCACTCTATTTATGTTGATACCTGTAACCTGTCCTCATGGTTACTTGAATTCTCTTGATGCATGCCTTACAAAGTTGTTGAACATGTCATTGCACTCAAAAATAGCTTTCTGCAAAAATTTACCTATGTCATGCATTGTTGTATCTTGAACCAAAACATGGGTTGCTTGCGAGTACAATCAAAGTACTCATTGGCTTGCCACTGGTTATTTTATTGGCCAGGCATGAAAGAACAGGATGTGATGGAGAACACTTCGGTGACGAACATGCGAGCTAGGACGCTTCCCAGTCAGAATGCCTGTAGGGTTAAGGCAGATGGCATGGGTCCAAGTTATCGATGAAGATTCCCGCTGCGATGATATACTCAAGACTTGACCATAATGGTCCTACTTGTGTAAAACGGTATGTATGGATGTAAGTCTCTTGTTATTCAGCTTCTGTGTGTTCAGTGAGCATTGATCTCTGGGATCACTGTACACGTGCATTCGGTGATCACGACTTATGAGTCGGGGTCCCCACAGGGAAAGTGCTGAAGACTTCTTCTTTGGTGTGGTATTTGTTTGGTGATCCAAAGAGAACCGTTAGAGTGGTGGGCCAGTAAAACTTGGCCTTTGCACCTGGCATCTTTTAGAAGATGTTATTTGTGGTTTCATACCCGCGAGGGCTTTATGTGAGATGGAGCTGCCAGACTACTAGGTCCAGAGGTAGTGCAATTAAATTGCTGTGGTTGATATTGTTCGGACAGTCGATGTGATCGGGGGAGATCAGCCGTACTTTTATGCTCTGGAAGATCTTTTGACTTCGCCGTTGTTGGACTCCTCCCCTCATTGTTTCTGGCACACGACCGGCCGCTTTGTTTTGAGGATCCGGCATTCTCTATTGGTATGCTTGGTTGTCCTTCTAGGAGTACCATGAATTTCACATGGTTGATCGAGTATGTTGCTCGGGCCGGATAGGCTTGAGCTGTTCTTCGTCCGCTGACCGGACTGGGAGTTGCTGGATTTGGCACCAACTTCCCTGACTTGACGTTTATGACAATTGCACCGAGGCTTGAGGATGCCTCTTCGTGTATCCTTCGTATTGTCATGGACCGTTGTGGTGTGTTGACATCAGGGTATCTGCCTTGGGTTCTCCTGCTTAGGTTGAGGTAGCAAATTATGCTGTGTGTGCCCTTTGTCGGGGCGGTCGAGTCCGTATTTTTCGGTGGCCAGGACCTTGGTCCACCTGTCCACGAGAAAATCTTGGTCAGCTTTAAGCTGCTGTTGCTTCCTTTGCAGGCTCCTTGCCGTGGCCATCAGCCATCGCTTGAAGCGAACTTGCTCCACTGGATCCTCAGGCACGTCGCATTCGGCATCGCCGAGGCTTGCCTCGTCTTCGGAGGAGGGCATATAGTTGTTCCTATCCAAGTATCCCACCGTGGCTAGTCCGACCTGCTTGAAGGCAGGCTGATCAGGGGTGTATTCATCTTTGGCACCATCCGAATTGTTTTCGTCTCCTGCGCCGGTATTGTTGTGGCGGGGCTTGGAGCGGCGTTGACGACGCCCATGCTTTGCTTTCTTCCCTGAGGGGTTATCCTCCGTTGCCTCATCGCCATTGGTTTCCTTCGGAGTGTCCGCCATATATATATATCATATGAGGAGGTGGTTGTCCATTGCCTCGTGAGCGGTGGTTCCTGTTCTTCTCCTGCATCGTCGTCCATACCGTTGATGTCTTCGTAGTCGAAGTCTATCACGTCGGTTAAATCATCGACCGTGGCTATGAAGTGGGTGGTGGGTGGGCAACGGATTTCTTTGTCGCCTGCTTCCCACTAGAGCCGGACATAGTTCGGCCGAGAGTCTCTGTCAAAGAGGGAGACTTTAACGAGTTCATCATGTCGCCAAAGGGCGAGTGCTGGAAGATATCCGCAGCGGTAAACTACAATACCGGAGCCCAACCAGGCTCGGCGGGCTTGGGAGCGCGCGGTCTAAAACCTACAGCCGGATACGAGTCCTGGGGTCCAGTGTCACAGGCTTCCTTGGAGGTAAGGTCTGTGTTCGGCTCTACCGCCGATGAGTGTGCGGCCTACGGGGCGGGGTCCATCCACCCGTCCTTGGGCAACACAGTCTGCTCCGGATTTAGGTCTGAGGCTACCGCAGGGGTGATATCCCGAGCGTTGTCCGACGGCAGGTCTAAGCCGTGCTCATTGTGACTGTCCAGCGCTCCTGGCTCAGGCCCAATTCTGTCGAAGATCAAGTCTTCGCGGATATCGGCCGTGTAGTTCAGGTTTCCGAACCTGACCTGGTGGCCAGGAGCATAGCTGTCAATCTGCTCCAGTTGGCCAGGAGAATTGGCACACAACGCGAAGCCGCCGAAGACGAAGATTTGTCTGGGTAGAAAGGTCTCACCCTGGACCGTGTTGTTGATAATTGAAGGTGCCATCAAGCCTTGCAGCGGTGACACAGAGGAACTCTCAATGAAAGCACCAATGTCGGTGTCAAAATCAGCGGATCTCGGGTAGGGGGGTCCCGATCTGTGCGTCTTAGGCTGATGGTAACAGGAAGCAAGGGACACAATGTTTACCCAGGTTCGGGCCCTCTCGATGGAGGTAAAACCCTACTTCCTGCTTGATTGGTATTGATGATATGAGTAGTACAAGAATAGATCTACCACGAGATCATGGAGGCTAAAGCCTAGAAGCTAGCCTATGATGATTATGATTGTGATTGGGATCGGCCTTCTAAGGACCAACCTCTCCGGTTTATATAGACACCGAAGAGGGCTAGGGTTTATACGGAGTCGGTTACAAGGAAGGAAATACAATATCCGGATCGCCAAGCTTGTCTTCCACGCAAAGGAGAGTCCCATCCGGACACAGGATGGAGTCTTGAGTCTTGTATCTTCACGCTCCAATAGTCCCGATGAAGTATATAGTCCGGCCGTCCGGATACCCCCTAATCCAGGACTCCCTCACCAGCGTCCGACCCCGCGACCTCGCCTCCGACCTTCCTCGCGCCCGATCTGCTCCAAGCCGCGCCGCTGGCCATGTTCCTCGACCCGCGGACCGGAACCGCCTCCTTGCTGTCCCCGTCAACCGACGCCACCTGCCTCATCTACCTCGAACACGCATGCGTCCGCCTCCCTCGCCTCACAAGCCTCATTGCGGGTCAACCGCGCCGCTGCTCATGGCCTGCACCAACCTCCTCCTCCGCCGCCAAGTTCCACCACCACCGAAAATGGAGTCCGCCCTCCGGATCTGCCAAGCCCCTGCCACACCGACGTCTTCCCTAGCGAGGAGCCATCTGGACTCCTCCCACTCGTCTACACGACAGGAGGCTTCTCTGCTCATCCTCACGTTGACCTTGCTCAGCCTCTGCCTCGCTCAGCCGTGGTGCCTTGTCCTGTTATTGCTGCCTCGCATCATCCTGCTGCCCGAGCCGAGCTCGGCTACCCCATCGAGCACCTATACAAGCTACCCGATACCTTGGCCAGAACCGCCCAAGTTGTCGCCTCTATGCACCATGCAGTGTTACCGTGGACGCATGCATCCCCGAATCGGAACCACAAGCACCAATTACACCACCGGCAAGACCCGGACTCCGAATGCCAAGTACATTTACGAAACGAAGACCTCGGATGCAACAAGTTCCCCTACGACCCGTGTACGACTACGGGGATACCAGCAAGTACCCCTTCGGATCGCCAAGTTTGACTACCACGTGTACCACTACCGTCGCAAGAATCGAGACTGACAAGTCCGAAGACCCCAAGTACCACGACGACCGACAAATAGTACCACTACCTCCTCTACCGTCGACCCCGTGGACATCCAGTTCCTCATCGTGACCCCAATCATCTTCGGAGTGCGTACGACTATGAAACGTGAACCACTACTTCCACTACCATCGGCATGTACGACTACGGCCCACGACGACCCGTGAGCAACTACACCGCTTTGACCCAAACCACCCCGAATCACATGCTTCAAAGGTGTAACCGCCGAGACGACCGTCGAATGCATGTGTTGTTTGAGATGCTCGTGTTTGCACCGTGATCGAATTGTCGCTTGTTGTCGTGGAATTAACACGTCAGATGTCCTAGCAGAAGGACTTAGTCGTGGAGCCATCGCAACGAGATTAGCCTAAAGGGGTTAAACAGGAACAAAGGACACGGGAAGTTTATACTGGTTCGGCCCCTTGCGGTGAAGGTAAAAGCCTACGATCCAGTTGTTGTGGGATTGATTGATCTCGATGAGCAAGGAGCGAATCCGCTTTACCTATCTCTCGAGTTGTTGTTTCTTGTCCCTGAACCGCCGCCGGGTCGTCCCTTTTTATACACAGGTTGACGCCCGGCCAGTTTACAGAACCCCGAGGCCGACTCATACAAGTGTCCGGCTCGGTCTCTTCCTTTCCCTAACTTACAATACATGTTATACATCTATGGCGGTTTACTACTATGGGCCCTAATCCGCCATTGGGCTCTGGGCCTTTAAGCCTCCGTAGTTAAAGCGCCATATCCTTCATCTTCATGGGCTCTTGTACAGGACTCCTTGTGAGTGTAATCTGGCCCCTCCTGGGCGGTTTACACCCAGTAGTCATATCCCCAACATTAGGCCCCAAATTGATTTGAACCTGTTCATGTCAATCTTCAACACTTAGAAAAATTCTTCTTGAACATCCTCCTATAATCCTTGTAAACCGCCAAGACGTCACCTCCATATGAGCTTGGTAAACCGCCATGACATCATCTTCAAAAATTGCAGCAAATCGTCATGACGTCATATGTGTAAAAAACTCCTAAATACCTTCCTTTATTAATTATCTTCCGAAGATCGAGGCAACAGCTGTGCCCCATTGTCCGCTTCGAGCTCCTCGATCCCCGCGCTTGCCTACTTATCCATTCACCTTATAAATAGGCCCAAGGGTCTTTCCCTTTTCCTCTTCCATGCTTCTTCTTCCTCCTCGCGACTCTCGAACCCTGAAGCTCCGCCGCTGCACTCGACCTTCAAGCTCTGCATCACCCTTGGCCGCTGCATCAACCTGAACGTACCAGAGATCCGCGGCACTTATCCGCCACTCCTGTGAATCCGGTAAGCCTCCTTCCCTCAATGCTAGATCTGTTTTAGGGTTTCGGTGTTCATCCGTGTTCGTTCTCGTTCGTTGTCTCGACCTTACTGTTCCTTTGAGGCCAAATCTGTAGTTTATTTCACCTCACCATAGTATCCTTTCGACTATGAACAGACCCCATCTGGATCCTTTTTGTTCTGCTGTCGCCATTTTAGGGCTTTGATATTATTCCTTTTCCTGAACTACGCTAGATCCGTAATTATTACATCAACTTGTAGAACCTGTTTGCGCAACACTTATCAATTTTCAGATTTGTTTTCCTTCATACCACTGTAGGCGGTTTAACCTATAGAAAATGATAATCCGCCAGGTACCATTAGCCCTCACGTAAACCACCGCCCTTCTTGAACATCCATATCCTGTTTAACATGCACACGTGCTATGACTAAATTCCTCGGTTTATACATATCAATCTTGAACCGTGAACCGGCATTTAAACTTCCTTTACAGCTTGTCACCAAAAATGGCCAAACAGTTCTCTTCTTGCAATTGGGTTCCTTCCCGGATTACAGAAGAGCAACTTACTGGGTATGTTGTAACTGGCGCTTTAACAAAGAAGGAGGTTATTCATTGGAGAGTCCCTGGTACTGAAAACCCTCCTGAACCTCAAGATGGAGAAGTGGTTGTTGTCGGTGTCAAAACCGGCGGATCTCGGGTAGGGGGTCCCGAACTGTGCGTCTAGGCGGATGGTAACAGGAGACAAGGGACACGATGTTTTTACCCAGGTTCGGGCCCTCTCGATGGAGGTAAAACCCTACTCCTGCTTGATTGATATTGATGATATGGGTAGTACAAGAGTGGATCTACCATGAGATCAAGGAGGCTAAACCCTAGAAGCTAGCCTATGGTATGATTGTAGTTGTTGTTATTGTTGTCCAACGGACTAAAACCCTCCGGTTTATATAGACACCGGAGAGGGGCTAGGGTTACACAGAGTCGGTTACAATGGTAGGAGATCTACATATCCGTATCACCAAGCTTGCCTTCCACGCCAAGGAAAGTCCCATCCGGACACGAGACAAAGTCTTCAATCTTGTATCTTCATAGTCTTGGAGTCCGGCCGATGATGATAGTTCGGCTATATGGACACCCCCTAGTCCAGGACTCCCTCAGTTGTGTTTATGCAGCATCTGGACCGAGGATTTAGCCCTCCCAGATCAAAAAATTTCCGTGATGTACTTGCCAACTTCCAACTCCACCCTCAAGACATTGGACCGAACTTTGTGTCCAACATCTGCAATTTCCAAGTGTTCTGTGAAGTTTATCTGCAAGAAGAACCGACTATTGAACTTTTCAGAGATTTCTTCCACTTGAACCGCCGTACCGAATTTTCTGACGGCCCCAATACTGAACTTGGCGGAGTGTCGATTTAAAAAAGGAAAGAAGTCGATTTTCCTCATGCCAAACATCACAGCCACCACAAGGATTGGAATCAGACATGGTTCTACTATAGGAACACCGCTCATGTTGATGAAAATCCTCTGCCGGGTTATCGTGCTTACCGGCTCAGCAATGGACATCCACTGCCTCAGCGGCTTACTGCCAGAGAACGACAAACATATGCACCACAGCTTGCTAAGCTCCTGGCTCTTCTAGCAAACGGTTTAACCGGCATTGACCTTGTCCGTTGCTGGGTTCATGGGGTATGCTGCCCTTAAGCCGTCGCACTAGATTAATGCATGAATATACTGGGGATGTCAAAGACCCTCAACGGCTGAGATATAGATGAATGATGATGAAATCACTGAGTCTGTCAAAAAGATGCTAGATGAACCGATATCTGAGTGCAGCAATACTAGGTTGCGTCCCTTTTATGCCTCCAACAAACCGCCAGCTATAAGAACTTATCTTTCTGCTTTTTAATCCGTCTCCCCTTTAACATTTTTCTGATAGCCTTTTGTTTATTCTTACAGGCCAAAGATCCATTCTGGAAGAGGAAAACTCAAGAAAAACAGGCAAAACCACAAGATAAACCGGTGAGAGCTCCTCGTGCTAAGAGCTAGGCCACAAAGAGGACAGCAACGAAGAAAACAACCGAGTCCTCTGATCCACCCGAAGATGTTGATGACTCGGAACCAGAGGTAGAACTTGACTCCATTGGTTCATTTTTCATACATCTTATTGACAACGACCATTATCAGGATGATGCGGAAGCTAGCCGTGCTGACCACGTAGAGGTAATGTCCCTTTCCTCCAATTCCGATCTTGTGCCAGTATGAAAACTCCATCGCGCAGTACGGAAAGTGAAATGTTCACATCCTCTGACTCATTTGGATCCAGAATTTTCTTTGAAGACACAGCACCCTAAAGCTCGTCGCACAACCCGGCACAGTGGCCAGCAAGTCACTTCCTCCGGTTTACCAGACACCCCAATTCGGAAGTGCCGTGTAGAAGTCTCTTGTAATTCTAACAAATCTTATCCCTTGGCGGGTTACTTTCGATACCCTCTTAATCCGTATGACTCGAATTATCAGGTAACTTCCAATTCATCCTCTGGCGACTCATCAACCACACAAATGCCTCCACTCAAGACCGTCCCTAGGTAAGTATAATAATTTTAGCTTTGCTTTCTCGCACCGGTTTACCATATTAACCTTTGTTTGCTATTTTGCAGCGCCAAAGCCCGACCCAGCAAAAAAGCAAAGCTGAGTGCTCCCTCTGAGGAGTTTGAACCGGAGAGGACCTCAGAAGGTGCTGGTGGATATGTTGATATTGCTATGGATGATCCTGTGCCACAAGGTCAGGCCACTTATGTTGATCTGCTAGAAGTTGACCCGGCGAGTCCTCATGCTGATCCGCCTAGCCCAGCTACCCATCCACCATGTCCAGAAGCTAATTCTCCCAGCCCAGCAAGAGCCGCTACTCAACTGTGCAAAACAGATGAGATTGTTGATGGCAAGACCGATGATGTGGTGATCACCGGTTTTGGCCACACTTCTCCTGGCAACCCTGTCGCTTTGTCAAAGCACAATGCCAAAGTGGAATCTGCTGCTGTGGAGAAAGGCAAATGGAAGACTGACCTGTCAAGCTGTGCTCATCTCAACACTCAAGAACTTCACTCTGGATATCTAAACCGCCTGTATACAAGTCGTGATTATGAGGCCGGTTTAATCAATTTGATGAAGGAGCGCTATGAGGTAACTTCCATTCCAAACACTTTTTAAATTTTCTTTGTACTGTATATCAACTCCATTGTAGCCCCCAAGGGCCGGTTTATCTCTTCAAGATGAACCGGGACTTTGGATAAAAGGACTTCAACTGTGTAGCCCCCAAGGGCTGGTTTATCTCTTCAAGATGAACCAGGACTTTTTGTTGCAAAACTTATCCTTGTTGAATTCCTTCACCTCTAATGTTTCTGATCAATTACACATTAGCCCCCAAGTGCCAAGATTAATACTTGTATCGAGCCTTGGGACTTCAAATAACAGTCAAAAAAGAAGCAATCCGCATTAGCCCCCAAGTGCCAAGTGTATAACTTGTTATGTGCTTGGGACTTTGAGAAAAATATTAACATCTTCATCATCTGTCTTTTGCAGGCTGACTTGAGCAACAAAGATTCCCAAACTGCCGATCTTCAAGAAAATATCAAGTCCCAGCAAGCAGAAACCTCCAAGGCCAAAGATGAGTTGAAGGGCGCTTTAACTGCCATGGATCAACTAAAGGATGGTTTCAAAAGCGAGCGGGCGGACTGGGAAACCGAGAAAGCCACTCTGTTATAGCTGGCTGAGAATGCTGAGGCAGCTCTTAAACCGGTGGCGGAAGAGCTAACTGGGTTAAAGTGTCAAGTCAATGCTATGACTTCTGCAATATTTGGTAAGTACCCTTTGCAAGAACCTTTCTTAAACATCTTTGAAGTTTGCCGGTTTAACAACAAATTCTTAAACCGCTGCAGGTAGTCGTGTTGCTCATCTGGGTTCGGATATGCGGATGAAGTTGAAAGCAGCCTACACTTTGACAGAACAACTGTATACTGGTGCTCAACGAGTCATCTGTGCGGCCGCATACAATAAACCGATGCCAACCTTGATCAAGGATACACTGGCCAAATTATCTATGACACCTGCCCAGATAGAAGAGGTAAAGCGATTTGCTGCAAGGGCTAGCGCTTTAATAGCACTGACTCGGGCCAAAGCTTGGATACCTGATCTTGATCCGGCAGATATCGCAAAGGGCTATCCTGGCCAACAAGAAGACGGGTCAGAATTTGATAATGAAGCCCTCAAAGCCTTGACAAAGGAGATGCGCCCGCTGGCAAGCCAATTGTCCGAAGAGGTTGACTTGTCCGTCCATCGGTTCGGCTATGATACAGACAACAAACGGGTTGATGCAGCTGTGAAAGAAGCGCATAATCTTATCCCGCCAATCCGTAAGCACACTTATGCCCCCGACGTTGAACCGTCCAATCTTATAAGTGACGAAGCTGTCTTCCAAGCCTTAACCGGGATTGATTGGGCCACTATTGACTTCCAGCCACTTGGTGGGGTGGAGGAGGGCGAACCGACACGAGATGATCCATCGACTTCACGTCAACCTGGTGACGAATCATAATCCGGCAGCCAGTTTTATCTCCGTAGATTGTGTTATAGGCAACAAACAATTATTCTTTTGGGCATCAAAGCGCATAGGCTAGTTGAAATACTTTGATCTTCTGCCATCGTGCACTGCTACATGACACTGTGTAATCTGTCATGATTGTTGCTATGCTTGCTCATATGCTTGAGTACTTTCATAAAATCCTGCCTTCTGCATTTGAGAAACTTAAATGTGCCCTGGCGGTTTACCGCCGGACGGGTTATGATATCCAATACAGAACTAGAGTTTTTATAACCAAGGTTGTAAAACAATGAAATGTGAAAATATTATACCTGTGATATTGAATCACATCTTTGGTTTACCAACTTGCGTAGTAAGGGTGATAACCCAAATCTTGAGTATTGATAACTCCCACCAAGTTGTACTGGTGTATAAGAAACCATGCCGGGTTGTGATAAACTCCGGATGATCATCCTAGCAACTTATAGTCAATGCTAGATCGGGCTAAGAAAAACTAGTTTATAATTGAGTATGTGCTAAACAACTGATAGTTGAAAGCTACACCGGGTTAAGAAACACCGTGTTGATGTAACGACGTATAGTCAGTCCGGGTCAATAGACGCCGGTTTACCTCAAAACCTTATTAGAGGAAAGAAAACTTGCACAAAACAAAGTCAAATAAAATCTTGTAGTCGAGGCTTTTCAAGGGCTGCCAGGCCCAAATTCGAGGCTTTTCATGGGCTGCCAGGCTGCTGAGTTGAACCATCTGACAAAGCCTTTCAAGATGGGCCTCCAATTAACCAATCATCATTTTAAGTTTGACAAGTTCAGGGTCTGTATAAGATTGACTTATCAAACTTTTGGCGGGTCATACCAGGATTACCTGGATAGGAGTGGCTTACTTGATGAAGGCAGGTTAACCCGGGGTTTTAGGTGAATACACCAGGCTTCCAAGCCGTGGCTTGATAGCCTATTACAAGGGTCCTTTCAAACTCTTTGTTGCTTTGCACAAAGAGCCCCCAAGTAACTTTGTGAGTTGTGCTCAGTGGGTGCCTATGTTTGAGTCGTGCTTGTAGCAACAATACTCTCTTTGGCCCCTGATAACCCACAAGTATAGGGGATCGCAACAGCTTTCGAGGGTAGAGTATTCAACCCAAATTTATTGATTCGACACAAGGGGAGCCAAAGAATATTCTTGAGTTGTCAATTCAACCACACCTGGATAACTTAGTATTTGTAGCAAAGTGTTTAGTAGCAAAAGTGGTATGATATATTAGGTAACGGTAGCAAAAGTAAAGATAAATGTTTTTGGGTTTTTGTAGTAGTTGTAACAGTAGCAACGGAAAAGTAAATAAGCGAAGAACAATATATGAAAACCTCGTAGGCAATGGATCAGTGATGTATAATTATGCCGGATGGGATTCCTCATGCAATAATTATAACATAGGGTGATATATAACTAGCTCTAGTTCATCAATGTAATGTAGGCATGTATTCCGTAAATAGTCATACGTGCTTATGGAAAAGAACTTGTATGACGTCTTTTGTCCTCCCCTCCCGTTGAAGCGGGGTCCTAGTGGAAACTAAGAGATATTAAGGCCTCCTTTTAATAGAGAACTGGACCAAAGCATTAACACATAGTGAATACATGAACTCCTCAAACTACGGTCATCACCGAGAAGTATCCCGATTATTGTCACTTCGGGGTTGTCGGATCATAACACATAATAGGTGACTATAGACTTGCAAGATAGGATCAAGAACACACATATATTCATGAAAACATAATAGGTTCAGATCTGAAACATGGCACTCGGGCCCTAGTGACAAGCATTAAGCATAGCAAAGTCATAGCAACATCAATCTCAGAACATAGTGGATACTAGGGATCAAACCCTAACATGGTAAATCTCATCCAACCCATCACCGTCCAGCAAGCCTACGATGGAATTACTCACGCACGGCGGTGAGCATCATGAAATTGGTGATGGAGGATGGTTGATGATGATGACGACGACGAATCTCCCTCTCCGGAGCCCTGAACGGACTCCAGATCAGCCCTCCCGGGAGAGATTAGGGCTTGGCGGCGGCTCCGTGTCGTAAAACGCGATGAAACTTTCTCCTTGATTTTTTTCTCGGAATATATGGAGTTGGAGTTGAGGTCGGAGGAGGTCCACGGGGCCCACGAGATAGGGGGCCGAGCCCTAGGGGGGCGCACCCCTCTGTCTCGTGGACAGGCCGTGGGCCCCCTGGCACTAATTCTTTCGCCAAAAGTTCTTATTAATTCCAAAAAGTGCCTCTGTGGATTTCCAGGACATTCCAAGAACTTTTCTTTTCTACACATAAAACAACATCATGGCAGTTCTGCTGAAAACAGCGTTAGTCCGGGTTAGTTTCATTCAAACCATGCCAGTTAGGGTCCAAAACAAGGGCAAAAGTGTTTGGAAAAGTAGATACGTTGAAGACGTATCAACTCCCCCAAGCTTAAACCTTTGCTTGTCCTCAAGCAATTCAGTTGATAAACTGAAAGTGATAAAGAAAAACTTTTCCAAACTCTGTTTGCTCTTGTTGTTGTAACATGAAAAGCCATCATTCAAGTTTCAGCAAATATTATGAACTAACCATACTAACAATAACACATAGGTCTCACAATTACTCATATCAATAGCATAATCAGCTAGCGAGCCATAATAATAAAACTCGGATGACAACACTTTCTCAAAATAATCATAACATGATATAAAGTGGTATCTCGCTAGCCCTTTCTGAGACCGCAAAACATAAATGCAGAGCACCTTTAAAGATCAAGGACTGACTAAACATTGTAATTCATGGTAAAAGAGATCCAGTCAAGTCATACCCAATATAAACCAATAATAATGAATGCAAATGATAGTGTGCTCTCTAGCGGGTGCTTTTTAATAAGAAGGGTGATGACTCAACATAAAACTAAATAGATAGGCCCTTCGCAGAGGGAAGCAGGGATTTGTAGAGGTGCCAGAGCTCGATTTTAAAATAGAGATTGAATAACATTTTGAGCGGCATACTTATGCTATCAACGCAACAACTATGAGATGGCTGTATCTTCCATACTACATGCATTATAGGCAGTTCCCAAACAGAATGGTAAAGGTTTATACTCCCCAAACCACCAACAAGCATCAATCCATGGCTTGCTCGAAACAACGAGTGCCTCCAACATACAATAGCCCTGGGGGAGTTTTGTATAATTATTTTGATTTCCTTGATCTTTTTGGATCATGGGACTGGGCATCCCGGTTACCGGCCCTTTCTCGTGAATGAGGAGCGGAGTCCACTCCTCTTGAGAATAACCCACCTAGCATGGAAGATATAGGCAGCCCTAGTTGAAACATGAGCTGCTCGAGCATACAAAACAGAATTTCATTTGAAGGTTTGGAGTTTGGCACATACAAATTTACTTGGAACGACAGGTAATACCGCATATAGGAAGGTATAGTGGACTCATATGGAACAACTTTGGGGTTTAAGGAGTTTGGATGCACAAGCAGTATTCCCGCTTAGTACAGGTGAAGGCTAGCAAAAGACTGGGAAGCGACCAACTGAGAGAGTGACAACAGTCATAAACATGCATTAAAATTAATTCACACCAAGTACAAGCATGAGTAGGATATAATCTACCATGAACATAAATATCATGAAGGCTATGTTGATTTTATTCAACTACATGCGTGAACATGTGCCAAGTCGAGTCACTTAATACATTCAAAGGAGGATACCATCCCATCATACCACATCATAATCATTCTAATAGCATGTTGGCACGCAAGGTAAACCATTATAACTCATAGCTAATCAAGCATGGCGCAAGCAACCATAATCTCTAAATGTCATTGCAAATATGTTTACTTCATAATAGCTGACTCAGGAACGATGAACTCATCATATTTACAAAAATAAGAGAGGTTGAGTTCGTACCAGCTTTTCTCATCCCAATAAGTCCATCATAAATCATCATTATTGCCTTTCACTTGTACGATCGAACGATGTGTATAATAATAAGAGTGGACGTGCATTGGACTAAGCTGGAATCTGCAAGCATTCAACTCAAGAGAGAAGACAAGTAACATGGGCTCTAAATTAAATAAACAATCATGCATATAAGAGCCACTAAGCATTTTCAATATGGTCTTCTCGACCCCCAAAAGAAAGAAAAGAAAATAAAACTATTTACACGGGAAAGCTCCCAACAAGTAAAAGAAGAGCAAGAAATATTTTTGGTTTTCATTTTAATTTCTACTACAAGCATGGAAATTAAACTAACTAATTTTTTTGGTTTTTCTTAAAGTTTATCAAACACACAAGAAGAAAACTAGAAAAAGAAGTTTAAACTAGCATGGATAATACAATGAAAGAGTATGAGCACCGACGACTAGTGTGTGAACATGAATGTAAAGTCGGTGAGAAATACGTACTCCCCCAAGCTTAGGCTTTTGGCCTAAGTTGGTTTAATACCATTGACCGCCTGGCTGATATCCATAAGTGAAACTGGGGTAGTACTGAGATGAAGAGGCGACCGCCTCCTAAGCAGCAGCATGTTGGCGAGCTGCCTCCATTCCCCTCTCATATTCAGTTGCTTCTTCCCTGGTGATAACATATCTTCCTTTTGCTTGATAATCAAAAAGGTAGGGAGCAGGAAGAGTAACAGGGACGACGTTGCATCTGTTATAGGTTAGTCGATAATGGAGGAATTGTTCATTCTTCTCAAGAAAATGATGATCAAACATAGCTTCTTTATCCAAATAAATGGGAGGTACAATCATATCCCCCTCTCTTGCAGCTATATTAAGAAAATTAGCCACACGGGTTGCATAAATTCCTCCAAAGAAATCTCCCCTTCTACTATTATTCTGCAACCTACGTGCAACTATTGCCCCCCAAGTTATAACATCTATAACCCGACACAACACTCTTGAGGACACAAAGATCAGGGGCACACATGTGACATACTTCGTCCTTACCGTTAATGCATCTACCAATAAAGAGAGCAAAGTAATGTATAGCAGGAAAATGAATGCTCCCTATGGTAGCTTGTGTTACGTCCCTAGATTCTCCCACAATAATACTAGCAAGCCCCACTACGGGAGTTTGCAAGCAGTTGTGAATCCTCTAAATCCATGGTATAAGAAATATCATAAATATCAAACATAACACTAGGAGAATTACGCACAGAAATATATTCAAACCTCCGCACAAAGGAATCAGTCAATTGATAATATTGAGGACACTTATCTTGTAAGAAGTCCTCCAGCTCGGCATTATGCACATATGCGTCAAATTCCTCCTTGAAGCCTGCTTCGACCATAAAATCATCGGATGGCCACTCGCAAGCCCGTACATTTGCGTCCCTTGGCAAATTAACATCTTGTTCACGTATAGCAATCCTTGGCCCTTTCTTTGCCGAGGAACCACCTTGGTACATTCTTCTAAGCATATTTCTTTTTCTGAAAATTTCTGAAATTTTAGTAACTTCAAAATAAAAGTGAATAAAACTAAACAAGATTGATAGCAACTACTCCTACAAGTGCCTAGGGCCTATATCATGCATTGGAATTGCTTGGGACCTCAAAAATTTAACATGCAAGATCAAGAACATGGCCACCTATGCAGCAAAAATTTGCAATGAATAAAGCACTAGAAAAAAAACTAATTGGACCAATGGAGGATTCACATACCAAGCAACAATCTCCCAAAGCAGTTTTGTGAATGGAGCTTTGAGCTAAGAGATCGAAAATCGTAGCAAAACGAGCTAGAACTCGGGCTTGAGCTGGATGGGGATTTTTTTTTGGGTAGAAGATGAAGTGTGTGGGTGCTGGCATAAGTGGAGGGGAGCCACCAGGGGCCCACGAGATAGGGGGCGCGCCCTACAGGGGGGCGCGCCCTCCTCTCTCGTGGCCTGGTGCTTGCCCCTCCTGCAGTGTTTTCGGTGCCTAAAATCCTCAAATATTCCAGAAAAAATCATACTAAATTTGCAGGGCATTTGGAGCACATTTATTTTCAGACTATTTTTTAATGCACGGATAATTCAGAAAACAGACAGATAATACTATTTTTGCTTTATTTATTCTAAATAACAAAAAGTAAAAAGAGGGTACAGAAGGTTGTGCCTTCTAGTTTCATCCATCTCGTGATCATCAAAATGAACCCGCTAACAAGGTTGATCAAGTCTTGTTAACAAACTCATTCCGAATAACACGGAACCGGAGAAATTTCGAATAACACTAAGTTACCTCAACGGGGATATGAAAATCCCCAACAATAAGAATATCATACTTTTTCTTGACAGTAGGGAGAGGAAATTCAAAACCTCCAAAAATGATAGTTGGAACTTTTTCAATAGAATTGATGCTATGAACTTGAGATTGTTTCCTCGGAAAGTGTACCGTATGCTCATTACCATTAACATGAAAAGTGACATTGCCTTTGTTGCAATCAATAACAGCCCCTGCAGTATTAAGAAAAGGTCTACCAAGGATAACAGACATACTATCGTCCTCGGGAATATCAAGAATAACAATGTCCGTTAAGATAGTGACATTTGCAACCACAACAGGCACATCCTCACAAATACCGACAGGTATAGCAGTTGATTTATCAGCCATTTGTAAAGATATTTCAGTAGGTGTCAACTTATTCAATTCAAGTCTACGATATAAAGAGAGAGGCATACCACTAACACCGGCTCCAAGATCACATAAAGCAGTTCTAACATAATTTCTTTTAATAGAGCATGGTATAGTTGGTACACCCGAATCTCCAAGTTTCTTTGGTATTCCACCTTTAAAAGTGTAATTAGCAAGCATGGTGGAAATTTCAGCTTCTGGTATCTTTCTTTTATTTTTGATGATATCCTTCATATACTTAGCATAAGGATTTACTTTAAGCATATCAGTTAAGCGCATACGTAAGAAAATAGGTCTAATCATTTCAGCAAAGCGCTCAAAATCCTCATCATCCTTTGACTTGGATGGTTTAGGAGGAAAGGGCATGGGTTTCTGAACCCATGGCTCTCTTTCTTTACCGTGCTTCCTAGCAACAAAATCTCTCTTATCATAACGTTGATTCTTTGATTGTGGGTTATCAAGATCAACAGCAGGTTCAATCTCTACATCATTGTCTTTGCTAGGTTGAGCATCAGCATGAACATTATCATTAACATTATCACTAGGTTCATGTTCATCACCTGATTGCGTTTCAGCATCAGAAATAGAAATATCATTGGGATTCTCAGGTGTGTCTACAGTAGGTTCACTAGAAGCATGCAAAGTTCTATCGTTTTTCTTCTTCTTCTTTTTAGAAGAACTAGGTGCCTCTAAATTATTTCTCTGAGAATCTTGCTCGATTCTCTTAGGGTGGCCTTCAGGATACAAAGGTTCCTGAGTCATTCTACCAGTTCTAGTAGCCACTCTAATAGCAAAGTCATTTTTATCATTTAACTCATCAAGCAAATCATTTTGAGCTTTAAGTACTTGCTCAGCTTGAGTAGCAACCACAGAAGCATATTTGCTAAGGCGGTGAAGTTCATCTTTAACTCTAGCCAGATTATCACCTACGTGTCCTATCTCGAAAGCATTATTCTTTAACTCTCTACCTACATAAGCATTAAAACTTTCTTGTCTAGCCATAAAGTCATCAAATTCATCTAAGCATGGGCTATGAAATTTAGTAGAGGGTGTTTCAACTTTATCATATCTATAGAGAGAATTTACCTTTACTTCCTGTGTCGGGTTATCAAGACAATGTGGTTCTTCAGGCGGTAAATTAAGACCATGTATTTCTTCAATAGGAGGTAAATTCTTAACATCTTTAGCTTTAATGCCTTTTTCTTTCATTGATTTCTTTGCCTCTTGCATATCTTCAGGACTGAGAAATAAAACACCTCTCTTCTTCGGAGTGGGTTTAGGAATAGGCTCAGGAGTTGCCTCAATTGGTTCAGGAATTACTTCAGGAATAGCTCAGGAAGAGTCCAATTATTTTCATTAGTCAACATATTATTCAATAATATTTCAGCTTCGTCGACTGTTCTTTCCCTGAAAACACAACCAGCACAACTATCCAAGTAGTCCATGGAAGCATCGGTTAGTCCATTATAAAAGATATCAAGTATTTCATTTTTCTTAAGAGGATGATCGGGCAAAGCATTAAGTAACCGGAGAAGCCTCCCCCAAGCTTGTGGGAGACTCTCTTCTTTGATTTGCACAAAATTATATATTTCCCGCAAGGCAGCTTGTTTCTTATGAGCTAGAAAATATTTAGCAGAGAAGTAATAAATCATATCCTGGGGACTACGCACACAACCAGGAGCAAGAGAATTATACCAAGTCTTAGCATCACCCTTGAATGAGAACGGAAATATCTTAAGGATATATAAATAGCGAGACTTCTCATCATTAGTAAACAGGGTGGCTATATCATTCAACTTGGTAAGATGTGCCACAACAGTTTCAGATTCAAGGCCATAAAAAGGATCAGATTCAACTAAAGTAATAATATCAGGATCAACAGAGAATTCATAATCCTTATCAGTAACACAGATAGGTGAAGTAGCAAAAGTAGGATCGGGTCTCATTCTAGCATTAAGAGACTGCTGCTTCCATTTAGCTAATAATTTCTTAAGATCATTTCTATCATTGCAAGCAAGAATTTCCATAGCAGTTCCTTCATTCATAACATAACCCTTAGGAACAACAGGTAATACATAATCTTTGGGGGAACCTTCATCATCACTATCATCAATAATAGGTTCTTCAATATTTTCATTCCCCCTAATTCTAGCAAGTCGTTCATCTAGAAATTCACCTAATGGCAAAGTAGTATCACGCACAGAAGTAGTTTCATCATGCATAGCAGAAGTGGCATCATCAATAACATGCGACATATCAGAATTCCTAGCAGTAGTAGGTTTAGGTGTCGCAAGCTTACTAATAATGGAAGGAGAATCTAGTGCAGAGCTAGATGGCAGTTCCTTACCTCCCCTCATAGTTGAGGGCAAAATAGTAGTTCAATCGTCTTTCAAGTTCTTCGTAGTGATCAACAGATATAAATCCCAAGTGACTCAGAGAATAGAGCTATGCTCCCCGGCAACGGCGCCAGAAATTAGTCTTGATAACCCACAAGTATAGGGGATCGCAACAGCTTTCGAGGGTAGAGTATTCAACCCAAATTTATTGATTCGACACAAGGGGAGCCAAAGAATATTCTTGAGTATTAGCAGTTGAGTTGTCAATTCAACCACACCTGGATAACTTAGTATCTGCAGCAAAGTGTTTAGTAGCAAAATTGGTATGATAATAAAGGTAATGGTAGCAAAAGTAAAGATAAATGTTTTTGGGTTTTTGTAGTAGTTGTAACAGTAGCAACGGAAAAGTAAATAAGCGAAGAGCAATATATGAAAAGCTCGTAGGCAATGGATCAGTGATGGATAATTATGCCAAATGCGATTCCTCATGCAATAGTTATAACATAGGGTGATATAGAACTAGCTCCAGTTCATCAATGTAATGTAGGCATGTATTCCGTAAATAGTCATACGTGCTTATGGAAAAGAGCTTGTATCACGTCTTTTGTCCTACCCTCCCGTTGAAGCGGGGTCCTAGTGGAAACTAAGGGATATTAAGGCCTCCTTTTAATAGAGAACCGGACCAAAGCATTAACACATAGTGAATACATGAACTCCTCAAACTACGGTCATCACCGAGAAGTATCCCGATTATTGTCACTTCGGGGTTGTCGGATCATAACACATAATAGGTGACTATAGACTTGCAAGATAGGATCAATAACACACATATATTCATGAAAACATAATAGGTTCAGATCTGAAACATGGCACTCGGGCCCTAGTGACAAGCATTAAGCATAGCAAAGTCATAGCAACATCAATCTCAGAACATAGTGGATACTAGGGATCAAACCCTAACAAAACTAACTTGATTACATGGTAAATCTCATCCAACCCATCACCGTGCAGCAAGCCTACAATGGAATTACTCACGCATGGCGGTGAGCATCATGAAATTGGTGATGGAGGATGGTTGATGATGATGACGACGACGAATCCCCCTTTCCGGAGCCCCGAACGGACTCCAGATCAGCCCTCCTGAGAGAGATTAGGGCTTTGCGGCGGCTCCGTGTCGTAAAACGCGATGAAACTTCCTCCTTGATTTTTTTCTCCCCGAGACGGAATATATGGAGTTGGAGTCGAGGTCGGAGGAGGTCCAGGGGGCCCACGAGATTGGGGGCCGCGCCCTATGGGGTGGCGCCCCCCTGTCTCGTGGACAGGCCGTGGGCCCCCTGGCACTAATTCTTTCGCCAAAAAATCTTATTAATTCCAAAAAGTGCCTCCGTGGATTTCCAGGACATTCCGAGAACTTTTCTCTTCTACACATAAAACAACATCATGGCAGTTCTGCTGAAAACAGCGTCAGTCCGGGTTAGTTTCATTCAAATCATGCAAGTTAGAGTCCAAAACAAGGGCAAAAGTGTTTGGAAAAGTAGATACGTTGGATACGTATCAGCCCCTTGGTTGTGAAGCTCCCAAGCTTTGTTGTGGCATGATATCCGGTTTAATGAACAAATAGGACATCGTTGTATAAGCAGAAGCCCCCTTGTAACCAAGAAATATTGGAAGAATGGCAGAGGCCCTCCTTGTAGCAAGGATGCCGGTTTATTATATTGATCATAATATATACATTGTCAAAATATGTACATACCAGGAGCCTATGGCTCAGGTGTAGTAAGGCCGTAGATGAGCGATATTCCACGGCCGATGGGTCTCGTCCTCCGATTTGCTTGAGTCTTTGTGCTCTTGAACGTCGATGAGGTAGTATGATCCGTTGTGCAGATTCTTGCTAACCGCAAAGGGCCCTTCCCAAGGTGGGGATAACTTATGCATATCGGTCTGATCCTGGATGAGCCGGAGCACTAAGTCACCTTCTTGAAAGGTTCTTGTTTTAACCCGGCGGCTGTGATAACGCCGCAGGTCTTGCTGATAAACCACCGAACGAGCCAATGCCATGTCCCATTTTTCATCTAACAGGTCCAGTGCTTCTTGACGTGCTTGCTCATTGTCCGCTTCAACATAATTGGCAACCCGGGGCGAGTCATGACGAATATCACTTGGGACCACCGCCTCTGCCCCGTAAACCATGAAGAAAGGTGTATAACCCGTAGATCGATTTGGGGTGGTGTTTATGCTCCATAACACAGATGGTAATTCCTCCACCCAACAACCCGGCGCCCTCTTCAAAGGAACCATAAGTCGGGGCTTGATACCCTTCAAAATTTCCTGATTAGCTCTCCCAGCCACGGACGACACATCAAGCCGGATGTGCTCTCGCTAACAAAAGTCCTCCATCTCGCCTTTAGAGAGGTTCGTGCCATTATCTGTGATGATACTGTGTGGAAAACCAAAGCGGAAGATCACCTTATTAATGAATTGAACCGCCGTGGATGCGTCACACTTGCTTACTGGCTCTGCTTCAACCCATTTAGTAAACTTGTCAACCGCCACCAATAGGTGGGTCTTCTTATCTCTGGATCGCTTGAAAGGCCCTACCATATCAAGCCCCCAAGTAGCAAATAGCCAAGTGATTGGAATCATTCGTAACTCCTGAGCCGGAACATGAGCTCGTCGTGAGAATTTCTGACAACCGTCACACCGCCTCACCAAGTCCTCAGCATTAGCATGAGCCGTCAGCCAATAGAAGCCATGACGAAAAGCTTTAGCAACCAAGGATTTTGAACCGGCGTGATGACCACAGTCCCCTTCGTGGATCTCACGTAGAATCTCACGACCTTCCTCAGGAGAAACACAGCACTGGAACACGCCGGAGACACTGCAATGGTGTTACTCGCCATTGTGATCAACCATGGACTTCGATCGCCGGATTATCTGCCTGGCCAAAACTGCATCTTCTTGGAACTCGCCCCGGTTCATATACGCCAAGTATGGAACCGTCCAATCTGGAATAATGTGTAAAGCGGCCACCAATTGTGCCTCCAGATCAGGAATAGTGAGGTCCTCCTCTGTAGGCAACTGAACTGACAGGTTTTGCAAGACATCCAGAAAGGTATTGGGTGGCACCGGTTTACGCTGAGACCCCAGCCGGCTTAATGCATCGGCTGCCTCATTTTTGCGCCGATCAATGTGCTCCACTTGATAACCCTTGAAATGACCAGCGACAATATCCACCTCTCGTCGGTAAGCCGCCATGGGTGGATCCTTGGAATCCCAAGTACCTGAAACTTGCTGGGCCACCAGATCAGAGTCCCCAAAGCATCGTACCCGGCTTAAGTTCATTTGCTTAGCCACTCGAAGACCATGGAGTAAAGCCTCGTACTCAGCTGCATTTTTAGTACAAGGAAACTTTAAGCAAAGAACATAACGAATTTTATCACCTCGAGGGGAAGTAAGGACAACTCCAGCCCCCGAGCCCTCCAATTACCTGGACCCATTGAAGTGGATAGTCCAGTATGTGCTATCCGGTTTTTCTTCCGGTGCTTGCAACTCTGTCCAATCATTGATGAAATCCACAAGGGCCTGGGACTTGATAGCTGTTCGAGGCATATTCTTCAAACCGTGTGGTCCAAGCTCAATAGCCCACTTAGCAACCCGACTAGTTGCCTCCCTGTTTGGATTATATCCCCCAAAGGAGCGGAACTGAGCACTATGATGGGATGGCCTTGAAAGTATTGTTTAAGCTTCCGACTTGCCATGAAAACCCCATACACCAGCTTCTGCCAATGCGGATATCTTTGCTTTGACTCAATGAGCACTTCGCTGATATAATAAACCGGCCTTTGAACCGGGTATTCCTTCCCAGCCTCCTTGCGCTCCACCACAATAGCTATGCTGACAGCCCGGGCATTAGCAGCCACGTATAACAACAATGGCTCCTTATCTACTGGAGCAGCAAGAACCGGCGGTTCAGTCAACTGCTTCTTTAAGTCCTCAAACGCCGCATTAGCAGCATCACTCCAGACAAAATTGTCTGTCTTCTTCAACATCTGATACAGAGGGATCGCCTTCTTTCCCAACCTGCTGATAAACTGGCTTAAAGCCGCGATATGACCCGCTAGGCGTTGAACATCATTGATACACGCCGGTTTAGCCAGGGTTGTGATAGCCTTGATCTTTTCCGGATTAGCCTCAATGCCCCTATTGGACACCAGAAAACCTAAGAGCTTGCCAGCCGGTACACCAAAAACACACTTAGCCGGATTGAGCATCATTTTATAAACCCTCAGGTTATCAAAAGTTTCCTTCAAATCAGTTATGAGTGTCTCTGCTTTCCTGGATTTCACCACGATATCATCCACATAAGCATGAACATTACGCCCAATCTGATTGTGGAGGCAATTCTGCACACACCGTTGATAAGTCGCCTGAGCACTTTTGAGTCGAAAAGGCATAGATACATAACAGAAGGCTCCAAAAGGAGTTATAAAAGTTGTCTTCTCCTGGTCCTTAACTGCCATTTTGATTCAATGATAACCCGAATAAGCATCCAGAAAACTCAAACGCTCACAACCCGCCGTAGCATCAATGATTTGATCAATACGGGGGAGGGCAAAGGGATCAGCTGGGCAAGCTTTGTTGAAATCTGTGTAATCCACACACATACGCCAAGTGCCGTATTTCTTAAGTACCAGCACCGGATTAGCCAACCACTCGGGGTGAAACACCTCCACAATAAACCCTGCTGCCAACAGCTGGGCTACCTCTTCACCAATGGCCTTGTGCCTCTCTTCATTAAAACGGCGAAGAAACTGTTTGACCGGTTTGAACTTTGGATCAATATTAAGAGTGTGCTCAGCGTGTTCCCTCGGTACACCTTGCATGTCAGGCAGTTTCCATGCAAAGATGTCCTGGTTCTCACGGATGAACTCGATGAGCGCGCCTTCCTATTTCGGATCCAAGTTGACGCTGATGCTGAACTGCTTGGATGAATCACCAGGAACAAAATCAACCAATTTAGTCTCATCAGCCGATTTAAACTTCAAAGCCGGTTCATGCTCTATAGTAGGCTTCTCCAGAGAAGTCATGTCTGCCAGATCAACATTGTCCTTATAGAACTTCAATTCCTCCATCGCACAAACCGACTCAGCATAAGCCGCATCACCTTCCTCGCACTCCAGAGCAATCTTGCGGCTACCGTGAACCGTGATGGTCCCCTTATGACCCAACATCTTGAGCTGCAGATAAACATAACACGGCCTTGCCATGAATTTCGCATAAATCGGCTGTCCAAACAAGGCATGGTACGGACTTATGATTTTAACCACTTCAAAGGTCACTGTCTCGGATCTTGAATCATGATCATCTCCAAAAACCACGTCTAGAGCTATCTTACCAACTAGGTAAGCCGATTTACCAGGCACCACACCGTGAAAAACGGTGTTTGACGGTTTAACATTCTTATCTGTTAACCCCATATGCCGGAAGGTTTCATAATACAAGATATTGATACTGCTCCCTCCATACATGAGGACTTTGGTGAACTTATAACCTCCAACCTGCGGAGCAACCACTAAAGCCAGATGGCCAGGATTATCAACCCGGGGTGGATGATCCTCCTGGCTCCAAACAATAGGCTGTTCAGACCAGCGCAGATAACGGGGCACTGCCGGTTCAACAGAATTTACTGCCCTCTTATGGAGCTTCTGATCGCGCTTACACAAACTAGTAGTGAAGACATGATACTGTCCACCATTTAACTGCTTCGGGTTACTCTGATAACCCGACTGCTATTGATTCCCCTCATTACTCTGCTGATTGACCACCTTGGTTGTTCTGGTTGCCCTGATTATTCTGAAATACTGAGTTTGAACCGCCACCGCCGTAACCCGGCCCGTGAAACCCTGGACCCGAACTGCCAGATGGACCCTGATCATACCGGAAGAGATCAGAGTTGTTGAATTCCCTCATAATGAAATAATCCTTCCAGAGGTGCGTGGCCGGAACCTCCTTCATCCCGTGCTTTGGGCAGGGCTGGTTTAACAGGCGCTCCAGATTCATGCCTCCACCGCGCCGGGGCGGTTTACCCTTACGACGTTGCGCATTGCCCTGCATATTGGTGTTAGCCACAAAATCTGAATTGTTCGCTTTACGCTTACCATTGTTCCCATGGCTCGCCTGGTTATGCTGTCCCTTTGTACCGGCATTCTTCTTTCCCTTCTCCTGCTTCTCTTTGTCAGAATCGGGATCCTTAGTATTATCAGAATCAGCATACTTAACCAGAGCGGCCATGAGTGTTTCCATATCGTTGTAGTGGCGTTTGATATGTCCCAACTTCATCTTCAGCGCCTTAAACTAGCAATTACCCTCTAATGTCATGATTGTTGTATCAGCATTGATGCGGCCAGACGAATGCAGCATTTCTAAAACCCGACGCACGCAATGAGTTGTTGGTTCGTTCTCTCCTTGGACACAGGCAGCCAGATCCACAATGGACATGGGTTGTTTGCACGTATGATTGAAGTTCGCTATAAACCGGGCCTTCAACTCGTCCCATGAACTGATCGAGTTAACGGGCAGGCTCTTTTGCCAGGTACGAGCCGTTCCGTCTAACATCATGAAGTATTTTGCACACGCCTCTTCATCCACATCCAACATCTCCATTACCAAAAGCTAATCCACCTTCAACTGATGCTGCTGGCTGAATCGGGGCGGGTTGATTCGCACACTCCACTGCGAATTGGGCTGCTAACTCTGCTTCTCGTCCTGCTCTGCCGTTGTCTACCACATCCTGAGCATTCATACCGCCGTGTGCTAGATTAGGCCCTCGAGAGGCATCACAGCTCCATGCACTGCTTGACACAGCCGGTTCGTCCATGTGCCTGCTGTAACTCTTGCTCGGACGGGGGGTTGAATGTATTCTGTCTCAGCTGTAGGAATAAGCCTGCTGCTGCGCAATAGCGGTTTGAAGAAGATCCCTGGCCCGTCGTGTCTCAACCACCGCCAGTGAGTCACCCTCCATCGGAATAGCTGCCAAACACGACGCTGCAGCAATCATGTTATCCAAAGGGCTGGAGAAGTGACCTGGTGGCGTTGGTACGTATTGCGGCGGGTTGTCCGTCCGTCGAGGTGGGTCCATCACCCGTGGCTGATCCGGACTCCAGGCCCGGGTGCCTCGGTCCGGTTTACTGCTGCCGGATTACTTGGCCCGGCTCCCGGCGTATTGAAGAGATTCATTCCTTCGTAAACCGGCGTCAGACGAGACCGGTACTTCCTCCGCAGCACTTCGTTTGATGTGTTCTGATCCAACATAAGCTGATAATTCTGCGCCTGGATCTGCTATGACTGGGCATCTAAAGCAGCCCGCTCTTCAGTCATCCTGGCTTCCATAGCCACCAAGTCCTCCTTGGCCTGAGCTATCTGGTCCTTCAGCTTGGTAACCTCCGCATTATGCTGATCCTGGGTCTCTGGGGTGACTGCCGTGGTCAACAATCTCGTCAAAACATCCAACAAACCGGCAAGAACTTGAGCCGGCCAGCGTGCAGGGCCTCCTACCCCGGCTGCCGATTCGAAAATCATTGCTGCTGCAGATGAAGATTGCAAGGTGGGCTGTGTTCCGGCGATGAAGATAGCAACCCGGTTCGGCGGTTCAAGGGGGTCCGGAATACTGTCGCCATCAGAACAGCCCCCAATCCGGCCATCTTGCAACTGGTACAGTGACTCGTTTTCACCAGTGGACGATTCTCCATCTGAGTAGATGGCTGTCTCACCGTCGGACATCGGTTCAGATCCCGCACCATGGATGAATCCTACGAATGCACACTTCATGGTAGGCTGAACCTGGGCAGGACTCGCACGCTGAGCCATCCCGACGAGGTCGGTGGAGATGTCCGGCTCAGGGCCCGGTTCGCTGATCTTGCCGATGAAAACGTGAATTCTGCCAAAGGGGACCCCGTACCCGTACTCAATTGAGCCGGCCTCGGGGCCCCATCCTTTGTCGTCGATGTAGAGCTTGCCGCGATGACTCTTGGTCATCCGGCCAACCGCGTACTCCTTGAGTCCTTCAAAATTACCCTTTAAGAACTCGAAACCATCATGCGATAGCCCCATGGTGGGTGCCAACTATCGTGGAATTAACACGTCAGATGTCCTAGTGGAAGGACTTAGTCGTGGAGCCATCGCAACAAGATTAGCCTAAAGGGGTTAAATAGGAACAAAGGACACGGGAAGTTTATACTTGTTCGGCCCCTTGGGGTGAAGGTTAAAGCCTATGATCCAGTTGTTGTGGGATTGATTGATCTCGATGAGCAGGGAGCGAATCTGCTTTACCTATCTCTCAAGGTGTTGTTTCTTGTCCTTGAACCGCCACGGGTTAACGCCCGGCCGGTTTACAGAACCCCGAGGCCGGCTCATACAAGTGTCCGGCTCGGTCTCTTCCTTTCCCTAACTTACAATACAAGTTATACATCTATGGCGGTTTACTACTATGGGCCCTAATCCGCCATTGGGCTCTGGGCCTTTAAGCCTCCATAGTTAAAGCGCCATATCCTTCATCTTCATGGGCTCTTGTACATGACTCCTTGTAAGTGTAATCCGGCCCCTCCTGGGCGGTTTACACCCAGTAGTCATATCCCCAACACTTGTGATGCCCCTCTTTTTGCCATGCCACCGTCATGTGCGACAGCCGATATTCGGGATCACTCCCCATCTCTTGCATGTTCCACACATCCGCACACTTCTCTTTTGCATCAGTATCTCAATCGAGTTACCGGGACCGGAATGTTGCCGTGGCACCATTTCCGTTTCGCCGCCGTGCCACCCTTTTCGTTCCGCCATGGTGACCAAATGCTTCCTAACATGCTCATGTCCACATTTTCAAAAAAACGCATAAAACTTGTGCATGGCATCCGCATCATGATAACAACATTTAAGTTGTTTAAAATTGTTGTTGCATTAATTTGCTAAATAACATATGGGGATTTTCTGGAATTATTGTTTGTGTTTCCGGCCTCATTTAAACTTGCCTAAATAGTTAGTTTAATTATGCTTCACCTCTTGCCATGTTTAACAACATTTAATAATGTTGAGTAGCATTAATGAGTGATAACTAAATGTTTGAATGTGGTGTTTCGTCAATATGCAACTCGTTGCACATTGATCTCCACTTAACTTGTAGTACTGTTTGTTGCACTTTGCCATGCCTATTTAAACTGGACATGCATCATACTTGTTTGTGCATCATGCCATGTTTATGCTTCTGCGTTTACCATGTTGTTTGCTTCTTTCCGGTGTTGCTTCTAGTTCCGGTAATGTTGCGATTGTGAGCATTCATTCGACTATGCCCATTCGTCTTCTTCATGGACTCATTCTTCTTCCTAGCAGGATTTCAGGCAAGATGACCGTTACCCTAGATCACATTACTATCATTGCTATGCTAGTTGTCTCGATGCTATCATTGTGTCGCGCTTCCTACCACTTGTTTATCAAGCCTCCCAAATTGCCATTAACAGCCTCTAACCTTTTCACCATCCCAGCAAACCGTTGTTTGGCTATGTTGCCGCTTTGCTCAGCCTTTCTTATAGCGTTGCTAGTTGAAGGTGCAGTTGCAGGTGCAGTTGCAGGTTGTTCCATGTTGGTACATGGATATCTTGGGATATCACAATATCCCTTATTTAATTAATGCACATATATACATGGTAAAGGGTGGAAGGCTCGGCCTTATGTCTGGTGTTTTGTTCCACTCTTGCCGCCCTAGTTTCTATCATACCGGTGTTATGTTCCTTGATTCTGCGTCCCTAACACGGTGAGAGTTTATGGGCCCCTCTCGACAGTTCGCTTTGAATAAAAGTCTTCCAGTAAGGCCCAACATTGGTTTGAACATTTGCAACATAATAATATTGAATTAATTAATTAATTGGCATAGGGGGTCACGTCCCTGAGGTTCCGTAATTCAACATAATTCAGGGGGACAAGTGTTGATGGTGTTGGTCCTAAACAGAGCCACTTGCGGTGCCACCCCTTCACCAGGGGTTTTCGGTTGCCGTACATAGTGTTCATCCGGACGTGGCCTGAGACGAGATACGCGCGGCTACTATCAGGGTGTCGGCATGCCGGGAGGTCTTGCTGGATTAGTTTTACCATTGCTGAAATGTCTTGTGCACCGGGATCTCGAGTTTGATCGTGAGCTTGTGATGGGCTAAGTTCGGACACCCCTGCAGGGTTTAAACTTTTGAGAGCCATGCCCGCTGTTATGTGGCAGATGAGAATTTTTAATGTCCGGTTGTAGAGAACTAGACACCAGACCCGATTTAAAATACACCAACAGCGTGCGTAACTGTGATGGTCTCTTTTCGCGTTAGCTCGAGAAGAGAAACCGATGGGGTTATCTATTTGAACGTAAGTAGTTCAGGATCAGTTAGTGATCATTACTATGTTACGACCATTCGTGTAGCTTCACATCTTACTCTTGTACTCGTAAGTTAGCCACCATACATTGCTTAACCGCTTGCTGCAACCTCACCACTTATCCATTCCATACCCATTAAGCTTTGCTAGTCTTGATACCCATGGTAATGGGATTGCTGAGTCCTCGTGGCTCACAGATTACTACAACAACAGTTACAGGTACATGTAATGCGATGTTCTGACGCGAGTGCGACTTTTGCTTGTTTGGAGTTCTTCTGCTTCTTCAATCAAGGGATATAGGTTCCAGGTTGGGAGTCTAGGCTAGCAGGGTGGATGTCGTTCTTCTATTTTGTTTGATTTCATACGTAGTTGAATCCCGCTCTTCTGTATGATGAATGCTTGTATTGATGTATTGTTGTATGAATGTTGTAGCTTGTGGCGAGTGTAAGCTTTTATCTTGTATCCTCATCTGTTCAGTACATGGTATGTTCTAATGATATCCACCTTGCTATGCGCTCAAAATGCGGTTGGGCCCCAATTATGAATTCATCACGTGATCGGGATATAATCGCTTCATGGACACTACAAGTTGGTATCAGAGCCTTACCGACCTTAGGAGCCCCCTTGATTGATCGAACCACTACCGTTGTTGAGTCTAGAAGAAAAAATTGTTTGAGTCTTAGTTATATCGAAGAGTAGGATTTCTTTTTACTCCTTATCCCCTTCGTCGCTCTGGTAAGGACTCATGATGTAGGTGTTTTTGTTTCCATCACTCTTCTCTTTTTCACTCAATTTTTTTTAGGATCATGCGGGTATTTTGGAATCGTTCCAATATCATTGTGACGGCAATTCTGTCTTGGTGCCTCCTGTAATTTAGGGGTTGTGGCTGTGTCCCAAGGAGTTGAGCTCCAAGGTGTTTTTGTCACATGGTTTATCGTTTTAGGTCCAGAATACCAGAGGACGCCAACATCGAAACGCTCCCATACTTTTCATGGTGGCAAATAGTGCCGTGACTTATCCCCAGTACTGGAGGAGATAGCACGGATGATCCTCCATGACTAGTATCATTGTGTGTTCGAAGGTCTGACGTACACGATTTCCGAGGTTTTCTTGGTTATGTGTTGACGGATGGATACAGTTGGACTGTCGGATTTGTTAGTTGTGTGAGATATTTGTGCCTCCCTGTATCCCCAACACCAGATTGCATAACCATAAAGTTTCGGGAGTTCATAGGTGGGAATTCAAGTAGTTACCTAGGATATCTTTCCAACAAATGTATGATTTGAGGTTGGGGTCCAACGTCTAGCAGTTCGCTTTTCACGGTCGATTTATAGTGGTCGTGAGGCGTCTTAAATAATCCTTGGCTATGCTAATTCGGGGATGTCTCGTTTGTCATTCATGATGTCCGCTGTATGTCATGCCCGTGGATCCTCATCGCGGACACTTTGGGTGAAGTCTCTATCATATGTTTGTTTCCGACTTATTCTGCAAGCCAAATCCTTTCTTTTGTTTTGAGTTGTGGTATTTGAGTTGCTTCAATGCCAAATGTTGATTCCATACCTTTCCTAAGATGTGTTCTCATATTTCTATGTGAATACCAATCCTTCTTGATCATTGAGATTGTCATGTCATTCCTTTCCAACCGGCGTGCTTCTCTTCAGGCTAATCCAATCATTTCAACATTCACAAGATCAATTCTTAGTTTTCTCAGCAACGTTCGTTTTATCTGTCCCAAGTTGCCTTTGTTTACTCACCATCCTACCCTTTTTCTTCAAGGACTTAGATTTCTTAATCAAGTATTCTTCTTATGGGTGTGAAGTTTCTTCATTCTTTCATTCAATGTTCTTATCCGGTGATTGCTCATTAAGGTGCTCTACAAGTTTAACATCTTTTCTTTTCCGGTGGAGTCAATTCAAGCTTCGGTGTTAATCATATCTCTTACTGTTCTTTCACATGCTTTCCCATGTGGCAATTTCTTATCCAAACCTCTCTTATTTATCATTTATTCACCTCTATTCATATCCGGAGTGTAGAAGATATCTCAGAAGATTCATGTTTCCATTCTTAATCCATTCAAGCTATTCCGAGGTTGTTACCTCATTCAAGCGATTTAATTCAACCAGTGCAATCTCTCTTTAAAAATCGTTGAACGGTGTTTTCTATTGAGTGGGACCTAAACCACAGGTCTTTTCCCAGGATCTTACCTGACTCCTCTACTTTTTCTGGAGTTATTCTCAAATCTTTTCAAAGCTTGACGTAAGAATGAATTTTCATCAGTCAGATGCCTTCTCCAAGATTGTTTCAAACTGTTTTTATTGTTGGCTCAACTTTTGCTCTTTTCATTCTTCCGGAGTGTCTAAACAATTCATGGTGGTGTTTCTCATCGACATTCTCAGCTTTTGAAGACTGAAGAAGAGTTTCTCTTAAATCTTGGTTCGTTCTCTTGAAGATTCATGGTTCCAGCTTCATGCCATCCACATAATTTTTTTCAATTGTGAGAATTCTTTTCTTATCCAATTGAGGCATTTCAGAGCTATTTTCATTTTGATTCTCTGAAGGCCGTCATTTCTTAATATTACTCATTCTCAGCTTTCATCTCTCGTTCTCCAAATCTTACCGGTGCATGGTTCAAGTATTCTCTAGTTAGCTCATGATCTCTTCATTCTCTTGTATCTATGTTTTCTCAAGTATCTTTATTCATTTCTAGTTCTTCCCAGTGAGGCATTCTTTTGTTCGTTCATTTTCAATTATTATGGTGGTTCATTCAAGATTCATTGAAGACGTTAAAGTTTGAGCTATATCTCCCATCAACTTTTCATGAAGATAAGTGGCATGCCAAATCCGTTGCTTGTCATCATTTTAAGTTGATGAAGGATAAGGATGACATAATTCTTATTCTTATTTCATCAAGATGATTAAATTCCTTCTTTCGGAGGTCGTTCAGGATGCCAACTTCTCGGTTCTAAGTTGTTCATCTTTTCTTTCCGGAGTTCCAAATTCTCTCGGTTATCTCGTCGTGAAGCTCCATCTAAATCACTGCAACGCTTCATCTTGTTCTGTTCAACTTTTCTTTCATTTAATCATTCTTTTATGACGGGAGTTCTTCATGGAGGCTCTACATGGTGGTTCATCAAGGATTTAATTCATTCTCGAAGTGTTTTTCAAGATTTTATTGGAGGAGCTCAAGTATTCTTCTTCTTGCATTCCAAAGTGCAATTCCTTCTATCTTATCCTTTTAGATGGTGTTATGTCATTCTTCACAATTTTCCTTCATGTTTCATGATTCACAATTTGTCAGGAATGAGATATTTTAAAACCATCATTTTCTCTTCGTTCATGAGTTGTTCAACCCATCATAATTTCTCTGTTGGCGGTTATCTCGGTATAGATTACACCTAAATGCCTTTCCGAAGGATTGGTGCTATTTGTGGTGATTTTCCACGATCCAAGCTTGCTCTTTATCATCTCTATGGAAGATGTTTGGCATATCTTTGATGCTCTCAAGCAATCAATGGTTTCTATTAGTGGCCGGTTGTCACCTCATAATGTTGAGATGTTTTCCCATAAGCCCACAACAAGCTTGTGTTTTTCGTTGTTGATTTTCTAACAACTCCGTTCAATCCTTCTTTGCGAGGATGCTTTCCAATTTCATTTGTGGCAGAAGTTGTCATTTTCTTCTCTGTCCCTTTATCCCAACAATCTAGCTTTTATTGTTTCGTTCTGGAGGCATTGTGATGTTACTCTCTTCGAATCATCATCTTGTCATATCAAGATCGTGTTCTTTTCCATTCTGATCCAGTTAATAGGAGTGTCGTGTCCTCCATTCAAATTCTTCTCATCTTATCAAGTCTTGCCTCTCTTTTCAAAAGGAGTGCTGCCCAAATCCTTTCTCTACATTGTATATATCGTTTCAACCAGAGTGGTTTTGAATTCTTGCTTCTTCCTTATGCCATTTTTTCATCTCTTTGCAACTCTTCAAGGTTCTTTGGTTTCAATCGTTTGTCAAGAAGCAACTCCGTTTTACCTCTTCCTCTTCCGCTTCTATCCCGTGCCATCCTTAGATCTCGCGGCGAGATCTCTTGTAAGTGGAGGAGAGTTGTAACAGCCTGGGACCGACGCTCCAGATTCCTTCCATGGATTCCGAGTTTCGCCCTGGGTTTTATTTGTTTGTTGCATTCTTCATAGCATCATTTGCATCGCATCATGTCATCATGCAACCTTTTTTTAAAGACTCAACTCAATAAATTGCATAGATCGTTGATCTATTTAAATCAAAGGGATTCACATGGTGATTTATCTTTAGAACATATAGTCCCAATATTTATAGGGAGGTAAAATAATTATTCCATTAGTTTGGAATTAACCATAACACACTTGCAGAATAACCACAAGCCTTTTCCGCTTCAAGTGTAGTCCTTACACTTTGTCGATGATTCTCTTGTCCCTTATCCAAGCTCCACCAAAAATCTGAGCATTTTTGGACACTTCTAATTCCTAGTCCTTGTTGCTCAAATTCTTTCTCTAACCCTCTCTTTCTTTTTCTTCCCTCCAATTCTTTTCTGCTGAAGTGTTAAAGAAGAGAGGGAGTTCAAAGCCCACCACCCGCAACCAGCCCACCAGGGCCCAACCGCCCCCACCAGCGACCAAAAACCTAACCCTCACATGGTCTCCTCCTGCCCCGAGATCCCACCTCTCCATCTCATCCTCCCGCACCGCCGCCACTCACACACACGCACGCATCAAGCCAGGGGAGGAGCCCCTCGATCCGCCCCCTTCGGCCCCAACTCCAGCGCGCGCCCCGACCTCCTCCTCACCTCGTGCCGGTGCCGTCATCCATGGCACCCGCGTCCGACCCCGCGACCTCGCCTCCGACCTTCCTCGCGCCCGATCAGCTTCAAGCCGCGCCGCCAGCCAAGTTCCTCGACCCGCCGACCGGAGCCGCGTCCTTGCTGTCCCCGTCGTTCGATGCCAGCTGCCTCCTCTACTTCGAACAGACATCTGTCCGCCTCCATTGTCTCGCAAGCCTCTTCGTGGGTCAATCGCACCGCTGCTCATGGCCTGCACCAACCTCTTCCGTTGCCGCCAAGTTCCACCATCGCCGGAAATGGAGTCCGAGCTCCAGATCCGCCAAGCCCCTACCACACCGACGTCTTCCCTAGTGAGGAGCCATATGGACTCCTCCCACTCGTCAGCACGACAGGAGGCTTCTTTGCTCGTCCTCGCGTTGACCTCGCTCAGCCTCTGCCTCGCTCAGCCGTGGTGCCCCGTCCTGTTGTTGCTGCATCGCGTGGTCCTGCTGCCCGAGCCGAGCTCGGCCACCGCATCAAGCTCCTATACAAGCTACCCGACACCTTGGCCAGAACCACCCAGCTGTTGCCTCTATGCACCATGCAGTGTTACCGTGGACGCATGCACCCCTGGGTCGGAACCGCAAGCACCAAGTACACCACCGGCAAGACCCGGACTCCGAACGCCAAGTACAATTATGAACCCGAAGACCTCGGATGCATCAAGTTCCCCTACGACTCGTGTATGACTACGGGGATACCAGCAAGTACCCCTTCGGATCACCAAGTTCGACTACCACGTGTACCACTACCGTCACAAGAATCGAGACCGACAAGTCCAAAGACCCCAAGTACCACGACGACCGACAAATAGTACCACTACCTCCTCTACCGCCGACCCCGTGGACATCCAGTTCCTCCTCGTGACCCCAATCATCTTCGGAGTGCGTACGGCTACGAAACGTGAGCCACTACTTCCACTACCATCGTCGTGTATGACTACGGCCCGCGACGACCCATGAACAACTACACCGCTTTGACCCAAACCACCCCAAATCGCACGCTTCAAAGGTGTAACCGCCGAGACGACCGCCGAATGCATGTGTTCTTTGAGATGCTCGTATTTGCACCGTGATCGAATTGTGGGACACCTGGTATCCGGGATCACTCCCCATCTCTTGCCTGTTCCACACATCCGCACACTTCTCTTTTGCACCAGTATCTCAATAGAGTTACCGGGACCGGATTTTTGCCGTGGCACCATTTCCGTTTCGCCGCCGTGACACCCTTTTCATTCCGCCATGGTGACCAAATGCTTCATAACATGCTCATGTCAAAATTTTCATAAAAATCGCTTAAAACTTGTGCATGTCATCCACATCATGATAACAACATTTAAGTTGTTTAAAATTGTTGTTGCATTAAATTGCTAAATAATATATGGGGATTTTTTGGAATTATTGTTTGTGTTTCCGGCCTCATTTAAACTTGCCTAAATAGTTAGTTTAATTATGCTTTCACCTCTTGCCATGTTTGACAACATTTAATAATGTTGAGTAGCATAAACGAGTGATAACTAAATGTTTGAATGTGGTGTTTCGTCAATATGCAACTCGTTGCATATTGAGCTCCACTTAACTTGTAGTACTGTTTGTTGCACTTTGCCATGCCTATTTAAATCGGACATGCATCATACTTGTTTGCTTATCATGCCATGTTTATGCTTCTGTGTTTACCATGTTGTTTGCTTCTTTCCGGTGTTGCTTCTAGTTCGAGTAATGTTGTGATTGTGAGCATTCATTCGACTATGCCGTTCGTCTTCTTCATGGACTCGTTCTTCTTCCTAGCGGGATTTCAGGCAAGATGACTGTTACCCTAGATCTCATTACTATCATTGCTATGCTAGTTGTCTTGATGCTATCGCTACGTCGCGCTTCCTACCACTTGTTTATCAAGCCTCCCAAATTGCCATTAACAGCCTCTAACCTTTTCACCATCCCAGCAAACCGTTGTTTGGCTATGTTACCGCTTTGCTCAGCCCTTCTTATAGCATTGCTAGTTGCAGGTGCAGTTGTAGGTTGTTCCATGTTGGGACATGGATATCTTGGGATATCACAATATCTCTTAGTTAATTAATGCACATATATACTTGGTAAAGGGTGGAAGGCTCAACCTTATGCCTGGTGTTTTGTTCCACTCTTGCCGCCCTAGTTTCTATCATACCGGTGTTATGTTCCTTGATTCTGTGTCCCTAACATGGTGAGGGTTTATGGGGCCCTCTTGGCAGTTCGCTTTGAATAAAACTCTTCCAGCAAGGGCCAACATTGGTTTTAACATTTGCAACATAATAATATTGAATTAGTTAATTAATTGGCATAGGGGGTCGCGTCCCCGAGGTTCCTTAATTCAACATAATACAGGCAGGCGGTGCTGATGGTGTTGGTCCCATACAGAGCCACTTGCGGTGCCACCCCTTCACCAGGGGTTTTCGGTTGCCGTACGTAGTGTTCATCCAGATGTGGCCTGAGACGAGATACGCGTGGCTACTATCAGGGAGTCGGCACGCCGGGAGGTCTTGCTGGATTAGTTTTACCATTGTCGAAATGTTTTGTGCACCAGGATCCCAAGTTTGATCGGATGTCCCGCGATGGAGGATTGTCACCGCGGATCATGAGCTTGTCATGGGATAAGTTGGGACACCCCTACAGGGTTTAAACTTTCGAGAGTTGTGCCCGCAGTTATGTGGTAGATGGGAACTTTTAATGTCCGGTTGTAGAGAACTTGACACCAGACCCGATTTAAAATACACCAACCGTGTGCATAACCGTGATGGTCTCTTTTCAGGTTAGTTCGAGAAGAGAACACGGTGGGGTTATATTTGAACGTAAGTAGTTCAGGATCACTTTGTGATCATTACTAGTTTACGACCGTTCGCATAGCTTCTCATCTTACTCTTGTACTCATAAGTTAGCCACCATACATTGCTTAGCCACTTGCTGCAACCTCACCACTTATCCATTCCATACCCATTAAGCTTTGCTAGTCTTGATACCCATGGTAATGGGATTGCTGAGTCCTCGTGGCTCACATATTACTACAACAACAGCTGCAGGTACATGCAATGTGATGTTTTGACGCGAGTGCTATGTTTGCTTGTTTGGAGTTCTTCTGCTTCTTCTTCGATGAAGGGATATAGGTTCCAGGTCGGGAGCCTGGGCTAGAAGGGTGGATGTCATTCTTCTTTTTCATTTGATTTCATCCGTAGTCGGATCCTGCTCTTCTGTATGATGAATGCTTGTATTGATGTATTGTTGTATGAATGTTGTAGCTTGTGGCGAGTGTAAGCCTTTATCTTGTGTTCGCATCAATTCAGTACATGGTATGTTGTAATGATATCCACCTTGCTATGCGCTCAAAATGCGGTTGTGCCCCAATCACGAATTCATCACGTGATCGGGATAGAATTGCATCTTGGGCGCTACACAGTAGAACTAAGTGTTCTACCATCTCTTCACGGTGTCGACGAATCTCATGGATGGGAGAGCGCTTCTGCCCCTAAGTTGTATGCCTAATCCGACAAACTGATGGATCACTGCTACTTCTTGAGCTTCCATTGGTTTTTCCATTGAAGAGGAAAGGGTGATGCAGCAAAGTATTGATAAGTATTTCCCTTAGTTAAGAACCAAGGTATCAATCCAGTAGGAGGAACACACAAGGCTCCAATGATAGCACCTACCCAAACATACAAATATTTGCACCCAACACGATAAAGGGGTTTGTCAATCCCTTCACGGTTACTTGCAAAGATGAGATCTGACAGAGATAGGTATAGAAGATAAATAAAAGTGCAAAATAAAGTAAAGGTAAATAAATTGCATCAAGGTACTTTTGGGTTTTTTGGTTTTATAGATCTGAAAATAATATGGTAAAAATAGACCCGGGGGCCATAGTTTTCACTAGAGGCTTCTCTCTTGAAAGAATGCATACGATGGGTAAATGTGGCATTCCGGCTAAGAAAAACCGGAACACACCCGTATTCCAACCCAGAGATCAAGGTGAAGTCTTTTGGAATAAGGCACCCCGGCTAAGAGAAACCGGAACGTACTCTTATTCCAACCCAGAGATCAAGGCGAAGTCTTTTGGAGTACGGCACTGCTTAGCATAGAACAAACCAGCTCTCTATTACAACACGAATATGAATACAAGGTCTCTAATATTACAATGAATAACACCGGCACGGCGACACTACGCCAACCACAGTTGCTCTATGCAAGCAGCATAACAACTCGAGGGAGCAGAACAACTATTGGCAGCGAAACAATGAACGACGATGATGGACTCCAATCTGTAGGGATTCTAGATGGAACGTTTATCCTAGCTCGCGAACACAGGAACCACACCAAACAAGCAAGCAATCCAGGCATGACCTGCAAAATGGCATGACACTCCAGGTCAGTAGATTGAATGTACTTGCAAGCTCACAATAACCAAAAGCAGTCAAGACAAACAATAGCCTAGCCTTAGCAAGTCAGAGCAATCATGAACATGATACTCACATAACAACATGGCATGCACAACTGAATATGATACAATTTTTTTAGCATGGCACAATCATATGAACATGATGATACTACATGCATCGGGTTAACATTCGCATGCACCAACTTACTCTGCTCGGGTTACCTCGTAACCAAACGGTGATCATTCACGGATCCCAAATGGAACCACACTTGGTTCGACGGGTTACCTCATAACCAAACGGTGATCATTCACGGATCACAAATATCCAACAACTTCGGTATCCATGATACCACCGTGATCCTCTCTCGATCACAACCAACATCTTTTCTCATCATCGAACCGGGGTTGTTATTAATGAGGATATCATTATTGTTGGCTCATAGTGTGAGTGGCTATGAACTGGGCCCTTATCCGCGGGCGCGACTATCGATAGATTTAACACACACTCTGCAGAGGTTAGTACACTATACCCACACCACGGAACCCATGGCCTCGCACTCCCATTTGGGTGGACCAACGGCATTCCGACAAAACTGATCTACTGCCATGATACTCTCCCAGCAACTCCGACCAACATCCCCTTTGGGTTCAGTCTTGGGCAGCCCAGTGCCTACCAAAGGTATCAACGACCACCGTCGTGGAAAAAACGGCCACCGTTGTGGCAAAACAAAAACGGTCCCAAATGGGGACATGTGCACATAACCAAACTCGGGCTTACAAGGCTTATATCGGCCTACCTGATCAGGGTAGCGTGCGCCCATAACCTTCCCTCGTTGGAGGCACCGGTGAGAGGCATGACAATAGACCCAGTTAGGTCCTTCCCATAAAGGCAAATGTGGTTGCACTGGTCAGCTCGATTTGGTGGCACCATGGCTTAGCCAACAGTTGTTCAAGTTCATTATTATCCAGTTAAACTTGAATGCAGTAAGCTAAGCCATATAAAATAACATGATGCAACTATGATGCATGAACATGGTATCAACATAAGCATGGAGGTGCAACATAATCATCGAGCATAACCACAATGAAGCATATAACCAACTGAGCATGGCATACCGATGATCATAACACCACACAGGATCATAGCATGACTATTAGCATCATGAATAAATACTACGCAAGAACATAGCAAGAACATAGCAAGAACACTACCAAGTAAGCATGTAACCAACTGGGTGCAAAGTAACATGCATAGCAACGGTACTTGATAATAGACGGTAAACATGCATCAGAAAGAACACCACTGCTACCAGCATATTCTACTACTATCAAGCATAACATGTGAAAAAGATATGAGAAAGTAGCACAAGATAACAAGATGCATCGGAACATATCATGAAGGTGAACATGGAACCACGACCATACCCGAAACAACGACAAAAGTAGCAAACAAGCAGACAGATAACGGGAAAACTTTTATTAAATATTCAAGTAGAAACCATGGCTACTGCATGGCTATCATGCAAGTGGTTGTTGTGGCTTGCCTGGGGGTGACGGAGAATCCAGGAAGAAGTGCGGTGAAGCCGCGGAAAGATTAGCCGGAAACAGTTCTCTCCCGAAGGGGCTATTTACGGGCAAGGGCAAAATGGTCATTTCCATTATGTCAAACCATAGTGAAAATGATTTGAACAGAACGGGCTCGACGAGACAAAGACGTGAGCATCGGTTTCACCTCAATCGGAGCTACGGTTGAAAAGTTGTGAGGTGATGAAGATCAGAGACCAATCTATGAATAAACTTCAGCAAACAGACCCCTGGTGGAAAAATTGAAAGCGCCTACAGGCAGAGTACGTTTTCTGAAAAGAGAAAACGTATTTTGGGCTGCAGAAGAGAGGAATACGCTTTCTAACTTAGAAAACATGTTTTTAGCTAAAGAAGGAACGAAGTACGTTTTCAGAAGAAGAAAACGTATTCGGGTAAAAGGCGCTTCCACTTACATGACGTGGCGGTGGCGGGGTCGATGGGCAGAGGATGACAGGCGAGGCCCACTTTATCCACTCCCTCCTCTTGTCTTCTTCTTGCTCCCGACAGAGAACAGAGGCGGGGCAGGGAGGCTCGGCCGGCGACTGGCCTGGCCGGCTCCGGCCACCTCTGGTCGGGGCGGAGCCACCGGCCGGCTCGGGGCGGTGTGCTTCTCCCTCCTGGAGCAGCAGCAGCGCCGGGGAGAGGCAGGGCAACAGCGGCTCGCGGGGATAGGGGCGCAGGCGGTGGACTCCGGCGACAGGCCTGGCCAACTCCGGCCACCTCTAGCCGAACCGAGGGTACCAGCGGGACCAAGGCGGCGAGGGGGTCCCGTTCAGAGGGATCACGGCAGCTGGGGAGGCACAGGGAATGGGGGAGGCCATGTCGACGGAGGAGACAGGGGCGGACGGGCGATGGGGGTAGCCGGCAATGTCGGTGGTCTCCGGCGGGGCTGAGGGTGCGGGGCGGACCGCGAGGATGTGGGGGAGGCCGTGGACAAGATTGGAGGAGGGGAGAGGGGCTAGGCACATCGGGGTGGACCGTACCCCGGCGATGACCGAGGAGGAACGACGAAGCAACGGCAAGATTAGAGCACTCTGGTGGACTAGAGAGGCGAGGGAGGGATGAATGAGCTGCGGGAGACCTCGGGCATCTCTTATATCGCCGAGGGGAGGGCTCTAGAGCAATGCTAGCGAGGTTGTGTAGTGCTCTAAAGGTGGACAAAGGCAGGGCGACACAGGGCATCACGGGGAAGCTCCTAGACAAGGTTGGAGGTCGAGACGACAAGGGAGACAACGGGAACAGGGGCGGGAAGATTCTAGAGCTTGCAATCTGCATGACGCAAGCGTGATCACCACGCGCACTGGAGCAAACTCCGGGTTTTGGCCAGGCCGACCATGTCTAGTGGATAGACCGTCATGCCCTTAGTCAAAATGAGGACATAAATCGGTCCAGGGGCAAATAAGTGATTCACACCTAGCTCCCAAACATTGCAACAACAAGGTGTTTGTAACTTAATGTGGCTCACATGTGTGGAGTTAGACTCTGGTCTTCGGCACAGCGTGATCGACCACTAAGATGATCCTGATTAGCAAAAATCAGCTTAAGAGAAGGATTTTAGAGGGGGTTTGCTGTAGGAAGTGCCATAATGGCCAAATTTAGATATTTGGATGATGCACTCACATACATGATTGGATTGAGCTGAATTTGAGCATGGCCCAATTATTTGAAGATATGAAGATGCCCAAAAAGTTTTAGGCCATTTGGATGAACCAAAGTGGCACTTGCTTCACAAAGCTATATTCTGACCAGAAACTTGGAAAAATTCCACAGGGCAAATGGATTAATGGTTGAGCCAAAATTTGTTGGAGGGAGTTTATATGGATAAGAGAATGTCCTGGTAAATTGGCAGCTTAAATGAAGCAATATAAAACATAGTTGCTTCACAAACTAAAAATCTGACCAGAAACCAAGATTTGGAGCTGGGCTCACATACATAAGTTACATGAGCTCAAATGTGGTGGAGAGGCATGATTTGATCATATGAAGGACCTTGCAAAATTTCAACTCATTTGGATATGCCTAGCTAGCACTTCCTTCACAATGTCTTCCCTCAGACAAGAACTTTTGAAAAATTTCTCAGGATTATTTAATAAGCAAATTGAGTTGAATTTGGGCATGGGGCAATTGTATGGACAAGAAAAGATGTCCAAGAAGTTTGGGATCAATTGGGCAAAGATAAATAGCACTTGCTTCACAATGTGCCATTTAGGGCAGAATAGGAAAAGAATTTTTGGAGGATTATTTTTGAACATGGCAATGAAAAGTTTTGCCATCTTTGATCAAGATATGACCCAAGAAATTTAGAAGAATTATTTGGGATTTTTTGGAGTGACAGAAAGATGGGTTGCTTCACAACCTAGGGAAAATAGGATAATTCCTTTATCAGAAAGGAATATTCCCAATAAAAAGAATATTGGGATTTGGGCTAGGATGGAAATGACATGAGCTAGGGATGGTTTTGGGGATGACAAGCCACTATAAAACCTAGGAAGACATGATCTTCCCATGTTTTGGAACCACATAGCCACAGAAAAGCAAATCAAACCAATATATCCAAGAAAATGATCGAAAAAAGAAAAGGGCAAAATCCAGGCTGTTATAGTAAACAAATTATTGTTGAGCAATTTATAGAAAATTGCAAAGTTATGACGATATCTAAGGGAATGATCATGAATATAGGCATCAGTTCCTGACAAGTAGAACGACACCTGCCTGCATCAACTACTATTAGTCAACACATCGACCGCTATCCAGCGTGCATGTTGTGTATTAAGTTAACAAGAATGGGGTAATGCCTTAAGCAATATGACATAATGTAGAGGGATAGATCCAATCAATATGAAATAAACCCCATCTTTTTATCCTTAATGGCAAAAATACAAATATGTGCCTCGCTATCCCTTCTGTCATTGGGTGAGGACACTGCAAGATTGAACCCCAAAACAAAGCACCTCTCCCATTGAAAGAAAAATCAATCTAATTGGCTAAACCAAATCAATAGATCGGAGAGAAATACAAAGCTATCTTAATCTTGCATAAAAGAGTCTAGAGAAGTCTCAAATAATATTCATAGATAATCTGATCATAAATCCACAATTCATCGGAGCTCAACAAATGCACCACGAAAGAAGATTACATCGAATAGATCTGCAAGAACATCGAGGATAACATTGTCTTGAAGATCAAGGAGAGATAAGAAGCCATCTAGCTACTAGCTATGGACCCGTAGGTCTATGGTAAACTACTCACACATCATCGGAAGGGCGGCAAGGTTGATGTAGAAGCCCTCCATGATCGAATCCCCCTCCAGCAAAGTACCGGAAAAGGCCCAAAGATGGGATCTCACGAGGACAAAAGCTTGCGGCGGTGTAAAAGTATTTTTGGTGTGCCCCCTGGTAATACGGGGAATATTTGGGTATTTATGGAGTTGAGATTAGGGTTGGAGGAGCCACGGGGGCCCACAAGCTCATAGGGCACCCCTAGGGCATGCCTGGTGAGCTTGTGGCTCACCCGTGGGCCTTCTTGCCTCCTCCTGAAGCTTCCTAGGTGTCTTCTAGTCCAAGAAATATCATCAAAAAGTTTTGTTCCGTTTGGACTCCATTTGGTACTGATTTTCTATAGAAGACAAAAACATGGAGAAAACAGCAACTGGCACTGGGCACTAGGTTAGTAGTTTAGTCCCTAAAAGTGATATAAAAAAGCATAATAATGCATATAAAACATCGAAGATGGATAATATAATAGCATGGAACAATAAAAAAATTATAGATACGTTGGAGACGTATCAAACATCCCCAAGCTTAATTCCCGCTCGTCCTCAAGTAGGTAAATGATAAGAATGCTACCTAACATATTTATCATGTAATCTTTCTTTATGTCGCATGCATATTCAAATCCATAAGATTCAAACCAAAAGTTTAATATTAAAATAAAAAAATAATTCTTCAAGCATAATAATAAAGCAATCATGTCTTCTCAAAATATTATGGCTAAAGAAAGTTATCCCTACAAAATCATATAATCTTGTCATGCTCTATCTTCATCACACAAAGTATTTATCATGCACAACCCCGATGACAAGCCAAGTTGTTGGTTCATACTTTCAATGTTCTTAAGCTTTTTCAACTCTCACGCATTACATGAGCGTGAGCCATGGATATTGTACTATACGTGGAATAAAATATGATGGTGGAGGTTGTGTGGAGAAGACAAAAAAAGGAAAAAGTGTATGAAAGCTCAAAAGAAAACTAAGTCACTACTGGAATTAGGAACTTTGCCGCCAGCCAGTTCTTTGCCCTCAGCAAGATGATGGCAAAGAGGGTCTTTGCCATCATCTTGAAGAAAACTAACGGCAAAGAAGCAGCTGACGGCCAAGAAATTGTTTTTGCCGTCAACTAGATGACGACATAGAATCTCTATCATCCGCTAGTGGACGGCAAAGAGGCAGGGTGGCCCGCTAGCGAGAGCCACCTAACGGCCACTTTCTTTGCCATCCACTAGCGGATGACAAAGAATCTTTGCTGTCCACTAGCAGATGGCAAAGAAAGTTGCCAAACAAACGTCCGTTAGTTAGGCTCTTTGCCGTCTGCTAGCGGATAACAAAGAGTTGTGCCCTATCTAACAAAACACCCTCGCCCTACCCCTCTCTCCCCCTTTCTCTCTCCCTGCCCTCATCCTAAGCCCGCGCCGCCCCGGTCGCACTGCTCCGCCCGCCCCGCCGCGCCGCTCCGCCCCGCCCCGCCGGCCGGCCCGCCTCGCCGCCCCGGCTGGCCCGCCTCCCCGCCCCAGCCCGCCCGCCCCGCCTCGCCGCCCTGTCCGCTCCAAGGTGAGACCTTTTCTTCTTCTTTTTCTATTTTTAGATTTAGTTTAATTAGGTTTAGTATAATTTAGTTTAGGTTTTTTCTTCTTCTGTTTTTTAGGTTTACATTTAGATTTAGTTTCGTTTAGGTTAAGTTTAGGTTTAGTTTAGTTAGTTTAGTTTAGGTTTAGTTTAGTTAGTTTAGTTTAGGTTTAGTTTAGTTTAGGTTAGGTTAAGTTTCTGGTTTATTTTGAACATGTCAATTTTTTTGTTATTTTTTTAGCTAAAGCATTTATTCCCGCATCTACATCGAAGATGCCTGTCCCGCATCCTCGTCGTCGACTGGGCGAAGGAGGCCTGCTTGATCAGAGCGGCCATGTCCAAGACTGGGCTCCACCGGGCTGGTACTAGGAGGTTCTACCTTCCGGGGGCGCAACTTGGTGAGGAGCCAGCCCGTCGTTGACCCGAACCTTGTTTGGTGGCGGTCGTGTGGGCCAGTGACGGTGCCGAGGCTTTCGGACACCACAGAGGTGGTACGTCACCGTGTTAGCGAGGAGGACGAGCACGTCCGTTGCTACATGGTTGCCTTGGAGGGCAGGTTCGACAATACCTGACAGGTTCTTGAGGGATCTCACTGGAGCTATGATCCTGTGATGGTTCCTTCTCTTTGGGTGTCCAGCGCCCGCACTGATACCCGTCCTTCGCTACGGTTCTAGCTGTATTAGCGACGCTATATGTATGATACTATTTGAGTTGTATTAGTGATAATATTTGATGATGTACGAACACAAGATATGATGTAGTTTTGTTTATTGAATGCATGCTAATTTAGGGCGCCCGGGGACGAGCGGGTTAGGGGGTTCCTCGGTGTCGATGGTACCCTAAATTGCAAGTATCGTCAGTGCGAGATACATGTGGCCATCGGTGTCGAATACTACATCCATGTCCCACAAGTGACACAGGGGTCCTGCATCCCGCAGCAACAGTTCTCGGCATTGATGGCGGTCGAACACCATCGCGAGTTTGTCTGGCGACCTCTGAGATGACTATTAAAAGCTACATGTTGAAACTTGAAACACCCAAACTGACTCAACTCGGTTTGGTTTTTTGAACTTTCAAAACTTAGCTTTAATCCTCATTGCAAAGGCTGCCAGGCAAATTTTCCAAGGTGTTCGACCATCATCGGCCACCAGAACTATTGTTGCGGGATGCAGGGCGTCGGCGTCACTTGTGGGACGTGGATCTAGTGTTCAACGCCGAGCCTCATGTATCTTGCAGCGATGATACTTGCTATTTAGGGTTCTATCGACGCCGAGGAACCCCTAACCCGCTCGTCATGTTGTGAATATTTAGTTGGGTTGACGGAAAAAACAATATTACTATGAAACACATCTTTCGATTTAAATGTGTAGTTTTTTCATCGCTGCAAGGGTCTAGTGTTCGACGAGCTCCGCCCCTGCGTTCATGGGTTAGCACAAATGGCATCTCCTCCCCCCTTGATTTGCTCTGTTCCGGTCTTCGTGCCGATGAAACTTGCTAGCTATAGGTGTCTTCAATCATCAGTATGCGTGAACACTATGCATCCCCCGTTCAAAAGGGTTACATCTATAAATATGCATGCATTTGCATATTTATAACTGCGATTCTTTCGAATTGTCCAACATTATCCATGAACAGCCCGAGTATGTGTAGAGTGGGCTCGTTTTCCCATATGCTCTGCTCCGGATCTGATGCAGAATTTCGTCAGTGCCTCCCTGTTGCTCTCCGGGTACACATCCTCTCTGCTTATTTCCGAGACGTGTATCAGGAGAACAGCGGGGAGGTGCTGCCGAAATTTTGCGTTGGACCCGGAGCAGAGCATGGGAAAACGAACCCAATCTACACATACTTGGGTGGGATTAGGACCTATCTTTACCTATTAGCGTCTAGGTTGCATGGACGTAATAAAAGTGACAAACTCCATTAACTGATGAATATATACATGTTGATTAATTTATATATATATTTCTTATGTGTCCAGTAGCTAGGCAAGATGAGTGATCATGCGTGGATGTACACCGGTCACACTAGTCAGAAAAACATGACCATTGAATGGTTAACAAAAACAAAGGGGTTTCTGAGAGCCACATTTGCAAATGGCCAGAGGACAACCTGGTGCCCCTGTGCAGGGTGCAACAATTGGCACAAGAGGATAGAGGATGAAATGGGAAAACACTTGCAGAAGAGGGGTTTTACGCCAGATTATATGGTGTGGACATTTCATGGCAAGTCTGGCCAAGACGCCAGAGTTGAGGTGCTTCATCGTCGCACCGACGAGCATGGTACCGAGATGCAATACATGGTGCAAGACTTTGATGATGCTCGGGACTCGGACGATGAGATGGAGGAATCTGCAAAGGCCTTCAATGAAATGTTGGAGTCTTCAAAATGTCCTCTCCACGATAACACTGGGCTTTGTCAGCTGGATGCCATCTCACAAATAATGGATCTGAAGGCTCAATTCAACTTGGGCAGAGAATGCTACGACACGATGATGACAGTATTTGGACGTTTTCTACCCAAAGGCCACGTACTACCTGCAAACCTGTACCAGTCAGACAAAATCCTCCGTGCTCTTAAGATGCTCTATGAGAAGATACATGCCTGTGAGAATGGATGTGCCTTATTTAGGCTTCAGTATGCGGACTTGAACTATTGTCCCATTTGCAAGTCACCTAGGTATGTTGTGGTAGACAACGGTATGGGTGAGAAGACACAGACCAAAATCCCCGTTAATGTTCTTCGGTATATGCCAATCGTACCAAGACTTCAACATATTTTCATGGTCGAAGAGACGGCAAGACAGATGATATGGCACAAAACGGGCAAAAGAACCCAACTAGATGCAGATGGGAAGGTGATGATGGTGCACACATCATGCGGTGAAGCGTGGAAGCGCTTCGATGCATTACATGATGACAAAGCGGCAGATCCGAGGCATCCTCGAGCCGCCATCAGCACGAATGGGTTCAGTGTGTTTGGTTTGACGGCAACCCAATACAGTTGTTGGCCCGTATTTGTCATTCCACTCAATCTCCCCTCCGGACAGATTATGCAAAGAAAGAACATTTTCCTGACATTGATAATTCCAGGGCCAAACTATCCGGAGAAGAATATGAATGTGTACATGCAATTGCTGAAGGACGAATTGCAAGAAGCCCGGGATAATGGGTTCAAGACATACGACACCTTTAGAAAAAAAGAACTTCATAATGCGTGTGTGGTACATGTACTCGACGCATGACTTGTCGGCGTATGCGCTATTCGTTGGCTGGTGTGTGCATGGAAGGTTCCCGTGCCCCACATGCAAGAGAGCTCTTCAGTTTCGTTTGCTTGAGGCCGGTCGCAAGTTTTCTTGCTTCGACATGCATAGACCGTTCTTGCATCCTCGCCATAGGTTCAGGAAAGACAAGCAGAACTTCATCAAAGGTAGAGTTGTGAAAGACTCTGCCCCACCTCCATTGACAGGCCAAGAGACCCTGGATCAGTTAAACGCTCTTGAGCCAGATCCAGAGCATCCAGGGTATTTCTAGGGGTACAATTCGCAACACGCCTGGACTCACAAGACATGCTGGTGGGATCTGCCTTACTTTAAAGACCTCCTTTGCACCACACAACATCGACGTGATGTACACTGAGAAGAATATTGCCGAGGCACTTTTTGGTACATTGTTTTGCATAGATGGGAAGTCAAAGGATAATCCTAAGGCAAGAGTCCATCAGGAGGCGCTATGTCATAGACCGTTACAAAACATGCAACCACCAAAAGGAAAGAAGAACTGGACAAAGCCAAAGGCATGGTTCAATCTTGGAAGGCCAGCTATGAGGTAAATTATCTTGTGGGTGAAAATGCAGTTGATGTTCCCTGATGGGTATGCAACGAATCTAAAGAGGGGAGCAAGTCTTGAAAAATTGGAGATATTTGGTCTCAAGAGTCATGATTGGCACATATGGATTGAGCAGTGATGTTGCATGGATTCATCCCTGAGGATGAATGGCTAGTATTGGCAGAGCTGAGCTATTTCTTCTGTGTTCCTTTTTCTAGAAAACTATCTTCTAACCTGGTAGAAGAAATGGAAGAGTTGGCACCGGAGTTGATCTGCAAGTTAGAGAAGATATTTCCGCTGGGCTTCTTTAATCCACTACAGCACTTGATTTTGCATCTCCCAACCAAGGCAAGATTGGGGGGCCTGTGCAGAATCACTGGTGCTACACAACTAAGAGGATGCAATAGATGCTTCGAGCAAAAAGTAAAAATAAACATAGAATTGAAGCATCGATGGCCGAGGCATTCATTACTGAGGAGGCAGCAAACTTCGTGATAGCACACTACGAAGCCAAAAATCGTCATTTGCATGATCCGAAGCCTCGGTACAATGTCGTCAACCCTAAAAAGGCTCGATCCAACCTCAGCCTATTCAAAGGGGATCTGGCACCAACCGGTGCTTCTAATTCCTTAATGTTGGATTTCGAAGAATGGCAGACCATTTCGTTGTATATTTTCAACAACCTAACAGAAGTGTGGTCATACATCGAGTAAGTTCTCGGTACATTTTTTCGCAACTTCTAATTCTTTTGAACTGCTCTTATTCCCAGATAAATTTGATACAGTCGATACATCGCCAAATTCTCATATGAAGCGGTGATCCAAAAGGATTCCATCGAAGAGTATGAGCTTCTGGCAAAGCATGGAGGCGGCAATCCCAGTTTCATCTCTTGGTTCAAACAAATGGTAATTTCCATTAGACCATTTCATTTCTTCGTCTAATTTGTGGCTAATGAAACAATACCTTTCATATTAAACTTGTAGGCTAATTCAGAGCTTATGGACGCGGAATTGAGACAAGTCGCTAATTGTTTTTACTATAATGTCCGTTCATTTGACAAATACGACATCAACAGGTATCGCTTTTGTACCTATGGCAAAGAGCTATCTATGGCCAACCAAAAGTCTACAAATTGTTGTGTCTCTGCTATCGGCGAAGGAGATACCGAGTATTATGGCAGAGTTGAAGCAATTTGTGAACTTCAATTCTATGGTGCAAACCCACCAAACGTCGTAGTCTTCACATGTTACTGGTTCCAGCCAAAGGAGACTAGAAGGACTCATGAACATATAGGGCTAGTGGAAATCAATCAAAGCACCCATTTGGATGTTCCCGATGTCTATATTATGGCTCAACAGGCAACCCAAGTTTTCTATCTACCATGGGCCTGTTGAAGTGATCCTAATCTCACTAGTTGGGATGTCATTTATGAAGTGCCGGCACGTGTTAGACCCCCCCCCCAATGAAGATGATTATGAACCTCACATTAACCCAGACACATATGAAGGAGAATTCTTCCAAGAAACACGCCTTTCCAAAAATGTTTCAAGAACCGCTCTACTTCACCCCAGAACATTAAAGTAGACAGTGATAGTGAACCCAACTTCACCCCCCAGCCAGAACAAGAAGAGCCTGAACTATAAGAGGTTACTGCTGTGGATGACCTGTCAATGCTTGACAGATTACGTAGAGGTGGCCTCCACATGATGATTCATTTATTAATGATGATGATGAGCATGTCATTACTGATAGTGATGATTATGATGCATTTATTGATCCAGAAGCATTTATTGAACTAGATTATTACTAGGTATTATGTTGTACTTGGTTTATATAGTTACTTGTATGATTATATGATTTATATAGTTACTTGTATAATTTTCTTACTTTGTATGATTGTTTTTTATACATAGTGCCATGGTCTTGATATCCGTCCCCATCGATCCTCGCCCGTTTTATGATTCAGATGTGGTAAATCCTCTTTTATAACTATTTATTGCATTTCACATTTATGACAATTATGGCCATCAAGTTGACATAGAGTTATTTTAATCTAGGAGGTATGTGAATCGGAATTTGCAACCGACCCTCTTGTTGAGAAGTTAAATTTAGTTGAAAAAGAAAATGAGTATTTGAAAGAAAAAATTAGAAGAATTGAAGAAGAGAAGATGAAATTGGAGTTGTATGTTGCCGATGTGGTCGATGATCACAAGATGAAGATGAATGCAATGCGCTTGAAGATGGATGCAATGCGCTTGAAGATTAAGAAGATTAGAAAATATGCCATCGATAATGAGGCTTGGTATCATTATGCCATTGGATCTTGTTACCTTAGTTGCTATCTTCATCGCATTTGTTGTGATGAGGGTAAGTTTTCTCTAGTGTTTTGCTTAACAAATGCATACTTAGCTTACTTTCCTCCTAAATGGCATAACTACCTAAGTTAGACAAGAAATGAGCTATACTTAGCTTTCTTTCCTTCATGATAATCTTTGTTACCTCCAAAATGATATAAACTTACCATACCTTCCTTGAAAATGACATAATAACCTTAGTAAGCTCCAAAATGACCTATTTACCTAGCTTAGCTCTAAAATGACCTACACTCAGCATTTTTTACCTAGCTTAGCAAGAAAATGACATTTTTACCTACTGAAAGTGCAACTATCCCTAGTTGGTTTTGGTAATGATTAACAACATATAGGTCATTGAACTAATACTATTTCAAGATGAATATTTTAGGAAACTTCAATGATTGGCATGGCATGGATTAGGATTGTGGACCCCTCAAAATGCTAAGGATAAAGGATTGGCTCAAGCTCAAAAATCTCAAGACTCTACATTTTACTTTTAGTGATCCAAGATCACATTGAGTTTTTAGGAAAAGCCAATACTATTAAAAGGGGATGAGGTGTTGCTTAATGGCTTGCTTTCTCAAAATGCTTTGTGATATGCTCCAAAAACCCTTAACCACTTTCTAATATCCACATATGTCCCAAACCAAAAGTCAAACTCGGCCCCACCGATTTGATCCATCCGGCGCCACCGAGTTCATTTGACATAGCCATTGCCAGAAACCCTAGTCACTTCGGTCTAACTGATAGGGATCTCGGTCTCACCGAGATGGGATTATAAACTCTCTGTTTCCCTTCGTAATGTTTCGGTACAACCGAGATGAGCGATCGGTCCCACCGAGTTCGCAATGCAAACTCCCTGTTTCCCTTTCGTAACATTTCGGTCCCACCGAAATGAGCAAATCGGTCCCACCAAGTTTGCCTGACCAACTCTCTGGTTAGCTTATTACCAAAGTCAGTCCCACCGAGTTTGTGTAATTGGTCTAACCAAGATTACGTTATTCCCTAACCCTAACAAAATCGGTTCCACCGAGTTGACGTGTCGGTCCCACCGAAATGCCTAACGGTCAGATTATGAACTGAATCGGTCTGACCGAGTTTTATGATTCGGTCCCACTGAGTTTGGTAAATTGTGTGTAACAGTTAGATTTTGTGTGGAGGCTATATATACCCCACCACCCTCTCCTCATTCGTGAGGGAAACCATCAGAACATGCCTATACATCCAACATTCATTTTCTGAGAGAGAACCACCTACTCATGTGTTGACGCCAAGATATTCTAATCCAACCATATGAATCTTGGTCTCTAGCCTTCCCCAAGTTGCTTTCCACTCAAATTATCCTTTTACAAAATCCAATCCTATGAGAGAGAGTTGAGTGTTGGGGAGACTATCATTTGAAGCACAAGAGCAAGGAGTTCATCACCAACACACCATCTATTACCTTTTGGAGAGGGGTGTCTCCTAGATTGGTTAGGTGTCACTTGGGAGCCTCCGACAAGATTGTGGAGTTGAACCAAGGAGTTTGTACGGGTAAGGAGATCGCCTACTTCCTGAAGATCTACCCTAGTGAGGCAAGTCCTTCATGGGCGATGGCCATGGTGGGATAGACAAGGTTGCTTCTTCGTGGACCCTTCGTGGGTGGAGCCCCCTGTCGACTCGCGCATCCGTTACCCTTCGTGGGTTGAAGTCTCCATCAACGTGGATGTACGATAGCACCACCTATCAGAACCACGCCAAAAATCTCCATGTCAACATTACGTTTGCTCCCTCCAAACTCCTCCCATTTACCTTCATATGCAATGAATTACACTCCGCTGCTATACTCTTAGAATTGCATGTGTAGGTTGATTGCTTGACTTGTGCTAAGTTGCTAAAATCTGCCAAGCACTAAATTACGAAAAGGCTAGATTTTTATTTGATCAAGTAGTCTAATCACCCCCTCTAGACATACTTTCGATCCTACAAGTGGTATTAGAGCTACGGTTTCCATTTGCCTTGATTTCCATAGCTTTTGGTAATCATAGCCTTGGTTTCACAACCTAGGAGAGTATGGCGTCTGTAGAGGGAAATTACCACCGTAGAGGTCCTTACTTTGATGGTACTAATTTTGCTAGTTGGAAGCATAAGATGAAAATGCATATTCTTGGACATAACCCCGTCGTTTGGGCTATTGTGTGTATTGGCTTGCAAGGTGAAATCTTCGACGGGAGAGAACCGAACTGTGAAGCTACCGCGGAAGAGTTGAAGATGCTTCAATACAATGCTCAAGCTTGTGACATTCTCTTCAACAGATTGTGCCCCAAAGAATTCAACAAAATCAGCCGCCTTGAGAATGCAAAGGAAATTTGGGATACTTTGATTCATATGCACAAAGGTACCGACTCCGTCAAGGAATCCAAATTGGATGTGCTTCAAAGTCAGCTTGACAAGTTCAAAATGAAGGATGGTGAAGGTGTTGCTGAAATGTACTCTAGGCTTGCTCTCATCACAAATGAGATTGCCGGCTTAGGAAGTGAAGAGATAACCGATAGATTCATCATCAAGAAGATTGATGACCCACAAGTGTAGGGTATCTATCCTAGTCCTTTCGATAAGTAAGACTGTCGAACCCAACAATGAGCAGAAGGAAATGATAAGCGGTTTTCAGTAAGGTTTTCTCTGCAAGCACTGAAATTGTAGGTAACAGATAGTTTTGCGATAAGATAAATAGTAACGAGCAAAAAGTAAATAAAGTAAATAAAGTGCAGCAAGGTGGCCAAATCCTTTATGTAGCAAAGGATAAGCCTGGACAAATTCTAATAATGAAGAAGGAGCTCCCGAGGACACATTGGGAATTATCGTCAAGCTAGTTTTCATCACGTTCATAAGATTCGCGTTCGGTACTTTGATAATTTGATATGTGGGTGGACCGGTACTTGGGTACTGCCCTAACTTGGACAAGCATCCCACTTATGATTAACCCATATTGCAAGCATCCGCAACTACAAAAAGGAGTATTAAGGTAAACCTAACCACATCATTAAACATATGGGTCCATATAAACCCCTAACGAAGCAACGCATAAACTAGGGTTTAAGCTTTTGTCACTCTAGCAACCTATCATGTACTTGTTACTTCCCCATGCCTTCCTCTAGGCCCAAATAATGGTGAAGTGTCATGTAGTCGATGTTCACATAACACTACTAGAGGAAAAGACAACATACATCTCATCAAAATATCGAACGAATACCAAATTGACATGACTACTAATAGCAAGACTTCACCCATGTCCTCAGGAACAAACGTAACTACTCACAAAGCATATTCATGTTCATAATCAGAGGAGTAATAATATGCATAGAGGATCTGAACATATGATCTTCCACCAAGTAAACCAATTAGCATCAACTACAAGGAGTAATCAACACTACTAGCAACCCACATGTACCAATTTGTGGTTTTGATACAAGATTGGATACAAGAGATGAACTAGGGTTTTGAGTGGAGATGGTGCTGGTGAAGATGTTGATGGATATTGACCCCCTCGCGATGAGAGGAACATTGGTGATGACGTTGGTGATGATTCCCCCCCCCCCCCCGAGGGAAGTGTCCCTGGCAGAATAGCTCCGCCAGAGTCCTAGATTGATTCCGCCAAGGTTCTGCCTCGGGGCGGCGGAGTTTCATCCTGTAAGCCTACCCACGATTTTTTCCAGGGGAAAAGTGATGATATAGCAGAAGATGGACGCCGGAGGCCCACCAGGGGGCCCTGGAGATAGGGGGCCGCGCCCTATAGGGGGGCCGCGCCCCCTGTCTCCTGGACAGGGTGTGAGCCCCCTGGCCTATTTCTTTCGCTCATAAATTCTTATTAAATCCAAAAAGTTGTTTCGTGGAGTTTCAGGACTTTTGGAGTTGTGCAGAATAGGTTTCCAACGTTTGCTCCTTTTCTAGCCAGAATTCCAGCTACCGGCATTCCCCCTCTTCATGGTAAACCTTGTAAAATAAGAGAGAATAGCCATAAGTATTGAGATATAATGTGTAATAACAGCCCATAATGCAATAAATATTGATATAAAAGCATGATGCAAAATGGACGTATCAACTCCCCCAAGCTTAGACCTCGCTTGTCCTCAAGCGGAAGCCGAAATCAAAAAATATGTCCACATGTTTAGAGATAGAGGTGTCGATAAAAATAAAATACGGACATGAGGGCATCGTGATCATTCTAATAACAGCAACATATGTGGATTTTGTGATATCATTTCCTATGCTCAAGTAATAAGAATTCACAATGTCAAGTATGGTTCAAAAACTTCATTGGGAACTAACAAACTATAATCTCAGTCATTGAAGCAATTGCAATTTATCGTAACATTAGAAAGAGTCAATAATGGAGCTTTTCAGCAAGCTGACATACTCAACTATCTCATAGTCTCCTACAATTGTTAACACTCATGCAATACTTGTGGTTATAGAGTTTCAGCCGGACACTGAGAAAGATAGGGGCTTATTGTGTTGCCTCCCAACGTATTCACCTTTAGGTGATGTCAACAATAATAGCCTATGCCAACTTACATCCAATTGGATATATGTATCATGATCTTTCAAACACGAGGAGCTTGCCAAAGTATAAAATGAAAAAGGGAAAGGTGAGTATCACCTTGACTCAAGCATAAAGTAAAAACATAAAGTAAAAGATAGGCCCTTCGCAGAGGGAAGCAGAGGTTGTCATGCGCGTTTAGGGTTGATGCACAAAATCTTAATGCAAAAGAACGTCACTTTATATTGCCCCTTGTATGTGGACCTTTATTATGAAGTCCATCGCTTTTATTACTTCCACAACAAGTTCGTACAAAGCTTATTTTCTCTGCACTAATAAGTCATGCATATTTAGAGAGCAATTTTTATTGCTTGCACCGATGACAACTTACTTGAAGGATCTTACTCAATCCATAGGTAGGTATGGTGGACTCTCATGGCAAAACTGGGTTTAAGGATATTTGGAAGCACAAGTAGTATCTCTACTTGGTGCATGGAATTTGGCTAGCAAGAGGGGGAAAGGCAAGCTCAACATGTTTGGAAGGTCAATGACAATATACTTTAACTGAGATGTCGGAAAACATAAACCATTACGTTGTCTTCCTTGTGCAACATCAACTCTTTTAGCATATCATACTTAATGAGTGCTTCACAATCATAAAAGATGTCCAAGATAATATATTTATATGTGAACCCCTCTTTCCTTATCACTTCCTATTAATTGCAACGATGACCAAGGCTATGTTCATCAACTCTCAACAATTTTTATGCCTCATACTTTCTATGTGTGAAGCTATCAGTATCCATAAGATCAATATGAAGTCTTTTGTTCTTTCTACTTTCTCAAGATCATAGCAACATAGGAAAGACCTTGACTCAACACTAATCTTTATTATAGATAGCACAGAGACTCGATTACATAAAGAGATCACAATGCAAAACTCAAAACTACTTGATATCAAATCTTCAAACTACTAGATCAAAATACTAATAAAAGGATCGAACTAAATAAAGTGGTAAAGATTGGAGTGTGATGGTGATACGATACCGGGGCACCTCCCCCAAGCTTGGCAGTTGCCAAGGGGAGTGCCCATACCCATGTGATTATTTCTCCTTCTTCACCGTTGGTGTTATGATCTTCTTGGCAATGATGCCCTTTAGGATACGGTTCTCCTCCTTGAGCTTATTGACTTGTTGTTTGAGGTCCATAATTTCTTTACGGAGCTTGCCCGTAACGGCCAAGGCTCCTTTTACCCAAGGATGCTGCATAGCTTCTGGAGAACAAGTGAAACTCTTTTTCATATTTTCATAAGAAAGGAATCTAGAGTTGGAAGGGATGACCGAAGCAGGGACGGCCAGGCTAGGTAGTTCCCCCATAGTGAATACTGCTCGGAGACGAGAGGTAACTTCTTGATCTTCCTCCATGGCATCTATCCTTTTCAAATCAGCCTCCATCTCATCCTCCGTTGATGGTCCAAAGTCTTAGGCATCGCTATTTGCTCCTGGACCTGGCGTTGGGTGAGACATCTTGCTTTATCCTGCAACAGGAACAACTCGAAACGAAAACCGACGATATTTGCGTGATATGGTGGTCAAAACCTTCGTCAGTATATATAATGAATTTTTACCGACCAAAATAGATAACATACAAGAAAACGGAGTCCGGGAGGCACACGAGGTGCCCACGAGACAGGGGGCGCGCCCTACAGGGGGGGCGCGGCCTCCTCTCTCGTGGGAGCCTCGTGTCCCTTTCGGACTACTTCTTTCTTCCTAAAATTCTTAAATAATCCAAAACTGATAAAAATTGCCATTAGAGTTGTTTTGGAGTCGGCTTACTTACTGTACCACGTACCTATGCCTTTTCGGAGTCTGGAACGTTCTGGAAAGTGTCCCTTATGTATTCCTCAGGGGTTATGGTTTCAATAATATTAGTTTCAACATTGATAGGATTACCTGAAATATAATGTTTAATTCTTTGACCGTTTACCAACCTCGGATTTGTGCCTTCGAAGTTGTTGATTTTTATAGCACCAGAACGATAGACCTCCTCAATAACGTAGGGACCTTCCCATTTTGAGAGAAGTTTTCCTGCAAAAAATCCTAAACGGGAGTTGAATAATAACACATAATCTCCTACATTAAACTCACGCTTTTGTATCCTCATATCATGCCAGCGTTTGACTTTTTCTTTGAAAAGCTTGGCATTCTCATATGCTTGGGTTCTCCATTCATCAAGTGAGCTAATATCAAACAACCTCTTCTCACCGGCAAGTTTGAAATCATAATTGAGTTCCTTAATAGCCCAATATGCTTTATGTTCAAGTTCAAGAGGTAAATGACATGCTTTTCCATAAACCATCTTATATGGAGACATACCCATAGGATTTTTGTATGCAGTTCTATAGGCCCATAATGCATCATCAAGTTTTTTGGACCAATTCTTTCTAGATCTATTCACAGTCTTTTGCAAAATTAATTTGAGCTCTCTATTGCTCAACTCTACTTGACCACTAGACTGCGGGTGATAAGGAGATGCTATTCTATGATTGACATCATACTTAGCAAGCATCTTACGGAAAGCACCATGAATAAAATGTGAACCACCATCAATCATAAGATATCTAGGGACTCCAAACCTCGGGAAAATAACTTCTTTAAGCATTTTAATAGAAGTGTTATGATTAGCACTACTAGTTGGAATAGCTTCTACCCACTTAGTAACGTAATCAACAACAACTAAAATATGTGTATAACCATTGGAGGCAGGAAAAGGTCCCATATAATCAGCCCCAAACATCAAACGGTTCAATAACAAGGGAATAATTCATAGGCATTTCTTGACGTCTACTAATGTTACCTATTCTTTGACATTCATCACAAGATAAGACAAACTTACGAGCATCTTTGAAGAGAGTAGGCCAATAAAAACCAGATTGTAGTACCTTGTGTGCAGTTCTATCTCCGGCGTGGTGTCCTCCATAGGATTCAGAGTGACACTTGCGTAGGATCTGTTCCTGTTCATGCTCAGGCACACAACGTCTAATAACACCATCTACTCCTTCTTTATAAAGGTGTGGATCATCCCAGAAGTAATGTCTTAAATCATAAAAGAACTTTTTCTTTTGCTGGTATGTGAAACTAGGCGGTATATATTTAGCAACAATGTAATTAGCATAGTCAGCATACCAAGGAGCAGTACCAGAAGCATTGACGACCGCTAATTGTTCATCAGGAAAGCTATCATTAATAGGCAGTGGGTCATTAAGAACATTCTCTAACCTACACAAGTTGTCTGCAACGGGGTTCTCAGCTCCCTTTCTATCAATAATGTGCAAGTCAAATTCTTGGAGCAAGAGAACCCATCTAATGAGTCTAGGCTTAGCATCTTTCTTTTCCATAAGATATTTAATAGCAGCATGATCAGTGTGAATAGTAACTTTGGAATCAACAATATAAGGTCTAAACTTATCACATGCAAACAGAACTGCTAAGAACTCTTTTTCAGTAGTAGCATAATTTCTCTGGGCAGTATCAAGAGTCTTACTAGCATACTGGATAACATTCCATTTCTTATCGACTCTTTGCCCTAAAACAGCACCTACAGCATAATCACTAGCATCGCACATAATTTCAAAAGGTAAATTCCAATCAGGTGGCTGAACAATAGGTGCAGTGATCAAAGCTTTCTTAAGTGTTTCAAATGCTTCTACACAATCATCATCAAAGACAAAAGGAATATCTTTTTGCAATAAATTAGTCAGAGGCCTAGAGATTTTAGAAAAGTCCTTAATGAACCTCCTATAAAAGCCGGCGTGACCAAGGAAACTTCTTATACCTTTTATGTCCTTGGGACATGGCATCTTTTCAATAGCATCAACTTTGGCTTTATCAACTTCAATACCTCTCTCGGAGATCTTGTGCCCCAAGAAATGCCTTCATTAACCATAAAGTGACACTTCTCCCAATTCAGGACGAGACTAGTGTCTTTGCATCTCTGCAAAACTCAATCAAGGTTGCTCAAACAATCATCAAAAGAGGATCCATAGATGGAGAAGTCATCCATGAATACCTCACAAATCTTTTCACAAAAATCAGAAAATATAGCCATCATGCATCTTTGAAAGGTAGCATGTGCACTACATAAACCAAAAGGCATACGTCTACAAGCAAAAGTACCAAAAGGAGAAGTAAATGTAGTTTTAGATTGATCCTTCGCTGACACAGGTATTTGAGAGAAGCCAGAATAACCATCTAGAAAGAAAAAATGTGTGTGTTTGGATAGCCTTTCTAGCATTTGATCAATAAAAGGTAAAGGGTAATGATCTTTCTTAGTAGCTTTATTTAACTTACGAAAATCAATTACCATTCTATAACCTGTAATAATTCTTTGCGGAATCAATTCATCTTTATCATTAGGAACAACGGTAATACCTCCCTTTTTAGGGACACAATGGACAGGGCTTACCCATTCACTATTAGCAACGGAATAAATAATACCTGCCTCAAGGAGCTTTAGAATCTCCTTTCTTACCACTTCCTTCATTTTGGGATTTAATCATCTTTGAGGATCTCTAACTGGCTTGGCATCTTTCTCCACTGAAATTTCATGCTGACATAAAGTGGGACTAATGCCCTTAAGATCATCCAGAGTATATCCAATAGCGGCTCGGTGCTTCTTCAGAGTTTTCAATAATCTTTCTTCTTCTTTCTCTGAAAGGTTAGAACTAATAATGACAGGATATATTTCTTTTTCATCAAGATAAGCATACTTAAGATTATCAGGTAATGGTTTGAGTTCATACACGGGATCACCCTTGGGTGGAGGGGGATCCCCAAGAATTTCAACGGGAAGGTTATGTTTCAGCATAGGTTCCTGTTTAAGGAACACTTCATCTATTTCTTCCCTTTCCTTCATAAACATATCGTTTTCATGGTCTAGCAAATATTGTTCTAACGGATCAGTTGGAGGAACAGCAATGGAAGCAAGACCAATTATTTCATCCTTACTAGATGGTTTCCTTTCACGAGGTTGTCTACTAAACTTGGCAAAATTAAACTCATGAGCCATAGCATCTATGCCAACAGTGACAATATTCCTTTCACAATTAATCTTAGCACTAGCTGTATTCAAGAAGGGTCTACCAAAAATAATGGGACAAAAATCATCTTGTGGGGAAGCAAGAACAATAAAATCGGCAGGGTATTTAACCTTCCCACACAAAACTTCAACATCTCTAACAATCCCAATAGGTTTGATGGTATCCCTATTAGCAAGCTAAATAGTAACATCAATGTCTTCTAATTCAACAGGTCCAATATCATGCATAATTTCTTTATAAAGATCATATGGTATCGCACTAGCACTAGCACCCATATCACATAAGCCATGATAACAATGATCTCCTATTTTAACAGAAATAACAGGCATGCCTACAACAGGTCTACGTGTCTTAGTATCAGGTCTAGCAATATTAGCAGTCTCACCCAAGAAAGAAATAACATGCCCATCTAAATCCTCATCCAAGAGATCTTTAACCATAGCAATACTAGGTTCAACATTAATTTGTTCAGGAGGTGTATAGGTCCTAGTATTACTCTTACGAACAACAGTCAGAGCTTTAGCATGATCTTTTATTCTAACAGGAAAAGGAGGTTTTTCAACATAAGCAGTAGGAACAATGGGATCACTATATGTAATAGTCTTTTCTTCGACTGTAATAGGTGCAACTACTTTCACTTCAACAGGAGGATTATATTTAAACCACTTCTCTTTAGGGAGATCAACGTGAGTAGCAAAAGATTCACAAAAAGTAGCTACTATCTCAGAGTCAAGTCCATACTTAGAGCTAAATCCACGGAAAGCATCGGTATCCATAAAAGATTTAACACAATCGAACTTAGGTGTCATACCTGACTCCTTACCATCGTCGGAACCCCAATCTTCAGAGTTGCGTTTAATTCTTTCCAATAAGTCCCATTTGAAATCAATAGTCTTCAGCATATAAGAACCAGCACAGGAAGTATCGAGCATGTTGCGATTATCAAGAGAAAGCCGAGCATAAAAATTCTGAATAATCATTTCCCGAGAGAGCTCATGATTGGGGCATGAATACAACATTGATTTAAGCCTCCCCCAAGATTGAGCGATGCTTTCTCCTTTGCGAGGCCAGAAGTTATATATGTAATTACGATCACGATGAACAAGATGCATAGGATAGAACTTCTGGTGAAATGCCAACTTCAATCGCTTATAATTCCAAGATCTTGTATCATCACATAGCCTATACCATGTCATTGCATCTCCCTTCAAAGATAAAGGGAAGACCTTCCTTTTGACAACATCATCGGTAATACCTGTAAGCTTAAATAATCCACAAACTTCATCCACAAAGATAAGGTGTAAATCGGGATGCAATGTTCCGTCTCCTGCAAAAGGATTAGCTAACAGTTTTTCTATCATACCCGAAGGAATGTCAAAGTGAATATTTTCATAAAGTTCAGTAGTTTGAGGAGCATCTCTTTGCTCTTCTGGTTGGGGTGAAGATACCCCAAACAAGCCCCTCAAAGGATTAGTTTCCATAGTGGCAAGTAACTGAAAATTTCAGCACACTATATAAATGTTTCCTTACCAAGTTCCACTCACCAAAAGCGCTACACTCCCCGGCAACGGCGCCAGAAAAGAGTCTTGATGACCCACAAGTGTATGGGGTCTATGATAGTCCTTAAGAGTGTAGAACCCAACGAGGAGCAGAAGGAAATGATAAGCGGTTTTCAGTAAGGTTTTCTCTGCAAGCACTGAAATTGTAGGTAATATATAGTTTTGTGATAAGATAAATAGTAATAAGCAAAAAGTAAATAAAGTAAATAAAGTGCAGCAAGGTGGCCCAATCCTTTATGTAGCAAAGGATAAGCCTGGACAAATTCTACTAATGAAGAAGGAGCTCCCGAGGACACATTGGGAATTATCGTCAAGCTAGTTTTCATCACGTTCATAAGATTCACGTTCGGTACTTTGATAATTTGATATGTGGGTGGACCGGTACTTGGGTACTACCCTAACTTGAACAAGCATCCCACTTATGATTAACCCCTATTGCAAGCATCCGCAACTACAAAAAGGAGTATTAAGGTAAACCTAACCACAACATTAAACATATGGGTCCATATCAACCCCTAACGAAGCAACACATAAACTAGGGTTTAAGCTTCTGTCACTCTAGCAACCTATCATGTACTTATTACTTCCCCATGCCTTCCTCTAGGCCCAAATAATGGTGAAGTGTCATGTAGTCGATGTTCACATAACACCACTAGAGGAAAAGACAACATACATCTCATCAAAATATCGAATGAATACCAAATTCACATGACTACTAATAGCAAGACTTCACCCATGTCCTCAGGAACAAACGTAACTACTCACAAAGCATATTCATGTTCATAATTAGAGGAGTAATAATATGCATAGAGGATCTGAACATATGATCTTCCACCAAGTAAACCAATTAGCATCAACTACAAGGAGTAATCAACACTACTAGCAACCCACAGGTACCAATTTGTGGTTTTGATACAAGATTGGATACAAGATATGAAGTGGGGTTTTGAGAGGATATGGTGCTGGTGAAGATGTTGATGGAGATGACCCCCTCCCGATGAGAGGATCATTGGTGATGACGTTTTTGATGATTTCCCCTTCCTGGAGGGAAGTGTCCCCGGCAGAACAGCTCCGCCAGAGCCCTAGATTGATTCCGCCAAGGTTCCGCCTCGTGGCGGCGGAGTTTCGTCCCGTAAGCTTGCCCACGATTTTTTCCAGGGTAAAAGTGATCATATAGCAGAAGATGGACGCCGAAGGCCCAGGAGATAGGGGGTCGCGCCCTATTGTGGGGGGGGGGGGGGCGCCCCCTGTCTCCTGGACAGGGTGTGGGCCCCCTGGCCAATTTCTTTCGCTCATAAATTCTTATTAAATCCAAAAAGTTGTTTCGTGGATTCAGAACTTTTGGAGTTGTGCAGAATAGGTTTCCAATGTTTGCTCCTTTTCCAGCCAGAATTCCAGCTGCCGGCATTCCCCCACTTCATGGTAAACCTTGTAAAATAAGAGAGAATAGCCATAAGTATTGAGATATAATGTGTAATAACAGCCCATAATGCAATAAATATTGATATAAAAGCATGATGCAAAATGGACGTATCAAAGATCCTAAGAGCCTTGGATGGAAAATATGATACCGTGTGCACATTGATCCAAATGATGCCCAATTACAAAGATCTCAAGCCAACGAAAGTCATTGGAAGAATTGTTGCTCATGCGATGTCACTCAAGGATAAAGAGGAACTTCACAACAAATCAAGTGGTGCTCACAAAGCCTCATGTGATTCTCCTACATCATCAAGTGAGAAACAAACCTTCAATGAAGAACTGAGCCTAATGGTGAAGAACTTCCACAAATTCTACAAGAGTAGAAGCAAGGAAAGAAGTTCCAAGTCAAGGTCCTACAATGACAAAAGATCTTCAAGTCGTGAACGAAATTGCTACAATTGTGGAAGACCCAGACACTACTCCAATGAGTGTACGGCTCCCTACAAAAGGAGAGAAGATTCACCTAAAAGAAGAAGTAGAAGAGAAGAATCACCACCAAGAGAGATAAGAAGTAGAGATGATCGTTATGAACGAAGAACCTCCCGGAGAAGCAAGGATTCGGAAAGGAAGGACAAGTCATCAAAGAGCTACACAAAGCGAAGACATCAAGCTCATGTTGGTGAATGGGTATCCGACTCCAACTCCGACCATCACTCCGACTCCGAATATACTCAAGATGAAGGTGTTGCCGGTCTGGCACTTGTGTCAACCAACTCCTATGACATATTTGACTCACCAAATGAAGGAATTGGAAGATGCTTCATGCCTAAAGGCCCAAAGGTATACATCCCGAGTATGTTGATTTCAATAGTGATGAAGATGATTTGATTAGGTGACGATGATTTACTTGTTGACAACTCTAGTGATGAATACTATGTTGAAACATCAATTAATCATGCTAATAAAGATAAAATGAATGACAATGATAAGGAGAAGATTGAGCGTCTAACTAAAGAACTAAACACTCTTAAGTTAGATCATGAAACTACCTTGGAAGATCATCGAGAACTTTTAAAGACTCATGAGAAGTTATGCTTTGAAAAGCTCAACCTTGAGCAAGAGCATGAGTTTTTAAAGGCGATCAATGATGATCTTCGCAAGAAAAGTTCTTCTTACATTGAAAAGCGTTTACTCTTGTCTACTTACATGCCACAAGTTAAATCTAGCAACAAAAGTAAGAAAGATTCTTCTTCTAGTAGTAACAATAATCATGCTAAATCCAATGTTTTTGCTTCTAGTAGTTCTATTGATTCCACTAATGATTCCCTTAGCCAAGTTACACTTGAGCAAGAAAATAGTTTATCGAAGGGAATTATAGAGAAAGGTGTTTACAAGAGCCTTGCCGGAATTAAACAATTTGGGGAAATTGTACGCAAGCAAGGAAGGCACCGGAAAAATCAAGGTGTTGGTTTTGAACGAAAGTTCAATGCCAATCGAGTTGAGTGGGAAGAAGATCAATACCCCAAGACGAAGTTTGTTCCTCACAAGAGAAGTATGATCCTACTTCTTTCCAAGGGACACAAGCACAAGATGATCTTCCACCACAAGACCACAAGCAAAAAGGCAAGGATAAGCTTCAAGAGGAGATTGATGCATTTGAAGATCCCAAGTCCTTGGTCAAGTGGGTTCCCAAGACTACATCAAGTTCTACTTCATCAAGTATGACTACAACCCCAAAGATTCCCATCAAGATGATGTGGTTCCCGAAGAAGAAGAACTAGAGAGTTCTTGAGGGTGACTCTGCCAACACACTTCACTCATATTATTTTGGCCAGAACAAGTTCAAACAACTTCCACATCTTGCACTAGTTCAAGGAGTCACAAACCCTCTTGTTGGTAAGACAAGGGACAAGGTAACCTAATGCTTTCATGGACATCATCTTGTGTGTGCATCACTCTATGTCTATGGATATCCTTGTTTGTTCCTTATGGGACTAACCGCGCAGGTATTGAAAGTGCAACTCACTCCAATGGGTAGCTTAGAATGATCTACATCAACATTGAGCATCCACATCTTCAACACCTACATGAATTCATCATCGACAAAACCGAAGGTTAGTTCATCCCTCTTAGGGGGGATATCTCATCTAGGGGGAGCTTTACTCTAAGACTTGAGCTAAAGCAACTCTAATGGTGTGAACACAACAATGCTTTATGTAGAAGTGGTAACCCCACTTGTGCTTAAACGATGAGTATGACCTATGATCAAATGTTCTCATTTGACTCCTAAGTCAGTATACTCATATATAGATGACCTAGTCATCGCCAATTTCTTGATAGATGCTAGAGTGTTTGTGCATGCTTTGCCACATATTTCATTTGCCATTTTATTGTGTGAGCATGTTGGTTGCATATTTTACTCATTCGAGGACATCCACTTGTTGTTTTGATTGTTTTGCTCTTTCTCTTTTGCAAAGTGGATGGACAAGAATGCCTAAGAACCATGTCTATCTATCTATGCTTTTCTCGTCTCAAACTCTATTCATGCTACATCACAAATTTTGATCAAGTCAGATTCGAACCACTCTATGTGAGGAGCACTCGGAGTCCCCGATTTGTCATAGACTTAAACTTCCAAAAACCTATTTGTGCAGTTTGGTCTGACTGAGTCATCCATTTCGGTCAAACCAAGTTCACTAAGTTGATCTAGGTTTTCATCTCGGTGCAACCGATTTGAACATTTCGGTCAAACCGAGTTGCGGCAACCGCTTGCGATTCTGCAATCACGGTGCCACCGAGTTGTTCCACTCGGTCACACCGACAGGGTCGGGATATATATACCCACAGGTGAGATTTTAGAAAATTCTTCAAAACCCCTCAGCCCTTGCGTGTCATGCTCTGCCTCCTCGGGTCTCCGGATCGCCTCCTCGCTGCCAGCGACCTCCCACCACTGGTTTCTACCGCTGTCGACAGAATCTGCTCCACCGTCACCGCCGTAGCGAACACCCGCCGAACTAGGGTATGTGTTCATCCCCTTGTGCTATCTATTTAACTCTGTTTCCTAGCACGAGGACAATGCCATGATTCTTGCCACGAATGAATTTGATCTATCCAGCTAAATCTTCCTTTGGCCTAGATTGATTTGAACCGACCGAATTGTAGAAATCGGTCTCACCGATTTGGCTTAGGCCATTGCACATGCGCTTTTCGGTCTGACCGAAAACTGCAAATCGATGTGACCGAGTTCAATTCTCTGTGAAACCCTAGAAATCTTGATGCCACCGAACCGTGACTCGGTCTGACCGAGTTCACTAGTTTAGGTTCCAAGTGTTGCTTTGGTATCACCGAGTTTATAAATTCAGTAGCTCCGAGATCATTTCTGTAGAGACCTAAAACTAAGTTTTTGACTCATTTGTTTTGCAAAACCTCTGTACTATGTGATGCTCATCTACTCTACCTCATCTATAATCTATTCACAGGGTTTGCTGTCAGTTTGCCTGCCAAGATATCTGACCAAAGTGATAGCCAGAATAAGTATGAATAGCAAGTGCAAATGAGTGAGGGCACTAGTACCTCAAGCAGCTATGATGATGGCAGCAGGAGCACACCTAGTAACTTGCCCAAGGCAGCCACTAGAGCAAGGAAGAAGAGAACCTCAGATTCTGAAGATGAGGATTATGTTGCAGCTGAGGATGAGGCCATATCAAAGAGGAACATGGTGAAGAAGGAGTTTGGCACTGGTGCATCTACAAAGCCTGGCATGAACAAGAAGGCACCAGCTAGGAGAATCCCTACATCCAAGCCAAGAAAAGTTACCACAGGAGAAACCATGAAGTTCACTCTAGAATCAGAAGAGGGTGAGGCAGCTGGTGATGGCAAGAAGAAGAAGAGGGCAAGGACCACTACTGTTAAAGTTCTTGGGAAGTCAACTATGGTGAGAGATTCTGAAGAGGAAGAGGATGCTGCTCTAGCACCCAAGTCCAAAAGCTAATGGGAGATGCAATCAAGTCAGGGGCTGCTCTAAGCCCAAACCAGCTCTTCTTCGTCTTCTCTTCTTCTTCTTCTTCTTCTTCTTCTTCTTCTTCTTCTTCTTCTTCTTCTTCTTCTTCTTCTTCTTCTTCTTCTTCTTCTTCTTCTTCTTCTTCTTCCTCTTCTTCCTCTCTTCTTCTCTTCTTCTCTTCTTCTTCCTCTTCTTCTTCCTCTTCTTCCTCCTCTTCTTCCTCTTCTTCTTCTTCTTCTTCTTCCTCTTCTTCCTCTTCTTCTTCTTCTTCTTCTCTTCTTCTTCTTCTTCTTCTTCTTCTTCTTCCCCTTCTTCTTCTTCTTCTTCTTCTTCTTCTTCTTCTTCTTCTTCTTCTTCTCTTCTTCTTCTTCTTCCTCTTCTTCCTCTTCTTCTTCTTCTTCTTCTTCCTCTTCTTCCTCTTCTTCTTCTTCTTCTTCTTCTTCTTCTTCCTCTTCTTCTTCTTCTTCTTCTTCTTCTTCTTCCTCTTCTTCTCTTCTTCTTCTTCTTCTTCTTCTTCTTCTTCTTCTTCTTCTTCTTCTTCTTCTTCTTCTTCTTCTTCTTCTTCCTCTTCTTCTTCTTCTTCGTCCTCTCCTTCTTCGTCCTCTTCTTCGTCCTCTTCTTCGTCCTCTTCTTCCTCTTCTTCCTCTTCTTCTTCTTCTTCTTCTTCCTCTTCTTCCTCTTCTCTTCTTCTTCTTCTTCTTCTTCTTCTTCTTCTTCTTCTTCTTCTTCTTCTTCTTCTCTTCTTCTTCTTCTTCTTCTTCTTCTTCTTCTTCTTCTTCTTCTTGGGAAGTCAACTATGGTGAGAGATTCTGAAGAGGAAGAGGATGCTGCTCTAGCACCCAAGTCCCAAAAGCTAATGGGAGATGCAATCAAGTCAGGGGCTGCTCCTAAGCCCAAACCAGCTCTTCTTCGTCTTCTTCTTCTTCTTCTTCTTCTTCTTCTTCTTCTTCTTCTTCTTCTTCTTCTTCTTCTTCTTCTTCTTCTTCTTCTTCTTCTTCTTCTTCTTCTTCTTCTTCCTCTTCTTCCTCTTCTTCTTCCTCTTCTTCCTCTTCTTCTTCCTCTTCTTCTTCCTCTTCTTCCTCTCTTCTTCTTCCTCTTCTTCTTCTTCTTCTTCTTCTTCTTCTTCTTCTTCTTCTTCTTCTTCTTCTTCTTCTCTTCTTCTTCTTCTTCTTCTTCCTCTTCTTCTTCTTCTTCGTCCTCTCCTTCTTCGTCCTCTTCTTCGTCCTCTTCTTCGTCCTCTTCTTCCTCTTCTTCCTCAGTATGTGAGAGAGCGC